>CM062816.1:2029459549-2030059549 GCA_031772625.1 Pinus tabuliformis
CTAGAGCCTACATAAGTGCTGGCGGCTTGATAATAATTACATAAACAAAATAAATTCATATCTCCATAAATACTTATCGGAATCGGATGATCTTTGGATCAATACTACACTCTCGACGAGAGGGATCCAATTAAAATATCAGCTACCAGAAATAAGCTAACCCACATGGAGTTTGGCCCTAGTTGCCAATTTAATGCTCCCTCTCAACTAGGGAGAACTCCATTCGCGGATCCATATGTACGACTGTACTATCTCTGCCATTAGTGCCCTGCACTACTCTGCCTAGCTCTGCTGGCTCTACTCAGCTCTGCTGGCTCTGCTCATCTCCATTGAACTATGAAGAAGAAGAATTGATCGAGAATGAGTCATATCATTCTCCACTGACCTGAAGTTAGTCTCAGAGTGCATACCACTAGTCCCAGACCAGTCTCAACTGACCCGAAGTCAGCTTCATAGTAAGTACCACTCCTACCACTGGTCCCAGACTAGTATCGCAGTCTCAGAGAGAGTGTACCACTGGTCCCAGACTAGTATCGCAGTCTCAGAGAGTGTACCACTGGTCCCAGACCAGTCTCAACCAACCCGAAGTCAGCGTCATAGTATGTACACTCTCACTGGTCCCAGACTAGTACTGCACTGACACGAAGTCAGTATCGGAGTATGTACCACTGGTCCCAGACTAGTCTCAGTCGACCCAAAGTCAGCGTCATAGCATGTACAACTCCTACCACTGGTCCCATACCAGTATCATTGATCCCAGATCAATGGAGGACATCCTAGCATAGGAGTACGATAGATACAATGATGCATCCATTGGTACTACTATGGTCCCTAACTTCATTTCCTGCTCATTGATCAGATGAGAGGTACTTCCCATGAGTCCCAGACTGCATGGGTAGAATGCCTCGACAGGAGAACTTAATCAATCCTGTCCTCACAGGAGAACACATAATCCTGCTACAATCGCCATGGAGAACACATCAATCCAGGCTGCCTGGAGAACACATCAATCCAGGCCTTACAGGAGGAAACACATCAATCTACTACAATCGCCATGGAGAACAATCAATCCCGGCCTCACAGGAGACTAATCATCCTGCTACACAAGAGAGCGAATCATCTTGTCCCACAAGAGAGCAAATCATCTTGTTTCAGTGCGCACCACCAGGGGAGGGTGAGTATCCCTGTGGTCGTATGTTGCTCCAATAGAACTGCAAGCCCCCCAAAGCTCCTAGAGCTCAATGTATGCAGCATGCAGGACCCTTTTACAAAGGTCTCTTGACGACTCCAAGTCGTTCGGGAAAATCACAAATTTGATCTTTCCTCAGGGCTCTGTCCTGTACATCATCTCAGTGTGATGGAGCTCCTTGATCATCGACTTACCATATCCCAGATAAGGAAGTAATTGATGTCTATCTGCTGGAGCAATTGTCAAATACGGGATTCCTCAATAATCTAATCCCATCTCTGGTTGTCACAGAGATTCACAGTGGTATTCATCATGTGTACAAACAGCTCACTGAACAGCTTCAGCAACCAGACTGCCTCACAGAAGGCCATAATATCAGCAATGTATTTGCCTTGGTGGTGCTCAAAGTCACCGACTTCGCTTCCTGCTCATCATTCGAATAATCATGTGGTTTCATATTTCCGACAGTGTATCTTAATTCATGAGAGATTGTGCCCTGAAGATATCTTAGAATTCTTGGCACAATTTAGTGAGTCTCAACCAAATATGAGCTCACCATGCTAACTGCAACACAGATGTCCGGACGAAGGTTCTCCAAGAACATCAACGCGAATGAGTTTATGAAACTCAGAGGCATTTCCCAAATCTGGTCCGACATCATTACCATATAACTTCTGAAAGTTAAGATCCTCGAGGTAGTCACAAGCTTGCATCTTATCTTCCAACATTCAGAATCCAACTCCCTCGTCTCCTATAAATGAGAGGGTCTGCACCTGTCAGACATAGGTGCCGGTATGAGAGGTTTATCATCCACAACCTTCGAGTAATGGTTTGGATCAGTTTCACTCCTAGTGAATCTCAGCTGCATTAAACAACTATCAATCCTCTCATATTATGCCTGAGGTGTTTTTCTTCAAGCCATAGAGGGTTTTCTTCCACCTGTATACATGATATTCCTTGATCATGATTCTCAAACTCCTCAGGTTGTTCCAAACCTATGAACCTGCTGCATGAGGGAAATGGTACCCTTATAATATTTTCCTTTGGTACATTTCAGACATGTACCTTCATGCTTCCTTTTGAATTCATGCATCCTAGTCACCATTTGACTCACAGACCTCTAGAGTTGAGTCAATGGACATGGTCCCCAGTGGACTTCCTGCAAATTGATACAACCCTGAACTCAAAAACATCTTTAAAAGATCTATTTTCAAACACGTACCTTTCCATCGATAAGTGCCACCCTGCAACCTTTGACTTCCATTTCGAGATGGACATCAGGTTCGATCAGGTACATAAAAGAGATTTTGGGGTTCCTTGCTTTCGTGGAAGAATCAACCATTTCCTTGATGACCTGCATTACCATTCATTCTTTTGATCATTGTAGATGTCCAGGAATGATTGTTATCTTCATCAAGAGATGTGTCTATGCCATTCGGACACTCCTTTGCATAACGACCGAAATTATTTCAACAAGGCATCCGCCTTTCCTTCCACCCTTAGATCCGAACTTCCCAATGAAGTGATCTTAAGATGGACCATCAAAATCTTCCGCTGCACCATTCTGATAACATTCTTTGCTTTGAATTCACCTCAGTGAATTATGAGGAACCCATTGATCCTTCTGTCTTGTCCCAACTGTCTTCGGTGATTGCTATTTCACTCTTGCTTGGGCATTGTCTTCACCTCAGCTCTGATACCATGTTAAGATTAGGTATGTTCTATTCTAGAGCAATTTATTAAAATTTTCACAGTTGCAATCACATCAACATTATGATAAACTGCAGATAGAACATAAATATAAAACGCAAAAGATAAGCCAAGGCAAGAGGACACAAGATATGGCGTGAGCCAGGGACAAACCCCACAATGTGTGGGGAAACCCTTTGATCAAATCTTCTTTTATCTTCAAAGTTCAGCAGAGAAAGAGAGAAAAGTACATTTACAATAGAAGTCAACACTTTGACTTGTCTATATCTGAGCATAGATCATTTTGTATAGCGATGAGATCAGTTGAAGACATTCTGCTTCAACTGATTCTCAAGGTGACTCCTTCACCTATCGTCATGCTACATTTGGTCTTATAGTTTCACCATTGCATATTGCACCATGCTGCTCTAATCATGCTGCCCTTCATGTTGATCTCATTGATCATGCTGCCATGCTCCATGTCATCATGCACTTATGCTACCCATCATGCTGCTCATAATGCTGCCCATTATGCTGCTGTTCATAATGCTGCCCATTATGCTGTCTCATTTATCATCATGCTACCCTTTACTAACATGCCCATGATGCTGCATCTTTTATCATCATGATTTGAGACTGTTCATCCTTTGCTGTTCATTGTGATAGGGTTGCTACAGATATTGTTAAAATTGGCAACCAGGGCAAAACTTCATGTGGGTCATCTTATTCATGGCTAATAATATTTTTATTAGATTCCTCTCGTTGAGAGGTGTAGGATTGATATAAGATCATCCAATTCCGATAAGTATTCATGGAGATATGAATTTATTTTGATTATGGAATTATTATCAAGCCGACCTACAATCATGTAGGCTCAAAAGCCCAACAGTCGCATCTATTCACCCACCAACATTGTGTATAAATATAAGAGGACTTTTCCTCATTTGGACTCACTCATCTCATCACATCTCTCTCTCTCTCTACTGCGCAGATATGAGTCTTTTCTCTACTGCGCTGAAATGGGTCTCTCTCTCTTACACACGTTTGAAGCCAGAAACTACTGAAACTGAAGCTGCAACTGCAGAAGTAAATATTGACTTGCATGGCATAGAAGATCTCCTCTTTAGAACTGCACTTTAGGTTCATCTGAATCTCCTTTGAAAGCCACAACTTTTGGTGGTGGAATGAAGTCAATCCGACGAATGGTTTGCAAGATATCGACTGCCCTAGTTTGAAGCCGGAAGGAAACTGCTGAAACTGAAGCTACAACTGCAGAAGTAAAGATTGACTTGCGTGGCCTAGAAGATCTCCTCATCTGAATTGCGCTATAGGTTCATCTGAACCTCCTCTGGAAGCCGAAACTTTTGGTGGTGGAATGAAGTCAATCCGACGGTCGGTTTGTGAGATATCGTCTGCCCTAGTTTGATAATAAGCCGCTAATGCTGATGCTGCTGATCTAGGGTTTGCTACTGTTGATATGAATAAGATTTATTGTACTATTTCTCTCTGCTGAATTATTGAAGATAAAAGAAGATTTGATCAAAGGGTTTCCCCACACATTGTGGGGTTTGTCACTGGCTAGCGCTACATCTTGTGTCTCTTGTCTTGGCTTGTTTTTTGTTGATCGTTTAATGTTCTATCTGCACTTTACTTTATGTACATGTGATTGCTAATCGGTGGAATATAATAAGAAAAAGAAGTAAACTGTTATAAGCATAGAACATACCATAATTTAACATGGTATCATAGCTGAGGTGAAGACCAAAGCCCAAGCAAGAGCAAGAGTAATCATTGAAGAGAAGATTGGCAAGGCTATCCTAAAAGAACTATGGGGTCCTCAACACTCTTTCTTGCTGAAGACAAGCTCTATGAGAAAGCTGACTATCACGGATGGAAGATGTCTATCGATCTAAACCTTGAAGATCAAGGGAGTGCTGGACCATGTATGAGGCAATATTGTTGAGCCTTCATCAAATGCATCTGCTGCTGCCTGGAACAAATGGAAAAATGGAGAAGTCAAAAACAAAGAAGATCATCCGGGACTCTATCGACAAGCGCTTGGTGGCCTACATCTCTGATCTAGACACCTCCAAGGAAATCTACGACAGACTGGTGAGTTTATTTAAAGTTAATGATGCAAATCAAGTTTTGTTTTTTAGAAATAAGTTGAGGGAAATCAAGAAGGGTAAAGATGAAAGTATGCAAGCATACTTCTTAAGAATCATCGAGATCAAGAACGATCTCCTTATCTATTGGGGAAAACATTACTGACAGAGAAATGACACTCACAACTTCGGAGGATTACCATCTGAATGGTATGTGTTCAGGACTACTCTTTTGAACAATAATGTAATTCCTAGTTTCGAGGAATTAATGGCTAGATGCATTCAAGAACAAACAAGGGTAGAAGAGCAGGAAATGCCCTTTCCTAAAGGTCCTCTGCTGCCTTTTCTTCTCATGCAAAGAGAAGAAAGGACTCACACCGGGACGATGATCAAAATCCCCTGATGGCAAATCAAAGGAATGACAAATTCAACAACAAAGGTAAGAGGAGAGCTGGAGATCGAGGAAGAGGACAACCATTCAAGAAGGCTAGAAAGTCCAGGATGTATTAAATGCACTGACCTCAAAAGGAACCTGGTGTCCATCTTGGCAATGGAAGACAGAGGCTACAAGGTAACCTTCAGCAATGGAAAGGTATGTATATAATGTTAAAGATGCCTTTACTCTTGGGTTTAGTGTTGATTCATTATATCAGCTCGATGGAAGTCCGCTAGGTGTCATGTCTTGTGACACAACTCTTTATTCCGAACTTTGGCATCGGAGGTTTTCCCACCTTCATTACAAAGCTCTACCCGATGTAAGACAGATGGTAATAGGAATGCCCGAATTCCAAGTAGAGAAAGAAGGTGTATGTCGGGATGTGCCAAAGGAAAGCTCAAAAAGGGGACCATTCCCTCAAGCCAAAGCAAGACCTCTGATATAGTACAGTTGGTTCACTTAGGCATACCTGAGGTTGCGTTAAGAGGGAGACTACTACACCACATACTCCTGAGCAGAATGGTATGGTGGGAAGGAAGAACCGCACGATTGTGGAAGCTGTCCGGGCCATGCTACATGATTAAAGACTTCCAAAGTTCTCTATGGGCTAAAACTACAAACATTGCCATATATGTACAAAATTCGATGCCCTCATCAAGCATGGGTTCCAAGACTCCTGAAGAAAAGTTCACTGGTAAGAAACCTGATGTTTCTCATTTCAGAATTTTTGGAAGCCCTGTATATTTTCTTGTGCCGAAAGAGGAAAGAAATAAATTGGGTGCATCTGGAAAGAAGGGAATTTTCGTGGGTTATGGTGAAAATACTAAAGGCTATAGAATCTATGTAGCCGGTCAAAGGGAAGTCATAATTACTCATGATGTCACCTTTGACGAAGATATGGCTCTCAGCAAGGTGAACAATCTTCTGATTTTGAGGAGCTCTCAAGAAGTCGACAGCAGGGAACCAAAAGAAAAGGCTGATGAATCAATGCCTGATGTAGAAGAACCCATGGATTCGATTGATCCTCCTCCACATGAGACTTCCTCTTCTAGGAAGAGGCCTTCATGGCTTAGGGGCCTAGTTGATGATGCTGAAGGACATGCTGCACCACGCGAGGAACCTTTTGTGAAAGTAAGAAACCTAATAGGTATCATGGATACCTGACCATCATGAACACGATCGTGCAAAATGAGCCTTCATCATTCTCAAATGCCGTCAAGCATTAATTATGGAAGGGTGCTATGACCATAGAATATGAGTCTATTCTGGAGAATGATGTCTGGGAAGTAGTTCCCAGACCCCAGGGCAAGACAGTTGTTACTTCCAAATAGATTTACAAGATATAGCATGCAGCAGATGGAAGTATGGAAAAGTATAAGGCTCGTTTTGTTGCTCATGGTTTCTCCCAGAAGGAAGGTATAGACTATGATGTGATATTTGCACCTGTTGCTAGATATATGACCATCCGCTCGATCATAGCCCTTGCCACTTCACAAGGATGGAACTACATCAGATGGATGTTAAGACCGCGTTCTTGCATGGTTCTATCAAAGAAGTGGTCTATGTGGAGCAACCTGAAGGATTTGAGATTTATGATTGAAAATCCCATGTATGCAGGTTGAAGAAGGCTCTCTATGGGCTGAAGCAAGCCCCCGAGCATGGTATGAGAGGATCGATAACTACTTGAAAAAGCTGGGAGTGAAGCTGATCCTAACCTTTACTTTAAGGTTGAAGATGACAAGCCTCTCATACTGGTGTTGTATGTGGATGACCTCTTCCTAACAGGTGCAAACCCTCTCATTCAAAAATGTAAGAGGGAGATGGCCTCTAAATTTGAAATGAAGGACCAAGGACTTGAAGTGTGGCAGAAGCCAAGGGAAATTTTCCTATCTCAAGGAAAATATGTGGCATATATTGGAAAGATTCGGTATGATGGACTGCAAGCCTGTGACTACCTCGAGGATCTTAACTTTTAGAAGTTATATGGTAGTGATGTCGGACCAGACTTTGGAAATGCCTCTGAGTTTCAAAAATTCATTCGCATTGATGTTCTGGTGAACCGTCCGAACATATGTTTTGCAGTTGCATTGTGAGCTCATATTTGGTTGAGCCTCACTGGATTGATGATGCCAGGAATCTTCTGAGATGTCTTCAGGACACAATCTCTCATCGATTAAGATACACTGCTGGAGATGTGAGACTACTTGGATATATACTGATTTGATTGTGTAGGTAGTGTGGTGGACCGTAAGAGCACTTCGGGTACTGTTTCACCTTGGGATCTACTTCGATATCCTGGATGAGCAGGAAGCAGAAGAAGTCGGTGGCTTTGAGCACTGCCGAAGCAGGATATATTGTTGCTAGCATAACCTCGTGTGAGGCAGTCTGGTTGTGAAAGCTCTTCAGTGAGCTGTTTGGATTTACATTGGATACCACTGTGATTCTCTGTAACAACCAGAGGTGGGATTCGATTATTGAGGAATCCCGTATTCGTCAATTACTCCAGCAGATAGACATCATCTGGGATATGGTAGTCGATGAGCAAGGAAGCTCCATCACATTAAGATGATGTACAGGTTGATACACCTTGTCAAAGCCCCGAGGAAAGATCTAATCTGTGATTTTCCCAAATGACATGGAATCGGCAAGAAACCCTTGTACAAGGGCCCTGCATGTTGCATACATTGAGCTCTGGGAGCTCTGAGGGCTTGCGATTCCTACTGGAGCAACATATGACCACAGGGTGACTCACCCTCCCCTGGTGGTGCACACTGGAACAAGATGATTCACTCTCTTGTGGGACAAGATGATTCGCTCTCTTGTGGAACATGATGATTCGCTCTCCTGTGTAGCAGGATGATTAGTTCTCCTGTGAGGCCTGGATTAATGTGTTCTCCATGGCAGCCTGGATTTATGTGTTCTCCATGGCAATTGTAGCAGGATTGATGTGTTCTCCTGTGAGGCCTGGATTGATGTGTTCTCCATGGCAATTGTAGCAGGATTGAT
Organism: Pinus tabuliformis; assembly: GCA_031772625.1. Taxonomy (NCBI): domain Eukaryota; kingdom Viridiplantae; phylum Streptophyta; class Pinopsida; order Pinales; family Pinaceae; genus Pinus; species Pinus tabuliformis. Next base: position 2,029,467,975 of record CM062816.1, read on the forward strand.
GTGTTCTCCTGTGAGGCCTGGATTGATGTGTTCTCCATGGCAATTGTAGCAGGATTGATGTGTTCTCCTGTGAGGCTTGGATTGATGTGTTCTCCATGGCAATTGTAGCAGGATTGATGTGTTCTCCTGTGAGGCCTGGATTGATGTGTTCTCCATGGCAATTGTAGCAGGATTGATGTGTTCTCCTGTGAGGACAGGATTGATTAGTTTTCCTGTCGAGGCATCCTACCCATGCAGTCTGGGACTCATGGGAAGTACCTCTCATCTGATCAATGAGCAGGGAAATGAAGTTAGGGACCATAGTAGTACCGATGGATGCATCGTTGTAACTACCGTACTCCCTACGCTAGGATGACCTCCATTGATCTGGGATCAATGATACTAGTTTGGGACTAGTGGTAGGAGTTGTACCATACTATGACGCTGACTTCGGGTCGGTTGAGACTGGTCTGGGATCAGTGGTACATACTCTGAGACTGACTTTGAGTCAGTGGAGGATGATATTGGTCTGGGACCATTGGAGTTGTACTCACTATGACGCTGACTTTGGGTTGGTTGAGACTGGTCTGGTACCAGTGGTACATACTCTGAGACTGACTTTGAGTCAGTATGATACATCCTCAATCATTTCTTCTTCTTCATAATTCAGACAAAAGCAGAGTAGAACAGAACAATGCAAGAGCAGAGCAGAACAGAACAAAACAATACAGATCAGTGTAGGGCAGAACAAGACAAAGCAGAATAGGCAAAATAGAGCAGAGCAGGGCAAGGGTCAGGCTGTATAAGGCACTGCATTTGATGGATGAATAGTAATGACCGATAGACAGATTGCAGATGAAGTTCTCCATGGTTGAGAGGGAGTGTTAAAATTGGCAACCAGGGCAAAAATTCATGTGGGTCATCTTATTCATGGCTAATAATATTTTTAATTAGATTCCTCTCGTTGAGAGGTGTAGGATTGATATAAAGATCATCCAATTCCGATATGTATTCATGGAGATATGAATTTATTTTGATTATGGAATTATTATCAAGCCGACCTTCAACTCATGTAGGCTCAGAAGGCCAACAGTGGCATCTATTCACCCACCAACGTTGTGTATAAATATAAGAGGACTTTTCCTCATTTGGACTCACTCATCTCATCACATCTCTCTCTCTCTACTGCGCAGATATGAGTCTCTTCTCTACTGCGCTAAAATGGGTCTCTCTCTCTCACACACGTTTGAAGCCGGAAACTGCTGAAACTGAAGCTGCAACTGCAGAAGTAAAGATTGACTTGCGTGGCCTAGAAGATCTCCTCTTTGGAACTGCGCTGTAGGTTCACCTGAATCTCCTTTGAAAGCCGCAACTTTTGGTGGTGGAATGAAGTCAATCCAACGAATGGTTTGCAAGATATCGACTGCCCTAGTTTGAAGCTGGAAATTGCTCAAACTGAAGCTGCAACTGCAGAAGTAAAGATTGACTTGCGTGGCCTAGAATATATCCTCATATGAACTACACTGTAGGTTCATCTAAACCTCCTCTGGAAGCCGAAACTTTTGGTGGTGGAATGAAGTCAATCCGACGGTCGGTTTGTGAGATATCGTCTGCCCTAGTTTGATAATGAAGCCGCTAATGCTGATGCTGCTGATCTAGGGTTTGCTACTGCTGGTATGAATCAGATTTATTGTACTATTTCTCTCTGCTGAATTATTGAAGATAAAAGAAGATTTGATCAAAGGGTTTCCCCACACATTGTGGGGTTTGTCCCTGGCTAGCCGCCACATCTTGTGTCTCTTGTCTTGGCTTGTTTTCTGTCGATCGTTTAATGTTCTATTTGCACTTTACTTTTGTACATGTGATTGCTAGATGATGGAATATAATAAGAAAAAGAAGTAAACTGTTATAAGCATAGAACATACCATAATTTAACAGATATGCCATTCTATCACTGTTGTTCATCATGATAGGGCTGCTACAGGTATGCCATTCTATCACTGCTACTCATCATTACCCCTCTTAGTTACGACTGTACCTTAGAGACATCTCTATGCTGAGATTGTTTATTTGGTGACCTTGCTGCTCTCTATCACCCTTGAATGCTGGTCCCTGTACCCGAGTTCAGTTCACTTCTTGACTGCGGCTACTATACTCGGAATTGTATTTTACATGTCTCCTTTGATTGCGTTTGAGTGTCACCATTGACTACGTATGAGTGTCACCATTGACTGCATATGAGTCTTCATAACTGCGTAGGAATATTTCTATGCCCAACGTATAATGTATAAGGTCATGAGTCTTTATGACTACGTAGGAATATTTCTATGTTGTGGGTATATATCGCTGCGTATGTACAGTGTCCATGCCATGTTTAGATATCTTCATAACTGCGTATAACTGTCTTCATGTATACGAGTCTTTATTGACTGCGTATAGAGTTTGCGTGTAATTAAGTCTTCATGTCTGCGTATGACCTTGGCTGTGGCTATGATTGACTGCGGCCCTCTGCGGCTTCATACCTTGGCTGCAGCTTCGATACATAGACTACTACGTCCTCATCCTTCTTTACCTAATACACCTACTCCTCCATGTGCGAGTTCTGTTCTTCTTCATTAGCTGCGTCAACTTGTCTCTTTTGCCGCATGAATGAACAGTCTCTATTGATTTGCTACGTTTAGGCCAGCGTATTAGATTTCCTCATAAGCCTACGGCTTACTTCAGCTAGGGCATCACATCGCTGTAGTTTAGGGCTTCATTTGTAGGCCAGCGTATTACACTTGGTGTGTTGCTCCCAAGATGACTTCCTTACTGCGGCTACTACAGTTAGGTCATCACTACGGCCTTACAGTGTCTTCATTACCATGACTGCGGCTCTTACGTGCTTCATTATGTTATTACTGCGACTTCCATGCTTTGGTTTCATGCCTTGACCCATTACATTGCGTGTAAGGATCTCTACCCTGCGTATCATTAAGGCATCACCTTGATTGAGGTCACTATGAATAGTGTAACCATGAACAGATCGTCATTGCATTCGATGTTTAATATGCATAGCCATGAACAGATCATAACTGCGTTATATGTTGAATATGTCCTGATCATGAACAACGTGCGTATATTATTTATAACCATGAATAGCGTGTAGATACCACTGCGTGTATTAATTATAACATGAACAGCGTGTACTGTATAATTTTTCCCATGTATCAGTGTACAGAGATGAACAACGTATCTGTGGATAAATGTCTTCTTGACCTGCATAGGATTAGGCATCATTTTGCAGCTAGGGCATCATCTCTTTCGGATCTCTCCTTCTCCAAAAACCCAAGACGTGGAGAGGAGATCACCTAAAGAGTGTGTGTGAATGATATCAAATCCTCATCTATTTATACCACAACGAGGATGATGAATAGACACGTCGGTTGGGCTTCTAGAGCCTACATAAGTGTTGGTCGGCTTGATAATAATTACATAAACAAAATAAATTCATATCTCCATAAATACTTATCGGAATCGGATGATCTTTGGATCAATCCTACACCTCTCGACGAGAGGGATCCAATAAAAATATCAGCTGCCAGAAATAAGCTAACCCACATGGAGTTTGGCCCTAGTTTCCAATTTAACATTGCTTGTCTTTTGCAATTTATGTTTATGTTCTATCTGCATTTTACTATCATGCTAAATGTGATTGCTAATCTGGAATTGGTATTGAGCCAGTATGAAAATTGAAGTAAATTTTCTCTCTGCATAGAACATACCTAAAATTAACACCAATGCATCATAGATATATAACGTGTCCATGCCACAACGAGTTCATACCACAGTGAGGCTGCCGCAAAGCTATGCTAGTCATAGTTTATAAAAGGAAAGCCTTAAATCATAACAAATGCTTATTATATCTAGTGCATAGTATATAGATGTGATGTAATGGTTTCTAGAATAGATGTTATGATACTATATATAATTATATGCAATATATTTGTGAAGTCACAGAGTAGTGCGAACAATTATAGATACCATAGTTCACTGTAATGTTATATAGTATTCAAAAAAAAACCAACTAGACAAACTATAATATTACCATTAGTTCATAAAGCCATGATCAAATCCATAAATAGAACAAGCCACAATGAACTATAATTGTGATATGAGTCGTTGTTTACTCAGAAGAACAATCAAGTCACAAAAGTAACTTTCGCATCGAAAATGAGATTATGGTTTATTTATATAACCAAAATCTTGATCCATTCATCGCATAAATACATACATAGAAAAGACTTCAATCCAAACCCGAAACTGAGTGTGATCTCTAGGCCTCCTTGTACAAATCTCAACTCTGATCCAATGTTCAAGAATCAGGAGGCCTGTAATTTAATTTATATTTTCCTTTCATAGTAATTGTTGTTGAAGAAAGTGTAACTAGGTTCGGTCTTCATAATGACATGATCTTTGTATTTGATGTAATAAAAGAGAATAAATTATCTTTGTAATCTACTATCGTGTATGTTCTATTTGAATAATTTTCAAGTTTAAAGAACATTGGGAGAAGCTGAGGGTTTGCACCCTACGAGATCTACCCAAACGAAGGACATCGAGTAAGGACACTCCTACGCGATTTAGTAGAATAAGGATGTTTAATGATTGTTTGAGCATTTCTTGTTGAGGTTTGCCCTCTGCTCTGTTGGGGTTCTCAACCCAAAGCCCTAGGGTGGTTTCACCCGTAACACATGGAGAAGCTTGAATGCTGCCATAGAGAAGGCTCTACGCTATAGAGAATCTTAAACACTGGTATGGAGAAGCCCTAAACGCTGGCCTAATGATGCCCTAGTCATGAAGGCAAGAAGCCCTATAACGTCATCAAGAAGGTGAAGAATGATTCCATTACGCAGCAAGGAGAGGCCTATATGCTAAGAGACCTAACGCTGTCCTAAACATAGTCTCCTAGCCACAACACTTAAGGTTTCCCTAGACTGCAATCCATGAGAGTATATACGTAACAAGAAGGGACACTTATACACATCAAAGGAAGCTACTTTAATGCAGGAAAGGAGGCACCCTTATCTAAGCCCTAAAGCAGATCTAACTACAACTGTAACTCAACCCTAGTATGTTATCCTAGGCCGCATTCATTAAGGGTTTGAATGCAGCAAGGGGAGGCCTTTTAGCAAGCCCTAATTGTAGTGCTAACAAGTGTTTTATGCTGCTGTTCTAAAACCTTATCACAAGTCCAACAATGATACTAATCTGCTGTCCTAAGATGACTAGTTGCAGGTCTAAAACAAAGTTCTAGAATTAGTTTAGTAGCCCTATACACAACAACAAGAAGGTCTAGAAGAGGCCCTAATCTCAGTCTTATAGAAGCCCTAATTAGTTGTGCAAAGAGTCCTAGCAGCAATAGTTAAAGACTGCTGTTCTAAGGAATGAATTAGGTATGTTTGAGAGCAGTTATCTCTACATTAGAGGACTGAAGGAGAAGTTATTCTTTTGGACCTGTTGAAGGAGTCTGCTACTATGGCCTAGCTTCTCTACTAGGTTGCAAGCCATAGCAGGCAGCTAAGGTTGGTAATTGGATACAGTATTGCAGTGTACAACACAGTGATGATGGTCATGGTGTGATAGGTGACAACATGATGGGGGCAGCATGGTGCAGTATGATGCAACATTGTAATGATGGCACAACATGGTGATGATGGGCATGGATGTATAGCAGCAACATGATGTATTGCAACAACTTGATGATGATGGGTTCAACAACATGATGTAAGTAGTGTAGCAGCAAGTATATATTGTAGCAGCATGATGATGATATATTGCAGTGCAATGATGAGGTACAACTCAGTGATGGGAGCAACATAGTGATGAGAGCATCTCAGTGATTGGGTGAAACATGATGATGAGGTGAAGCATAGTGATGGGTGCAACATGGTGATGGAATCACCTTGTAAGATCAATTGAAGCAGTATGTCTTCACCAAAGTTCAGATCAACTACCTCATGTGTTATCTTCACAAAGAAGATATATGCTCTTATTTTGATAAGTCATAATATTGACTTTTGATGTATATATACTATCTCTCTCTCTGCCGAACTATTGAAGAACATAAGAAGAATTGATCAAGGTTTCCTCACATTAGGGTTTGTCCCTGGCTGGCACCACATCTTGTGTCCTCTTGTCTTTGCTTGTTAAGATTAGGTATGTTCTATGCTAGAGCAATTTATTAAAATTTTCACAGTTAGCAATCACATCAGCATTATGATAAACTGCAGATAGAACATAAATATAAAACGCAGAAGACAAGCCAAGGCAAGAGGACACAAGATATGGTGCGAGCCAGGGACAAACCCCACAATGTGTAGGGAAACCCTTTGATCAAATCTTCTTTTATCTTCAAAGTTCAGCAGAGAAAGAGAGAGAGTACATTTACAACAGAAGTCAACACTTTAACTTGTCTAGATCTGAGCATAGATCATTTCGTATAGCGATGAGATCAGTTGAAGACATTCTGCTTCAACTGATCTCAAGGTGACTCCTTCGCCTATCGTCATGCTGCATTTGGTCTTATAGTTGCACCACTGCATATTGCACCATGCTGCTCTAATCATGTTGCCCTTCATGTCCATGATCTCATTGATCATGCTTCCCATGCTCCATGTCATCATGCACTTATGCTACCCATCATGCTGCTCATAATGCTACCCATTATGCTGCTGTTCATAATGCTGCCCATTATGCTGTCTCATTTATCATCATGATGCCCTTTACTAACATGCCCATGATGCTACATCTTTTATCATCATGATATGACACTGTTCATCCTTTGTTGTTCATTGTGATAAGGTTGCTACAGATATGCCATTCTATCACTGTTGTTCATCATGATAGGGCTGCTACAGGTATGCCATTCTATCACTGCTGCTCATCATTACGCCTCTTAGTTACGACTGTACCTTAGAGACATCTCTATGCTGAGATTGTTTATTTGGTGACCTTGCTGCTCTCTATCACCCTTGAATGCTGGTCCCTGTACCCGAGTTCAGTTCACTTCTTGACTGTGGCTACTATACTCGGAATTGTATTTTACATGTCTCCTTTGATTGCGTTTGAGTGTCACCATTGACTACGTATGAGTGTCACCATTGACTGCATATGAGTCTTCATAATTGCGTAGGAATATTTCTATGCCCAACGTATAATGTATAAGGTCATGAGTCTTCATGACTGCGTAGGAATATTTCTATGTTGTGCGTATATATCGCTGTGTATGTACAGTGTCCATGCCATGTTTAGATATCTTCATAACTGCATATAACTGTCTTCATGTATACGAGTATTTATTGACTGCGTATAGAGTTTGTGTGTAATTAAGTCTTCATGTCTGCGTATGACCTTGACTGTGGCTATGATTGACTGCGGCCCTCTGCAGCTTCATACCTTGGCTGCAGCTTCGATACATAGACTACTGCGTCCTCATCCTTCTTTACCTAATACACCTGCTCCTCCATGTGCGAGTTCTGTTCTTCTTCATTGGCTGCGTCAACATGTCTCTTTTGCTGCATGAACAGGTCTCTATTGATTTGCTACGTTTAGGCCAGCGTATTAGATTTCCTCATAAGCCTGCGGCTTACTTCAGTTAGGGCATCACATCGCTGTAGTTTAGGGCTTCATTTGTAGGCTAGCGTATTACACTTGGTGTGTCGCTCCCAAGATAACTTCCTTACTGCGGCTACTACAGTTAGGTCATCACTACGGCCTTACAACGTCTTCATTACCATGACTGCGGCTCTTACGTGCTTCATTATGTTATTACTGCGACTTCCATGCTTTGGTTTCATGCATTGACCCATTACATTGCGTGTAAGGATCTCTACCCTGCGTATCATTAAGGCATCACCTTGATTGAGGTCACTATGAATAGTGTAACCATGAACAGATCGTCATTGCATTGGATGTTTAATATGCATAGCCATGAACAGATCATAACTGCGTTATATGTTGAATATGTCCTGATCATGAACAACGTGCGTATATTATTTATAACCATGAACAGCGTGTAGATACCACTGCGTATATTATTTATAACCATGAACAGCGTGTACTGTATAAGTTTTCCCATGTATCAGCGTATAGAGATGAACAACGTATCTGCGGATAAATGTCTTCTTGACCTGCGTAGGATTAGGGCATCATTTTGCATCTAGGGCATCATCTCTTTCAGATCTCTCCTTCTCCAAAAACCAAAGACGTGGAGAGGAGATCACCTAAAGAGTGTGTGTGAATTATATCAAATCCTCATCTATTTATACCATAATGAGGATGATGAATAGACACGTCGGTTGGGCTTCTAGAGCCTACATAAGTGCTGGCCGGCTTGATAATAATTACATAAACAAAATAAATTCATATCTCCATAAATACTTATCGGAATCGGATGATCTTTGGATCAATCCTACACCTCTCGACGAGAGGGATCCAATAAAAATATCAGCTACCAGAAATAAGCTAACCCACATGGAGTTTGGCCCTAGTTGCCAATTTAATGCTCCCTCTCAACTAGGGAGAACTCCATCCGCGGATCCATATGTACGACTGTACTATCTCTGCCATTAGTGCCCTGCACTACTCTGCCTAGCTCTGCTGGCTCTACTCAGCTCTGCTGGCTCTGCTCATCTCCATTGAACTATGAAGAAGAAGAATTGATCGAGAATGAGTCATATCATTCTCCACTGACCTGAAGTTAGTCTCAGAGTGCATACCACTAGTCCCAGACCAGTCTCAACTGACCCGAAGTCAGCTTCATAGTAAGTACCACTCCTACCACTGGTCCCAGACCAGTATCGCAGTCTCAGAGAGTGTACCACTGGTCCCAGACTAGTATCGCAGTCTCAGAGAGTGTACCACTGGTCCCAGACCAGTCTCAACCAACCCGAAGTCAGCGTCATAGTATGTACCACTCTCACTGGTCCCAGACTAGTACTGCACTGACACGAAGTCAGTATCGGAGTATGTACCACTGGTCCCAGACTAGTCTCAGTCGACCCAAAGTCAGCGTCATAGCATGTACAACTCCTACCACTGGTCCCATACCAGTATCATTGATCCCAGATCAATGGAGGACATCCTAGCATAGGGAGTACGATAGATACAATGATGCATCCATTGGTACTACTATGGTCCCTAACTTCATTTCCCTGCTCATTGATCAGATGAGAGGTACTTCCCATGAGTCCCAGACTGCATGGGTAGAATGCCTCGACAGGAGAACTTAATCAATCCTGTCCTCACAGGAGAACACATAAATCCTGCTACAATCGCCATGGAGAACACATCAATCCAGGCTGCCATGGAGAACACATCAATCCAGGCCTTACAGGAGAACACATCAATCCTGCTACAATCGCCATGGAGAACACATCAATCTCGGCCTCACAGGAGAACTAATCATCCTGCTACACAAGAGAGCGAATCATCTTGTCCCACAAGAGAGCAAATCATCTTGTTTCAGTGCGCACCACCAGGGGAGGGTGAGTATCCCTGTGGTCGTATGTTGCTCCAATAGAACTGCAAGCCCCCCAAAGCTCCTAGAGCTCAATGTATGCAGCATGCAGGACCCTTTTACAAAGGTCTCTTGACGACTCCAAGTCGTTCGGGAAAATCACAAATTTGATCTTTCCTCAGGGCTCTGTCCTGTACATCATCTCAGTGTGATGGAGCCTCCTTGATCATCGACTTACCATATCCCAGATAAGGAAGTAATTGATGTCTATCTGCTGGAGCAATTGTCAAATACGGGATTCCTCAATAATCTAATCCCATCTCTGGTTGTCACAGAGATTCACAGTGGTATTCATCATGTGTACAAACAGCTCACTGAACAGCTTCAGCAACCAGACTGCCTCACAGAAGGCCATAATATCAGCAATGTATTTTGCCTTGGTGGTGCTCAAAGTCACCGACTTCGCTTCCTGCTCATCATTCGAATAATCATGTGGTTTCATATTTCCGACAGTGTATCTTAATTCATGAGAGATTGTGCCCTGAAGATATCTTAGAAGATTCTTGGCACCAATTTAGTGAGTCTCAACCAAATATGAGCTCACCATGCTAACTGCAACACAGATGTCCGGACGAAGGTTCTCCAAGAACATCAACGCGAATGAGTTTATGAAACTCAGAGGCATTTCCCAAATCTGGTCCGACATCATTACCATATAACTTCTGAAAGTTAAGATCCTCGAGGTAGTCACAAGCTTGCATCTTATCTTCCAACATTCAGAATCCAACTCCCTCTGTCTCCTATAAATGAGAGGGTCTGCACCTGTCAGACATAGGTGCCGGTATGAGAGGTTTATCATCCACAACCTTCGAGTAATGGTTTGGATCAGTTTCACTCCTAGTGAATCTCAGCTGCATTAAACAACTATCAATCCTCTCATATTATGCCTGAGGTGTTTTTCTTCAAGCCATAGAGGGTTTTCTTCCACCTGTATACATGATATTCCTTGATCATGATTCTCAAACTCCTCAGGTTGTTCCAAACCTATGAACCTGCTGCATGAGGGAAATGGTACCCTTATAATATTTTCCTTTGGTACATTTCAGACATGTACCTTCATGCTTCCTTTTGAATTCATGCATCCTAGTCACCATTTGACTCACAGACCTCTAGAGTTGAGTCAATGGACATGGTCCCCAGTGGACTTCCTGCAACTTGATACAACCCTGAACTCAAAAACATCTTTAAAAGATCTATTTTCAAACACGTACCTTTCCATCGATAAGTGCCACCCTGCAACCTTTGACTTCCATTTCCGAGATGGACATCAGGTTCGATCAGGTACATAAAAGAGATTTTGGGGTTCCTTGCTTTCGTGGAAGAATCAACCATTTCCTTGATGACCTGCATTACCATTCATTCTTTTGATCATTGTAGATGTCCAGGAATGATTGTTATCTTCATCAAGAGATGTGTCTATGCCATTCGGACACTCCTTTGCATAACGACCGAAATTATTTCAACAAGGCATCCGCCTTTCCTTCCACCCTTAGATCCGAACTTCCCAATGAAGTGATCTTAAGATGGACCATCAAAATCTTCCGCTGCACCATTCTGATAACATTCTTTGCTTTGAATTCACCCTCAGTGAATTATGAGGAACCCATTGATCCTTCTGTCTTGTCCCAACTGTCTTCGGTGATTGCTATTTCACTCTTGCTTGGGCATTGTCTTCACCTCAGCTCTGATACCATGTTAAGATTAGGTATGTTCTATTCTAGAGCAATTTATTAAAATTTTCACAGTTAGCAATCACATCAACATTATGATAAACTGCAGATAGAACATAAATATAAAACGCAAAAGATAAGCCAAGGCAAGAGGACACAAGATATGGCGCGAGCCAGGGACAAACCCCACAATGTGTGGGGAAACCCTTTGATCAAATCTTCTTTTATCTTCAAAGTTCAGCAGAGAAAGAGAGAGAAAGTACATTTACAATAGAAGTCAACACTTTGACTTGTCTATATCTGAGCATAGATCATTTTGTATAGCGATGAGATCAGTTGAAGACATTCTGCTTCAACTGATTCTCAAGGTGACTCCTTCACCTATCGTCATGCTACATTTGGTCTTATAGTTTCACCATTGCATATTGCACCATGCTGCTCTAATCATGCTGCCCTTCATGTTGATCTCATTGATCATGCTGCCCATGCTCCATGTCATCATGCACTTATGCTACCCATCATGCTGCTCATAATGCTGCCCATTATGCTGCTGTTCATAATGCTGCCCATTATGCTGTCTCATTTATCATCATGCTACCCTTTACTAACATGCCCATGATGCTGCATCTTTTATCATCATGATTTGAGACTGTTCATCCTTTGCTGTTCATTGTGATAGGGTTGCTACAGATATTGTTAAAATTGGCAACCAGGGCAAAACTTCATGTGGGTCATCTTATTCATGGCTAATAATATTTTTATTAGATTCCTCTCGTCGAGAGGTGTAGGATTGATATAAAGATCATCCAATTCCGATAAGTATTCATGGAGATATGAATTTATTTTGATTATGGAATTATTATCAAGCCGACCTACAACTCATGTAGGCTCAAAAGCCCAACAGTCGCATCTATTCACCCACCAACATTGTGTATAAATATAAGAGGACTTTTCCTCATTTGGACTCACTCATCTCATCACATCTCTCTCTCTCTCTACTGCGCAGATATGAGTCTTTTCTCTACTGCGCTGAAATGGGTCTCTCTCTCTTACACACGTTTGAAGCCAGAAACTACTGAAACTGAAGCTGCAACTGCAGAAGTAAATATTGACTTGCATGGCATAGAAGATCTCCTCTTTAGAACTGCACTTTAGGTTCATCTGAATCTCCTTTGAAAGCCACAACTTTTGGTGGTGGAATGAAGTCAATCCGACGAATGGTTTGCAAGATATCGACTGCCCTAGTTTGAAGCCGGAAACTGCTGAAACTGAAGCTACAACTGCAGAAGTAAAGATTGACTTGCGTGGCCTAGAAGATCTCCTCATCTGAACTGCGCTATAGGTTCATCTGAACCTCCTCTGGAAGCCGAAACTTTTGGTGGTGGAATGAAGTCAATCCGACGGTCGGTTTGTGAGATATCGTCTGCCCTAGTTTGATAATAAGCCGCTAATGCTGATGCTGCTGATCTAGGGTTTGCTACTGTTGATATGAATAAGATTTATTGTACTATTTCTCTCTGCTGAATTATTGAAGATAAAAGAAGATTTGATCAAAGGGTTTCCCCACACATTGTGGGGTTTGTCACTGGCTAGCTGCTACATCTTGTGTCTCTTGTCTTGGCTTGTTTTTTGTTGATCGTTTAATGTTCTATCTGCACTTTACTTTATGTACATGTGATTGCTAATCGGTGGAATATAATAAGAAAAAGAAGTAAACTGTTATAAGCATAGAACATACCATAATTTAACATGGTATCATAGCTGAGGTGAAGACAAAGCCCAAGCAAGAGCAAGAGTAATCATTGAAGAGAAGATTGGCAAGGCTATCCTAAAAGAACTATGGGGTCCTCAACACTCTTTCTTGCTGAAGACAAGCTCTATGAGAAAGCTGACTATCACGGATGGAAGATGTCTATCGATCTAACCCTTGAAGATCAAGGAGTGCTGGACCATGTATGAGGCAATATTGTTGAGCCTTCATCAAATGCATCTGCTGCTGCCTGGAACAAATGGAAAAATGGAGAAGTCAAAACAAAGAAGATCATCCGGGACTCTATCGACAAGCGCTTGGTGGCCTACATCTCTGATCTAGACACCTCCAAGGAAATCTACGACAGACTGGTGAGTTTATTTAAAGTTAATGATGCAAATCAAGTTTTGTTTCTTAGAAATAAGTTGAGGGAAATCAAGAAGGGTAAAGATGAAAGTATGCAAGCATACTTCTTAAGAATCATCGAGATCAAGAACGATCTCCTATCTATTGGGGAAAACATTACTGACAGAGAAATGACACTCACAACTCTCGGAGGATTACCATCTGAATGGTATGTGTTCAGGACTACTCTTTTGAACAATAATGTAATTCCTAGTTTCGAGGAATTAATGGCTAGATGCATTCAAGAACAAACAAGGGTAGAAGAGCAGGAAATGCCCTTTCCTAAAGGTCCTCCTGCTGCCTTTTCTTCTCATGCAAAGAGAAGAAAGGACTCACACCGGGACGATGATCAAAATCCCTCTGATGGCAAATCAAAGGAATGACAAATTCAACAACAAAGGTAAGAGGAGAGCTGGAGATCGAGGAAGAGGACAACCATTCAAGAAGGCTAGAAAGTCCAGGATGTATTAAATGCACCTGACCTCAAAAGGAACCTGGTGTCCATCTTGGCAATGGAAGACAGAGGCTACAAGGTAACCTTCAGCAATGGAAAGGTATGTATATAATGTTAAAGATGCCTTTACTCTTGGGTTTAGTGTTGATTCATTATATCAGCTCGATGGAAGTCCGCTAGGTGTCATGTCTTGTGACACAACTCTTTATTCCGAACTTTGGCATCAGAGGTTTTCCCACCTTCATTACAAAGCTCTACCCGATGTAAGACAGATGGTAATAGGAATGCCCGAATTCCAAGTAGAGAAAGAAGGTGTATGTCCGGGATGTGCCAAAGGAAAGCTCAAAAAGGGGACCATTCCCCTCAAGCCAAAGCAAGACCTCTGATATAGTACAGTTGGTTCACTTAGGCATACCTGAGGTTGGCGTTAAGAGGGAGACTACTACACCACATACTCCTGAGCAGAATGGTATGGTGGGAAGGAAGAACCGCACGATTGTGGAAGCTGTCCGGGCCATGCTACATGATTAAAGACTTCCAAAGTTTCTATGGGCTAAAACTACAAACATTGCCATATATGTACAAAATTCGATGCCCTCATCAAGCATTGGGTTCCAAGACTCCTGAAGAAAAGTTCACTGGTAAGAAACCTGATGTTTCTCATTTCAGAATTTTTGGAAGCCCTGTATATTTTCTTGTGCCGAAAGAGGAAAGAAATAAATTGGGTGCATCTGGAAAGAAGGGAATTTTCGTGGGTTATGGTGAAAATACTAAAGGCTATAGAATCTATGTAGCCGGTCAAAGGGAAGTCATAATTACTCATGATGTCACCTTTGACGAAGATATGGCTCTCAGCAAGGTGAACAATCTTCTGATTTTGAGGAGCTCTCAAGAAGTCGACAGCAGGGAACCAAAAGAAAAGGCTGATGAATCAATGCCTGATGTAGAAGAACCCATGGATTCGATTGATCCTCCTCCACATGAGACTTCCTCTTCTAGGAAGAGGCCTTCATGGCTTAGGGGCCTAGTTGATGATGCTGAAGGACATGCTGCACCCCGAGGAACCTTTTGTGAAAGTAAGAAACCTAATAGGTATCATGGATACCTGACCATCATGAACACGATCGTGCAAAATGAGCCTTCATCATTCTCAAATGTCATCAAGCATTAATTATGGAAGGGTGCTATGACCATAGAATATGAGTCTATTCTGGAGAATGATGTCTGGGAAGTAGTTCCCAGACCCCAGGGCAAGACAGTTGTTACTTCCAAATAGATTTACAAGATATAGCATGCAGCAGATGGAAGTATGGAAAAGTATAAGGCTCGTTTTGTTGCTCATGGTTTCTCCCAGAAGGAAGGTATAGACTATGATGTGATATTTGCACCTGTTGCTAGATATATGACCATCCGCTCGATCATAGCCCTTGCCACTTCACAAGGATGGAACCTACATCAGATGGATGTTAAGACCGCGTTCTTGCATGGTTCTATCAAAGAAGTGGTCTATGTGGAGCAACCTGAAGGATTTGAGATTTATGATTGAAAATCCCATGTATGCAGGTTGAAGAAGGCTCTCTATGGGCTGAAGCAAGCACCCCGAGCATGGTATGAGAGGATCGATAACTACTTGAAAAAGCTGGGAGTGAAGCTGATCCTAACCTTTACTTTAAGGTTGAAGATGACAAGCCTCTCATACTGGTGTTGTATGTGGATGACCTCTTCCTAACAGGTGCAAACCCTCTCATTCAAAAATGTAAGAGGGAGATGGCCTCTAAATTTGAAATGAAGGACCAAGGACTTGAAGTGTGGCAGAAGCCAAGGGAAATTTTCCTATCTCAAGGAAAATATGTGGCAAATATATTGGAAAGATTCGGTATGATGGACTGCAAGCCTGTGACTACCTCGAGGATCTTAACTTTTAGAAGTTATATGGTAGTGATGTCGGACCAGACTTTGGAAATGCCTCTGAGTTTCAAAAATTCATTCGCATTGATGTTCTTGGTGAACCTCCGTCCGAACATATGTTTTGCAGTTAGCATTGTGAGCTCATATTTGGTTGAGCCTCACTGGATTGATGCCAGGAATCTTCTGAGATGTCTTCAGGACACAATCTCTCATCGATTAAGATACACTGCCGGAGATGTGAGACTACTTGGATATACTGATGTTGATTGTGTAGGTAGTGTGGTGGACCGTAAGAGCACTTCCGGGTACTGTTTCACCTTGGGATCTACTTCGATATCCTGGATGAGCAGGAAGCAGAAGTCGGTGGCTTTGAGCACTGCCGAAGCAGGATATATTGTTGCTAGCATAACCTCGTGTGAGGCAGTCTGGTTGTGAAAGCTCTTCAGTGAGCTGTTTGGATTTACATTGGATACCACTGTGATTCTCTGTAACAACCAGAGGTGGGATTCGATTATTGAGGAATCCCGTATTCGTCAATTACTCCAGCAGATAGACATCATCTGGGATATGGTAGTCGATGAGCAAGGAAGCTCCATCACATTAAGATGATGTACAGGTTGATACACCTTGTCAAAGCCCCGAGGAAAGATCTAATCTGTGATTTTCCCAAATGGCATGGAATCGGCAAGAAACCCTTGTACAAGGGCCCTGCATGTTGCATACATTGAGCTCTGGGAGCTCTGAGGGCTTGCGATTCCTACTGGAGCAACATATGACCACAGGGTGACTCACCCTCCCCTGGTGGTGCACACTGGAACAAGATGATTCGCTCTCTTGTGGGACAAGATGATTCGCTCTCTTGTGGAACATGATGATTCGCTCTCCTGTGTAGCAGGATGATTAGTTCTCCTGTGAGGCCTGGATTAATGTGTTCTCCATGGCAGCCTGGATTTATGTGTTCTCCATGGCAATTGTAGCAGGATTGATGTGTTCTCCTGTGAGGCCTGGATTGATGTGTTCTCCATGGCAATTGTAGCAGGATTGATGTGTTCTCCTGTGAGGCCTGGATTGATGTGTTCTCCATGGCAATTGTAGCAGGATTGATGTGTTCTCCTGTGAGGCTTGGATTGATGTGTTCTCCATGGCAATTGTAGCAGGATTGGTGTGTTCTCCTGTGAGGCCTGGATTGATGTGTTCTCCATGGCAATTGTAGCAGGATTGATGTGTTCTCCTGTGAGGACAGGATTGATTAGTTTTCCTGTCGAGGCATCCTACCCATGCAGTCTGGGACTCATGGGAAGTACCTCTCATCTGATCAATGAGCAGGGAAATGAAGTTAGGGACCATAGTAGTACCGATGGATGCATCGTTGTAACTACCGTACTCCCTACGCTAGGATGACCTCCATTGATCTGGGATCAATGATACTAGTTTGGGACTAGTGGTAGGAGTTGTACCATACTATGACGCTGACTTCGGGTCGGTTGAGACTGGTCTGGGATCAGTGGTACATACTCTGAGACTGACTTTGAGTCAGTGGAGGATGATATTGGTCTGGGACCATTGGAGTTGTACTCACTATGACGCTGACTTTGGGTTGGTTGAGACTGGTCTGGGACCAGTGGTACATACTCTGAGACTGACTTTGAGTCAGTATGATACATCCTCAATCATTTCTTCTTCTTCATAATTCAGACAAAAGCAGAGTAGAACAGAACAATGCAAGAGCAGAGCAGAACAGAACAAAACAATACAGATCAGTGTAGGGCAGAACAAGACAAAGCAGAATAGGCAAAATAGAGCAGAGCAGGGCAAGGGTCAGGCTGTATAAGGCACTGCATTTGATGGATGAATAGTAATGACCGATAGACAGATTGCAGATGAAGTTCTCCATGGTTGAGAGGGAGTGTTAAAATTGGCAACCAGGGCAAAAATTCATGTGGGTCATCTTATTCATGGCTAATAATATTTTAATTAGATTCCTCTCGTTGAGAGGTGTAGGATTGATATAAAGATCATCCAATTCCGATATGTATTCATGGAGATATGAATTTATTTTGATTATGGAATTATTATCAAGCCGACCTTCAACTCATGTAGGCTCAGAAGCCCAACAGTGGCATCTATTCACCCACCAACGTTGTGTATAAATATAAGAGGACTTTTCCTCATTTGGACTCACTCATCTCATCACATCTCTCTCTCTCTACTGCGCAGATATGAGTCTCTTCTCTACTGCGCTAAAATGGGTCTCTCTCTCTCACACACGTTTGAAGCCGGAAACTGCTGAAACTGAAGCTGCAACTGCAGAAGTAAAGATTGACTTGCGTGGCCTAGAAGATCTCCTCTTTGGAACTGCGCTGTAGGTTCATCTGAATCTCCTTTGAAAGCCGCAACTTTTGGTGGTGGAATGAAGTCAATCCAACGAATGGTTTGCAAGATATCGACTGCCCTAGTTTGAAGCTGGAAATTGCTCAAACTGAAGCTGCAACTGCAGAAGTAAAGATTGACTTGCGTGGCCTAGAATATATCCTCATATGAACTACGCTGTAGGTTCATCTAAACCTCCTCTGGAAGCCGAAACTTTTGGTGGTGGAATGAAGTCAATCCGACGGTCGGTTTGTGAGATATCGTCTGCCCTAGTTTGATAATGAAGCCGCTAATGCTGATGCTGCTGATCTAGGGTTTGCTACTGCTGGTATGAATCAGATTTATTGTACTATTTCTCTCTGCTGAATTATTGAAGATAAAAGAAGATTTGATCAAAGGGTTTCCCCACACATTGTGGGGTTTGTCCCTGGCTAGCCGCCACATCTTGTGTCTCTTGTCTTGGCTTGTTTTCTGTCGATCGTTTAATGTTCTATTTGCACTTTACTTTATGTACATGTGATTGCTAATCGATGGAATATAATAAGAAAAAGAAGTAAACTGTTATAAGCATAGAACATACCATAATTTAACAGATATGCCATTCTATCACTGTTGTTCATCATGATAGGGCTGCTACAGGTATGCCATTCTATCACTGCTACTCATCATTACCCCTCTTAGTTACGACTGTACCTTAGAGACATCTCTATGCTGAGATTGTTTATTTGGTGACCTTGCTGCTCTCTATCACCCTTGAATGCTGGTCCCTGTACTCGAGTTCAGTTCACTTCTTGACTGCGGCTACTATACTCGGAATTGTATTTTACATGTCTCCTTTGATTGCGTTTGAGTGTCACCATTGACTACGTATGAGTGTCACCATTGACTGCATATGAGTCTTCATAACTGCGTAGGAATATTTCTATGCCCAACGTATAATGTATAAGGTCATGAGTCTTTATGACTACGTAGGAATATTTCTATGTTGTGGGTATATATCGCTGCGTATGTACAGTGTCCATGCCATGTTTAGATATCTTCATAACTGCGTATAACTGTCTTCATGTATACGAGTCTTTATTGACTGCATATAGAGTTTGCGTGTAATTAAGTCTTCATGTCTGCGTATGACCTTGGCTGTGGCTATGATTGACTGCGGCCCTCTGCGGCTTCATACCTTGGCTGCAGCTTCGATACATAGACTACTGCGTCCTCATCCTTCTTTACCTAATACACCTACTCCTCCATGTGCGAGTTCTGTTCTTCTTCATTAGCTGCGTCAACTTGTCTCTTTTGCCGCATGAACAAGTCTCTATTGATTTGCTACGTTTAGGCCAGCGTATTAGATTTCCTCATAAGCCTACGGCTTACTTCAGCTAGGGCATCACATCGCTGTAGTTTAGGGCTTCATTTGTAGGCCAGCGTATTACACTTGGTGTGTTGCTCCCAAGATGACTTCCTTACTGCGGCTACTACAGTTAGGTCATCACTACGGCCTTACAGTGTCTTCATTACCATGACTGCGGCTCTTACGTGCTTCATTATGTTATTACTGCGACTTCCATGCTTTGGTTTCATGCCTTGACCCATTACATTGCGTGTAAGGATCTCTACCCTGCGTATCATTAAGGCATCACCTTGATTGAGGTCACTATGAATAGTGTAACCATGAACAGATCGTCATTGCATTGGATGTTTAATATGCATAGCCATGAACAGATCATAACTGCGTTATATGTTGAATATGTCCTGATCATGAACAACGTGCGTATATTATTTATAACCATGAATAGCGTGTAGATACCACTGCGTGTATTAATTATAACCATGAACAGCGTGTACTGTATAATTTTTCCCATGTATCAGTGTACAGAGATGAACAACGTATCTGTGGATAAATGTCTTCTTGACCTGCATAGGATTAGGGCATCATTTTGCAGCTAGGGCATCATCTCTTTCGGATCTCTCCTTCTCCAAAAACCCAAGACGTGGAGAGGAGATCACCTAAAGAGTGTGTGTGAATGATATCAAATCCTCATCTATTTATACCACAACGAGGATGATGAATAGACACGTCGGTTGGGCTTCTAGAGCCTACATAAGTGTTGGTCAGCTTGATAATAATTACATAAACAAAATAAATTCATATCTCCATAAATACTTATCGGAATCGGATGATCTTTGGATCAATCCTACACCTCTCGACGAGAGGGATCCAATAAAAATATCAGCTGCCAGAAATAAGCTAACCCACATGGAGTTTGGCCCTAGTTTCCAATTTAACATTGCTTGTCTTTTGCAATTTATGTTTATGTTCTATCTGCATTTTACTATCATGCTAAATGTGATTGCTAATCTGGAATTGGTATTGAGCCAGTATGAAAATTGAAGTAAATTTTCTCTCTGCATAGAACATACCTAAAATTAACACCAATGCATCATAGATATATAACGTGTCCATGCCACAACGAGTTCATACCACAGTGAGGCTGCCGCAAAGCTATGCTAGTCATAGTTTATAAAAGGAAAGCCTTAAATCATAACAAATGCTTATTATATCTAGTGCATATCGTATATAGATGTGATGTAATGGTTTCTAGAATAGATGTTATGATACTATATATAATTATATGCAATATATTTGTGAAGTCACAGAGTAGTGCGAACAATTATAGATACCATAGTTCACTGTAATGTTATATAGTATTCAACAAAAAAACCAACTAGACAAACTATAATATTACCATTAGTTCATAAAGCCATGATCAAATCCATAAATAGAACAAGCCACAATGAACTATAATTGTGATATGAGTCGTTGTTTACTCAGAAGAACAATCAGGTCACAAAAGTAAACTTTCGCATCGAAAATGAGATTATGGTTTATTTATATAACCAAAATCTTGATCCATTCATCGCATAAATACATACATAGAAAAGACTTCAATCCAAACCCGAAACTGAGTGTGATCTCTAGGCCTCCTTGTACAAATCTCAACTCTGATCCAATGTTCAAGAATCAGGAGGCCTGTAATTTAATTTATATTTTCCTTTCATAGTAATTGTTGTTGAAGAAAGTGTAACTAGGTTCGGTCTTCATAATGACATGATCTTTGTATTTGATGTAATAAAAGAGAATAAATTATCTTTGTAATCTTGCTACATTGGTTTCATGAGAAAGAGGTGTCATTAAGTGAAAGACTTCTTCTTGATTTCTTTAGAATTTATTTCTATGTCAAAGAATCATGTCATGAGTCCATGTAAATGTGTACAAGTCTTCAACTAGTGTAGCAGCCCTCCAAGACTAAGATCAATGCCTCAAATCCAACCCTCCGAAGTCTGTAAGCAAAGCAATAAGGAGATGATCACAACAGCTACAAAGAAATGAATTAAAATGTATAAATACATGTCATATCAGCTTGAAATAATGGACACGTCGGTTCATGAGCTAAGGTCGGCTTACATATATGGATGACCACTATAAAAACCCATGAAGGGTAGATGAAAAAGACAGAAAATTTCGGATGTCCGATGAGCCGCAGTGAATGTTAAGCTGCAATCAAAGTTAAGGAGCCACAATCAAAGTCAATGCTGCAGTGAAGAGGAGCCACGGTAAGAAAAAATCTCGCATTTTTATGAGATATCAACAAGGTATAAGGGTGTAGGAAGGTGTGCTTCGTGTGGGTGCAGGAAGCTTGATCTCATATCACCACATGAAGACAAGGACTCGAGTTAGGAAGCCGCAATCAAGGAGGTAGAAATAACGCAATCAAAGAAGAAGATCTTGCATGGAGAAGTAGAGTCTGACTACACCTTGACTAGGGTATTAGGTCCAGTGATGACCAGTCTTGGAAGTATAACATGGACACAGATCTGATCTATATATACTACCTATGAATCAATGCTCGGAAGGACAAGGAGGTAAAGATCTCAGATGAGGTTACTGTAGTAAGGTCTAAACTATATAGAGACCTAACCTTTATAGTAACAGTCTTCACATTACATGAACAAGTATGACAAGGAGGAGCCATGGTATCTTTGTAGGATGCTAGGTACAAGAATGAACAATAATGGATCTACTCTTTAGGATCAATGAAGATCACATCCCTGCCTGATATGTTACAGTCTCGGCATAAACAGAATGATGAAGTAAGTCTCGATGATGACAGTGATACTCAACATCCATGTAGAAGGAGATATACGATCTCATTAGTCTCTAATATATTCAGATCTAGTGATCTCCATATGAATATGATTTCAGAGACAAAGAATTGTAAGAAGTATTGGCATGATTATTATAGTCTAATTATAATGAAAGGAGAAGTACAATGAAGTGTCGTCATGGTCTTCATGGTGCAAATATCCTAAAGACAACCATGGTGCAGCAATGATAAATTAAATGATATTGCTACAACAATGAAATTCTCAGTGATGCAATGATGTTAGAGGAGCAGCAAGATGATGATCTCAACAGTGCTTGAGGAAGAGGATTGATGGCTTGGTCTTGGAGAGGCAGATAGTATCAAGGGTCTTGGCCTTGGTATTTGTCAATAGAATATCTATAAGAAAAATTTACGCATGGGTTTTACTCTTTGAGAGGGAGAGGTTTTGGCCCTGGCAGAAAGCCAATTACTTGTGTTCTTATCTCTTTTGTTTTCATAGCAGTTTGATGAAGTTAACATACACATGCTAATAATGAAGTAAACATCAAGCTAAGATAAATTGTTTAAATACTTCACAAATTGTTGTCATGTAACAAAGAGTCACCCTAATTATGAATGCCCTAGATTCTTTAACAACTGCTTGTGAATTTAATTTACTTCTTCATTAATATTTATTCTTATATTTTCATCAAGCAATTACCATAACATGAGCATGAAGATCACAGAAACAAAAGAACACAAGATATAGGCTCCAAGCCAAGGTAAAACCCCTCCAAGGGGAAAATTTAGAAAATTATCTTCTTATAAAATTAGATTAAATGAGGTATTAAAGACCCATAGCCACAAAAAGCTTCCACTTCTAGATTCCAAGTCAATCCTTTCTTCTTTCTAGTAGATCCATCAGCAAGAGACTCACAACAAAACAAGTACCAGGGTATAACTTCCACCAATTCTAGCTCAAGAAGAAATCCTCTCTTTCAGATTTCAGCTCTCCTCTTCTTCTCTGTCATCTTTGCCTTCAGACCATGATCCTCCAAGTGTGTACAAATGAGCTCCATCTTCCCTCTATTTATATAGTTTAGATGAATGCAAATAAACATGTCCATTGTGGCAAGGCCTACATTTTTTTATTCCTTTTTCTTTACAATAGGTCCAAATAGGACTTGGACTCTTTGACTCAAAAACCTAGAAGCATGAAGAACATGCTTGTTTAGAAAATTATTAATAATAATTTTCTTTTTCTTTTTTCTTTTGCTTTTTACATAAAATACATAATGCTACAAATGATGAATATCAAACCTAGTTCCATTCTCCAACACCAACGATATATGACACTCCCTCTAAATTCATAAGAATGAGGAGATATGAAATATTTAATCAGGATGACCTAACCAAAGTACAAGCAAGATGACCCAACTAGTTTTACAAGCTTGCCCCAAAAGTGAATGTAGAAACACTATAGATAAAATATATATGATTTCATTTAAAATGTCTTCAAGTAAGAAGAAATTTGAGGTGCACAAGAGGAGTTGAGGAATATTTTTAGGGTGACTTTTTGCATTTAAATGTGGAAGCAAAAATATGATTTAAGGGGTGAACGATTCATCTTGGAAATTTCAATATAAATTTTCTTTTAGGATGTTTTATGCCATGAAACTTGGAGGACCTAGAGAGACAATTGTCATGTATCTATGGTTAAAATTTTAGACTTTGGTTTGATACAATTTTGGATATATGCTCTGAGGAAGTTGGACTTCCTGAATGTGTTGGTCAATAATTGTTATTGATGAAACATATAACTATTGAGCTCTCCTATTGGTTACTACACCATCACTATACTAGTTTCATGATGGCATGATCCCTATGACGAAGCCATACTGTTCCAAGAGAAGCCATACTGTCCTAATTGTCTTCTGCACTAAATAATTCAAGGGAAGTCACAATGAAAAATATTTTTCCACCTTAGAGGCATCTCTTCATAATAATTTTCATACCATTTGAAAGAGGATTTCTTCCTTTTTCCAATGAGCCTTTACTCGCCCCAAAACTCCAAATAGTTGATGAGAAAATAAATTATTAAGATAAAAAAATTATATTTTTATTTTGAGCAAACCTATACCTGGCCTACTCATGTCGGCCTGCTTGAAGAGACATGTCTCTTTGTTTCCACCTTGAAAAAGCCTATAAAAAGGAACTCGTCTCTCATTCTCAGAGCATCAGTTTGATCACAACTTGGAGGACAACAAGCTACATGTTCACATCTCGTGAACTTTTAGGAAGAAGAATATAAAAACATAAAGTGATATATCTCGTTGTGTAGCTCAGAATAGTGGACTGTCTCTCAGATTGGTGAACTGTCTCTCGGATTGGTGTCTAGCTCAGATTGGTGGACTATCTCTTGGATTGGTGGACTATCTCTCGGCCCTCATTACATGATTATTATAGTGACAAGGCAGGGCCTGTACCTCAAGTTTGTGGCTCTATATCTCGGGTTTGTAGCTTTATACCTCATCTCTATACCTCAGGTTTGCCTCTACACTTTCAGAATGTGGCTCTACATCTTTGGACTGTGGCTCCTATACTCTTGGACTGTGTCTACAACTTCAGGTTGGCCAACTCTCTCTGTTACTCGGGCTGGTGGTTATACCTTATCAACAAAACACAAATCTTTGGTTAAGACAATGAACTATGATTTAGATCATTACATTTTGAATCTAGACCTCGGCTCTAGCACTGTGGCTTGGGCTTCAAATGCAACATTCAAACTTCATAATAATTAGTGATAAAGTTGTTTCTCAGTATTCAAATTAAGTGACAGTAAATCTCCTTGGACTACAAAGGACCAGACTGTAGCATCATTTGAACAATGGAACAAAAGTGTTGTAGAACCCTCCTTTGGACAGTGAAAAACTCTCTTGGACAATGGGAATGTTAAAGTGAAGCCCAGTAATGAATGCAACACAATGAAGTAAAGTGATGTTGGAATTGAAGTCAACACAATACAACAAAGTGATTGAACGGTGAAGTCAACGTAAGCGATTTAGGAACTGATTGTACAAGGAAGAATCATGTCAAGAACATCCAAGTAAATACTACTTACATTCTCTATTAAAAGAAGATAAAAGGATTGGTGTCCTAGGGGTTGGTGCCTCTAAACAAAAGGTTGGAGCCTTGATAAGGATAGAGTCAAAGCCTTAGAAGTTGGAGCCTCACTAAAGTCCAAGTTGGTGCTTGGAAACATGTTGGTGCCTGGAAAATTGAAGGGTTGGTGCCCTCAAATTATTATTGTACTCAATTATTTGGAAAGAGGATTGGAGTCCTCCCTTGTTCTTAATAAATCTATTATTATTCATTTATTTTTGATTATATTTGTGAAGAATCTAATTGGTAAAAAGAACAACTGAAAAGAAATATTGATTCACCGCCGTATCACTATTTCCAACAATTGGTATCAGAGCCAACTTCTTCATTATCAACCTAACAACCGGAAGAATGATTCTCAAGTCATAATGAAGAATTACGATATGACAGGAAAGATTTGCTTGTTTGATGGTACAAACTTTGGTTTTTGGAAGAAGAGGATATCCTATTATTTAATGTTCGTTGGACCTAAAGTATGCCAATTTGTTTTGGATGAGTACAAAGCTCCTCCCACTCTTCCGACTGATCAAAGTAGAAGGAAAGATTACATTGCAAATGATAAAGCACTAAATTCCATAACTAGTGGAATCACTGAATTTGAATTCACAAAAGTCATGAGTTGTGATTCTGCAAAAAAAATGTGGGACATGCTCGTTCCTTTATACGATGGGACTCTAAAGTTAAGAAGGCGAAGCTCCAAACTCATAGAAGGAAATTTGAGAGTCTTAAAATGGATGACGAATAAGATATTGCATCATTCTTTCTCCGAGTGGCAGAAGTCGTCAATTCACTTAAAGGCTTAGAAGAAAATATCAAAGAAGGCACAATTGTTAAAAAATTCTTGAGATCTCTTCCAGAAAGATTTGACTCCAAAGTAAGTGCCATAGAAGAAATGAAGGATTTGGATACTTTAACAATGGATGAACTTCATGGAATTCTCATTGCTTATGAAATGAGAAAAGGGATCATAAATTCCAAGGAAGCAACATTCAAAGCTTCAAAATCAACAAAAGAGGGGAATAATTGGAATACCAGCAGTGATGAATTTGATACTAAATCTGAACTTGTTTGTACGAAAGCTAAGAAAAGGATCCAAGCTAAAAGGTAAGTATCCTCTAATTTGTTTTAAATGTGGAAGGATATGTCATTATGCTGCAAAATGTCCTCATAAATATGATAGTGATGATGAGGAGGAATATAAAAAGGGGATGTTAAAAAAGAAAGGATCTAATAAGAAGAACTTATTCCAAAAAAAAACGAATTTGATGAAGATGAATTCGTGATCACTAAGAAGAAATCAACCAAAAACATCACTTTTCACAAAAGACGTGATGATGAGTTAGATGAGGAAAATGACTATGATGGAAGTAGAGAAGTATTATTTATGGCATTTACAAATGATGATGACTCCGAACAAGAAGGCGAAGGAAGTATGGATGAGTTACTAATAAGTGCCATTAAAGAAAATGAGAAATTATGAAAGAAGATCATTTCTCTCAAAGTAGAAAAGGAGGAAGCAAAAAGGAGGGAAGACTTCTTCAACAATAAACTAAAAGAGAAAGAAGAAATTTGTGAAAAATGTAAAGTTGAAATTGTTTCCCTAAGAAAAGAATTGGAACAAGTTAAAAGGAGTTGTAAAAGCTCTCAAACACTTGATAACATCCTTAATACTCAAAGACCTCAATGAGACAAATCTGGGATTGGTTTCAAAGGAGAATCATCAAGTACAAAGGAGAATGTGAATGAATAAATCCAAAGAAGCTACGCTACCATTCTTTCTAGTCATCCAAAAGAAGAGAAGTCATCCCACCAAGAACAAAGGTCCACCTTTATCAATCCAAGGAATGAAGGAAGGACAACTCTAGGGAAGAATACTACTTCAAGTCGAGGCTATTCTAACAAGTACCAAACAATATTTCTTGGTTATTTTTTTTATTGTAAAAACTTTGGTCATCAAGCCAAGCATTGCAAGCATCATAAGGAAAATGCTTCAAGATATAAGAATCAATAATGAAACCCACTTGGCCTCAAAGAACAAGGGAAAATCAAGACTTACAACTCTTTTGATCCCTTGGGTAAGTATGATCAGATTTTCTCATTATGTACTGATTATGGTCATAATGAACAAAATGTTTCATTCAAAAGAGAAGGATTAAAAAGGGAGGAACCCACTGTAAATAGATGTGGACTAGCTCTATGTGCTCATAGTAATGAAAATCAATTGTTCGTAGATAGTGGATGTTCAAGACACATGAAAGGTGACCAAAAGAAGTTTACCTTATTAAACAAAAAGGATGGAAATGCATCTTTTGGGAGTGTATCTGCAAATATTGTTGGAAAAGGGACTATTTCTCTCGTCAATGGAAAAGGAGAAGCCCAAAATGCACTACTGGTGGAAGGCCTCAAACACAATCTTTTGAGTGTGAGCCAAATTTGTGACCAAGGTCACAAGGTTGTCTTTAGTAAGAAATATTGTGAGATAAGAAAATCCTCCTCAGGTGAACTTGTAGCAAAAGGAGTAAGAACACCAAACAATGTATACATTTTGAGCAAAATTCAAGAAGATAAATGCTATATAAGTCGAACAGATGAAAGTTGGTTATGGCACAAATAATTGGGGCATCTAAGATTTGATAAATTGATTAATATCAGCAAGACTAATGCAGTAAGGGACATTCCAAAAATTATGATGTTGGATCAAGTTGTGTATGTCCCATGTCAACATGGAAAGCAAACTAGAACTTGTTTCAAAACTAAGGAGTTCTCAACATTAAAACCTTTAGAGATCATACATGCAGATTTATGTGGAACAACCAGAACTCCATCTCTACAAGGTGAAAGGTATTTTTCTTCATTTGTTGATGAATATACTAGAATGATGTGGGTATACTTTATAAGATTAAAATCCGAAGAATCTGAATGTTTCAATAATTTTAAAGCTCTAGTAGAGAATGAGAAAGAATCAAAGATTAAATGCCTTAGAACAGATTGAGGAGGAAAATTTACTTCAAAATAATTTGATGAATTATGTAAAGTGCATGGAATCAATAGAGAGCTCTTTGTTGCTTGAACTCCCAGACAAAATGGAATAGTAGAAAGAAGAAACCGAACTATACAAGAGATGGTGGGAACAATGCTACGAGCAGTTGATTTGCAACCAAGTTTTGGAAAGAAGTAGTTGGGACAAATATTTATACCTTGAATCGAACTCAACTAAGACCAAATAACGACAAGACACCATACAAACTATGGAAAGGAAGACATGCTTTAGTAAATTACTTTAAAATCTTTGGAAGAAAATGTTTTATAAAGATCAATGATGACTCACTAGGAAAATTTGATTCTTAGGTTGATGAAGGATTATTCTTTGGATATTATACAAGAAGAAAAGCTTACAAATGCTACAATAATCAACTACAAAAGGTAGTAGAAAGCATTGATGTAAAAATTGACGAAGCCCTTCCATGAAAAGAAATTGAAGTCCATGAAGAAGATCTTATCCTTGAAGAATTCGAAGAAGAGCCAGTAAAAGAGGAAAATGATCAAGAAAATAAAAAAGAACCATCTCAAACTCCTTCAAAAGTGAAATTCATGCAAAAACATCATCCATAAGAACAAATTATTGGCAATGTAGATGAGGGAATACAAACTCGAAGAAGGATGACAAGTACACCAAGGAAAGATGATGTTTCACTCTTATCTATGATAGAACCAGAAAATTTTACTCAAGGAAGTAAGGATCCTCATTGAGTAAAATCCATGGAAGAAGAAATGTCTCAAATCGAGAAGAATGAGACATGGGAGTTGGTACCTTGTTTGAAAAATAAAAATATAATTGGAACCAAATGGGTGTTCGAAAACAAAATGAATGAGGATGGAAAAAAATAAAAAATAAAGCAAGATTCATTCGCAAGGGATACTCACAAATTGAAGGAATTGACTTTGAAGAAACCTTTGCACCAGTAGCCCGATTGGAAGACATAAGGATGTTTTTGGCATTTTCTTGCTCAAAAGGGTTCAAACTCTATCATTTAGATGTAAAATTATCATTTGTGAATGGAGAACTCAAGGAAGAAGTCTACATGGAGCAACCAGAAGGGTTTGACCTAGCTAAAGGAAAAGACTTTCTATGCAAGTTGAAAAAGGCATTGTATGGATTGAAACAAGCTCCTAGAGCTTGGTACACAAAATTGGATCACTATCTACAAAAACAAGGTTTCAAAAAGGGGGTGGCAGGAAGTAATCTCTACATATAGGTGGACAAGGATAAATTACTGGTCACTCTTGTATACGTTGATGATCTGATTTTTGCTAGCAATGATGATGAGATGAGCCATGAATTTGCTCAAAATATGTCAAAAAGGTTCGAAATGTCGATGATTGGTGAGTTATTTTACTTTGTTGGACTACAAGTATCTTAAACCACAGTAAGCATGTTTATATCTCAAGCAAAATATCTTAAAGACATTCTAAAAGATATGGGATGGAAGAATGTGCACCCATGAGCACACCAATGACCATAGGTTGCAAATTGAGCAAAGATGATGACTCTCCCTCTGTAGATGCAACTCTTTACAGGTCAATAATTGGAGCTTTCCTATACTTAATTGCTACAAGTCCATATATTATGCAAGCATTGGGAATGATGGCAAGATTTCAGTTAGCTCCTAAACAATCCCATCTAGCAGCTATGAAGAGAATTCTCAGATACTTGAAAGGTACTTCTGATTTTGTCTTTAGTATCCCAAAAGCTCAACCCTTATTGTGACAACTTACTTTGATGTTGATTGGGCTGGAATCGTGAATGATTGAAAAAGTACCAATGAAATGCATTCTTCATGGGAGATTGTCTAGTATCTTGGCTCAGCAAAAAGCAATCATCGATATCTCTTTCCACAACTGAAGACGAATATATAGCTTCTACATATTGTTGGACAAAAATACTTTGGAGAAAGGAAATTTTAAGGATGTCAACATAGAAAGTAAACAACCAATCACCATCTATTGTGACAACACTAGTGCCATCAGTCTCTCAAAGAATCCAATGATGCATTCAAAGGCCAAACATATTCCAATCAAATATCGCTTTCTCCGTGAACAGGTTGCTAAACAAAACATCAAGTTGGAATACATTAATACAAAGGAGAAAATTGCAGATATCTTCACAAAACCCCTTCCATGAGAAGCATTTGAAAATCTTTGCCAAAAGATGGGGGTTATTGCTCTTACATCACATTAAGTAATCACTTTCACAAAAGTAGGAGCAACATGACAGGGGGAGCAACATGACAAAGGAAACAGTTTGATAGGGGGAGTACTTGGGCAGCCCATTTGCCGTTGATGTCAAAGGGGGAGAGAATGGTGGAATATTTCCATCAATGACAAAGGGGGAGATTGTTAGTAAATAATTGTCATTAATGAAATATATACCTGTTGAGCTCTCCTATTGATTACTACACCATCACTGTAGTAGTTTCATGATGACATGACCCCTATGATGAAGCCATACTATTCCAAGAGAAGCCATATTGTCCTAATAATCTTCTACACGAAATAATTCGAGGGCAGTCACAAAGAAAAATATTTTTCACCACCTTAAAGGCATATCTTCATAATAATTTCCATACCATCTGAAAGAGGATTTCTTCCTCTTTCCAATGAGCCTTTACTCACCCCAAAACTCCAAATGGTAGACGAGAAAATAAAATTTTAAGATACAAAACTATATTTTTATTGTGAGCCAACCTATACCTGGCCTACTCATGTCAGCATGCTTGAAGAGACAAGTCTCTTCGTTTCCACCTTGAAAAAACATATATAAAGGAACTCGACTCTCATTCTCAGATCATTCGTTCGATCACAACTTGGAGGAAAATGAGCTACATGTTCACATCTCATGAACTTTTAGGAAGAGGAATATAAAAATAGAAATTCATATATCTCGGTGTCTAGCTCAGAGTAGTTGACTGTCTCTCGGATTGGTGGATTGTCTCATGGATTGATGTCTAGCTCAGATTCGTGGATTGTCTCTTGGTCCTCATTATAGGATTATTACAGTGACAAGGAAGGGTTTGTACCTCAAGTCTGTGGCTCTATATCTCGGGTTTGTAGCTCTATACCTTAGGTTTTCCTCTACACTTTTAGATTATGGCTCTACATCTTCGGATTATGGCTCCTATACTCTCGAACTGTGTCTACAACTTCAGATTGGGAAACTCTCTTTGTTACTCAGATTGGTGGTTATACCTTATCAACAGAACTAAGATATTTGGTTGAGACAGTGAACTGTGATTTACATCATTACACAGTGAATCTAGACCTCGGCTCTTGGATTGTGACTTGGGCTTCAAATGCAATATTTTGACTTCATAATAATTAGCAGTAAGACTGTCTCTCAGTATTTAGATTAAGGACCAGACTGTAGTGTCATTTGAACAATGGCACAATGGTGTTGTAGAAACCTCCTTTGGACAGTGAAAAAATATCTCTTGGACAATGGGATTGATGAAGTGAAGCCCAGTAATGAAGACAACACAATGAAGCAAAGTGATATTGGAGCTGAAGTCAACGCAATACAACAAAGTGATTGAACAGTGAAGTCAACATAAGCGATTTAGGAATTGATTGTATAGTGAAGAATCATGTCCATTAGGGGAATTTTGAGGTCTAAAATACCCCCCCAAGGAAATTATAAAACAATAGTGGAAATAATAAAATATGATTAGATTACATCATCAAATTTTAGAGGGAAAAAAGAAAAAACTATTTTTTTTTTCAATTCGTATTTTCAACTTATCTCCTTATGGGTTTACTCAAATTTCGAGCGGAAACACTCATTGGATGCCAAATTTGATTCCTCAGCCAAAGAGTACCCATGTTGCATACTTTCGATGGACCTTACTACACGAAAAATCAGAAATACATGAAAAATGTGGTTGCAATCATGTTTTTTCATGTATTTCACATTTTTTGTGTAGCAGGGTCCATCGAAAGTATGAAACATGGGTACTCCTTGGATGAGGAATTAAATTTTGTATCCAATGAGTATTCCCATGCCAAATTTGAGTAAAACTTTAGGGAGATAAGTTGAAAATAGGAGTTGAAAAAATAGTTTTATTATTTTATTTACTTTTTTACCCCAAAAATAGTGAATCATCCCCTATGGTTGAAATCATCATCTTGAATCCTATTGGTTCTTATAAAGTTTCTTTTTGTTGTACATTTTTCTTAGGAGGCCCATTTTATACCTCAAAAATCCCCTAATGAAGAACATTCGAGTAAATACTACTCACATTCTCTATTAAAAGAAGATAAAAGGATTGGTGTCCTAGGGGTTGGTGCCTCTAAACACAGGGTCAGAGCCTTGAGAAGGATAGGGTCAAAGCCCTAGAAGTTGGAGCCTCACTAAAGTCCCAGTTGGTGCTTTGCAACATGTTGGTGCCCTCAAATTATTATTGTACTCAATTATTTGAAAAGAGGACTGGAGTCCTCCCTTGTTCTTAATAAAACTATTATTATTCATTTCTTTCTGATTATATTTGTAAAGAATCTAACTGGTAAAAATAACAATTGAAAAGAAATATTGATTCACCTCGCTCTCAATATTTCCAACATAATTCTCATGAAATATGCTTCAAATAGGTCAACTTGAAATTTTGGCTATAGATTTTCTTATGGGATGTTTGAAGATATGAAACTTGGTGGATATAAATAGAATGTGTTCCTATACTTGTGGTTAATATTTAAGAACTTAATTCACTATAATTTTTGAGATATGCTATGATGAAGTGAGACTTTCTCAATGCTCATGAAATGTGCCTCAAACAGGTCATCTTGGAAATTTCACTATAGTTTTTCTTCTGGGATGTTTCAAACTATGAAACTTTCTTGATATAGATTGAGGATATTCATGTACTTATGATTAAAATTTTAGACTTTGGTTTGCTATAATTTTGGGGATATGCTTTGAGGAAGTTACACTTCCTAAGTGCTCATGAAATCTGCTGAAAGCATGGTAGCTTGGTATGTTTACTATAACTTTTTATTTGCAATATTTTAGATTGTGAAATATTAACGAGCTAGAAAAAATACCTTCAGGTACATGTGGTAAAATTTCATACCTTGTTTCGCTATAATTTTGGAAATATGATTTGAGAAAGTTAGTGTTTTAGATGTTGGAAATACCGAGAGGGGAGGTGAATCAGTATTTCTTTTCAATTGTTATTTTTTCCAGTCAAAACATTTGTATTCAGAACACAAGATGAACAACAAGAATAAATGATTTTATTAACATAATCTTTGCAATAAAATAGATACAATATATATGGTTCCAATCTGTTGCCAAGCACAAACTTGGAATTTTGTGAGGCTCCAACCTCCAGAGCACCAACTTTGTTTTGTCAAGGCACCAACATTGGACTTAGGAGCACCAATTCCCAGGACACCAATCCTTCTAGTTCTGAGGAACCAACCTCAATGGCTCAAACCCTCTGCTGTCAAGGCACCAATCTTGGATATAGGAGCACCAACTCCAAGGAAACCAATCCTTCCAACTTCTAAGGCATCAACCCCAAGGGATCCGGCCCAATCTTGTCAAGGCATGTTTGATAGTAATGTTCTTCTCTGAAAACTCTTCTTTACTAAATTCTACCTGTTTACAGCTTCATTGTAGTTTCCATGCTACAACATCAATGGCAACTAGTCTTCATATGAAGAAGTCTTTACAACTCTTCATACTGTCCACACAGAGTCTGCAAAATTTATCTCATGATGATATCAAATAGCCATCATGATCTCTGATAATGTCTCCACACAACTTTAGTGAGTCTACTATTAGCTGCACTAAGCTCTGGACAAGAACCAACTCTTTGTTTCAAGCCTCTATTCTCACTATCACGGTGAATGCTTCTAGCGTGACTACTGCACACTGTTTTTGCTATTACAATCTCTTACTTCCCAGAAATACATTCAGATACTAGTGCTGGCTACTGTTCCCTTCAAGCGATATCAAATGAAACTTTATTTATCTTTTCACAAAATTGTTCTTCAGGTTGTGTTATGTACCTGATTAATTCATCACTGGTCTAAGCCTTTCATAGCTTAGCCCGATCAACAGAGTTTCTCATCCGTTGGCTTCCTCCTATCCTGCTGGACCTTCGGCTTCCTCCTGTCCTACTAGACCTTCGGCCCTTTGCTATCCTACTGGACCTATGACTTGCTCCTTTCTTCCAGTTCGCTAACAACAACTGCATAAAGACAATTCTCTATTTTCTTATCTTTATACGCTTGACCTTTGGCTTCCCTTTCTCTCGATGAGCTTCAGCTTCCTCAACGCTTGCTTGACCTTTGGCTTCCTCAACACTCACTCGACCTTTTGGCTTCCCTCCTCTAGTCGCTTTAGCTTCCTCCGCGCTCACTCGTCCATCTACCCTCGCTTGATTCTTCGGCTTCTCGGTCCATGGCTTCCTCTGTCTATTCGAGTGTTCCAATACTCACAGGACATGTAAATTTAGAAGAGAGGCCGAAATACAAAGAATTTTTGCTTATTAAAAAATATCAGAGAGGTCCTTTTTCCATTAATAATATTCATACATTAGACTTCATTATTTACAGAGGATTTCATTGGAGAGACTGTACCAACAGGGAGGTACCACATGCCACGTCACAATCGCAATCGTAATCGCAGCTTTCAAGAGGTCTTTTATAAGTGATGTCTATGACATCACCGATGGCCGATTATCAATTGTCCCTACTGGATGTGATATGATTATAAACTGTTGTTAATAACTTCGTCAGGTCCATAACTCCATTTCAATCGGTAGATTTAACATCCCTTAGAGACTAGCGACATAGCAGATGCGATATTACATTTAGTCATGTTAAATGGTGCATTCGGGTCCGTAATATATATCACAATCGGCAGTCCGACAATGTCAATTATTTTGAACATTGCAATTCAATGGATGCGATATTTCAATAGGTCATATTATAATGTTGCAGCATGTCCGCATATATATCACATCTATATATTATATACTCTTCTGCTCTTTGCTATAACCTGTTCGGGTCCGTGTATTATCGCAATCGACACTTTCAATGTGGCAAGGCTTTACAAGAGTCTTGCGATATGGCGGATGCGATAATATATTAAATCATATTGCATTGGTGTAGTCGGGTGTGCATACATATAACCTTCCCACTCTATAACATTGGTTATATAGAATTTATCCACATGAAATCCTTATATCCACGCTATTTCTATTATAATGGTTATATAATAGAAATACACAATAATCATGCGTAACTTACCTTTTCCGCCTTTTTATAGCCTTTGCACATTTTCCAATGTTTCCCTTTTTCGGATCAATCCTCCACCGTAGATCTTCTCTCCAGATCTAACGGTCCTGATTTAACCCAATCAACCCAAAACCATCCGTTGATCATTCGTCATTGATCAACCCGTGCTAGATCCAACGGCCTACATGCATTTCAAGTGAGCCACTTGCAAGAGAAATAACCACCCAAAAATGTGGTTTTCTCTCTCCACCCGAGTGCTACGTGTCACTCAGTTAATGGAATTGGGTGATCTCCTCTAAATACCACTTACCACCTAGCGTCTCCCCGATAATTACTGCCACTATTACAAACCCGCTAGTTAACTGTTGAACGCAGTTACATAGAGTAACGACTCTATGCTCTTATATGCTCTTGGCTTGTCGCTCCTATGGCTTCAGATACACTGCTCCAATAGCTCTTCTCTGATATTCCTCCGATATCTCATGATATGGTTCCTTTGTTAACTGCGCTTCCACTGGCTTCTCCTCCTGATGCATGTTCCTCTTTGTTCCTTCTCTTTTGATGACTTCTTCCTCTTTGCGGGACTTCTTGGGCATATAGTACATGTGATACTCCTGATATGGCTTCTCTTGCTCCAATAAGTCTTCCTTTTGCTTTGTAATGTCTTTGAATGAACTTCTCTGATACCTTCATACCTTGATGGCTTCTGATATCTTTTTCGATATGCCTCTCTTTCTCTAATATTTTGCAATACTCTTAAGCATAAGCGATAGATTTGGTATGCCTCCTTTCTTAAATCCTCCGTTAACAAACTCTTACTCATGGCTTGGCTTTCCTGATGGCCTTGCTCCTTGGCTTCTTTCTCCTATTTCTTCACGGATCTACTCTGATTATCCTTGGATTCATACCATCATTTAGTATCTTAGAATATTGCCATATTGACATACTCCCGTTGCTTCATGGATCTGCTTTACTTGGCTTTACATCATTGTTTACTGTCTAGAATATTGCCATATTGACATCAATGACAACCTAGATTAATAGTCTTCCCCTTTGTTATTGAGGGCAATATTCTTCTTCTCTCCCCCTTTGACATCAATGGCAAAGGAGTGCACAAGGACTCCCCCTATCGAACTGCTACTCTTCTTCATGAATAGTAGATCTTCATGGGTCTGTTACTCCCCCTGTCATAGTGCTCTTCTTTTTACTCAAGATAGAAGGATTGCTACAACTAGCACATTATCCCCTCTTCATGTCCCAGAACTACTTTATCATGTATTCAATGATGCTCTAGTTTTGTTAGATGATGGCAACTGCTCTTGCTTCATACTTCATTCCCAGATGTATCTGTTTGTTTGAAGGTTGCCTTTATTTTTGTCCATAATTTACCTGTTCTCACATTCAATCCCTGAGTCGAGACATAAACTTCTGTAATAATAGCAACATGGTTATTTTCCCTATTTCTCTAGTATTAGATGACATTCCCTGTTGTTCCAATTTCTAGTTAGTGATCAAGTGGACAACATCTTCAACACCAGTCCAAAGAATAGTTAAGAGATCAAGTTCTTTAATGGAGTGCTCCTAAGAAATGATATTTATCAATGAATGATTATTAATATAGCTCAACAAGGATTTCATAAGGACCATTTCTCTAATAGCTTCTACAATAATGATCAAGAGTCACAGGCCCACCCTAACTATATGCATCATCTCTTTTGGCAGAGTCTTCCCATCAAATGCTTAGATTGTCGAAGATTAGGTCAACGACATGTGTTGTTGGCTGGATATTTTAAGGGACTTCCGGATTGTATTTGCTTCCTTCTCCATACTTGTGTAACTTTCTTCTTTTGCATGGTTCTTGCTTGTGCAAGAGCCCAAGTTAATTTACAATCATGTGCCATATGACCAATGTTATGACACTTGAAGCATTCTACATTGTTCGTGAATAAGAATTCATGATTTCTTCTTGCAAAATTGTTCCTTGGAGATTGTTGGGGACCATAATATCTATCTTTATGATATGGTTGGGGACCATAACATCTATCTTCATGATATGCTTTACAATATTTTTCCATGTGACCAAAGTTTGTACAAGAATAACAATAACCAAGAAATAACTTTGGTACCTGGGAGATGGAGATTTCCTTAATGTACTTCTGAAGTCTTTCTGTCTTGAGATCCTTTGATGATGACCATTGCTTCTAGCATCCTTAACATTATCTAAATTTCTTCTTGGAGTAGGATTTCTTCCATTGTTGCCTTGATTTTTCTCCTTGCCTTTGCTGGAACTAGGAGCATCACCATTTTTTTCTGGCTTCTTCACATCCCTTTTGTTTGAAGCATTACCATTCTTGTTTGAGGATTCACCTACATACCCGAGACCTGATTTATCAAATGGATATCTTTGATGGCTGAGCATGTCATCCAAGGCTTGAGAGCTCTTCAAGGTTTTGTTCATCCCTTCAACCTTTTTCCTGAGGAAGACAATCTCTTCTTCCAATCTTTCACACTCATTATTCTTCTTAGCAAGTTGTTTCTCAGTTTCTTTCTTGATATGAGAAACTTCATTTGCTTCTATTTTAAGGGATATGATATCTGACTTCATTTTTAAGATTTCTTCATTTTCCTTTGCTAGATTGCTCTCCATTTCTTCCTTGATCCTTGTAGCTTTACATGTTTTGGCCTTGAGAAGGTTGATGTTAGATTTTAATTTGAAGATTTATTCATCCTTTGCTTTTAGTTGACATATCATGGTGTTTCTCTCCTTTTTTGCTTCATCGACCTGTTCTTCTATGATTGCTAATGCTTCCATTGTCTTCTCAGCTCCTTGTGCTAACTTTCTTTCTTCTTGTAGTTGAGTTCCAAGGTATCTTCCCATTTCTTTGCTTTATCCAATTGATTTGTCATGGATATGACTTCTTCATGATGATTTCTTTTGTTTTGATGAAATTCCTTCTTAAGCTTGGCAAGCTCTTCATCCCTTTCTTGTACTTGAAGCTGGACAAGGTCAACTTTCTTCCTTGTTTGGTCTTGGCACCAACTAGTGCTTTCTTCTTAATTTCCTTGTTTTCCTTTTTCAAATTGATAATCTCTTCTATGGCAATTGTAATTTGAGCGAGGAGATCTTCTATAAAATGTTTTTCATTCTCTTCATCTTCTAGGTCTTATTTAGCCTTGATGCCATCATTCTCATTTTTAGCTTCTATGATGGGTTATGGATTTTCTTCTTGAGTGATGGTCATGGTCAATGCTCCTTTTGAGTGAAGTTCATGAAGTTTGTCACATATACCCTTTGTTGACGAACATTTTCCTAAATTTTTCTTTATAAAATTAGGTAGCCCATTCAAGATTGCCTTCATTTCTTTTTCATTATACTCCTTGGATTCTCCATCCATCATGCTATTAACAATTACTGATTCTAGATTTCAATGCCTTGAGTCTTTAAGAAACTCCCCATTCTTGCTTCCCAAATATTAAAGTTCCCATTGAACCATGAAGCCTCCTCAAATTGATTGTATTCTATTTTAGTGGTAGAGGGAGACACATCCTTAGGAGGATTGGGGACTTTCTTCCTTGACTTCGCCATTTGTGTACTAAAGATCAACCTTCAAGCTATTAGGCTTTGAATGAAGGTACTGGCTCTGATACCAATTATTGGAAATACTGAGGAGGGGGGGGGGGGGTGAATCAGTATTTCTTTTCAATTGTTATTTTTTCCAGTCAAAACATTTATATTCAAAACACAAGATGAACAACAAGAATAAATTCTTTTATTAACATAATCTTTGCAATAAAATAGATACACTATATATGGTTCCAATCTGTTGCCAAGCACCAACTTGGATATTTGTGAGGCTCCAACCTCCAGAGCACCAACTCTGTTTTGTCAAGGCACCAATCTTAGACTTAGGAGCACCAACTCCCAGGACACCAATCCTTCCAGTTCTGAGGCACCAAACTCAAGGGCTCCAACCCTCTGCTGTCAAGGCACTAACCTTGGATATAGGAGCACCAACTCCAAGGACACCAATCCTTCTAACTTCTAAGGCACCAACCCCAAGGGCTCCGACCCAATCTTGTCAAGGCATGTTTGATAGTAATGTTCTAGTCCCAAAACTATTCTTTACTGAATTATGTCTGTTTATAGCTTCACTGTAGCCTCCATCCTACAACATCAATGGAAACTAGTCTTCATATGAAGAAGTATTTACAACTCTTCATACTGTCCACACAAAGTCTGCAAAAGTTATCTCATGATGATATCAAATAGCCATCATGATTTTTGATAATGTCTCCACACAGCTTTAGTGAGTCTACTATTAGTTGCACTAAGCTCTGGACAAGAACTAACTCTCTATTTCAAGCCTCTATTCTCACTATCACGATGGATGCTTCCAGCATGACTACTGCGCACTGTTCTTGCTATTGCAATCTCTTACTTCCTAGAAATACATTCAGATACTAGTGCTGGCTACTGTTCCCTTCAAGCGATATCAAATGAAACTTTATTTATCTTTTCACAAAATTGTTCTTCAAGTTGTGTTATGTACCTAAATAATTCATTGTTGTTTTGAGCCTTTCATAGGTTAGCCTGATCAATAGAGTTGCTCGTCCGTTGGCTTCCTCCTGTCCTGCTGGACCTTTGGCTCTTTTCTGTCCTGCTATACCTACGACTTACTCCTTTCTTCCAGTTTGCCAACAAAAACTGCATGAAGACAATTCTATGTTTTCTTATCTTGATACGCCTGACCTTTGGCTTCCCTTTTGCTCGCTTGAGCTTCGGCTTCCTCAACACTCACTTGACCTTTGGCTTCCTCAACGATCGCTGAACCTTTTGGCTTCCCTCCTTTGGTCGATTTACCTTCCTCTGCACTCGCTCATCCATCTACACTCGCTTGATTCTTGGTCTTCTCGGTCCATGGCTTCCTTTGTCTATTTGAGTGTTCCAATACTCATAGGACACGTAAATTCAGAAGAGAGGTCGAAATACAAAGAATTGTTGCTTATTAAAAAATATCAGAGAGGTTCATTTTCCTTTAATAATATTCATACATTAGACTTCATTATTTACGGAGGATTTAATTGGAGGGACTGTACGAACAGGGAGGTCCCACATGCCATGTCACAATCGCAATCGCAATCACAGGTTTTAAGAGGTCTTTTATAAGTCATGTCTATAACATCGCCGATGGTCGATTACTGATTGCCCCTACTGGATGCGATATGATTATAAATTGTTGTTAATAACTCCGTTGGGTCCATAGCTCCATTGCAATCAGCAGATTTAATGTCCCTTATAGACTAGTGACACAGTGGATGCAATATTACATTTAGTCATGTTAAATGGTGCATTCAGGTCCGTAATATATATCGCAATCGGT
Organism: Pinus tabuliformis; assembly: GCA_031772625.1. NCBI lineage: Eukaryota > Viridiplantae > Streptophyta > Pinopsida > Pinales > Pinaceae > Pinus > Pinus tabuliformis. The sequence goes on from CM062816.1 coordinate 2,029,509,051, forward strand.
AGTCCAGCGATGTCAATTATTTTGAACATTGCGATTCAATGGATGCGATATTTCAATAGGTCGTATTATAATGTTGCAGCAGGTCCGCATATATATCGCATCTATATATTATATACTCTTCTGCTCTTTGCTATAACCTGTTCGGGTCTGTGTATTATCGCAATCGACACTTTCAATGTGGCAAGGCTTTACAAGACTCTTGCGATATGGAGGATGCAATAATATGTTAAGTCATATTGCATTAGTGTAGTTGGGTCTGCATACATATAACCTTCCCACTCTATAACATTGGTTATATAGGATTTATCCACATGAAATCCTTATATCCACGCTATTTCTATTATAATGGTTATATAATAGAAATACACAATAATCATGCGTAACTTACCTGTTTCGCATTTTTACAGCCTTTGCACATTTTCCGATGTTTCCCTTTTTCGAATCAATCCTCCACCGTAGATCTTCTCTCCAGATCTAATGGTCTCGACTTAACCCGATCAACCCAAAACCGTTCGTTGATCCTTCACCGTCGATCAACCTGCGCTAGATCCAACGGCCTACATGCATTTCGGGTGAGCCACTTGCAAGATAAATAGCCACTCGAAAAAGTGGTTTTCTCTCTCCACCCGAGTGCTACGTGTCGCTCGGTTAATGGAATCGGGCGCTTTCCTCTAAATACCATTTACTACCTAGCGTCTGCCCGATAACCATTTCCACTATTACAAACCCTTCGGTTAACTATTGAACGTGGTTACATAGAGTAATGACTCTCCGCTATTATCTGCTCTTGGCTTGTCACTCCTATCGCTTTTGATACACTGCTCCAATAGCTCTTCTCTAATATTCCTTTGATATCTCATGATATGGTTCCTCTGTTAACTGCTCTTCCACTGGCTTCTCCTCCTGATGTGTGTTCCTCTTTGTTCCTTCTCTTTTGATGACTTCTTCCTCTTTGCAGGACTTCTTGGGCATATAATACATGCAATACTCCTGATATGGCTCCTCTTGCTCTAATAGGTCTTCCTTTGGATTTGCAATGTATTTTAATGAACTTCTTTGATACCTTCATACCTTGATGGCTTCTGATATCTTTTCTGATATGCCTCTCTTGCTTTGATATTCTGTAATACTCCTATGATGTTTTAACTCCTCTAATACTCTGCAATACTCTTAAGCATAAGTGATAGCTTTGATATGCCTCCTTTGTTAACTCCTCCGTTAACAAATGTCTTACTCATGGCTTGGATTTCCTGATGGCCTTGCTCCTTGGCTTCTTGCTCCTGTTTCTTCATGGATCTACTCTGCTTCTCCTTGGCTTCATATCATCATTTAGTATCCTAGAATATTGCCATACTGACATGCTCTTGTTGCTTCATGGATCTGCTCTACTTGGCTTCACGTCTTTGTTTACTGTCCAGAATATTGCCATATTGACATCAATGATAGCCTAGATTAACATTAGAATTCTCTTGAAACATGCTTCAAACCTGTCATTTTGGAATTTTTTCTATAATTTACTTTTTGAGATGTTTTAGGCTATGAAATATAGAGGAGACAGAGTAGAGATACCAAGGTAATTTTGGTAGAAATATCATATATTATTTCACTATACTTTCAAAGATATGATATGAGAAATTATGTTCTCGAATGCTCCAGAAACATTCTTCAAATAGGTTAGCTTGGCATTTTTGCTATAACTTTCTTTCTATGATGTTTTAGATTGTGAAATATGAGTAGACAAAGAAGATATCTCTAGGTACGCATGGTATAACTTTGAGAAACAAATATGTAAAACTAAATATGTGGCATGTTTTCCAACTTTGTTCTTGAGAAGAAGGCAGAAGACACAAGTTTTGGGAGAAGTAGACCCGATGAAGGAAGAAGCAGGAAGTAACCCAGTGAAAGTAGAAGAAACTAATAGACCTAGTAAAGGAAGAAGCCAAAAGTAGACTTGGTGGAAGAAAAAACAACAAACAAGTATTGTGAAGAAGCAAGTCGACTTAGTAAATTAGGTTGGTGCCTATAAAGCAGCAAAAGGGATTGGTGTCTCCTATTGATTAGTGCCTACAAAAGAACAAAAGGAATTGGTGTCTCTTATAGGTTGATGCATGTTGCCTCAAAATCTAGAAAGCGTTGTGAGAGGGCTCACAAGACAAGATCCAAACCAAGATGCAACAAGGTGGTTGTCAATATCACCTTAACACTCCACCTCTTGCTCTTTAGTGGAACTTCACCACATAGGAGGCTTTCCATTTTACCACCTAAAGGATATTTTAAGTCAATGGTTGAAGGTGATATTGGGAAGGTCTAAGAAAGGTACTTATTCTAAGTATTAGGACATAATTATTTATGTGAAAGGAACAATGTACCATAAACACATCCTTAAAATAATACTTCATACCTATGGTTTCAATATTTTCTTAACATAAAGTGTATCTAGGCATGCAAGCATAAAGAAAAATTCTAGAATTTTGAGTGTATGAGGTCAACTAAGATGAGTGAAAATAGGGGTGCCTCTCATTCATTCCCAAAATGAGAGATGATAGCACCAAAAGAAACTCAACTTGATTGGATACGATCACGAGGAGAGTTAATTCTTGGTGGTAATGTCCTAGCTTTTACCTGGTTCCTCTTTCTAGGAACGAAGGGTTAGACAAGTCTGCTATTAGGTCTTCACTTAAATATGTTTTGAAGGTTAGTCTCAACAATTACAAGTATTATAGTTTGGGAACTTACTTACAGGATATTAATCAATACATGCCACAATACCGATAATGACGATGAAAATGGGTTGAGATATGACTATGGCTATGGAAAGAGAAAAGAGTGCTTGAAGGAGTTCCAGTAATTCTTGTTTGATGTACCTTCCAAATGAAAGCTTGGCCAACATGTAAAACTAAAGTTGTTGCAATAGAGTTTATTCCAATTCTTTAATATTTGATTCAAATTAGAACCACCAATAAATTCCATCAAAGCACTAGTGTTTTTGAACTGCATCTAAATTTGACTTCTCAACTCATTTTTATTTTCATCCTTACATAGTTTGGCCTCATCAAAGGGAATTGGGCAAGCTAATTGCATTCAATTATTGAATTAATAATGGTAGACTCTACAAAGGAGAGATATTTTCTTGCTTTTGGTACTGCTTGAAGTATAAAAGGAAACATGAAGTATAAGTTTCTGACACAATGATGATGTTTCAACACTTGATGACTTACAATGCATAATTACTACAATGAGCCTCTCAAAGCTACCCTTGGATTGATATTCATAGCTAAGCTATTGAAGACTATTTCCCTATGATATTTGAATTTTCTTAGTATAATCATATGCATTTTATGGTGTTTTGTTCTTTTTATACTGTTCACGCACACTAACATTTTTAGTATGTAGCATATTTGTTTTCTCATATATTTCTAGTTGTGGAAGCTTTTAGTGGCACACATAATTGTGTTAGGTACCTATACTACTAGTGTAACCCCTTATTGTTATTAGTACAACCCCCTTATTATATTTTTGTGCCCATGTAGTCCCCATATTGTTATTATTGTGCCCCATAGAAGCCCACTATTGTCATTACTGTGCCCTTACATTATTACTGTTATGTCGGCTCTGATTATATTATGAGCCCTTAGACTCCTATATATAGAAAGGAGGCCTTGTCATTTGTATCATCCAAGAATTGTTCATTTGTGTAATATAAAGGAGGTTGCCCCTAAAAAAGGCTTATTTCTAAGACGTTGATTTATCTTTTCTATCTTTTTGTGAGCTGGTTTCATAACATTTGGTATCAGAGCTTTGGATTCTAGGGTTTTGCTGCTCCAAATAGGTCATCATGGAATTTTCACGGTAACTTGTTTTCTGCGGCGTTTCAAAAGCTAAAAAAAATACCCAATTGAGAAATTTTTTTGCTGAAACTCGGGTCCGAATTTCAGATCTTGTCTCGCTATATTTTCAGAGATATGATCTAAGGAAGTTAGGGTTTTGCAAGCTCCAGAATTTCATCTCAAATAGGTCATCGTGGAAGCTACACTATAATTTGTTTTCTATGAAGGTTCAGACTCTAAAATTAAAACCCATTTGAGCGGAAATTATGGGGAAGCTCGGGCCTAAATTTAGATCTTGTTTTGCTATATTTTTGGAGATATAGTCCAAGATATTTAGGATTTCTGCAGGCTTCCGAATTACATTTCAAACAGGTGACCTGGGGAAAATCGTCATAATTGTCTCTCTGAGCATCAGATTGAAATTTTGTAAGAATTTATAGAAAGAGGATGGACTGTAGTTTTCTATGTTTCTTGTCTCTCTAAGCATCAGATTGAAATTTCGTAAGAAGTTATAGAAAGTGGATGGACTGTAGTTTTCTGTGTTTCTTTTCTGATCTGAAGGTCTAAATAGTGACACGTGGCACTTCATACAAGTTCGCTCTTCTAAAGAGGTATAATCAAGTCATCTTGGGAGATTGTGCATAACTCTTTCTTGGAGAATCCAATTTCGATAAGACTGGTGGCATTGGAAAGAGGATGCAGAGGGCTACTGCAGAGTGCGCTTTCAAAACTAGAAGATATGAAATTATAGAGTTATAGTCGTTTCAATATTGAGCTCCTAAAATCAAGAAAAGGCGATATGAGGAAGTTTGATTGCAAGGATCCGATAAATTGTATACTACAGATGGAGCAATATTTTGATCTACATGAGGTGCAATTGTTACAAAAGGTATGTATTGCATCTTCATATTTAGAATCGGATCAATTTTTATGGTATAAAGGGCTTTGTTCTCGTAAACCACTTGTTACGTGGTCAATTTTCACGGAGGAAATGATAGCACATTATGAAGATACAAAGAGAAACACCTTCTTTAGCCAATTGATAAATCTCAAACAAAAGTGTTCAATGGCAGAGCACATTGACGACTTCCAAAAATTGAATATAAAGGTAAATGATATTCTAGAGAAGCAAAGGATTGATGTCTTCATAGGGACTTTAAAGGATAACATTCAACATGAGGTTCGTCTTTGGGAACCTGGTTCATTGGAGAAGGCATTCAGGTGGGCAAGAAAAATTGAAAGCAAAATTATGGAAACAAGGAATCTCACCACTCATGACTATAATTATGGAAGTTCTTTTTCTCCTAGCCTTCCACAAACTACAAGGTTTACACCACAACAATTGGAAGAAAAAAGAGAAAAAGGGCTTTGTTAAAATTGTGATAGCAAATACATTAAAGGTCATAAGTGTGTTGAAAAGAAATTTTTTACATAGATTATGAAGAGGAGGAAGAAAATGATAAAGAAACATCAAAATAAGAGGATATACACCAGGAACCAACCCTAGAGAAAGAAGAAATGAATCCGACCATATCTTGTAAAGCATTACTAAGAATTACCACTCCTCAAACTCTCAAGATAGAACAAAATATTAAGAAGAAAAAGGTTCAAGAAGTGAAAGATCACATTGAGAAAGAAGAAATGAATCTGACCATATCTTGTATGCATTGGCCAAGATTACCACTTCTCAAACTATCAAGATAGAAGGACATATCAAGAAGAAAAATGTTCAAGAAGTGAAAGATCACATCGAGGATCAAAAAATGAATCCAACCATATCTTCTAATGCATTGGAAGAAATTACCACTCCTCAAACTCTCAAGATAGAAGGACATATCAAGAAGAAAAAGATTCAAGCAGTGAAAGATCACATCGAGCATCAACAACAAGTTCTCCAACTTTTAAAGGATAATGCCACTTTGGTGTAGAATTGAATGAAACAACAGGTAGATCAACCTCGTAGTGAAAAAAGTTTTGATGTAGGTGATTGGGTATTTTTACGGCTTCATCTCAAGCAAGCTACTTATGAGAAGGAAATGTTAGCAATATTACATGCACTTAAGAAATGGTATCCTTACCTAATGGGAAGACACTTGAAGGTAAAAATGGATCATGATAGTCTTAAATACATTTTAGAACAAATATTATCTTTAGAAGAATAGAAAACATGGGTCACAAATATGTTGGGTTATGAATTTGAAATCATCTATAAAAAAGAGAAGAAAAATGTTGCTGTAGACGCATTATCAAGAAATGATGTGGATGTAGAAGCATTGTTTTGTGCTATTTGTATTATCCAACCAGATTGGATAAATGGAGCTAGGGATGGAAGAAGGATGAAGAAGTGTGGCCACTCCTTCAAAAGTTACAGAAGATCCCAGTTCAAACAACATTACCAGAACTTGATGAGGAAGGAAAAATCATATTGGAACCTAGAGTAGTCACAGAAACAAGAACTCGACAACTACGGAATCAATCAATTTCAGAGTATCTCATCAAGTGGAAGAACTTACCCGTTGAAGATTCCACTTGGGAGAACAAGAATTTTATATAGAAGCATCAAGAACTACTCAAGCGTTGAGGACAACACTTTTTGAAGGAGAGGGGCATGTTAGGTCCCTATACTACTAGTGTAACCCCTTATTGTTATTAGTACAACCCCTTTATTATATTGTTGTGCCCATGTAGTCCCCATATTGTTATTATTATGCCCCATAGAAGCCCACTATTGTTATTATTGTGCCCTTACATTATTATTGTTATGTCGGCTTTGATTATATTATAACCCCTTAGACTCCTATATACAGAAAGGAGGTCTTGTCATTTGTATCATCCAAGAATTGTTCATTTGTGAAATGTAAAGGAGGTTGCCCCCTCGAAGAGGCTTATTTCTAAGACGTTGATCTATCTTTTCTATCTTTTTGTGAGCTGGTTTCATAACAAATTTTCACATCATATTTATATTTCTCATAGTTTTACTGAAGCAAGTTGCATGGATTTCATCCTCCCTTTGTGTATCAAATTTGTGTGATGAGTTTGACCTTGTGCATAATATTTTTGGCTTATGGCATGAGTTACATTTTTAGCAAGAAGTTGTTGGAACTATACCCCCAACATTTCTCAAGGTATGTATATGGAGATGGGAACTAGTTCTATGCCAATAAATTTGAGCACAGATATATATATATATATATATATATATATATATATATATATATATATATATATATATATATATATATATCTATGTTTCCCAATAGGCCAATGTTTCCAGTGAGACAATCTGTGCAACAAGCCAATCTTTATTTTACAGACAAGTTTAATCTTCTATAATAGATTCTAAGAAGTGTTATTAGTGCAACAATGGTCTTTCAATCAAATTCATTGTAGCTGGAAGGTCATTCTTTTGCAGTAAAATCAATGTCTTTGATACATGGCCTCTTTTGTTCTTCTTGATGTGTTGAGTACAAGTGGGCATCTTTTCTTCATTATTTTACCATTTCTTGAGAATGAGAAATTGGCTCCAATTAATAATGTATTAGTTACTGAATACTCCGATACACTCTACTATCCATGATACATTCAAATCAACAAAGTCGTCGTCTCCAACATTCTAAGTTGTTTACAAGATGCACATGAGAAGATTGAATTTTTCCAACTAGAGTCACAACTCCAACATCATGAATTATAGCAAAAGAGTCAACATTTTGAAATGAATAATGTAAACTTTGAAATGGGAACTATAAACTCGAAATGAAAACTCTAGCAAAAAACCCCAAAAAAAACATGAAAAACAGTGCTAAAAATGAAAAATGTGTATACTAGAATGATGTCTTTTGTAGGGTTAATTTTCAACATATTTAAAAAATGGCAGTAAAACCAATTTTCTGTGTGCAAAAAAAAATGTTTTGGAAGAAAAAAACACAGTAATGTTTTTGGTAGAATAACATTTTTCTTTTCCAGGTATAATTTCAACATTTTTTAGTAATGACGATACAGATAATATAATGAGATCCGAAACACATTAAAATTCCATCAGTTTTCATCTATGTTGTTAAACATATAATAACATGACACTAAAGATTGCTAAAATTCTAATTGTTTTCAACCATAACGTTAAAGATACAAAAAAATGGAAATTTTCAACCATAGAATTAAAAAACTCTAAGTTTTCAACACATTTAAACCATGACATTATGAACAAATTACATGACTAAATTAATCAAAATGTCAATACTTGTAGATTGAAGGAAACCTAAATTATATCTCTAAGTTATTGTTGCATTGTAGATATTCTAAACAATAAAAATCATCATAATTAAAACATATCATCTAACAAACAGAGAAATGACTCATAACTTCATTTAACACCATATGGAAATCAAAATTTTTATTTCAAGATACGATGCAAACATCAGTTATATAAATTGTCTTAAACAATTATTCAAAATCACTCATTTTCTTACACAACATTAGCATTCACATCTTCAGATGAATGACTGGATACAAATGAATATGTTCCATATTCTTCTCTTTCATCAACTAGTGCCCCATTTGAGTCCACATGCATGCCCCCCATTTCAGGTTTCAAAAATCTTATGGATCTGCGATTGGTTTCAACAAACTCCCATCTCAACATTGTTCCTTGTAGTAATAACCTCTTCAGAATCTCTATCGTCTTGAAGTGGAGAGTTCCTCTCTTTGCTAGATTGAAGTCATAAAAAAGTATGTCAACATACTCCAATTTTAAGATGTTTGTGTGGCGACGATTTATATTTGTACCTTTTCTTTTTCTCTTTCTGCCAATTTTTTTATCAAATACCTCTGGCTTGTGCATGCCATTGAATGGGTGTGTATTTGTGGCATACTAATGTACTTCGACACCTACAATATCTTCATTTTCTGTAATGACCTTTATAACCTTAGTAACCTAGAATGGATAGCCATTGGAATCTCCATCTACTAGCACTGCGATCATGAAACCCTCCTTAATATCCTTTACTGAATCCATGTAAAGGTCTTCCATGGCTTCACATTGTGAATGAGATCTTCTGGAACCAATATACATTTCTATTTCCTCTACTTGTGAAGAATTAATAATACCTTGAGATTGTTGTTGTTCAACAATGTTTCTTTCTCATGTTCATTTGACACATTTTGTGGCCAAATAAATGGAGTTTTCAAAGGCATATCTTCATTTGTTGTTCTTGAAACGATATCACTTTGGTTATTGAAAAAAGATTCCCACCAAACTAAATTAGCAATATCAAAGTACTCATATGTATATCTAGTACATTTTTTAATTTCTTCCAGGCAATCAAAATAATTTATATCTCTCTTCTGTCTACGTGCATTATGAACTTTAACAACTGATTTAAATAATAATATATTTGACACAAATATTGGATGATCTGGAAAAAACTTGAAAAATGCCAAACCTGATGATGACGCCCATTTTGCAGTAGTTGAATAATTCTTGCCCCATATTAGTGTTTTCTTATCAATTTTTTTGATACGAAATTGATGTTGGAAGCTAATGTCATTAAGTTGTTCAATGCATTTCTCCTCACCATACGATCTCAGAATAAACCTTCGCATGTCAACAGTTTCTTTCGACACATAAAAAATAAGCTCTAGCATTGTTATAGACATTTTTGTGCCCTACAACTCCAAGCATGAAATGTCCATAAAACAAGGGCTCCTAAGTCCCTAAAAGTGTTGTTCTAACCCCTAAAGGAACAAGGTCAACAGATTACAACTTCTCCCAGAAGTTCTCCATGAAAAACTACTCAAAATTGGCCAAAACAGGATCATTGCAGCTGCTCCACTAGCTAGGTGCGTTGCATCTCACCCAAATGCACTGTGAGGGTACGTTGCATTTCAAAACTCCCTTCTGTGGGGTGCGATGGGCGAGAAATGACAAATGGCAGTGTCATTCCACGAGGTGGAGAGGCAATGGAAGCTTCCAGAATCTTCTCCTATGACACTTGCCTCACTGAATTCGACCAAAGATGAGTAAGAGACTCTCAGTCTCCAAGTGGAAGCAAGAACTGACAGAGAGAAGACACTAATCAAATCACAAGCTGACTCATCCTCCTTACAGATATCTATATATGGATCCCTCATCCCAGAGATCCAGAGGCTGGAATTTTGCATATTGTAAGGAATTGCTGTTGGTTTCTAGAGACAAACATCAGATTGTTGGGTGATCTATGCTTTGTTGGAGGTGAAGAGGGGCTTCTTTGTTGGGAGGTTGATGCTGGGTCGGAACCACTGGTTGTAACTCCTCCTGGATCTTTTCTTGTTTATCAATAAAAGCTATTTGAGTTCTCCTCCATGCTTTTGTATCATTGATGCTTGTTACATTTGTATGGTTAACTTAAATCTGATCCTAAGTTGGTTATGAATATAGATCCATGTCTTTGTATAGTGCTATGATTCTGTGATCTTTCAGGTACTTTGTGAAGCTGGGCGTGCTAGTGAGCAGGTAGCTGGAGACTATCAAAGAAGAGAGGGATCGAATCAAAGGATTAGCACAAGACACAGGTTGGTTCTTTCTATTCCTCTATATCTATAATTCATAAAGGAAATACAAAAGTAGCTTTTCTATGTTTGTTTCTAAGGTAGCTGTCACACCTTAGTGGGATAGAGCAGTTCTAAATAGACACTTTTCCCTGTAACAAAATGGCGACTCCACTGGGGACTGTCTAATTAGTTTGTTTGTGTATCATTCTTTGTTGTTTGTCTCATAAACTTATAAGTAGCATTCAAACTGCATTTGCCATAACAAATGCAAAGTAGATAACTGCTGCTTCAATCCATTCACTGGATCTGTTTATGATTTAAATAGCTGATTCACAAACTATCTGATTGCCCTTGTGATAGCTCTTAGATCCTCCTTAGATCTACCCCTGATTGTTGCATTACTGATTGCTTTTTACTTGGCCAAAAACCAAGGATTGAACTGCAAACTATGACCCAGAACCCGGACAGAGTCTCGTTTCTAGCCCAACGCAAGTACTGTTCAGAGATTCTGAATTTCAGCGCACTTCCCGAAGGGACAACCTGCGCTGCATTTCAGATTCTCTGTGTTACAGGTGCGCTGATCAGACTAGCTCTGTGCAGCTGTGGTTCCTGTGCTTCATTCTTTCCAGTTCTATCCCTGAATTTTGCTGCCTGTGATCAGTATATGTCTGTTTGAAACCTCTTTTCCTTGTTGTTATTCCGCCTCCTTTGTCCAAAAGAACTGTAGATTTTTTTGTGTGTTTGTTGAGTCGTTTACAGTTTTCCTTTGCAAAAGTAGCATAGTCGTACTGTAGTCCTTTGATTTGAATCTGTCGCAAGTGTCGATTTCAATCATAGGAGAAAGTTTGATTGCTATTGATGGTTGATTATCCTGTTACTATTGCCTTTGGTCTAAATTTGTAATTTTCTAGTGTTAAGAACGAGTGTTCATTTCAAAATCGTAAGGTGTCGTAATCATCTCTATTTTTGATTTCGAAAAAGAGCTTGTTTATATTTGTCACTTGAAAAGAAATTCAGATTTGTACATCAACTTTCTTTTTGGCATCAATACTAAGAAAGTCGAAAACAAATACATGCATGTGCATTTGCATATAGACAGTCTGTTTGGCTTGATTTAGGAAAGTGCATTTACAGTGTGCTCTTTGCTCTTTGTGAAAAGATTTTGTCTTTCTTTTCCCTAGTAGCTAGGATTTTCATTGCACAAAAGAGATAAAAAGTTTGTTTATCATCTTTAGATTGCATTTTAGGAATTACATCTACATCTCGTGGTGAACTCGAAAGGAAAACTTCATAAACAAGATCAACCTAAAATAAATTCAATGAATCTAACAACGCTTTGGAACTTAACGCACAACATTTAGAGGTCTAGGCTAGAGATGTATTCCGGCGTCGTAAAGCTTGGTAACTATTGTCCTCACTAATGGTTGGGTGATTCCTCCACTTTGAGATAATAAGTGCCAGTACGGACTTGTGCTCCCACGTACCGTCGAGTATATTTTGGGAGACCCCTATAGGCTTAAATCCTTTATCCATAGGAAGCCGTGTTTGCTGCCCTATTGATCGCAATGCACTGAACATAGCATTCAGGAAGATTGACTGCCGTACCGTAAAAAGTATTCTGCAGTTTTGTGATTGGTTTGGTACTCCCTCTACCTAGATCTCCAGAGCAGTCCCTTTCGTTCCTTTTCAGACTCCTTAACGGAAAAGGTCCATCTGAGCACTTGTCACTTCAGGCTCATTAAAAATCGAAGGAGACTAGAGTCATCTTTTGTTTTTTCTCGACTCTTAAAAACTAAAAAAACAAGTTGTGTCAAAGCGTCTAAAAATTTATTTTAAACGGAATATTCATTACCCCTTTCCTACGTTGATCTTGGGTTGAGAAAATGGAGTCCACCAACCAAGGAATTCCCCTTGGAGGAAATCCTAGTCCCTTCTCCTCTTGGGGAGATGTTGGTGCACCCCATATGGCCACATTGTCGCTTCCAGGACTGACAATTGGTTTTCCTGTATGGCTCTTCTCAACCTCTGTCGTTCAGAACACCACTATTCTTGAACAATCGAATCAGCAATTAGACGAGTCCAGAGTTACCCACCAACCTTCTACTTCCTCTAATTCTTCCTCTCCTCCTTCCTCTTCGCTTTATAGGGCTGGTAAAGCCAAAAGTCAAGTTCCTAAGGAGAAGAAGGAAAAAAAGAAGAAAGAGAAGAAGAAGAAGGAGCCAAAAGTGAATGGGGGCAAACGAGTGTTGTCTAACGAAAATCCACACACTGCACCGACCAAACCTAAATCGCCATGTGTCATTTGCAAAGGAGACCACTTTCACAGAGATTTTCCTTGCATCCCTCGGATCTTAAGGGACTGGTCTCCTCGTTTGCACAACCCGGTGTCGTCAACCTCTGATAATCATGTTGAAAACACACCATCAACTAGTGAAAGTGAAGCCCTAGGACAAAAAGGAAAATATAGATTTCCTTGTAAACTGTACGAAGGCGATCGTGCCGTCCACCGTTGTCCCTTCTTAGACGAAGCTAAAAGAGTTTTGGATGATCGTCTGGTTTCACCGTTACGACTTCCTACTGGATATAAAAAACTCTTGCCGAGTCCGTCGCTAGTTGAAAATCCGGCTGACACGCTCAGGTGATCGGCCGAAGCATCTGTCATTGAAGATGAACCATCTGAATCCATACCAGATGAAAGTCAAAAGGTCGAGGTGGAAGTTGACCCGGTCTTGCCTTCAGAGGTTCCATCTTCAGATGACATAATCACTGAAGAGAACAAGGATGACACCGTCCAAATTCTTTTCATAAGCACAGACTCCAACGAACATGGGGGCAATTTACCCGTTCCTTTACTGCAGGAAGGAAGTTTGTCAGAGTCATACCCGGCCGTCTATTCGGTCCCACCTCCAAGCAACCTAGTTGTCTCCTTCGACTGGAATCAACTAGGCAGACCCCATTTACCAGCTAGTGTACCATTCCGAATTATTGTTCAAATATATAGAATGGTTATGGCTGGTACCATCATAGATGAGGGGGATTCTATGAGTATCCTTTCCTCAACTGCTTGGAAAGCACTTGGTTCGCCATCACTTTTGCCTGAGATGAGAAATCTGACAGGCTTTGATAAAGGAATCAGTCGACCGTTAGGGATCCTTCCCGATGTGCCCATAACATTGAGAGGGAAAACAGTTCACATGAATGTAATGGTAGTTCAAGGACCCCTGGATTAAAATCTACTCCTTGGATGAGACTATATTTATTGCATGGGAGCAATTGTCTCCTCACTCTTTAGAGTAATGTGTTTTCCGCACGAAGGAAGAGTGGTCAAGCTCGTGGACCAGCTTTCATTTCCCAGATCATACAGAGCAAATAGTCATATACCATCCCTGAATGGTCTTTTCACGCAAGAAATGTCTCAATCTCCAGTCCGTCCTCCCGATGAGCGTGAGTGATTCGGAGGGACATGACTGAAACCCAGGGGGCATGCACCCTGGCCTGCTTCGGCAGGAAAACTTCGGGTATAGGGTAGGTTTCCGGGAGAGAATATGACCTCCGTACTCCCGTCCGTGATTGGAAAGGGGAGTTGGACTGGAACAAGATTCTCTTGTCAAAGTTATGTGAGTTGGCGAGCACCGCCGCTCACCTTTGTTTATCTCGGTAGACATCGTTGAAGAAGTGTTTTGTTTGCGCTGTGAATAGAACAATCTTTGGGTAACCTGTAAGAGGTAGGCCTCTCTCGGTAAAACAAATGTTTTAATGGACTAAAGAAGGGTTAACCTTGAAACTTTGTTTTATATCTGGGGGCATGCAAACCTTTTGGAATGCAAGCGAAGAGCGACTATTTATTTTTTAAATTTTTAGGACCTCTAACCCTTTAAACTTGTAGGACTGGTCATTTCCTAACTTGCATAAAGAAAGGATGTGGGGCGAATCTCTAAAAGTTGCCATTTTTATATGAGACATTCTTATCACAAGACTGGATTAATCGAGCAGTTTTAGCACATAGTTCAAGCTCGTTAAAAAATAAACATAAGACACGAGCAAATGTTTCCACCCGTGTTTAAGCTCATTAAAAAATGAACTATTTCCCGGTAAATAACCATCGTGAATGTAGTACTTCAGCCATTAAAGCCTTGGTCGTGTTTGCACCGTCACCTCCACTTTTCATTGGCCGATCATTCACCTCCATTTGATTGTTTACCCATTTTGAGGAACAATTGCGAACAGTGATTTCACTAGCCATCCTTGTGACACTGTCGTGATTGGAAAATTCCAAACCTTACCTGGAATCAGCTGCTACCCGTTTTATCACTCGTTCCTCAAAAGACAAGTCTCCTTTAAGCTCTTTTCAACTAACTCGTAAAAGATGAAAAGATTGCCGAGCCATTGGCCTCTCCAGCTCGTTAAAGGGACAAGAAGTGCTATCCCTCCTCTAGATTTTAATCTTTTTGGACCTGAGGGATTATTACACAAAAAGATCGAGCGCTTGTTTTGTTCGGCTCGTTAAAACTATCGAAAATTCATCCCTTCTGTATTGTTTTGTACTTTTTCGGACTTAAGGGATTAGATGACGAAAAAGGAATTTTGGAGTTACCTTTACGTTCCTTTTCAGACTCTCTAAAATTGAAAAGGACCGAGTTATCTTTGTCGTTAAAATCGTTAAAAAGATTAATAGCGACAAACTTGTCTTTAGACGAGAATGAGTTTCACTATCGCTAGGCTCGTTAAAACATAGCAATGGGTTTTCCCGAAGGGCAAATTATAGAACAAGCATATGTTATCCTCCTCAAGCTTGACAAAAATAAAGAGGTACTGGTCAACAATGACTAGGGAAAAATTGGGAAGAAAACTCAAAGAGACTTTATTGGTAGCAAGTCGCTCTTGAACATGACACTTCCACTCCGTGTCCGAGTTGGGTTGGGTTGTTTCATTCACCGGTCACATCACCATGGTCACGCCATACCATCCACATTTGGGGTTAATGCTACCAATCCATCACATCAGTGTCGCTGATATGTTCAAGAGAAGTCATCCAGAGAAGTCACCTATGTCTCACCCACTACCATACATTATACTCCATTCTTTCAAGACCACCACCCTGAACCTTATATCACCAAATCGTTTTCACCTCCATCAAAATCATTTGCTTCGTTCCGTGTCATTGATGTGGGATTCATTAAGGCCCTCCTGTGACGGATCACTTCTTGTCGACATCAGCTCATTATCCAAGAATTTGATCTAGGAACACCCCATTCAGTACTTTGAAGCTTGCATGCCTCAATGGCAAATTTCTCACTTCCGACGACAAGTTTACATCAATGGCCTTCGACCGAAAGATTTTGCGTGGTGTTCGACGCCAGGTCCTTTATTCACACCACATGAATTGTACTGCAGTACCTTGAGGGTCATTATCATTATCGGTGATTCCTCTCGTGCTTGTTAACAGTTTACATCATTGACTGGTAATCAAGCGATGTCTTTCCATGTTCGACTTCAGAACATTTCTCACATGGATCGACTTGTACTTCGAGTGAAGATCGGATGAGATTGAAAACCCCGGATCTAGTTTCATCCATCCAGGCTGCGATATATATTCAGGGAAATAAAGACATTAAATGTACAACATTGCAGCATAGATAATCATCCTACCAAAAGGATGATGGCTCTATCAGAATCATCAGTCTACACTAAGACAGGTGTCTGTCCTATGTACATGAAAATGAATTTATAAAGCTGAGCATGGGAATGCCCGCCTCAGCTAGATCATGAAAAATATTATGAAGATAATGTATTGTATTGTATCTTATTACAGGTCTCCTCCCAGCATTGAAAGAACTTCAGATCCTCATAATAAAGCATTTCACCTGACACCAAAAGGTTAACGGCCTCATACTATAGGGGGCAACTGTTATAGACATTTTTGTGCCCTACAACTCCAAGCATGAAATGTCTATAAACCAAGGGCTCCTAAGTCCCTAAAAGTGTTGTTCTAACCCTTAAAGGAACAAGGTCAACAGATTACAGCTTCTCCCAGAAGTTCTCCATGAAAAACTACTCAAAATTGGTCAAAACAGGATCATTGCAGCTGCTCCACTGGCTAGGTGCGTTTCATCTCACCCAAATGCACTGTGAGGGTGCGTTGCATTTCAAAACTCCCTTCTGTGGGGTGCGATGGGTGAGAAATGACAAATGGCAGCGTCATTCCGCGAGGTGGAGAGGCAATGGAAGCTTCCAGAATCTTCTCCTGTGACACTTGCCTCACTGAATTCGACCAAAGATGAGTAAGAGACCCTCAGTCTCCAAGTGGAAGCAAGAACTGACAGAGAGAAGACACTAATCAAATCACAAGCTGACTCATCCTCCTTACAGATATCTATATATGGATCCCTCATCCTAGAGATCCAGAGGCTGGAATTTTTCATATTGTAAGGAATTTCTGTTGGTTTCTAGAGACAAACATCAGATTGTTGGGTGATCTATGCTTTGTTGGAGGTGAAGAGGGGCTTCTTTGTTGGGAGGTTGATGCTGGGTCGGAACCACTGGTTGTAAATCCTCCTGGATCTTTTCTTGTTTATCAATAAAAGCTATTTGAGTTCTCCTCCATGCTTTTGTATCATTGATGCTTGTTACATTTGTATGGTTAACTTAAATCTGATCCTAAGTTGGTTATGAATATAGATCCATGTCTTTGTATAGTTCTATGCTTCTGTGATCTTTCAGGTACTTTGTGAAGCTGGGTGTGCTAGTGAGCAGGTAGCTGGAGACTATCAAGGAAGAGAGGGATCAAATCAAAGGATTAGCGCAAGACACAGGTTGGTTCTTTCTATTCCTCTCTATCTATAATTCATAAAGGAAATAAAAAAGTAGCTTTTCTCTATTTGTTTCTAAGGTAGCTGTCACACCTTAGTGGGATAGAGCAGTTCTAAATAGACACTTTTCCCTGTAACAAGTATGCATGATTTCTTAATACATTCAATTAATGATGGTAAGTTCCCAACTTCCTTCCTCCTCAATGTGACTAAAAAATGACTGAACATCTGATCAATATGGTCAAGTGTGCCCAACAAGAAGGAAACCAACCTTTAGCTTCTAAGAAATTCTCAATTCAACAAGCATGTTTAGATATCCAAAAATAATCCGATTTTTGTTTTCATGACAAGTGCTATCCAATTGTAGATACAAAACTTCAGGAAGATTACTAGACCAATAGAAAAGCACATCATGAATTATGGTTATTTTCAGATTTGCAACATTATGAATATCTAGAGCTGTGAAGTATACCCTTGGAAACATTTTCCCATTGAATACTATACAATCGATCAAGTGATACTGAATAAATTTTTCCTCCTTTAAATTTTTGGGTTTGTGAACAAAATGTGGCATAAGTGTTTTCTTCTAGTCAATACCATCAATTATCAAACCCAAATATTTATTTGGATTATCATAACACTTCTTTAGATGCTTATACAACTTTTTCCTTTCACTTGTTTGTTATTCGCGATGCTCTTGAAGCGCATTGACAATGGAATCTACACAACATAAAAGAAGGTCATTAATAAATACGTTTTCATAGTCAATGATTATTCAATTTTAAAAATTAATGTTATGAATGCTTACCTCTTTTTGCCCCTTCACATTTATCCCTTTTTTATTTAAGAGAATCACATGTATTGAAAATCCCCATCCTTTTCTTCTTAGGAATACAACCATAGTTGAATTCTTTCTTCCATATCTTCACAAAATATTGACATATAATAAATCGTCCATGTCCTTCAGCAGCTTCTGCATATTTTCTGTATAAGTTGTAGATTTCTCATCTTGAGAAACTATCTAGAATATGTATTGTTTCTCTATTTGGCATACACTCTCCATTCTTTGAAAAAAAGTCTTTCATCCATGACATTGCAGTATTTGATAATAGCCCAAACTGTTGTTTATGACGTACTTCTGAATAAATGTGGGATCATTTTCCAAATTCTTGGATTTTTGACAGACAAGAATTACCCATTGAGTGAAAAGTTTTGAAAGCATTTCTACAGATAAATAGACCCAATATGATAATCATAACATGACAATGTAGATTGCGTGCACCCCACTAAATATGAATTTTGCATGCTTTTATTCATTAGCAAATATATCTTCCTTTTCTCCAATGCAAACTTGAAATCCATATGTTTCAAGCAATCTTTTTGACAACTTTCACTTGAAATGAGAGCACTGATAGAACTTCTTCTCGCCAGATATTCTACTCTACCCATTGTATAACTAGAACATCTTGGATTGATGCGAAAAGGTCTGCTCCTACTCCTCGATACAATATTTGCTAGCAACATCTCCATCATTGGATCATCATCAGTATAAGCATTTTCATCATCATCATGTGGAATATTATTCTCACTATGATCATCTGTGATTTTGAAATACTGACTTGGATGATATTATTCATCTTGCCCTTCTTCAGTGCTACCCTCATAGTCCTTAGAATTAGGAATAAATGGAAAATTTGACTCGATGTTTATTGGATATTCTTCATCATGTGCATTGTTAATGCTGCTCTCATATTCCATAGGATTAGGACTACATGGAAAATGTGCTCTTTACTTACTGGAAATTCTTCATCGTGCCCTTCATCAGTGCTACTCTCATAGTCCTTAGGATTAGGACTAAGTGCTCCATCCTACCTTTCGTCACTACTTCTCTCATAGTCCTTAGGTTTAGGACTAGGTGGAAAATGTGACTCTCGATTCATTTGAAATTCTTCATCATTGTTGCTCTCATAGTCCATAGGATTAGGACTAAGTGGAAACCACAGCTCATTATTTATTTGAAATTCTTCATAATTCTCTTCAACACTGCTACTCTCAAAGGCCATAGGATTAGGAGTAAGTGGACATTGTGACTCTTTATTCATTTGAAATTCTTCATCACGCTCTTCATCACTACTGCTCTCATATTCCATAGGATTAGGACTAAGTGGACACCATGACTCTCTATTCATTTGAAATTCTTCGTCACTATTGCTCTCATAGTCCATAGGATTAGGATTAAGTGGACACCATGACTCTCTATTCTTTTGAAATTCTTCATAATGCTCTTCATCACTGTTTTTCTCATAGTCCATAGGATTAGGACTAAGTGGAAACCGTGACTCTTCATTTATTTGAAAATATTCATCATGCTCTTCATCACTGTTGCTCTCATAGTCCATAGGATTAGGACTAAGTGGAAACTGCGACTCTTCATTTATTTGAAAATATTCATCATGCTCTTTATCACTACTGCTCTCATAGTCCATAGGATTAGGACTAAGTGGAAACTATGACTCTTTATTTATTTGAAACTCTCCATCCTGTCCTTCATTAATGCTGCTCTCATAGTCCTTAGGATTAGGACTAAGTGGAAGATTTGACTCTCTATTCATACTGGAAGAATTTTCGTTATATTCATCAATATGAATAGAGTTGTTACGCGATGAAGATATTGATGCTTCATAAAGAGAAACTTCACTATTAAAAGAATCCATGTATTTCAAACAGAAGAGGTTCAATGATACAAATGCACTCTCTCCTAATGATAATATATAGCTTAAAGAATGAAAAATTACCTCCAAAGTTTCCCTCTAAAATTTTTCGCCAAATTTTTCCCTCCAAAAAATATGTTTCATGTATTTTCCTCCATAATTTTCTTCTACAATTTATTGAAAAATTTTAACTAAATTTTTCTTATGAAATTAATCTTTTAAACTAAATCTTCAAATTAAAATTGTAAACTAAATATTTTACCTAAATTATTTTTTTACTTAAACTATATAGCATTTACTAGATAATTGAATGTTTATTTTTTATTTTTTATTATATCTTCTATCACACATTTAAAATAAATTAAAAATTTATATTTTGTTATATTGTTTACTTTATCATAATTTACTATATCGCTATATCAAGATGTATATGTTAAAGTTTATATAAAAACAAATTAATTCCACATTCACTGTGCTGTAAAAAAATTCCATAATGTTGGCTTTATTATAATTTACAATATTGCCATAACAATGTTTATATGTTAAAATTTCTATATATATAAAAAAATTAATCCCACATTAACCGTGCAGTAAAACAATTCCGTAATTTTCGCTATATCATAAATTTCATTATCACTATTCCTCACATCACATTAATGCTTTTCGAGGTTCATTAAAATGCTTGGAGCGATTTTGTGGGGCAACTACATTGTTATCGACAACATATTCAACGAAAGATTATCGCATTTGAAAGGTTAGTTTCCCTTTTGTTGTGTGCAAGTTTTAAAATTCAATAAGTTTACTAGTAGTTATGTGTTAGTTGGGTTGTTATTTTCATGTAAAATACCAGAACAAAAACATATTCCAGTAAAATAATACTTAATTTTTTATTAATGAAATTTATATTTTTTTTTACAAATTAAAAATTTGGATGAGCCAGGCTTACCTGACATCCCCGTGGTAGGCAGAAGGCCACTACATCTGTAGTGGCTGTGGTGGGCCTGGTCGTGCCCACTGGCAGCACCTACCCCTGCGACCCAACTCGCCAAAGGTGAGGCTCGATTCAGAGAATTGGGCCTCCTCCCCCACGGGCCCGTTGGGCGGCTGGGGGTGGGGCGGAAGGGCTATGCAGGGGTGGGGTGGGGTGGGAGGGGGTTATGACAACCCCTCTCACCCCACCCCTATGGCCCAATGAGCCCGTGGGATTGGAGGCATGATTATGAGAATTGGGCCTCCCCCCCCATGGGCCTGATGGGCCGTGATGGTGGGGTGGGAAGGGGCTGTATTTTTTTAATTTTGATTTTGATTTTGATTTTCTTTAAAAAGTTATGTTTTACAAAATTATTTATGATTTATGATTATTTATAGTTTTTAGATTTTGCTTATTTATTTAAGCTATTGCTTTTTTTGTAATTTACTGATTTATATATATGTGTATATTTTTTGCAGGAAAATGACATCAAAGAAGATTTCTGTGAATCGTTTTGGACCAAAGACTGCTAATTAAAGGTGGATCCTAAAAACACACTAATGATGGTGACCCTTATACGTATCAAGTCCTTAGTAAAGTGGTTGCGGGATTTATAGAAGTCACATCATCACAATTATGGATATTCATGACATTTCAATCAGACACACAATTAACAAGCTTCAAGAGGAAAACAAACTCAATGATGCAGCTTACATGGTAAGACGTTGAAATTGTATGTTTGATTAATGTTAAAAAATTCATTTATGTACAAGTTAATTGAACTTTTACTATTTCATGTTACAGGAAAAAGTCAAATATTCTTAACCGTGAATATCAACCAATTATAAATGATTGTGAGTTCATCCATATTGATAGTTGGACAAAAGATGATAGCTATAAGTCTATGCTTCTTAATCGGATAGATGGAAAGAGTCACTGCCAATTATTGGTTTATGATGTTGTGAAAAAACTAACATATGAAGATAAAGAAGGAAAATGAGAGATATTTAACATTTATCAAAAGCCACAGTCATTGATTAACCATCTTATAGACTTATGTTCAAATGAAGGAGATTGGGTTTTGGATTTATTTTCATGCTCAGGTAAGTTTTACTATATATAATTGAATTTCAATATCTTCTTTCTTAATTTATATGTCATTATACTAATTTACTTCATTATTTCTTTTGTGCTTGATAATTAGGTACAACACTAGCATGTTTCTTACAAAAATGAATAAATTGCATTGGCATTGGAAAAGATCTAATACAGTGCAAATTTGTTCAGTAAAGCGTTAATGCTCTTCAATTTCTTCCAGATGCAATGCAAGAAATTGGGTTGAAGAAAGGAGATTTTAATGAATCACGTGTGGCAAAAAATGGAAAGGAACCTCAACCACCATTAGATGGAATAATTGGAAAAGAATACATTGGGAGATTTGTAGACATCAAAGATCCATTAGAAGAAGAAAATGAAAAAAATGAAGTAGAAAATATTGTGGAAGACGATAATGATGAAACTCTAGAGGATGAAGAGTTTGGGTTACGTGATATTGTTGATTAAATTTAAGTTATGCTTGGAAATCAAGTTTATTTTTTGTAACTATTAATTAGTTATACTTGTAATGTTTTGATTTTGACATTTTATGAGAAGAATAAACATTCAACTAATGTTGTTATATGTTCAATATTTGTATTATATGATTTTTTTCTTTAATTTTTATGTGAATCTTATTTTTTGAAAAAAACTTACTATTATTATTTTTTGATATGAATTCATAAAAAAACTAAACCATTTTTTGTTAAATTTTTCCTATAAAAATTGTGATTTTGACATGTCATTTATAGCAAAAAATTATCAAAACGTATATTTTTTTAGTTATATTTATGTTTAAAATGTTTATATTTATGTCAATTGTTAAAAAATAATTGTTTTCTAGAGACAATTATTTTATGTGCATTGAAAAATTAATTAACAATATATAAATATGTAGAATATCAAACTTTAAAGTATCGACTTTTTTCTTTAACTATGCAAAAAAATAAAGACCTCACTACAAAAAAAATAAACTTAAAAAGGAAAACAAGAAAATATGAAGAAGAAGACCACTTCAAAAATTGTTAAAACTAGAAAATAATTCTTCACATTTAATATATTAGAAAATTTAAAGTCAAAAAATAAGTCTTTTAAGAAATGTATTGATGCAAAATCAAGACTTTTTAAAATTAGCATGCAAATCACTAATTCTAAAAACTAATGTACATAAAAAAGTTTAAAGTGTCAAAAACTATGCTAATTTTTTTTATGTATTCTGCATCACCACTTTTCAAAATCGGTTGATTTTTTTGCTACCTCAATGAAATGAGTAATCTTATCAATTACCATTTCAAAGTTTACATTGTTAATGGTTCTTGTTCAGAACATTTCTCTTTTTTATTTTGAGAAATATGTTTATCAACAGTCAACATATGGTTAGATTAATGATGTCGTTTCTGGAGTAGATTTACATGAAGATGTAGATGCTGAGAAGTGTGTAGTAAGTATGGTAGTCAAGTGCAATAAGCAGTGAGAAAAGGTGTTATACTGACAGGTTGACAAAAGAAACAAGCAATTGTGGAGAGATAACAGTAGAAGAGGTAGTGAGAGTGGTAGTAGCAATAGGGGAAGTGATAGTGGTAGCAGTAGTAGAGACAATGAGAGTGGTAGCAACAACATATACAATAATAATGGTAATAGAAACATAGGTAGTGAGAATGGTAGCAATAGAGACATCAATGAAAAGTGCAGAAGTGGACAATGGTTGTAGTTTTGCTAGTTGGTGGTTGTGGTAGCAATAGGTGCATTGGTTGATTGTAAGGGAGGTTGAAGACTCTTGTGGACTTGATTTGTGAACACCTTCAGACTTGGGGAGTTTTATACTTCCTTCCATCTCGATTTGTAAAATGTGTAGGTAACCATACATAATGCAACATTTGATTGAGACAACAAATTTTGTGTATTGTTCATTTGAAGTGATAATGTTTTATGTTTTGGTTTATGCTCTCAATATTTAAGTAACTAATCTAACCAATTGGATAAAAAGAGTGAAATAGTGGTTCCGCCCCACCCTCTCACTCAACATTTCCAACAATATGCCCCATCATCATGATTGGAAGATAATTTATATATTAAAGGAAAAATGATTTTGTACATGTTCCATTTGGACATTTGAAAGAAAAGAAAAAAATTATTTATTATGAATATTATTTATCTTCCTAGATGCCAAGTCGGCCCTCCTTGGAGACAGGTAAGCTCAACCATATGGGACACCCTTTCAGACATGGAAACAACTATATATTGGCCAGTGTGCTCATCCATTGGGCAAGGGATTTTGTGGATATTTTGTGATGAGACTCAAACCTTTGTGGAAAGGAGGATTCAATTAGGTTACGTGGTAAGAACTTGGATCTGTGGTATATATCTTATGAATAAAAGTGATCAAATTGAGGAGAATCCTTCCTGGTAAGATACAAAGCTTTCTGTGGAAGATATTTTTGATAATTTGGACCTTCTGTGACTCTACTCATGTGACAGTTTGGACCTTTTGTGATGATAAGAAGATTGGTGTGTCTTTTATCTCCGTGAAATTTGAGCTTTTGAATCACTATGATTCCTGTGGTACATGAGCTATGTTATTGTCAAATGGAGGGTTGACTTGGTAATGGAAGGAACTAGTTACTAGAATGTATGTATTTGCCTTGGATTTCTCTTGACTCTATGAGGAAAGGATTTATGGGTTTTCCCCCTTGGTGGGGTTTTACCCTGGCCTCTAGCCTAATTGTTTATGTTCTTTGTCTCTTGTGCACTATGATCTTAATGTCTTGTATCTAATGGTAATTAATTAATGGAGAAGATTAACAAACTAAGAAAGAAATATAATAATGCTCACAAGTAATTATCATGTTAATGAATTCACTTTTTCATTGTAATTCTAACATGGTATCAGAGCTATGGTAAATAAAAGAGCAAAGGTTACAAGGAAGTCTTAATTTCAGATCAAGATACGAGAACTTCTGAAGTTTGAAGTCTGAAGTATTTCAATGATGAGATACAATTTCGGTCCAAAGATATGAGCATTGTTCTGAGTTTAATTTGAAATCTATAAAATCTATGGAAGGGGTCCAAAACTTGAAGTTATGATATGAATTATGAGGCAACATATCTATGTAATGAGTGTGATGTCTATGGCTCATCTCATCTCCGAAAATTCTTGAACATCGAGTAGGGAAACGAAGACAATAAGTCCCTGTAGAATAATGTGATGCTAAGGCAATATGCAACACACCCCTTTAGTTTTATAACTCTACAACCTAGGTTGAGTTCTATGGAACTCCTATGTATTATATATGTCACCTCATTTACATAAAAAATTGTAGACATAAAAACACCTTACTTTATGAAATGTCACGATATTTAAGATTGAATATTTGTGGGATTGTGCGAGTTAAGGAATTGTGGTTTATCTTTGTAGATAAGAACTATGTCTCAAGATATAAGGCATTTGATTTATATGGAGTATGAACTTGAGTTTGAACTCCTCTGTGACATACAATATATATATATATATATATATATATATAGTCTTGTACCTTTTAAAATAATGTGACATACATGTGAAGCTCTGTGCCACTTTCTCATGTGAAGGACAAGGACTATGCCACTTGTTCATACAAAGGATTGATGATAGTCTCTATGGAAACCTATTTAGTTAGTGGCATCCAAGTTGCTATCTCAGTGTGAAATCTCTGAAAAGGGATGACAAGGGCTTGTCATCACTAGTGTAAGTTTGAAAAGCTTGAGGAAATTATGGTCTAGCACCATGATCAAGCGAAGGACCTTTGTGATGAGGAGCATTCTTTATTCACAAAGTAAGACATCTGAAATTCATGACTATGTATAATAGGTAAAGACCTAGTTGCTTGCAAAATAATATCTTATTGAGTGACTAGGCCGAGACATAGTAGGGTCGAGATTCCTGAAGCTAGTTGTCTAAAATGTTATGGCTTCATAATATGTGATAATGTCTTCCATATATGAACTCTGAGACATGTTGTATGTGAGGTCATGAGAAATGTTGCTTCTTGATAAATATACAAAGGTATGATGTTCAAGTTGACCTTGCAATAGTAAGGAGGAAAGGAGGAAGCAAGAAAATTGGTTTTAAAAATGAAGGCTCAAGTCGATTCTCAATAGGCAAGTCAACTTGAACAAAGGAAGATAAATTTATCAAAGGTTCAATGTTTCCATTGTGACAAATTTGGTCATTATAGAAACCAATGTCTTAAGAGATTGAATGACAATATTAAAAGAGAAAGAGATGACGTTGTTATTGCTGACATTGATGAACCAACAAAGAAGGCCAAAACGAAAGGTTCTGATGTCAAAGATTTATACTACGGAACAAGAGAAGGTTTAGGATTTTAGGGGTTTTTCACAAAACCCGAGTATCATATATTCCTTGTGTAAAAATATATTTAGGTTTTTTACTTTAGGATTTGTGAGCAAAACCCTAATAAGGAGCATGGCTTGTTTATAATTGACTTTAGTGATTTTGGATAAAAACCCTAGATTGAGTTCTTCAACGTGTAATGAGAGTTTTGATTTCTAGAATTTGTGAACCTATAAAGGCTTGATAAGAGAATTCCTAGGGTTTGGACAAAACCTTAGCATGAGTTGTTGAAATGAAGAAAACCCCTAATGATGTCTAGATCAATGATGTTGAGAAGTACAAGATCAAGAGGGAGTTGTTATTGTTCATAAAAGATAAGTGTTCTATCTCTCTTCTTTTACTATTATTGATTTCTTTAATAAAATTAGTCTTTTACTTTATTTTCATTACTTGATTGTAACTCTTCTTTTGTGATCTCCCTGAAAAAGATTGTAGGTACACACTAAAGACTTCCTAGTTTAGAAGAAGTTATAATATCAAAACAAAGTCTATAACAAGTCCTAGATTCAGAGGGAGCTTTGAATCTTGAAAGGGCTATGGATTCAAAGAGAGATTTGGATCAAGAAAGAACCTTGAATTTAAAAGAAGCTTTGGACTTAGAGGGAGTAGTTTAATTCTCAAGTTTTGAGGTATGTCTTTAAGTATTATTTTTAAATTATATTTAATGGCTAATATTTGATATGCCTTTGACAAGTCTTTATCGTGAATGAAGTATATGTACTTCAGGGAAAACTTGAACATGTTAAGGTAAATTCTCTCAGTAAGAGGGAGCATTAATGAGATAAGAATAGGGGTAGACGTTTGGCCTAGATTATTGTTGAAAGAAAACATTCTCTTAGTTTAGAAAGAATGGTCCTTAAGGCCCAATTACTCAAAAGAGTAGGTGCCTTTCTATGATTGGCCCAATCACTCTATAAAAATGAGTGCCTTTGTCAATCTTGGTTACTTGTTGAGTGATGGGTAAAAGCATGGAGTTGGATTACACTTTTTTGCGGGAGGACAAGTTTAGGTGAAAAAAGAGTTTGGTTGAGGGAGTTTAAGCACTCGTTCGAGCTCCTTGAGCACTAAAAAAATAGCTCAATCAAGCTTTTTTTGAACCTGACAATAGGAGCTCGTTTGAGCTTAACAACTCAATCGAGCTTTAGGGCTTGATTGATCCCCTATTTCATATTAAAAGGCATGGTTGCAGTTTGCGCAAGTCATTTTTGTGTGGATTGAGGAAAATGAGAGCTCGACTGAGAATTCTAGGGCTTGACCGAGGGATTCAGCAATGGATCAATCCAACCAACCTCCCCAAAAACCCCGCCAATGTTTGAGAGGCACAAGACAAGGTAGGTTTCCTATCATTTTTGTCCTTTTTATTTATTTTTTCTTGCAAAATTAAATAAATTAATTTGAAAAAAAACTTATCATACAAAAAACTATGAAAATTACCATGAAAACCATAAAAAACAACAAAAACCATAAATTAAACCTTCAAAACAACAAAATATAACTTGGAAAACCACAAAACAACCTAGAAAGCCACAAAAAAACAACCTAGAAAACCACAAAAAACCACCAAGAAAACACTTCAAAACCACCAAAAGAACTACAATTTAGGTTTTAAAATTTTTTCTTACTTAAAATGGTAACATGTTTATTATGTTTTTTTTTTGAATGATAAATACTTTATTTTCTAATTATATTAGGTTTTAAAGTTTTTTGTTAGGAATTTAGAGAAAGAAATTTTCAGTAAATTCTTATTTTTTGTTATTTAAAATGTAGTTTAAATTTTGAACAAATTTGACCGAAAATTGATGAGTCTCATCATTGGGTAACTATATGGGCCTTAATTCACCTCCTAGCCTAGTCAAACCAACTTTTCTCACAACTTATTACATGTTCTTTTATTATATTTTGTTTATGAGATGAGCTAGAGTTGGATATTATTCCTAGTGGACTAATATGCATTGAAAGCAGGATTGAAGGAGAAATCAAGGAATTTTGGAAAATACTAAGTTTAAAAATCAAATGGGACAAGGGAGAGGGATTGTAGGAGGTAAATCCTCCTCATTTACTTCTCCCCCATTTGAATATTCCTTCATCCATCACACCAACTCAGAGTGGAAGTAACCAAGCCATGAGGATTATAAGGTAATTGAGCAAGTGAGAGACAAAGAGATAGTTTATCTCGAGTTTGGGAGCTGAGCCTCCCTAATTTTAAGGAAGTAGTTGGGGAATTTAGTTGTATAAGTAGAGAGGCCTAGAGCCTCAATAGGATTCGAATTTTTGTTGTAAAAATCTAGGCTATTTTTGAGCTCCAGACTTGTGAAAGTTTTATTGATGTAATTTTCCTTTTTGATAATAAGAATGAGTTTTCTTTTGAGCCAGCACTGAGTTAACTCAGAGGGCTGAATCTCTTGGGTTAGGGCCCAACCCTATCAGCCAAGGCTCCTATTTCTTGTATCTATATGTTTATATTAGTCTCATAGCTTCATTGTTAATTTGCCTTTAGATGTATTTTCATTGCAAGTAGTGTAGATTGGATTGGTTTTTTATTAGTTTGCTTCCATTTGTGCCTTACTTTAGTAGCAGGTTAGCAGGGATAAAAGGAGTACCACAAGGTTGTCATCAGGTGTCTTGGCCTCATTTCCTCCCTTTGGGATCATGATTTGAGGAAGGGACCCTTATGCAGCCCCAAAAACACAGATTTCTATTTCTTGCACAAGCTTTAGAGTTTACTGTATTTAAGTTAGCATTTGATCAATTTTGAAAAGTAGGATTTCGTTTCCATATTTTCTATCTTTATTCTTGCAGTAGATCTCATCCATGCTTTCATTCCTTTCGGCAACTTTCTTCACGCATAATGTAGGTAGTTAGTTCATTAATTCTGCTTTTGTAGCTTATGAGAATGCTTCTTATTTACATAGATTTTTTGAAATTATACATGTTTTATGTAGAGAAGGTGCCTTAGGAGTAAACAAAGACTTCATAGCCAGCAACCACCTTCCACTTCATCCACCATAGTCGTTCCTTGCTTTCACCATTGCCTTCACTAGTTTTCATCATTTTACATAGAAATGCTTCCAAGCACATTGAGTGAATCCAACCATCCTCTATCCTTGTTTTTGACTTCTAAGTGATCCTAGACCTTTCCTCACTTCATTCCACCCATCTACCACCTTACCTAAGCCTTCCATCACCTCCAACACCTTCCATTTTTCTCTTGGTTGTATCTTGTAGGTTTACAGGGAATCTTGTAGGTTTTTAGTACATCCTGTAGGTTTTCCTAAAATGGCTCATTTTGAGGCCGAATTAAGGGAAAACGTCTAGGAAGTCACCAAAGGTATCCCAAGGGTATCCCACAGCATCCAACCATCTCCTAACCCTTCCAACCATCCTCCAACACCCTTAATTCACCTGCCACATCACCAAAAGAAATTAGTTTGCATACTTGATTTTGCATGAAAATACCAAAAGACAAAAACAAATTTATTTTAGTCCCTTTATTAGCATATTAGTGATGTTTGATGCTTCTTACTTCCATGCTTACATAGTAGCATTTGGTTCATGTTAATTTAGCATTATTGCAAAGCATAGTTTCTTTGCAGTTAATTAGGAAATGGTGTGATTTAGCGTTAAATTTTGGTCTTTTTCATTATTGCAGTAGAGTAGCTCTCCCTTAGAGTAGATTTCCCCTTCTTCCATCAAGAAACCAAGCTTCTTCTGACTCCATAGAAGTCTCGCTTGAAAACCCTAATGGTCTCTCGCCAACTGAACCGTGACAAAAGTTAAAACCATCTCTTACTTGTGTATACAAGACTGTCACCTCCAAGTTTGTACGAACCCCAGGTTGATAAAGTAAATCTGGTAGCCCAGGAGTTGCAACATTCTTTCTGCAATACTGGAGTTCATCACTTTTTGGCACCGTTTTTGGGGAGGTGTCTTAGTAATATGTGAATACTACTTCTTTCTTCTATTTCTTGTCTCTAATATTCTGCCATTAGTTTATTTCTGCAAAAGTAATTTAGTTTATTCCTTTTTCATTTTACATTTTTTGCTTTCCTTTCTATTTTTTAAGTAAGATTTCAATTTAGCAAGTAGTTTTTTTATTCAGTTAGTAGTTTTCATTTAATCAACAATTTCGATTCTACAAATTACTTTCCAAGCTTGAAAAAAAAACACAAAACCAACCCAAAAACATTTGCTTTCATGCCTCATAGGAATAGGGATAACTTAAGGAAAGTTTTGCCAAATACCCCCACTGCATCAAACAACCAACCCACCCTCTTCTTCGGTGGCTGTGAACTGGAGGAACCCTTAGGTGAGCAACCTGACATATTTGAAGAACCTACAATGGAAGAAGAAGAAGAAGAACCCATTCCTACCAAACCAATGGCTGAAAAAAGAAATGACAGAGGGAATAGAGAGAGAGTCGAGGGTGCCTTCCCCATCAAGGAAACCAATGGGGACACTAAGATGAAAAATATAAGCCCCTCTGCCCTACCTCATTTCCATGGCTTAACCATAGAAGACCCCAACACTTTCCTATTTGAGTTTGTTGTTATATGTCGAACCTATGACTGTACAGATGATGAGCATTAGTTAAACTATTTCCATCTACCCTCAAGGATGAAACATTGTGCTAGTTCATG
The DNA here is from genome assembly GCA_031772625.1 of Pinus tabuliformis. Classification (NCBI taxonomy): domain Eukaryota; kingdom Viridiplantae; phylum Streptophyta; class Pinopsida; order Pinales; family Pinaceae; genus Pinus; species Pinus tabuliformis. The sequence goes on from CM062816.1 coordinate 2,029,540,018, forward strand.
GGTTTACCTAGGGATAACATCACAACTTGGGCTTAGATGCAGCAAGCCTTTAACAACAAGTATCAAGACTATTTTCAGTCAAATAATACTAAAGAGGAAATTTTTAGGATGACCATAGGCAATGATGAATCCCTAGAGGATTATGAAGAAATATTCCCGCTTAGTTACAAAAGGGTCAGGTGCGTGCTTGACCTTGAGTCACTAAAGTTGGTCCTGCTTAGGGGAGTAAGGGAAGATCTTTTGGATACCCTACACTTGTTAGCAAGAGGAGAAATCTACCAATTACCCTATGAGGATATCAAGACTGTCTTTAGAAACCATTCTAGGGCAGCTAGGAAAAAGGGTATGGGTAGTCAACCTATGGTCAGTACATCCTCTTCCAACTCATCCATCAAGGGTGAAATTGGAAACATGCTGGAAGATTTCAAGAGTGATATGCTGCAAACCCTTGCCTTACAAATGGACACTATGCACATTAAGGGAAAGAAGGTGGAAGCAGAGAGAGCCTTGGCCATTTTCTTTCCTTGATGCACCAAGAGGCACCCTAGGAATGAATGTCCATTGAATTATATTGAAATTTGCTCAGTCTATGAAGAAAACCACTCTACGGGCAAGTGCCCTTCTTTTCTTGGACTCAAAGCTATATATCAAGGAGCTGAAGGGGTCACTAGGAAGCTCTGCTACATAAACCAAAGGAGACCTCATGGGCCTAGACCATACCAACAGGGCCTGCAAGGGTTGTCCCATGCATATTACAACCCCAACTAGACCACATCCATACCTTCTTGGGGACCCCCTACTCATACTTCCTGGTCTACACCTCCTCCTTGGTCCTTTGCATCTAAGTATCACTCTCAACCAGCCAGACAGTCATTTCAACCATATGCTCCACCACAACCTCAGTGGAATGCATAGCCCCAGGGGTGGAGGACCCAATACAACAATTCTACAGCTTTATTGGCTCCACCATATGCCCAACCACAACTGTTAGATTTTGCTCCACCCAAGCAACCCCAGATGCCTACCCAACCAAATTCGAACTCGAACAACAGAAAGTCTCTGCATGTATATAGTGGAGAGACATCATATCCAGCTTATGTTGTGGAAATCTAGAGATTAACCTGAGATATGGGAGAGTTCTCCTGGATAACCAACCTCCACCTCCACCTAGGGAAGTCGAGGAAGAAAGAGAGGAAAGCATTCTTAAATTGAATCCACCCTTTCTTGAGAGATTAACCCAACCACTCCAGCCTACCCCAAAAGAGACTGAACTTCTGGGAGAATTGAAAAATCTATGTGTAAAGATTCCACTTCTTCAAGAAATAAAAGATGTTCCTATTTACAATAATTTGATTAAGGAGAAGTTCTTCAAGCATCCAAGGAGGCGAAGAAGAGATGCCCCTACTATTAATGTCATTGGATAGTTGTCTGACTTAATGCTGGGGCAGGTAATCTGTCCAAAGTATTTGGACCTTGGGAGCCTTGTAGTAGATGTGCACATCAATGGCACCATTGTCCCACACAATTTGATCGATCTTGGGGCTGTCATTAATGTGATGACCAAGGACACCATGCTCAAGATCAACCTCTAAGGTTCATTGAGGAAGATCACAACAATTATGCAACTTGTAGACCGCTCCACAGTGACCCCTAAGGGGATTTTGGAGGATGTGATGGTCTCCATTGACTCTTGGGAGTACCCTGCAGATTTCCTAGTTCTCCAGCCTAAGTCTAAGCTTACTGGTTACTCTCTCATCCTTGGGAGACCCTGGTTGGCCACTACTGATGCTTACATTATCTACAGAGCTAGGAATATGACCATCAAGAATAGGCATATGTTCAAGCAATTAGTCCTATACCCTCTTACTCGGCCATCTCTAGAGCATGATTTACCTTTATGGTTGGAGGAGGAGGAAGAAGATAAAGTTTATTCCACCCAACTTTATACTTTAGAAACAATCATGAGAGGAGGAAAGCAGGATGAAGATGATTTGATTGAACACATACTCCAAAGTCCAACTCCCAGCACATTGCCTATAGAAGATGTAGTAAAGGAAATCTAGAACAATCATCCAATTGAACTATGCTTGGCCGATTCCAACCCCCTCTGTGTCAAAACTATAGAATTTAGCCTTGAGAGAACCTTGAAAATCATTCCATCTCTTTCTGCTCTCTAAGAAGAGAAGTTATGCAACATGCTAAAGGAACATCTATATGCCTTTGCTTGGAGTTACAAAGAAATGAAGGAAGTGCACCCCTCAGTGTGTATTCACCACATATACATCAAAGAAGGTTGCAAGCCAGTCCAGTAGCCCCAAAGGAGGATGAATCCATCTCTTAAAGATATAGTCAAAGAAGAACTGCAAAAACTACTAGATGCAGGATTCATTTACCTTATCTCTGATAGTGAATGAGTCTCTCCTTTGGTGTTAGTTCCAAAGAAAAATAGTAAGTGGAGGATTCATGTCGATTACAGGGAGTTAAACAAAGCCACAAAGAAGGACCACTTTCCTCTACCTTTCATTGACCAAGTGTTATATGGCCTGGCAGGGAAATTTTTTTCTCTTTCCTAGATGGATTCAGTGGGTACAACCAAATCTAGATCAGCCCGGAAGACTGGGATAAAACCACCTTCACTTTTCCTTGAGGTAATTTTGCCTATAGGGTCCTTCCTTTTGGCTGATGCAATGCTCCTGCCGCTTTCCAGAGAGCAGTCCTGAGTATTTTTGTTGAGTTAGTCCATGATGCCATAGAAATTTATATGGATTATTTTACACCTTATGGTTGTGATTTTCAAGAGGCTCTGTCCAACCTAGGCTAAGTACTACACAAATGCATTGAAATGAACCTATCTCCAAGTCCCGAAAATTGTAAATTCTTGATGACTGCAGGAACCGTGCTAGGTCATTCAATATCCCAACAAGGACTACATGTGGACCCAAACAAAATAGTTATCATCCAAAGGGTCCCACCTCCTCAAAAGCAGAGAGATGTCAGAAGTTTCCTAGGATTGGCTGGATACTATTGAAGTTTCATAAAGGACATCAACAAGTTGGCCTCTCCTTTATTTGGTTTGTTGGCTAAGGAATCTGAGTTTATATGGTCAAAAGGCTGTCAAGAGGCCTTAGACACCCTAAAGAACAAGTTAACCACTGCACCGATTCTCTGAGGCCCAAATTGGGCCCTTCCTTTTCATATTCATGCTGATGCCTCACACAAAGCCATAGGAGCATCCCTAGGTCAGATAGATGAAAAATTGCCTTATGCTATCTACTTTATTAGTAAGAATCTGTTAAAGGCTGAACTAAATTACACAATGACCGAAAAGGAACTCCTAGCTGTTGTGCATTCATTGAACAAATTTAGGCATTATATTACAGGCTATCAAACATTTGTGCATACTGACCATGCTGCAATCAAATATTTAATGAATAAACCAGATGTGAATGCTCAAATTATAAGATGGTTACTTTTATTACAACAGTTTGATCTAACTATTGTTGATAAGCCTGGTAAGGAAAATGTTGTTGCAAACTTTTTGTCTAGATTAAATTTGCCTGTAGGTGAAGAGGGAATGGTTGATGACCAGTTACCGGATGAGCACTTATTTTCTATTTCAATTCTCTCTCCATGGTTTGTTGATATAACAAACTAATTGGTATCGACACAGTTCCCACTGAACTTGACCTCCAAAGAGAAAATCAAGATAGTAAGGAAGAGCACCCCCTTCACTTGGATTGGGAGAAATCTCTTCAAACTTGGACCAGATCAAATCTTAAGAAGGGGTGTCATTGAAATCCTTTTGACCTTTCATGATGGGCCTTGTGGAGGTCACTTTGCAGCAAAGAGGACATCACTAAAAGTGTTACAAGAAGGCTATTATTGGCCCACTCTTCATCAGGATGTGAAAATATATACTAGTCAGTGTGATCGGTGCCAAAGGATGGGAAGACTTGCTCTAGGAGATGAAATGCCTCTGTAGCCTCAGGTGACTTTCAAGCCATTTGACAAGTGGGGCATTGACTTAATTGGACCTATTGACCCTCCTTCCAAAAAAAAAGCAGTACATCGTTATGTGCACTGGCTATCTGTTTAAGTGGGCTGAAACCAAGGCAATTAAAGCAACAACATAAGAGAAGGTAGATGAGTTCCTAAGGGAGAATGTATTTTACAAATTTAGGTACCCTAGAGAGCTGGTCACAGGCCAAGGCAGCCAACTTACCTCCAACATGATTGCAGACTTGCTTAGCCAGCACAAGATCAAGCATAGAACCTCCACTCCCTATCATCCACAACTTAAGGGATAAGTGGAGGTGACCAATAACGCGATGGAGGGCATCTTGACCAATGTGGTAAGAAGCAGTAGGAAGGATTGGGCAGATAAACTAGTTGAGACCATCTGGGCCTATAATACTACCTGGAAGACCACCACTGGATTCACACCCTATGAGCTAGTCTATGGGAAAAAGGCTTTGCTATCTATTGAATTTGAGTATAACACATTAAGGATGGCAGCCCAACTAGATCTAGATCTCATCAGTGAACAAAAAGAGAGATTTCTCCAGTTGAATGGTTTAGATGAGTTTAGAATGTAGGCCCTCCTACATATAGAGGTAACTCAACTTTAGAGGAAGATCTGGCATGATAAGAACATCAAGGAAAAGAAATTTCAAGAAGGTAATTGGGCTTTGTTATATGATTCTAGGTATAAAGACTTCAAGGGAAAGTTAAGGACAAGATGGCTAGGACCTTATGTTGTAGAAAGATGCCATGATAATGGTTCAGTACAGATCAGAACCATAGATAAAGAGGCCATTCCCTTACTTGTTAATGGACACCGATTGAAAATTTATAAGAGATCATTGTCAAAAAAAGAGTTCATTGATGGTGTCAATAAAACAATAATGGTAATGGAGAAAGTTTCATCTCCTACCTCATCAAATCACTGAGAAAAAAAAAAGAATAAGGACTCAAGTGAAAACCTCCATGAGGCACCTAAGTCCCACTATCGGGCTGAAAACCTTTTGGGGCAACCCAATGGTGTCAATAAAAAAAAAAGAAAAACAAAAATATGAGAATAAAAAGATCCCTGGGTGAAAACCTCTCTTGAGGCACCCAGGGCAAACAACTAGGATGAAAACCTCTTAGAGGCAGCCTAGTTGTTTTCCAAAAAAAAAGGGAAAAAAAGAGAAAATTCATGAAAGTTTCCATTTTGCAAGTTAGCAAGAAGGACGATCAGAGAGAAAAGGAGGATCACAAAGAGACCTATTTCACTCACATTTTTATTTTTCCACTCATTGTCATTCATCACTCTACCATTTCTTTCATTTTTTCCACTACTTTGCTTTAGTTTATGAGGGGACTGTGTTTTCTACAGGATCCCCTGAAAACCTATAGGATGATCCTGTAGGAATCATAGTGACCCAGAAATCCTACAGGAAGCAACCTTAGGGAAAAAAAAATGATTTGCTATGTCAATAAAATAACACCCCTACATCACCATTCCATTACCATACTTATGTCCACCTATTGGGTTGTGTTATATTCTTTCCACGTAGTTAATAGGGGGTTTGAAAGGCACTCGTAACCCCACTTTATGGGGTCCAGGGCAGCGCCCCGGAAAATTTTGGTCTTGGACCATATGTTAGGTTGGGCGGACCCACCTATGGTTTTGTGCATGATTTTCACACATGTTTTTTGGACGCGATGGTTTTCGGTCCATGGTATTGGACGTGATGGTTTTCGGTCCATGGTATTGGATGCTTCGGCATGTATAAATATGTATTGTAACATTGAAAGGAACATAATGAAAAATCAAGCTGGTAGTCCCGGTTTTGGGATCCAGGGAAAAATCTCTGTGCATATGTGTTTTATGGGTTATGCTCTCGCATTGTTTATTTTCTTTGTTTAAGAATTCGTATGCAGGTAATTTCTGTACAGGGTAAAAACCTACATTTGGTATCGGAGCTGTTTTGGCTTCAAGGGGACGCCTTTGTTACTGAGGGGTTTCGCTCGGGCCTGTGGTAGATCCTGTTCAGTGGGAGATCTATGAGATCGATTCTGGTGGTGAAAGAAGATGGCGAGTAGTGGAAAGATAGAAATTAAGAAGTTCAATGGTCCGAATTTTGAGTTGTGGAAACTCAAGATGGAGGATCTGTTGGTGGATAAAGATCAGTGGATCGCGGTAGATCCGGGTACTAAACCATCCGGAGTGACCGATGAAGAATGGAAGAAGTTGGATCGGAAGGAAAAGAGCACAATACGATTGTGTGTCTCGGATTCAGTATTGCTGAATGTATCAGGGGAAGCTACGACAAAGGCTTTGTGGGTCAAGTTAGGGACTTTGTACCAATCTAAGTCTCTGGTGAATAAATTGTTCCTGCGGAAAAAGCTGTATAACTTGAGGATGAAAGATTGGGACTCGGTGACAGAGCATCTGAATGGGTTTAATACTGTGGTAAGTCAGTTATTATCTGTTGATATTAAAATTTTAGATGAAGATAAGTGCATCAGTCTGTTGTGTTCTCTACCAGATTCGTGGGATAGTCTGGTTATTGCAATAGGTAGCAATGAAACTGCTTTGCAGTTTGATGAAATAGTCTCAGCCTTGCTGACGGAGGAGATGAGACGGAAAAATATGGACAACCAGAATGGTGATGCCTTGTCTGTACGAGGACGGTCCCAGAACAGAAACAAAAATAAATCATCGAGTGGGAGATCTAAATCTAGAGGGAGATCTAAATCTCCAGGAAAACCTACAAAGGTGGTGTGCTGGAAATGCGGAAAGGAAGGGCACTTCAGAAGGGATTGTAAATCTAAAGCTCCTGATAAAGGAAAGGGATCTGATGATGATCCTTCTGCAGAGGCGAAAACCACCTCAGATGAAGGTGGGGATGTGTACTTGGCTTCTTCAAGTACACATGTAGATCATGAGGCATGGTTGATTGACTCAGGTGCATCCTTTCACTTCACTCCCCATAGAGAGTGGTTCTGCGAGTATGAGAAATACGATGGTGGTGATGTCTTCTTAGAAGATGATCGGGGAAAATTAAAGTTGAAGTTGCAAGGTGGAAGGGTTAGAACACTTCTGGGTGTTCTACATATTCCTGCATTGGCCAGAAATCTGATTTCTGTAAGCAAGTTGGATGATGCAGGTGTAAAGACGGTGTTCGAGAAATATACCTGCAAGATGGTTCGAGGAGCACTGATATTAATGCGAGGAGTTCGGATTGGAACTCTGTACAAGCTGCAAGGTAGCACTGTTGTTGATGGGTGCAATAGTTCTATGGTAAATGAAAATGGAGTAGAGAATCTAGTGGTCTCTGGAGAGAAGACCATGTTGTGGCATCAAAGGCTTGGACATATTGGAGAGAAGGGCCTTCGAATACTTCATGGTAAAGGTATGGTAGAAGGTATGAATAATAGCTCTCTGGATTTTGATTTCTGTGAAAATTGTGTATATGGGAAGCAGAATCAGGTGAGTTTCCCCTCTGGTGGTAAGAGGACGAAACAAATATTAGAGCTTGTGCACAGTGATGTGTTTGGACCTGTGAAGGTTCCATCACTGGGTAAGTCTGTGTACTATGTATCATTCAAATATGACTTCTCAAGGAATACATGGATATATTTTCTTAAGAAGAAATCTGAAGTCTTTGACAGGTTTAAAGAATTTAAGGCTCTGGTGGAAAATCAGACAGAGAAGAAGATAAAGGTGTTGAGGACAGATAATGGTGGAGAATTTTGCAGCAAGGAATTTGAAGAATTTTGTAAGAAGTGTGGTATAGCATGGCAGAAGACTACTCCATATACACCTCAGCAAAATGGAGTCGCAGAAAGAATGAACAAGATGTTGATGGAAAGGGCAAGAAGTATGCTCAGTGGTGCCGGGTTAGGACAGGAATTCTGGGCAGAGGCAGTGGATACTGCATGTTACCTGATCAACAGATCACCTTCATAAGCATTGGAGGATAAGACTCCACAAGAAGTATGGACTGGTAAGAAACCCTCTCTTTCACATCTAAGGGTATTTGGATGTGATACATATGTACATGTTCCAAAGGAGAAACGAACCAAGTTGGATAGTAAATCTGAAAAGTGCATCTTTATTGGGTATAAGGATGGTTTAAAGGGTTATAAGCTTTGAAACCCAGTCACATGGAAGGTTGTGTACAGCCGAGATGTGTTGTTCAGAGAAGTAAAAGATGTTATTCAACATGAAGTCCAACCAAAGGAACCCGAGAAGATAGAGTTTGAGCCAAAGGAGGAAGAATCAGACTCTGCAGCAGAGGAGGAATCAGAAGATGAAGAGCCACAAACTCTAGCTGTGAGAAGATCAGTTCGAGAAAGAAGGCAGCCAGAAAGGTATAGTCCATCTACTTTCAGTTCAAATTTTTCTTTGTCTGTTACTGATAATGATCCCAGAACTGTGAAGGAAGCAGTGGATTCAGACGATGGAAAACTCTGGAAAGAGGCCATGGTCGATGAAATGGCATCTTTGCACAAAAATGAGGCTTGGGATCTGGTGGAGTTGTCGGCTGGAAGGAAACCCATTGGCAGCAAATGGGTGTTCAAGAAGAAGACAAATGCAGAAGGAAAGGTGGAGAAATACAAAGCTCGGTTGGTAGCAAAAGGTTATTCCCAGGTGCCGGGAATTGATTTTGGTGATATTTTTTCTCCTGTTGCCAAGGTAACTTCTATTAGATTACTTTTGTCTGTTGCTGCTGCTTTTGATTTTGAGGTAGAACAGATGGATGTGAAGACAACATTTCTTCACGGGGATTTGGAAGAGGAAATCTACATGAAGCAACCTGAAGGCTTTGCGGTGAAGGGTAAGAAAGAACTGGTATGCAAGTTAAAGAAGTCTCTGTATGGGTTAAAACAGTCACCAAGGATGTGGTATCAAAAATTTGATACATTTATACGGGGACTTGGCTTCACCAGAAGCAAAGCAGATCATTGTGTGTATTTTAAATTAATTGGTGACTGTATTATTTATTTGGTCTTGTATGTGGATGATATGTTGCTAGTTGGAAATGACAAAGAAATTATCCAGGATTTGAAGACCCAATTGTCCTCCAAATTCGACATGAAAGATCTTGGTGCTGCAAACTATATTTTGGGCATGGAAATTAAAAGAGATCGGTCAAAGAGGAAGCTCTGGTTAAACCAGAGGAAGTATGTCGAGACAATACTCTAGAGGTTTAATATGCAGGATAGTAAACTGATGAAGGTTCCTATTCCTGTAGGTGTGAGGTTATCTGCTGAACAGTGTCCCAAGACACAAGAAGAGGAAGAGGACATGTCCCGTGTTCCATATGCAAGTGCAGTGGGTAGCCTGATGTATGCAATGGTCTGTACTAGACCAGACATTGCACATGCAGTGGGAGTATTGAGCAGGTTTATGTCAAAACCTGGGAAGGAGCACTGGACAGCAGTGAAGCGGGTTTTCAGGTATTTGCGTGGCACTAGTGATCATGGTTTGTGCTACCAAGGAAGACCAAGATTGGACAAAGTGTTGGATATTCATGGCTTTGTTGATGCAGACTGGGCTAGAGATTTGGATCAGAGAAGATCTACAAGTGGGTATGTGTTTAGCCTATTTGGAGGTGCAGTCAGTTGGATGAGTAAGAAACAATCTGTAGTGGCACTATCAACTACAGAGGCAGAATACATGGCAACCACTCATGCAAGCAAGGAAGCAGTTTGGTTGCAGAGATTGTGTTCAAGTATGGGGTTAGTACAGGGAGCTATAAGAATAGACTGTGACAGCTAAAGTGCAATTTTCTTGGCAAAGAACCCTGCTTATCATTCAAAGACAAAGCAAATTGATGTTCAATATCACTTTGTGAGGGATACGATAGAAGACAGAAAGGTGTTGCTGGTAAAGGTGGACACTTTGAAGAATACTGCAGATGCATTGACAAAATCTGTGAGCTTTGAGAAGTTCTCTTGGTGTAGGAAGCAATGGGAATCTCAGGGCTGAAAAATGACTAAGCTCTCCTGTGGCCCCCTGTGGAAAGAAAACAACAAGTGGGAGACTGTTGGGTTGTGTTATATTCTTTCCACGTAGTTAATAGGGGGTTTGAAGGGCACCCGTAACCCCACTTTATGGGGTCTGGGGCAGCGCCCCAGAAAATTTTGGTTTTGGACCATATGTTAGGTTGGGCGGACCCACCTATGGTTTTGTGCATGATTTTTGCACATGTTTTTTGGACGCGATGGTTTTCGGTCCATGGTATTGGATGCGATGGTTTTCGGTCCATGGTATTGGATGCTTCAACATGTATAAATATGTATTGTAACATTGAAAGGAACATAATGAAAAATCAAGCTGGTAGTCCCGGTTTTGGGATCCAGGGAAAAATCTATGTGCATATGTGTTTTATGGGTTATGCTCTCGCATTGTTTATTTTCTTTGTTTAAGAATTCGTATGCAGGTAATTTCTGTACAGGGTTAAAACCTACACCTCCTTCATCACCCCTGCATTCACCCTTAAAAAAAATGTCAGTTTCAACTTTTTTTCACAGTCTTCGAAAAAGAGGGAAACATAGAGCAATAAGGAGCATCACCTGAGTATTCCTCATTCTTGACACTCATATTCTCCCTCTCCATCCATGTCACCATCCTCAAAATCCCAGAAAAGTATATGATTAAAAGTTTTGAGGGAGAAGAAGCTACAGGACATCTTGTAGGAAATCCTGTAGCAGCCTATCCCACAGAATACAAATCATGTGAACAACAAGCTTCAAGCACGATGGTCCAAGAGTAGAAGGAACTCCAAAGAAGCAGCAACAACATCATCTTCAACACCAGGTACCTGCACCACAAAAGAATCATCATAGAACAACAAAAAAGGGAAGAAGAATAGCATGCAGCCAATACACATAGCAAGCACGTCGGGTCTTCAACCACTACAGCAAGGTATTAAGCACCACAGGTAAGTATCCTGCTCACTCTCTCATGTGCATAATGTAGTCAAAATATGTAGAGGTTACAAGTAAGTTGACTTATAAGCCAAAGGTGGCCAATTAACTTGGCCACCTTCAATTAGTCAACAAAGACAAAACAATTTTTCCTCTGACACGTTGCAGCAGTCAACTCAAAATTAGAAAGGAAAGGACAAAAGCAATTAAGGCTACAAAAGCATGAAGTGGGAGTTTATTATGAGGAAGTGGGGAGTGATGAGGTGGTAGTGGGGACCAACGGTCCAAAAATGGAAATCGTACCTCTGCTTCCAGCACACCACCTCACCCTAAATGACCATAAGAGGAAATAATCGTCGTCCCCATGCATTCATGCATTGATTTCCTCGAGGATCACTCTCACAAGTCGCTCTCAGACCTAGGCCATGTACAACAAGGAAGACATCATCATTTTTCTACATAAGAATTCCTACAGGATTGCATAGGAAATCCTTCATGATTGCATAGGAAATCCTACAGGATTGCACACAGGTTTCCTACAGGATATAGAGAGATAGTCTACAGGATAGGCCAAGAGGAGTTTTAGAGGGGAAAACATGGGGGTTAGCCATAAAAAACACTATGAAGAGGTAGGATTTGTAATTGCATCCCTCTTTCCAAGTAAATTAAACAAAAAATCCTCTAGTTTGAGTGTATTTGGCAGTTGTGCAAGAGAATTGTCTACACAGTCATCTTAATTTTTTACTTCTACATTTGAAAATTGTATCAACCATCTCATCTCCTCAAACCTCACCAACCAACATGATAGGGGGGTTTAATAGAATGGAGCCCATTAACACTGTGAGAATCCAACAACACCCTTAGGTACTAGAAATCTTCACAAGGCATAATTGGATGGGGTTTTTTGAAAAATTAAGGGGGTATGATGATGAGGTGGCCCAAGATTTTGATCTCTCCCTCATTCCACTCACCAGAGTCCATGCCACTATTGTGGTAAGAGGCCTCTCCATAGATCTCACCCCTGAACTCATCAGCAAAGTTACCACACTTCCCTTAGGAGTACCATGGAGGAAGGAAGACAAAGGAGATAGCTAGATTGCCAAAAGGAAATTATTTTTAGAAGGTGAGGAACCCATTGAGGACAAAAATGGAGTAAGGAGAGAAAGTCTACCATATCCCTAGAATGAGGTGAGCTACCAACTTATCAAATACATATCATGTGAGGGTAGGTATAGTGTGGTCTATGGCTATCATTTTAGGCTTCTTGAAGAGTTGAGATTTGGAGCAGAAACACCCCCTCACCATAGGCTCAGCATACCATACTTCCTGCTGCAATCACTGATAGACACACGCATCAAGGTGCAAGAAGGAAATTCCCAACAATTATCTCACCATGGGTTAATTACAATCCTTATAGAAGATGCCCTCCAAAACCTCAGAATTCCTATACAATGGTTAGTTTTCAGAGACATGCAGGCAGAGGAAGACATCAAAGCTCTCACATATGATGTTAGTCCTACTATTAGTGGAAAGGATGAGGAAGAGACTGAAGAAGAGGAATTGTTGACATGGATAATATGCACAATGCCAATGAGGGGAGCTAACCCGATTGCAAGCCCCAATCAGACCTGCTTTCATTTGGAATGGCTAGCTCCGACAGGTTTTAAGGGACCCCATAAACTGTTTGAACATGTCGAAAGATTTCTCCCAGGAGGAAGACTTCACTTAAATCAAAAAAGATAAAACAACTAACCTCTATGCATTAAATCCTATCTATCCTACTTCTAATTACTCTAATCTATCCTGCAAGAGCATGATACAGAGGTTTAAACATCATATATATGTTCAGCAGGAGCATGATAAAGAAGGCTAAACATCATGCATAGATTCAAGTCCAAATGAATCAATCACTGAATTCACAGTTGGACAAGACTGTATTAAAGCTAAATCGCAATCCAATCACTCATATAGGAATCCACATTCTTCTATGAAATTAAAACTGCAACTGATGTTTAATTTAGCTTCAAATCAGAGACCATTCACAAGTTAACCATGAAACTGAATCACATTCAATTTAATAAGACTAATAGTGAACTATAAGTCATGAATATGCATAAATATAAATCACATTTACATTCATGCCAGTAACAACACTATGATCCAAAACAATACAATGAGTTTGAAACTAATGGCTTCTTCTTCCCTAAAAAACAATCCTCCTCATTCAAAATAAAGGAACATTGTTCTTCTCGAAAATCAAAAACCATCTCTCCTCTTCGAAGGTAATATTTATGCTAAAAGCCTCTCGCTCTCGGTCTTCCCCACCTCTTTGCCTTCCCTCTCCTTCCTTCATTATGCCAATCAGAAGGAACAAGGGAAGACAGTCAGTGTCACTGTTGACACATAAAGGGCATTTCTTGTCATTAGGGCACTTCATTTCCTGGGCACTGAATGGTTATTGATTAAAGAGGATGACTGTGTGTCCTGTTCATGATGCGATCTGGAGCAATTTTGTCTTTGGAACATGCAAGCTACACCTAGAAACCAATTGAAAATGTCAAAGGCTAGCTCTTTCGGTAGAACATCTCTGCATATAAGGGTTTTTGGGATCCACTTGTGCATTTGTTACTCCTGCCCTGCAGAAATAAGAGCATCAGTCACGCTTATGAGAATACAACAAAAATGATTTAAAACACAAGTATTGCCTCTGTTGAACACTTATCACATTAAAAACAAAATAATCGGCCCCTAATTTGTAGCTTTGTGCATAGATTAAGCCTAGCAAGCCGAACTTGGTTTATACTGAAAACTGTTGCAAAACACACAGCTGAATCTAAATTGCGGACCTAAAAATTTATGTGCTCAGCTTTGTAATCATCGGCGGGTTCGGGAGGTTGTGGTGCGCTATATGTGTATGTACCAGATATTTTCCAATAGTGATAAGCGATTGATCCTGGACTTGAAACATGTATATACTGCGGCTAATAAACCATCAGGTCCGGAGTATAGGGGAGCACCACATATATAAAAGCCCTGGGACCCCACCGATCATGATATGCGATATGGGAGGCGGACCCAAAAACACATATACGTTAGGTTCATAAATCCCTTCAGGTCCACAATGTTACCATTCCCTTTGGAAAACCTCAACTTTAATGTTTCATTGCAAAACACATGGATAAATGGGAAAACCCACATATGGCCGTTGGGGCGGATTTGAAAATTAATATGCCTAGCTTTATAATCATCGGCAGGTCCAGCTTCTACCTCTCCGCTAACTGCATGACCCTGGGATCCACTGATATGCGATGAGCGATTGAGAACCGGACCCGATAATGTATATAGTGCAGTTCATAGTGCCGTCAGGTCCGGAGGCCAGGGGCACGCCATATATATGTATGGACCTTGGACTTAGGCCGATTGCAATATGTGAAGGGCTTTCAGACCCGATATATATATATATATATATATATATATATATATATATATATATATATATATATATATATATATATATATATATATATATATATATATTGTGGTTAGATATGGCCTTCGGGTACGAAACACCTCTGTGCCCCTTTTGGATAGCTTTACGGCTTGGCCGATTAGTGATGTGCGAAAGGGAGGATGTTTTATGCATTTTGAGCATTTTCGCTATGAAAGGCCATGATGAGAATAATTATGTGATGGGGGTTTTGTGAGTTTAAACAAGCAAATGATTATAATAAGGGTGGGGGTGATGGTTTGTGTGGGCACAAATGTGCCATGCATGTTTGTAATGATTGAAAGGTCCCGATGAAGGGATTGAATAAAGGGCCAGGCTAAGTCATGAAGGACCCATGCAACAGGGGCTTATTCAATGGCTTAGCCATCAGGAATTGAAATTTGACCCAACAAGGATTTAACATCCGTGTGGAAAAAAGAATCATTTTGAAAATTGAAAGATCACATTTCTAGGGGACCCACTAAAAATTTGCTATCAGAGCATGTTTTTATAGGGTGGTAGTTGTGGCCACAACAAATGGCGAACCACTAGGCGAACTAGTTATCTTTGCTTCCAAATAGCCTTCAGATCAATAGAACATCAGGATGTTAAAATAAACTTGAAATGCAAACTATAATGATGGACAAGCATGGGTTCCACTTAAACATTATTTCTTTAGAGGGGATAGAGACAAATAGCTTCTACTTGCTGATATGATTTTGACAGGCATTCTCCAATGGCAGTATTATGGGGTTTATTGACCTTCCTCTACCTGTTTCCCACTTTCAAAAATCCCTTTGGGGCCGTCACTGGTCTGTCCATACCTGTTTAGGTGTGTACCTTAGCTCTTTATTACTCATCAAGCTTGATGTAGACATGTTTTTCTTGCACTTTATATGAGAATTTTAGTGCTATAGTTATTGATTGAATGGGGTGAAGTCATGGATCATGCCATATTTTTAAGCTGCATAAGCAAGGTTGGGCTTGCTGTGTCAACTAGTACTCTAAGCCCAAAAATAGTCCTTAATCTAACCGACTTCCCAAACAGCATGTCCTTCCAGATTGGAACAAGGACTTGAAATTTCATTTCTTTTTAGATAAGTCCTTCTAGTTTCAGGCACAAGGACTAGAGCACAGTTAGATTTGCCACAAGGTATGAGACCGTGAGCTTAGCCCATGAAAGGAGGTTTACTTGCGAGTAACAGGTATTGGACCATTTAATGTGGTGGATGGGACCTATGGAGAATGACTGTAAACCTTACAAGAAAGTATAGGCTAGGTCTGAGTGGGGTTTATTCAAAATGCAACATTCCTCCATGCTAGTCCAGCTGTAGTTACAGATTTTTAGTTTTATAAATATGCCCTTACATGCTCCAAATATCCACGTTATCAACAGGTCTCACATAGTTCCCAACAGATGCCAATGAGGGGTTTTGGTTTGCATTCCACTGCTGATCTCAAGTGCTCATGGGCTGATAGAAAGTTTGTTTGGTTTTCAGCGAAATGATGGATTCATGAATAGAAGAATCATCAGCAAGTTAATGAGGAAGGGAAAGGCCGAGAGTAGTGAATGAGGGAAAATCTGAATAGAATGAGACCGGAGGACTATAATTAGTTGGCTAAAAAGGAATTAATTCAAAACAACAGGAGAACAGACTTAGCAGAAAACAAAGGAAAAGATAGAAATACAACTAAACTAACAGTAAAAATGAAATGAACTCTAACCTACTCAGGAGGAAACCACCAATGTGGTGGCTATTGGAAGTATCTCTTTGGATGCTGGCCATTAACAGGCAGCTTTTCAGTCTCTCTTTGTAACATTTTTAACCTATAAGTTCCTTGACCAATCTTTTCAACGACTTGGAATGGGCCTAGCCATAGGTGTTGGAATTTTGTGTGTTTACCCTTTGGCTCACTCAGCTTGTCCCATTTGGAACTAGTTCCCCCACTTGGAAATCTTTATCTCCCGGCAGATGATGATCAAACCATCTTTTTACAATCATTTGATGATTTTTGAATTTAATTCTGGCTCTATCCCTTAATTCCTCCAACTTCATCAGTTGGTCGATCCTTTCTTGAAGCGGGTCTGAAGGGGTTCCTCTTGAAGCTTAGGAGAGCTGTAATGATGGAAGGGCAACGTTTGGGTTCAATATGGCTTCTTATCCATAGACTAGGAAGTATGGAGAGTTTCCCAAGGCCACTTTAGGGGTGACCCTATTGGCCCAAAGGGCATTTGTCAAGGCGTTGTGCCAGTTCCTCTGATTATCAATGATTGTCTTGCGAATTATGCGGATAAGGTTCTTATTGGAAGACTCTGCAACTCCATTTCCCTCGGGATAATAGTTTGCTGCATATTTTATTTGGATTGACTTATCAATGGCAAACTCAGCCAGTCTTAGAGATGAAAAATAAGAAGTGTTACTAAAGATGAGAGCATCAGGGATGCCATACCTGCTGATAATGAATTTCTCAATGAATGATATTACTTCATCTTCACTTCCATTTATA
Source organism: Pinus tabuliformis (assembly GCA_031772625.1). Classification (NCBI taxonomy): domain Eukaryota; kingdom Viridiplantae; phylum Streptophyta; class Pinopsida; order Pinales; family Pinaceae; genus Pinus; species Pinus tabuliformis. The sequence continues at coordinate 2,029,556,936 of CM062816.1, forward strand.
AGTTTTTCATGCTTCTTTTTGTTAATGGTTGCATTTCTGGGTGTTCTTTTGCAACACAGGAACTCCAGGATTTGATTATCACCTTCGAACACTTGCCAATTTGAGATGTTATCAATTACAGATGATCTGAAAATCAATTCAACATGAAATTTATTCCTGTTTAATCTAATATTAGGCAAAAGTTTCACAGCCATAGTAGCCATCAGATCGACATCGTGGTTGTACTTTCGAGGTATGTATGTCACATGGAAAGAATTAAAATTTCCAATTAAACTCCATACCTCATGTTGGTACCTCACTGGGTGTGGCGAACTGTATTGTATCCTTTTCTTTACCTGGTTCATCATTATCTATGGGTCATCAAAAACTATGAATTTTTTTATATTCCCTTCAATGGCTCTTCTTAGGCCTTTCGGCAAGCCTTCATGTTTTGCTGTGTTACTAGTGCGCACACATTCCAACCAGCTGGCCATCAGGCATTGGTTCCCTAGTGGATCAATGAAAATGTTTCTAGCATCTGCACCTTCAAGTTAGTTAGAGCTTTTAAAATAGAGTGCCCAAAATGTATAATCTAATGCTACATCAACTGAACTATTATCTACGAAATTAATCCTATCATCTACTATAGTACAGGATAGCTCATCAGTTGGATTATGGGGGTGATTGATTCTTTCTTCCAACTGTGTGTTTGTCAAGATCTCCTCAGCTGTTTTTGCAGGGCATTCTCTAAAATAGGTTTCCATGGCATAAACATCGAAACTATAATTCCCAAGGATAGATCTAGAGAACATTACAGGTTCATTGGGGCTGTTCAGTTCCATTACCACATATTTCATATATCTTTCCCAATCCACTCCTAGCATATCACCTTTGCCCCTCTGAGGCAACAAAATATGGGACCAATCGGTTGAGAAATATCCATTTAGATTTGATGACCAGTCCCTACTAAGTAGCATTCCATAAGCCTCAGGTATATCCACTACCACTACATCAATGAATTGAGTGTATTGAGGTTTGGTAGCCATCCGAATCAACACATCTTTTAGCTCCCCAATAACTCTCACATTTGTTCTGTCCAACTGCACAATTCGAGTTTTAGTTTTATCAGGTATTTCTTGAAGTCTCTTGGCAACAACGTAAGGCATAATAGTGGATGAGGTGCGAGAGTCTACCAAGAAATTGTGTACATTCATGTTGAAGATTTCAAAAGTGATAAGGAAGGGTGGAGTCATAGATTTTGATTTCCTCCCTATCATAGCTGCACTGACATCTTGGGGCTTTCGAGTCATTTTAGACATAGTAGCTTCCATGGCTGATGATATTTGGGCTGCGATGGAGGTACTGACAAGTCTGGCCACTGGCTTCTTGGTTTGGATTCTTGGGGTAGTGGGGGTTTTGCAGCTCTGCTTGTTCATGGCTTTCAGCAAAAAATCTCTTTGCTACGTTAATTTTAACAAGTCGAAATATGTGATATTATCCATAGACTTCTTGATATCATCTACAATATTGTAGTCAATGTTATAAACAGGATAGGGCTAGGTAAACATACCAGTTTTTCTATTATTAAATGGGAGTTTTCCATCTTGAGTTGCCTTAGTTGTAGTGGGAGATGTCTTATCATTTTCTGGATGGTTTGCAACTGGGGTATCCCTGGAATCACCACTAGATCTATCTTTTCCATCAGAAACTTTAGGAGTAGATGTTTTCAAAGGGTGAGAATCTTGCTTGGTCCGGTCTATGGGTTTTATCACACCTGGGAACGTCCCTTTACTTTGCGTGTGGATTTCATTAGCATTGATTTCTGCGGTGTTATCTTCCTTGTCGTAGTTCTCATTACTATGGAAATCCCACAACACATTAATCTAGGTTTCCTCTTCCAAGGGTTCTTTTACTTGGTATTCCTCCTTGTCTCCTTGTTCTGGTTCAAGTTCCAGTATAGGTTCTTCTTTGTTAAGGAGCAATGCAATAAGAGACAACTCTTCTGTGTTTAAATCCCCTTCATTAGGTGGAGCAGGCAATGCATGTTGACCATGACCACCTTCTATTTTCTTATGATAGAAAGACTTGAAGGGATTTCTGTTGTTATAGTCTCCTCCATTACCACTAGTACTCTCTCCATGATTTCTTTTCATATCAATGACTATGTTCGTTAGCTTCTTAATGATCCGATGCAACTCTTCCACATCCGTGGTGTCCTTTTCTTTAGTTTCAGCCCCTTTGTTGTCAGTTCCATTATTCTTCTTGGATGTCTGAGAGGCTTTCTTTTCTCTAGTTGTAGGGTGGCATGCTATAAGACTGAGAATTTCATTCTCGACCATTACTGCTTCATTGATAGCACCTTGTAAGGTTTGCACATTAATCCTTTTAACCCAAATTGCTGTAGGGACAGGGAGAGTAGAGACATAGAATTCTATGAGCACTTCCTCAGCAGGTCTAGCGGTGGCTAGGATTCTATTGAACAAGGTGTTGAATCGGATATTAAAATCATTAACCTTATCCTTGGTTTCCATTTTCATCCAAGATAATTCTAAAACTAAGGCTGCAGGTGTTTTGTCATCACCAAACTTATCTAAAAAGACCTGCTGAAAAGCATCCCAAGAGGTCATTGACCCTATTATCAAGCTGAAATACCATGTGGAGGCTGCACCAGTCAAAATAAACAAGAACAGGCGGCACACCACATCTTCATCGACGACCCCCAACCTGTGCAAGGCTAAGAAGAAAGAGCGAATATGGTTATCAACAATACCTCCCCACTCAGGGTTGAAATTAGGTAACACTCTTTCTACATTTTTGGGTAAGGGATGCTGCTGTCTGGGTACCGCTATAGAATCTTGTGCGAGCCTGGGAGGGAGTACTCTTGGAGGAGGTGGGGGTTGATTGCCACCCAGAGGAGGAGGTGGAGGCTGATTCCCACTTGGAGGGAGAATGTTGACCATATTATGGGAAGGGAAGTTTTGGTCAGAGGCTTCTCCACTATGATTCTCAAAATCAAGCGAGGAGTTACCTTTAGAAGAGGAATCCTCAGGAATTTCTTCCCAAGGGGTGTCAATACTTTGCAAGGATTCTAGCACAATGTCTTCGAGAGAAGTGGCTACTGATGTATCTTCACTCAGGGTAAAGATTCTTGGTTTTCTCTTAGTTGTAGGAGGTAAAGAGTGAAAGATGGGAAGCTGAGGGAGGGAACGAGCGTAAGCCTAAGTAAGCGCTCTGACAGGTTGTTCCTGAGTGATAGGATATTCCCACAGTCTCTCTTCCTTGGGTGACTCGGAAATAGGACTTAGAGGGGTCTCTATTTCTTCAAGCTGAGGCTCTTTCAAATGTGTGGCAGGATTTCTATGACCTTTATGATCCATACATTAATCCTTTTGAATCCATGCATGGCACTTATAGATGAGATCTTGAAAAGCTGGAGAGGGTAGTTCAGGCCCTCCTTCTAGCACCAATTCGTTGACATGGCTAATGTGCACAAGGCCAAAAATGGGAGTCGACCTAATCGCAAGCCCTAATTAGACCTGCTTTCATTTAGAATGGCTAGCTTTGATCGGTTTTAAGGGACCCCATAAACTATTTGAACATGTCGAAAGATTGCTTCCGAGAGGAAGACTTCAGTTAAATCAACAAAGATAAAACAACTAACCTCTATGTATTAAATCCTATCTATCCTACTTCTAACTACTCTAATCTATCTTGCAAGAGCATGATACAGAGGTTTAAACATCATATATATGTTCAACAGGAGTGTGATAAAGAAGGTTAAACATCATGCATAGATTCAAGTCCAAATGAATCAATCACTGAACTCATAGCTGGACAAGATTGTATTAAAGATAAATTGAAATCCAATCACTCATATAGGAATCCACATTCTTATATGGAATTATAACTGCAACTGATGTTTAATTTAGCTTCAAATCAGAGACCATTCACAAGTTAACCATGAAACTGAATTACATTCAATTTAACAAGGCTAATAGTTGTTGGGTGTGGAGCCTGATTATCTTCTATATTCAAAGGTATCGCCACATAGCACCCCAGTTCGAAATGGGGGTGGCAACGCCGCCCGTAAAATATTCGCTGCCAGGGGCGTCCGGGGGGTTTCGGGGGCAGTGCCCCCGAAGCTAAAAACAACTGCAAAATTGCCTTGTAAAAGTATAGTAATTTCTAGTCAATTTGGGCCATTCATTAGGCAGATGATCTGATGGTAGAACTTATGTTTAGTTTAGGGTTTTTTGCCCTAGAAGGCAACCCCTATTTTTGTATGAGGGTATTTTATTTGAGGCTGTGTGATATATGTGTATTCCGTGAGCGAGAAATAGAGAGGTGAGGCTGTGAGAGAAAACAGAGGATATTACAGCGGATTTGTTGTAGGTTGTGTCTCTTCATTTTGCTGGATAATAGAAAGGAAGGACCGGCTGTTCGGGGTGGACGTAGCCCAAACTGGGTGAACCACGTATATCTGTGTCTCTCTTGTTTTGTGCGTTTTCTGTGTTTATATTTCTACAATATTTTATGTGTTCCATTGCTCCGTAATATATAATTTTCTAACAATAGTGAACTGTTAGTCATCAATATGCATAAATATAAATCACATTTACATTCATGCCAGTAACAACACTCTGATCCAAAACAATATAATGAGTCTGAAACTAATGGCTCCTTCTTCCCTAAAAAATAATCCTCCTCATTCAAAATAAAGCAACATTGTTCTTCTCGAAAATCAAAAGCCATCTCCCCTCTTTGGAGGTAATGTTTATGCTAAAAGCCTCTCACTCTCGGTCTTCCCCACCTCTTCACCTTCCCTCTCCTTCCTTCATTATGCCAATCAGAAGGAACAGGTGAAAACAGTCGGTGTCACTGTCGACACATAAAGGGCATTTCTTGTCTTTAGGGCGCTTCATTTCCTGGGCACTGAATGGTTATTGATTAAAGAGGATGACTGTGTGTCATGTTCATGATGCGATCTAGAGTGGTTTCATCTTTGGAACACTCAAGCTACACCTGGAAACCAACTAAAAATGTCAAAGGTCGTCTCTTTCGGTAGAACACCTCTGCATATAAGGGTTTTTAGGATCCACTTGTGCATTTGTTACTCCTGGCTTGCAGAAATAAGAGACACCAGTCACGCTTATGAAGATACAACAAAAATGCCTTAAAACACAAGTATTGCCTCTGTTGAACGTTTATCACATTAAATGAAAAATAATCAGCCCCTGATTTGTAGCTTTATGCATAGATTAAGCCTAGCAAGCCGAACTCGGTTTATACTGAAAACTGCCGCAAAACACACAGCCAAATCCAAATTGCAGACATAGAAATTTATGTGCTCGGCTTTGTAATTATCACTGGGTCCAGGAGGTTGTGGTGCGCTATATGTGTATGTATCGGATCTTGCTAATAGCAATAAGCGATTGATCCCGGACCTGAAACATGTATATAACATGGCTAATAAACCATCAGGTTCGGAGTATAGGGGAGCGCCACATATATAAAAGCCTCACGACCCCACCAATCATGATATGCAGTGGACCCGAAAACACATATGCGTTAGGTTCATAAATCCATTCGGGTATGTAATGTCACAATTCCATTTGGAAAACCTAGACTTTAATGTTTCATCGCAAAACACATGGATAAATGGGAAAACCCGCGTATGGCCGTTGGGACAGATTTGAAAATTAATATGCCCGACTTTATAATCATCAGTGGGTCTAGCTTCCTCCTCTTCGCTAACTGCATGACCTTAGTATCCGCCAATATGCGATGAGCGATTGAGAACTGGACCCGATAATGTATATAACACAGTTCATAGTGCTGTCGGGTCGAGAGGCCAGGGGCACGCCATATATATGCATGGACCTTGGACTTAGGCCGATTTTGATATGCGAAGGGCTTTCGGACCTGATATATCTATATCTATATATATATATATATATATGTATGTATGTATTGTGGTTAGATATGGCCTTCAAGTTCGGAACACCTCTGTGCCCCTTTTGTATAGCTTTAGGGCTTGGCTGATTAGCAATGTGTGAAAGGGAGGATGCTTTATGCATTTTGAGCATTTCCGTTATGAAAGGCCATGACAGGAATAACAATGTGATGGGGGTTTTGTGAGTTTAAGCAAGTAAATGATTATAATAAGGGTGTGGGTGATGGTTTGTGCGGGCACAAATGTGCCATGCATGTTTGTAAAGATTGAAAGGTCCTGATGAAGGGATTGAATAAAGGGCCAGGCTAAGTCATGAATGACCCATGCAGCAGGGGTTTATTCAATGGCTTAGCCATCAGGCATTGAAATTTGACCCAACAAGGATTTAACATTTGTGTGGCAAAACAGATCATTCCGAAAAATGAAAGATCACATTTCTAGGGGACCCATTAAAAATTTGCTATCAGAGCACGTTTTTATAGGGTGGTAGTTGTGGGCACAACAGGAAGAAAAAGTAGAGTAGGAAGAAGAAGAACTAGAAGGAGATGAATATGAGATGGATGAAGAAGAAGATGAAACAGAAGAAAATGAGGAATATGAAGAAGAAGAGGAGAAAGAGAAGGAGGATGATGAAGAAACAGAGGAGGACATTAAGGAGGAAACTGATAAAGAAGATGAAGATCTACAAGAGGAAGAAGAAAGGAAAGACATAGGTGAAGAAATCAATGGGAAAGAGGGGGTAAAAGACAAGGAGGAGTCACTTATGGTGTCTCCAGAACCCACTGAGAGAAAGGCAACAACTGCTCCCACTGCTCTTAGCACCCCCATCAAGCAAAAAGGAAAAATACAGAGGCAAATTCCCTTATATTTCAGGACAAGAAAAAGCATAAGAATAACGTAGGGCAAACCCCAAACACCAACCAAAATTCCCATTGTGATTGATGACTCACCTAAACAACAGGAAAAAATGTCCTCTCCTAAGTCTCATATCACCTATGTGAGAAGGCCTATGACTAGATCCACCTCCTCCAAGGGAAAAGAAATCCTACAGGATACACAGCAGGATCTATAGGAAGCAGAAGAAGTCCTACAGGATACTCTATTGAACCTATAGGAGACACAAAAATTGGAAAAGCAGGTAGGCCAACAACAAGGAACTAAAGAAGAGGACCTAGAGTCAAAAGAACCTAGCCCCCAACCTAACCTTGACTCCTACTATAGGTTTATTGAAGGAGGCAGGGTCATTCCTCAAAAATTTGCTATTCCACTGTTCTTCGAGCTTGAGAAGGAGAGAGCCATAACTCACCGATGGATGAAAATCACCAAATCCAAGGGAATGAAAGACATTGGGCACATGGAGGAGAAGCTCAAGGAGATGGGCAGAGAGCTAAGTAGCTTGAGAGACAAAGAGGCCATAATGAAAAATCAACTAGAAACAAAAAATGCATGGTTTAGAGGACAACTGCAAGAAAGAGAGAATCAATTGGCATGTATGGAAAATCTCTCTTTGGAAGCAATCCAGTGTAGGATGCCAACTAATTCCTATGCCCTATACCTTAAGGAATAGTGGCTGCAGTTTCAGATCAAGACCCTAGCACATAGAGGCACCATTCCATTTTAGGACTATAGGTAGTTCATTGATCTTTGTGATCATAGCACACTAGAATATAGGGCCAAGATGTCTAAATTTTATTTGCATAACATGGCCTTATCAAACATGAATGTATGGGACCCTAATGCCAAGCTATGAGATTTACAGTTGATGGCTTTGGCATCATGGATGAACCATGAGGAATCAAGGGTTGCAGAGATGAAGAAGATATTGGAAAGAGAGCAAACTGAACCTCTTATGATCAGAACTAAAAAGTCAGATCCCATGGCCCTCATCAATAGTCATAATTTGATTTCAAATTATCCTCATCTTTCACCTAGGTATCTTGATGCCCAAGAGCAAGCAATTTCAATGTTTGAGGACATGTTTAGGCTATTAGGGGATGATAGCATACATGCTTTCCTGAGGAAATGGAACACATTGCCATACAGCTTAAAGATAAGAGAGTACCACTCTCCTCAAATATTGAGAGAAGCACTAAACATGACACCCATGTACAAGCAATCTATGCAAAGGATGAAAGTCAATTGGATTCGCCTAAAACTCAGTCCACCACTACTCTTAGGAATGCTAGAAGGAAGGAAGGAAGAAGAAGAAAAGCTGCAGTGGGAGGAGGTAGAAAAGAAAGTAGGCTTCTATGAACAAGAAGAGGAAACCACATCAGAGGCATGGGATGTCAGGGAGGCCACTAGAGCTATGAAGGATATGGATATTGATTGAGTTGATCAGAGGATGAGCAACACTTTCAGTAGGGGGGTGATGATCTGCCTCATCATTGGGTAATTATATGTGCCCTAATTCACATCCTAGCTTAGTTAAACCAACTTTTCTCACAACTTATTACATGTTTTTGATTATATTTTTTTTATGAGATGAGTTAGAGTTGGATATTATGCATAGTGGACTAATATGCATTGAATGCAGGATTGAAGGAGAAAATCAAGGAATTTTGGCAAATACTAAGGTTAAAACTTGAATGGGACAAGGGAGAGGGATTGTAGGAGGTAAATCCTCCTCATTTACTTCTCCCCCATTTGAATATTCCTTCATCCATCACACCAGCTCGAAGTGCAAGCAACCAAGCCATGAGGATTATAAGGCAGCCGAGCAAGTGAGAGACAAAGAGCTAGTTTATCTCGAGTTTGGGAGTTGATGTCCCTAATTTTAAGGAAGTTGTTGGGGACTTTAGTTGTATAATTAGAGAGGTCTAGAGCCTCATAAGTATTCAAATTTTTGTTGTAAAGCTCTAAGCTATTTTCGAGCTCCAGACTTGTGAGAGTTTTATTGATGTAATTTTTTGTTTTGGTAATAAGAATGGGTTTTGTTTTGAGCCAACACTAAGTTAACTCAGAGGGCTGAAGCTCTTGGGTTAGGGCATAACCCTAGCAGCCAAGGCTCTTCTTTCTTGTATCTGTATGTTTAGATTAGTCTCATAGCTTCATTGTTAATTTGCCTTTAGATGTATTTTCATTGCAAGTAGTGTAGATTGGATTGGTTATTTATTAGTTTCCTTCCATTTGTGCCTTACTTTAGTAGCAGTTTAGCAGGGATAAAAGGAGTACCACAAGGCTGTAAGTAGGTGTGTTGGCCTCATTTCCTCCCTTTGAGATCATGATTTGAGGAAGGGACCCTTATGCAGCCCCAAAAACACAGATTTCTATTTCTTGCATGAGATTTAGAGCTTATTGTATTTAAGTTATCATTTGATCAGTTTTGAAAAGTAGGATTTCATTTCCATCTCTTCTATCTTCATTCTTGCAGTAGATCTCATCCATGCTTTCATTCCTTTCAGCAACTTTCCTCATGCATAATGTAGGCAGTTAGTTCATTAATTCTTCTTTTCTAGCTTATGAGAATGCTTCTTGTTTACATAGCTTTTTGGAAATTATACATGTTTTATGCAGAGAAGGTGCTTCAGGAGTAGACAAAGACTTCATAGATAGCAACCACTTTCCACTTCATCCACCATAGTCATTCCTTGTTTTCACCATTGCCTTCACTAGTTTTCATCATTTTACATAGAAATCCTTCCAAGCACATTGAGTGAATCCAACCATTCTCTATCCTTGTTGTTGACTTCTAAGTGATCCTAGACCTTTCCTCACTTCATTCCACCCATATACCACCTTACCTAAGCCTTCCATCACCTCCAACACCTTCCATTTTTCTCTCGGCTGTATCTTGTAGGTTTACAAGGAATCAATCCCATAGGTTTCTAGTACATCCTGTAGGTTTTTCTAAAATGGCCTGTTTTGAGGCCAAATTGAGGGAAAACCTCTAGGAAGTCACCAAAGGTCTCCCAAGGGTCTCCCACACCATCCAACCATCTCCTAACCCTTCCATCCATCCTCCAACATCCTTAATTCACCTACCACATCACCAAAAGAAATTAGTTTGCATTCTTGATTTTGCATGAAAAGACAGAAAGACAAAAATAGATTTATTTCAGTACCTTTACTTGCACATTAGTGATGTTTGATGCTTCTTACTTTTATGCTTAGATAGTAGCATTTGGCTCATGTTAATTTAGCATTATTGTAAAGCATAGTTTCTTGACATTTAATTAGGAAATGGTGTGATTTAGCGTTGAATTTTGGTCTTTTTCATTATTGCAGTAGAGTATCTCTCCCTTAGAGTAGATTTCCCTTTCTTCCATCAAGAAATCAAGCTTCTTCTGACTCCATAGAAGTCTGGCTTGAAAACCCCAGTGGTCTCTCGCTAGTTGAACCGTGACAGAAGGCAGAACCATCACTCTTTCTTGTGTATACAGTGCAGTCACCTCCAAGTTTGTACAAACCCCAGGTTGATAAAGTAGAGATGGTAGCCCAGGATTTACAGCATTCTTGCTGCAAAACTGGCGCTCATAAAAAATATACTAAAAAAAACTCAAAAACAGAAAACAACCAAACTATAATCAATAAATAAATAAATTAAGAGCTTGATATTGACATGATGAATATATTTTCTCATGGTGAATCTCTATTGATCAAATAATAAAATTTATTTCATTTTATTATTTTAAATCTATATTTAAAATATTCTTTTAATAATAAATATAGTAATTTAGGAATTTAGTGAAATAAATTTTCAATAAATTATGATTTTTTGTTATTTAAAATGCATTTTAAATTTCGAACAAATTTGACCGAAAATATACCAAAAAAAATCCAAAACGGAAAAAGGCAAACTATAATAAATAAATAAATAAATTAAGAGCTTGAGATTAACACGATGAATATATTTTCTCATGGTGAATCTCTATTTATCAAATAAGAAAATTTATTTCATTTTATTATTTTAAATTTATATTTAAAATATTATTTTAATAATAAATATAGTATGAATAATTTTAAAAAATTAGCTACTTAAATAAAATATTATAGTTCACAATCCAAAAGTATCTCTCTCTCTCTCTCTCTCTCTCTCTCTCTATATATATATATATATATATATATATATATATATATATATCAAAACATAAAATTATATATAATATAACATAACATAACTATTGTAGAATATCTTGTAGATTCACAAGCTCATGCAATTTACTAAAGCACAGGACAAGAATCTACTTCTACTTTCAACCACCGAAAACCAATAGATCGGTGAAAACAATATGAACAAGAAGAAGATAAATCAATGGCACTGTCATGCGGAAAGAGTCGTTAGTGCGGACACAACCGACCTCCCTAGAAGCCTAAGACTTTCTAGTGACAAACAAGACAAATAAGAGCAATCCTTCACTAAATATGCCTTTACAATATGAGAAATCAAGTGTTTAGATCCTACCTGTAACCCAACGCTGTTGTAGTAGTCCAGCTTCGTTGATCCGGATGAGCTCCTCCTTCTCTTCGAAACCTGCATTCACTAACAATCAAACGATTAAATAGCACCTGAATATCACATAAAATAAAACATATTTAACATATAGACCAAGGAGTATATGAAACAACTCATAAATAACAAATTGTTGAGAAGAATGGACTTATTTGTATTAAAAGGTAACAAAAGGAACCATTACAACCTGAGCCTTGGTGTTGTGCAAGTCCCTCCCAGGGTCCATAAGAGTTCTCCTTTACTCTGATCAGCTCACCCACTTCCAAATGAAACAAGCAAAGATGGTAATCTCTCTTCACAAGCTTCTACAAGGAAGTTCTAATTCCAGCAGCATCTACCCTTAGGAATGTTCAGCTTTCAACCTCCCTCCCTTTGGCCCAATACCTGTATTTATAGTGCTCTAGAGGAAGTTATTCAGGTCCACCATCAATGGGATAAGCCCCTCTTTGGATGGGATAGCTTCCCTCTTGATGGGATAAGTTCCTCTTTGGTAGGGATACATGAACCATCTAGAGGCGCTTCATACACATCAAACAAGCTTCTAGAAGGCTCTAGAAATGACCACAAGTAACTTTTTTGGAGTGAAACTTGCGCCTTTTGTCCTTTACAGGAGTACGCACCCATTGCTTTACATACAGAGCGTACAAGTACGCAGGTATTGTGAACTTGGAGTGCGTACACGCAGGTAAGGTTAAGAGAAACTGCGTACCCAGAGATATATAGATTTTTAATGACTTTCTCTCTTTCTTGAAGTTTGACATGGAGAGCAGAGGTATGAGGCTTGCCAAGGAGGATAGTATGACAGTTGATGGAGCCATACTAACTGCAAATAGTCATGGTGACAAATTTTAGTGTAACAGATTGCCCCCTAAAGTGCGAAGCCTGTAGTAGATTAGGGTTTCATATCATCTAGGAAGGGTGAAGTACTTTATCATTTCAAGGATTATCTTGTGGAGAGCCCAGTCGGAACCTGCAAGTATTCAACACAAAATACATATATAAGATCATATCATCGCTGAGGTAGGCATTCCCATACTCAGATTGGAAACTTTAACTAATTGACTATCTACTGCTCTGATACAGGAATGATTCTGTAGTACATCATAATCATAGACTTTTGTAGACACAGTATGGACATAGCCATCTGTTTATGATTAGTCTACTGTACAATGAATACAAAACTCCTCGCAGCCTGGATGGTGGAAACTAGATCCAGGGTCTTCATTTCTACTTCCCGAACAGGTACGATTCTATCCATGTGAATAAATGAGTTGATGTCGAACATGGTAGAATCCACTTGATTACCAATCAATGATGTAAACTGTTAACAAGCGTGAGAGAAACCACCAGTGATGTCAATGGCTCTCAAAGTACCCAGCACAATCCATAAGATGTGAATAAATGAGTTGATGTCGAACATTTCACGGAATCCTTTGATCGAAAGTCAATGATGTAAACTGTCGTCAAAGGCGAGAAACCTGCCATTGATGCATGCAGACTTCAAGGTACTGACGATTCCTAGGTCATCTTTCTAGATAATGTGGTGATGTCGATAGAAAGTGACCTGTTGCAGGCAAGCCCACAACACGAAATCATAGATCAAGTTGAAGAAATGTAGCTGTAAGGACTGACTCAGGGATGGTCAAAATGGATGACGAGTATTTTGCAGATGAATGTTTATTGCAGAGACCTCTTGAACACATAACGACACAACAGATGGCTTGGTGATATTTGACCCAAAGTTAATACCTAGTTAAAGACTTTCAATGTGGCTTGATCAACTGTGAGGCAAAGGATTTCCCAACCCAGGTGAATGAAAGTTTCGTGTTCAAGAGTGGTAATAAGGCTTCTTCTGAGACAAAGGATAAAAAATGGGCTCATTTTTCTCTCTTTTCCCCCACCATTTCTGGCAAGTACCTCTTTATTTTTTACAAGCTTGAGGAGGATAACATATGCTTGATTATAAGCTCATCCTTCGGATGAGTCCAACTTAGTTTTGATTCGAACCCTAAGAAGGAGTGGTCCGTTCCTGTTTGTAATCGAACAGGTCCTTTACTGTGAAATTTTAACAAGTCCAGTATAGGAGAAACTCGGCGTTTTTCATTTTTAGAGAGTCTGAAAAAACTTAAGAAGACTCTAGGTTGAACTTTTTCGTAAAGTTGTGTCTCCCAAGCCCGAAAAAGTATAAAATAATACTTGAGAGAACTGCTTTGTCTTGCGACCAAGGATTACTTTCATGATTAGTGCCTCTGACCTGAAAAGTAAAAAGCGATCAAGGACACATCGTTTTATTTCCAGTATCGAGTTTGAAACGACAAAAACCCGGCAATCTTTTCCTGTTTTTACGGTCAGAAAAGAGCTATAAGGGGACTGTCTTTTAATTCCATTTTAACGAGTGTAAAAGAGACGCTCGGCAATCTTTTCATGTTTTAGGAGTCATAAAAGGGCTTAAAATATGACTCTGAGGTTTCACTTTTTCGTAAGTTTTAACGAGTTCGAAAAAATGATAAAAATGTACTCATATGGCCGACTTTCAATTTAATTTACGAGCAGGAAAAGACGGAAAGAACTCGGCATTTTCATTTGTTTTACGAGAATGAAAGATAGCAAAATAATATCAGGATTTTCATGAGTTTAACGAGTCTTGAAAATAACTGAAATTGACTCGAGATAGGTTTCATTTTTACAAAAGCTTGAAACAGAGAAAAACTATGCTTCAAAGTAGTTTCATTTTTACACAAGCTTGAAACAGAGAGAAAACTGTGCTTGATGCCCCCTAAGCGTAACTGCTAGAGCGCATGCCCCCCAGCATTTGTTTCATTTTTTTAACGAGCTTGACACAGGAAAAGAACTATGCTCGGATTCGGTTTCATGTTTATGCAAGCTTGAAATGAAAAACTATGCTTGTTATAAGTTCACATGCCCCCAGCATAATGACGCAAAACGAGGTACATGCCCCCCAAGCTTCATTGCATTCAATGAGGTGGATGAAATGAAGTTTTACTTTCGAAATCTTGGAAAGACTCATGGGGGTTGTTTCATTTTTTAGTGAGGTTGACACAGGAAAAGAACTATCCTCAAAACCCTTGTTTCATTTTTTAAACGAGCTTGACACAAGATAAGGAACTATGCTCATAACTACTCTCTACAATCTACCTAACAAAAACTCTACTCTAAAAACCTTGATTCATTTTTTAACGAGCTTGACACAAGACAAGGAACTATAATCAAAAAACCTTGATTCATTTTTTAATGAGCTTGACACAAGACAAGGAACTATGCTCATGATTCATTTTTTAACGAGCTTGACACAAGACAAGGAACTATGCTCAAAAAACCTTGATTCATTTTTTAATGAGCTTCACACAAGACAAGGAACTATGCTCATAACTACTTTCTACAATCTACCTACTTAACCTACCCTTGTTTCATTTTTAACAAGCTTGACACAAGACAAGGAACTATGCTCAAAAAGTTCGCATGCCCCCAGTATAATGATGCAAAATGAGGTACATGCCTCCCAGGCTTCATTGCATTCAACCAGATGGATGGAATGAAGGTTTACTTTCAATATTTAACTTGAAAAGGGAGTTGTTTCATTTTTAAGGAGGTTGACACAAGAAAAGAACTATCCTCATACCTGATTCATTTTTTAACAAGGTTGACTCAGTAACAGGAACTATCCTCAAAACCCTACTTTCTACAATCTACCTACACATCCTAAAATCTACCTGATTCATTTTTTAATGAGGTTGACTCAGTAACAGGAACTATCCTCATGCTAGCCTGTTTCATTTTTTAACGAGGTTGATACAGGAAAAAACTATCTCGTGCACACTGATTCATTTTTTAACGAGGTTGACACAGTAAAAGGAACTTTCCTCGTACTCACTGATTCATTTTTTAACGAGGTTGACTCAGTAATAGGAACTTTCCTCACACACTGATTCATTTTTTAACGAGGTTGACACAGTAAAATGAACTTTCCTCACAACCTCCTATTTCATTTTTTAACGAGGTTGATACAGGAAAAAACTATCCTCGCGCACACTGATTCATTTTTTAACGAGGTTGACACAGTAAAAGGAACTTTCCTTGTACTCACTGATTCATTTTTTAACGAGGTTGACTCAGTAATAGGAACTTTCCTCACACACTGATTCATTTTTTAACGAGGTTGACACAGTAAAAGGAACTTTCCTCACAACCTCCTATTTCATTTTTTAACGAGGTTGATACAGGAAAAAAAACTATCCTCGCTGCTCACTGATCATGGCTTCCAACTGGAAGAAAGACATGTCAATGGACACACCTTGATCATGGCTTCCAAGAGGTCTTCATCAGAAGGAAGAATAGTTCTTTGGAAGGAACACATGTCAAGGGACTCAAAAGGGATAAGAACATCGTGTTCAAGAAATCCCATAGAGTTTTCCATGTCAATTACCAGATCTAAATCAAAGGAAGATGAGCGAACAGTGAGAGGCTCACTTACATCGGTAACTGAAAACATGGGACCAGTTGCCACATAATTAACCCGTGGCAGGGTAGATACCGCTTTAGAATCAGGAACATTTAGGGGTGTCATATTATTGGTAGTTGAAACAAGACTAGGGAACGAAAGCTGGTCTACAGTCACAATATTGCCATTGTGAGGGAAAGACATCACGCGAAAGAGTGTCGATACGACAACTTTCATTGCATAAACATAGTCTCGCCCAAGGAGTAAATTGAAATCCAAGGGACCTCGAACTACCATAAGATCAATACAGACAGTTTTACCTTCCAAGGTAATAGAAAATTTAGGAAGGATCCCTAAAGGTTCACTAATGGTTCTGTTAAAAGCTTTCAGATTCTGCGTAATAGGCGCAAGCTGAGGGGAAGCCAAAGCTTTCCAAACAGTTGAGGATAAAATACTAACAAAAGCACCTTCATCTACCTGAGTACGATGTATGTCCCTACCACCAGCCTTGACAATGATTTGGAAAGGGATGGAGGAAGGAAGACGAGGTTCTGTCAGTCTATTCCAATCAAAGGAAAAGACCTCAGTACTTGGAGGGGGTTCTGTAGAAACAGGTGAAATGCCCCCCGGCATAGAAGAATCTAATGTAACAAGGAGAACCTGAGCGGTATGAAGTTCACTCTCTAAAGGGAAAGTGGGATCGACCGAATGTGAAATTGAATCGACCACTTGATCAACTAATGGATCATCAACCTGAGTGACATGAGTTTCACTCTCGAATGGGAGAGTGTGATTGACTGTACTTGAAATTAGATCAATCACTCCGTCACTTGACGGTAGGTTGGGAGAAAGTTTACGGTAACCAGTTGGAAATTCTTGCTGTGGAACAGTAAGGTTTTCCAACAATGTTGAGGCTTCATCCATGTGAGGGCAAATGTGAGTTTGATGACTCCCTTTGCATAACTTACAAGGAAACCTAACTTTACCCTTTTTCCCAGGAACCTGACTATCACTGGTTGATGGATCAACGGAAAGTTGATGAGATTTTTCTGACCATACTTCCAAGATCTTTGGAATACCAGGATAATTAACAAGGAAGTGGTCACCCTTACAAAGCTTGCAAGGGTATTTGGGTTTACGATGCATGTCGGAGTTTTCCTCAACACAACTAACACTTACAGTCGTGGTTGGTTGGTTGACTTCTTTCTGATCTTTCTTCTTCTTCTTCTTCTTCTTCTTCCCTTTCTTCTTCTTCTTAGCCTCCTGGTTACTAGCATCAAGGCTTTTACCAGGCGAAGAGGAAGAAATGGAGGAAGAAAAATTAGGCGAAGAAGGTAAAGGGTCAACAGAAGGTTGGTGATGTTGAGATGGTGAACTCTGTTGAGGTGAAGCATCCGGTTGAGATGGAACAATTGGAGTATTTTGGGCCAACGAAGTTGAAAATAACCATATCGGTAATCCTATTGTAAATCCAGGTAATGACAAAGTAGCCATATAAGGAGGACCAACATTTCCAAAGTAAGGAAAAGTAATAGGATTCTCGTTAGAAGGGGTTCCTAGGTTGGTAAATTCCGGAATACTTGCCATTATATTCAACTTCAGTGAATTTTATTAACAATTTAAAACTAAAATTAACAATTCACAATTCACACCTAACAATTAAAATTCACAATTCACACCTATGGTCTCTATAAGTAAAAACAAACAAATTAACACGCGCTATCAAATCTAGGAGTCAAACCATACACAAACAGTAACCTTCCGGACCGAAAACACTAGTTGGGGATGAAATCCAACATCGTAGAATTCAGTACAGAAGTGGCGGGTGGAAAAATTACCCCGAAAACCTTATTAATGAATAGACTGGACCAAGTTCCTCCACTTTAACCGTCTCGAGTGAAGTGAACCCCCCAGAAAATCCAAGTGAGTCTAGCCGACGTCTGCTCCAGGTACAGTGGGATCTTCCCTCCACCGTCACCTTGGGTAGAACCCTAAAGATAATGGTCACTAAGGTCACCAACAGCAACAAATACACCTGGGGGAACAGTCTACGACCCGATAGCACGCAAGGGCAGAGTAACAAGCTCAATCCCCTTGCCGGCTCCTTAACAATAATCCAAGGTTTACCGACAAGTGACCCCAGGCTCCTCGACAATAATCCGAGGTTTACCGTTTGTAGTACGTGCGTATCTGGCGTCTTTCCCAATGAAGGAGGATTGATCCCCTCACTGGTTCGGACACGGTCTCGTGCTTCTCCTTTAAGAGGAGCTTTCCCAGAGCATAAATGTAACAGTTGGATTTATCCTACCACAAGATGAGCTACTTGTTTGGTTTTGCTGTCTTGGAGAGTTAATTACTCTCCTACTCCAAGACACTAACCTAAGCTATGTTGGTGTATCAGAGCCCTAGAAATGTAAAAATTACTAGATGAGTTTTAATTAAGCACTGTGTTATTAAGGCTGTTATTACTCAAATGGGTAAATGGAGATGAAACCAATGGTGTTATGACCCGACTCAACTGAATGCAATCGAATATGATAATGTAATCTTTTCAATTCGATGAATCCTAATTAAAGTAAGGAGAGAGTTTCCATTCACTTCCGACAATGAAAAAAATTGATCACTAAGAGAAAATATAACAAATTCTCTAATGCACTACTTTTATCAAGAAAAACTAATGCAAATCAATTCCAAACCATTTTTTTTATTTTTATTTTTGTGTAAATTCAAATCAAAGAAAGCTGATCTAAATCTACGATTGATTTTTCAGAATGTAAACTATGCAATTGTAATCTATGCACAATTGACTTGAAAAGTATGCAAATGTAATCTATGCACATTTTTCATTCATATTCTGAAAATGAGAATTCTAATTATGAAAATGTGATCTATGCAAGAGAATTCTCAAACACAAGACGATTCTAATGTAATCTAAGAACCAATCAAGTGCAAGTCGAGAAAATTGGGTGAGAGTTCCAAAGATCAAAACATAAAAACACTCAAAGGCGATTAACACTCATACACAATTGTGAAAGGACTGAGAGAAACCTCCAAGTAATGACCAAAGGAAAACAAATTAATAATTTCTCAAAAAGAAACTCAAAACACCCAATTGATGAAAGCTTAAAGCAGGAATGCTAATGAAACAAGCTTAGGTGAAGATTTATGGCAGAAAACTAGTGGATCTGGGCAGAAAAACAAATTGAAAAACAAAATGTAAAAGGAAAAAAGAAGAAAATTGAAATTTTCTTAATTTCGATAGAGGTACGCAGGCGACCTGTTTGCACAGGTGCGGGTACGCTCTGTGCACAAAGCTACAGTGCGTACAGGTACGCACTGTGCTCAACTTAGAGGCTGCGTACTTCTAGCAAAACAAAGAAAAACTAAAATCTAATTTAACCCTAAGCTAGCCCACCCAAATACACAGTCAGACAGCCAAAAACCAGAAAACAAATAACTTTTCTCAGATCAAAAGTTGATACAAAGGAAAAAACATTCACATCAATGGAGTCCCCAGTGGAGTCGCCATTTTGTCATGCGGAAAGAGTCGTTAGTGCGGACACAACCGACCTCCCTAGAAGCCTAAGACTTTCTAGTGACAAACAAGACAAATAAGAGCAATCCTTCACTAAATATGCCTTTAAAATATGAGAAATCAAGTGTTTAGATCCTACCTGTAACCCAACGCTGTTGTAGTAGTCCAGCTTCGTTGATCCGGATGAGCTCCTCCTTCTCTTCGAAACCTGCATTCACTAACAATCAAACGATTAAATAGCACCTGAATATCACATAAAATAAAACATATTTAACATATAGACCAAGGAGTATATGAAACAACTCATAAATAACAAATTGTTGAGAAAAATGGACTTATTTGTATTAAAAGGTAACAAAAGGAACCATTACAACCTGAGCCTTGGTGTTGTGCAAGTCCCTCCCAGGGTCCATAAGAGTTCTCCTTTACTCTAATCAGCTCACCCACTTCCAAATGAAACAAGCAAAGATGGTAATCTCTCTTCACAAGCTTCTACAAGGAAGTTCTAATTCCAGCAGCATCTACCCTTAGGAATGTTCAGCTTTCAACCTCCCTCCCTTTGGCCCAATGCTTATATTTTTAGTGCTCTAGAGGAAGTTATTCAGGTCCACCATCAATGGGATAAGCCCCTCTTTGGATGGGATAGCTCCCCTCTTGATGGGATAAGTTCCTCTTTGGTAGGGATACATGAACCATCTGGAGGCGCTTCATACACGTCAAACAAGCTTCTAGAAGGCTCTAGAAATGACCACAAGTAACTTTTTTGGAGTGAAACTTGTGCCTTTTGTCCTTTACAGGAGTACGCACCCATTGCTTTACATACAGAGCGTACAAGTACGCAGGTATTGTGAACTTGGAGTGCGTACACGCAGGTAAGGTTAAGAGAAAATGCGTACCCAGAGATATATAGATTTTTAATGACTTTCTCTCTTTCTTGAAGTTTGACATGGAGAGCAGAGGTATGAGGCTTGCCAAGGAGGATAGTATGACAGTTGATGGAGCCATACTAACTGCAAATAGTCATGGTGACAAATTTTAGTGTAACAGGCACATAACACAATAAGTATCCAGGGAAAGTTGAATACCCCCCCACTATTTGTATTGTATGAAATTAGAAATCCAAGATGATAATGCAATGTTTGTTCTCATAAGAACAATCCCAATGCTCAATATGATCAATCTCCTTGCTCACAAGCAAGCTCAAGACAATCTCTAGCCTCTTTTGCTGCTCTCCAAGCCCCTGATTCCTTGCGTTGTTCCTTTGAGAATTAACCCATATTTAATGTGGGAAATCCTTCCTCAAAACTATGCAATCCATTAAGTCCTCTTCCTGATTGTATGCATGATATTTACAATGCAGTAAATCATACAACTAGTAGTACATTGTCCCTGCACTATAGTCTCAATTGAGTCTTTTTTAGAATCGACATACATAAGTTTCTGATGGGGTCAGTTAAATGGAGTGACACTTTTGGATGCACTAGTGCACCAATTGACTCTTAACTCTCTATTAGTTCCACAAATAGTTTGGAACTAATTTAACTGAACATAACTTAGTAAACTAAGTTATCTAATTACAACTCATAATTAAACTCATCTTGGACCCTACAACTTAGGGAGAACATATACATGACTTTCAAAAACTTACAACTCAAAATTCCTAAGTTAACTAAGTCAACTTAACTTAGTTAACTATTACAAATTGCTATGAGAAAAAAATTACAATTTTAATTCACAATTTAATTCAAAGACAAATTAAATTGGAATTTCTAAATATTATTTTTAATGATTGTTGCTATTTTCAACAACTAGAGACTTAATATATATAATTATATAATTCATAACACACACACACACACATATATATAACATTTAACATGTAAATTTAACTATTTAAATATAATATAGCTATATATAAAATTAGATATATATAACTATATACTTCATAACCATAATATAACATAATATTATATTCTAATTATATATAGTTTATAACCATAATATTATATTATCATTATATATATTTATTATAACATATAATTATATGTAACATATTCGAAATAACATTTAACATAACACATGCTCTCTCTCTCTCTCTCTCTCTATATATATATATATATATAGCATAGCATGTAACATAATTATAACTATAGTTCATAACATAACTATATATATATATATCATGTAACATAACTATAACTATAGATATATAATTATATAATTATATATATTTAACTATTATAATTGTAACATTACATAGCTATATATTATAACTCTATATATAACATATGACATAACATAGTTCTATAACTATTTAACATAACACAACAAACACACACACTTTCTCTCTGTATATAACTATATAACATGACTATAAACAACTATAAATTATGTATAACATAACATAGTGTTACAACATAACTATTTAAAACATAACTATAGTTATAACTCTATATATAACTTATAACATAACATAGTTCTATAACTATTAAACATAACACAAAAAACACACACTCTCTCTCTATATATAACTATGTAACACGACTATAAATAACTATAAATTATGTATAACATAACTATTTAAAACATAGCACACGCACACACACATATATATAAGTTCACGTTTCAACATTTTGACTCTTTTCTAATTTGTACCATATTATTTCATTATGTAGCGTGTTGTACCAGAAACAGTCTTCATGTGCTTGCACCTAGTACATGTCATGTGTCAAAGTCAATCATTATAAGAACTTAAAGTCTATTGGAGAATTTGTTGGCATGAAGCTTTATTAGTTTTGAAAATAGGTTTATTTCAATTTTTTACATATATATTTACATATTTATGCCCTATGAATAAATTGAATTATTTAGAAATGGGAAAAAGTGTGAAGGTAGATTTGATCACTTCTTTCAATTGTGTTTACATGGAACTCGATACTTTGTTGATAAATTATCAAAAAATGGACTCTAAAATTTAGGACTTCAAGCTAGATTATTCTACTTAAGTTTAGAAATGGTTTTCTTGTCAACATTATTTCTATAAGTCAACATTTTTTTCTTGGATTAGTTTATATGTATCATATGTAAAAATTTTGTATTATATGTAATAGTTTAGTCAACAATTTTTTTTTTGATTAGTTTATATGTATTAAATATGAATTATATGTAATATGTAGAGCCATATCTTATATGCCCCCAAACTATAGGCAATTGGAGTGTGGGGGGATCTGTTATATGTGGTTAGGCTCACGAAAGATCATGTAGCCCAACCAGAGTGCGAGTTCCACTTGTAGATCCTGGCTTCAACACTAGTCAAAGTGTGAATATTTTTGTTTCTATTGATAATCATATTACAGATAGTGGACCATCTTCACCAGCTACAGGTGCATTTTTAAATTCTCTTTAAACTTTGTGTTTATGTCTTGAAATTGTCTTTAATTTTTAAATCGGTTTCAACTGATGTGTTTGAATTTAATATATATGTTATTATGCTTCTAGTTTGTTAAATATAGATGTTAAATTACATTAGATATCATTTTTGGGATTCAACTGCGTTAAGTAAGTCATTCAAACGTATGACCATTTCCATGAGAGGTAGTCGTAACTGACTACCTCTCATGGAAATGGTCATACGTTTGAATGACTTACTTAACGCAGTTGAATCCCAAAAATGATATCTAATATAATGCACTGCGTAAATCCCCCATACTTAAATGTTAAATTACGTTTATGATTTGCAGACCCTCAACAGGGTGAAGCTGAGGATCACAGTGCAACGTCGACGCCTCAGTGGGATGGTGGTATAGCTAGTATCACATTGGAGGATGTTATAGCCCAACATACATGGATCACATGAGAGTTGGGTAAAATCCCTACTAGTTCACCTACTAGGCATAATTTGTCTTTGATGTTGATAACATCAGCAGGTTGATTGAGACATACTGGAGGTCAGACCCATAGCGTTGCCTCGTACATTCCACATAGAGGATTAGGAGGAAAGAGGTTACATGCCTAAATACTTGGGAGGTGGTGAAAAAGGCCATCAAGAATATTGATGTTCGTGGGGAGTTGTTTGACATCCCTCCAGAGTTTCCTGGTAGACATAAAGGTCTTATTCCACTTAGATATTTTAAGAATGTTGATGCAACCCCTTTAGTTTATGATCAATTCATTGGAGCCTGAGGCCAGTTCCCCCACCGTGACCAGTTCCCCCTTTAATTTGCAAATAATACATATGTATAGTTTTAGTTACATATGAGGTCAGATTACACCAGCACAGGATCTGAGTTTTTTGGATCTTACAGGGGACATACCTATGATCATGATGTGGTTCATAGGGACCCCAGGCATGTACCACCACCTCTGAGAATGTTTCCACTATTGTCTCGAAGCGTGGTCGACATAGCTAGAGGACTCATCATAGCTCGATGCTAATACTAGGGATACCATTGTAGATAACATGAAAACATCATTGGCCAATGTGCATGTCGCATTGTATGGATAGATGATCAGGCTGCCACCATTGCCTCGTGACCTGCTGGTTCCATTATATGATAATTCATTTCTCGTGAATCTACCCATTGACCAACATTTTTCATATGCATGTATGTGTTGTGATTCCATCGTGACACTTGGAGGGTGCACAACCCACGTGACATAGACTACGTACATATACAAAATTTTTTACTCTTATCACCAAATTATGCATAATTATTTGTATTAATTTAGTTCGCATTAGATTGCAATTATATTAATAAGTTCATGAATAAATGTAGACACATCCGAGCTACATTGAGCTTATGAGGCCATCTGAGGGGGTAGGTGATCAACTATACCATCCTCCACCAGTGCATGTTTCAATGGATATTCCTCCACCTCCACCTCATAACACTAACGTGGAGGAGAGTCACTATGTACAACTGCATGGACCAACAGTTGGGGTAAACTTTTTTATTCCTAAGATTTAAACATATTTTTTTTAAGTTACATGCATGATAATTAATTTGTAGACTAATTATAATTTGTCCTTTCCATTGTGTACACATGCCCATATGCAAAGTGTTGTCAATGTTGTAGTTATATGGACACATGAGTGGGATGTTGAGTATAGAACCATTGATGATGCATGTCCATTGATGCAGGCCCCAATCTTTGAGCCACAAGTAGGAGAGCACCAAACCTAGATCCATCAGACCCCCATCCTAGATGGTTTTCATTTGGACTCAAGTTAGGTTAGTAGATTCATAAATGTAATTAAAAATGCGATTCAAAATCATTTATTTCCGTATTTTTTTATATATAGTTATATTTCCAATATATGTGTTATATTGCAGTACTGGATTATGGACACTTACTTTGTGCAGTGGAACTCACATAGGAGTTTTGGTGGTACTTAGAGTGGATAGTTTGTATATTTTCAGGCCCATTTCATAGAATACATTCGCATGTGATACAAACTTTTATATTTTCATACATGGACGGTTTATGGATGTACACAAACATTATTTCAATTTATGGATGAATATTATTTTAGTTTATGGATGTTCATGTAACATTTGTAATTTGGATATATTTTCATATGGGTAGTTTGTTGATACAGTCATTATTTCAGTTTATGGTTTTTTATTAATTTTTTTTTTTACGGATGTTCATTAATTTTTGAAGTTTATGAATCTGTTAAAATTATTTCGCTAGTTTAAATTTTTTTCTATATAGTATAACTTTTATTAAAAAATATGACAATTTTGATTTCCAGTTTCACTAAGAAAATAAGTACAATCTTAAGTTATGATGCAAGTCACATTGATACTTAAAATGAAATAAAATATATGATGATTCAATTAAAAAACACAAATAGGGTTGAAATATTTTAAATTCATTTTTAAAAGATGTGTGGTAAACAACAAATAAGTATTATTCAATTTTATTTCTTTTGAGGTCATCTACAGGAGCTTAGTCATAGCATGATATTTAAGTCATATGTATTAGAATTTAATATACCAAAAAATAATTAATGATATATGTTTCTATAATTTTATATATAATTAAATATGAACTTTCCTAAATTTACTTGGCTATCTCAAGGTTCAATTAAAAAACACAAATGAAATTGAAATATGTTTTATTCAATTTTAAAAGATGTTTAATAAACAACAAATAAGTTTTATTCAATTTTATTTATTTTGAGGTCATCTAAAATAGCTTAGTCATAACATGGTATAAGTACAATATTATTATGATGCATGTCACTTTTATGCTTAAAATGAACTAAAATATATAATGTATCAATTTAATATTGAGCATGGAAAAAATTAGAAATATGCTTCATATTGGCTTGTAGAATGTGTCTTTCGGTGTAGTTAACATGTATGATATTAAAATGATTTTAAAAATAAATTATTTGAATTCTAAAGTCATCCATATTATAATTAAAAAAGTCAGTATATGGAAAATTTTGGGACCCACCCATATACCATTGCATGACCAACTCTTTTAAGTATATTTCAATCAATTCCTTTTTTTCCCAAGGAAAAATCGTAATTTTATTGAGAAAGAGAAAAATTAAATTTTGTGGATGCTAATGAGCATATGCAGTAATAGTAGGTCCCGATTTCTCAAAATCCATAAAAGAATAATCTATTCTTTCCTACCTTTCTTCTTTTCCACTTTTCGCCAACCACCAGTGTTGGCAGTGGAAGTTACAATATACATTTGATTCTCATTGGTATTAGTTGGATATTCATTGTCAGAATCAGATCCCTCTAATCCATGAATTTGTTTGTTTCCACTTACTTCTTTTCCTGGTTTTTGTTGCTCATACTTCTGCGAAGGTTTGTTGGGTCTCTGAGTTAATGTGGATTCGTGCTCTATCTTATCCTTCTGTGGGTTGATATGTACAATCTGTACATTATTGTTTGCATTTTTTTCTTTTCTCTCATCTTCTTCTATTATTTTTTCTCAGGGCTCAGTGTGTTGCCAACCTTTTGGTTTTTGAGATTGTTTCTTATTTATTTTGGGCTCTTTTTTAGCTTCTGGACATGCACCATGAAGGTGGCCTACTTGTTGACATCCATGGCATTCGTATTTTCATCATCTAGCAGTTGAGTCCACTGTAGATTGTTATGGACTCGTATAATGCTGTCAGGAACCCTTGACTAAGATATACTTCAACACATATTCTGGCAAAGGTAAATATGCCTCTTGAAACTTTGTTTGCATCAATCTTGAGAAATTTTCCCAACGAATTCAATATTCCTTATAATACTTTGTGATGCCAGAAATGTAGTGGAAGATTGTGTATCCTAACCCATACAAGGATTTTAGAAACCACCATAGTAGTGGCATCAAAACCTGGGAACCAAGGGATCATGAAAAGTCATGCATTTCCCCAGAATCATGGTTCCTCATAGAGGGCATATTCCTTATCCTTGACTATGTTGAATTTGACAATAAAAAACCCCTTGACACATAGATGAATATCACAATTCATTGTCCATGTAGAAAAAATACAATGGTTTAAAGCATATGGTTTAGGCCAAAAACCATTAAATCTACATATGACAACTTTAGTATGGAATTATGCATAAAGCTCATTTACCTCAGGCTGAGAGACTATCAAGGTTGGTATCTGGGATTTTTTTCTCCACAATGTAGGGTCTAGGTAGTTCTAGAGGTGGTGCTAGTTTGGTTTGGGATTCCTCCTTCCCTTTGATTGCATCTTTAAAAGAGTCTATGCCCTTTGATCGGGTTCAAGAGCATCCACCCTGCAGTCACATATTGAGGATGATGGTTGAATTTGAGGCAATTCCATAGTGCTGTAGTGTGTGATTACCCTACATATATCAAGCTTTGCATACTTAATAATATGCCTAAATGCATTTGGATTTCATACTTTAATTCTTGTATCTGCCTTCCCTTCCAGATCCTCTTGCAGATAGACCTTCCTTGCAGAGTTCTGATAAAAATTTGTATTAGATCCAGAGTTGTGGTGAGTGGATCTGTCCTGGATACAGGTAGATCTGTTGTAAGTGATGCTGGTTCTAGTAGATATTTCAATCAATTCCTTATCTCAAGGTTCAATTAAAAATAAAATTGGGATTGAAAGAAATTTTATTCGATTTTAAAAGATGTCTTGTAAACAACAAATCATTTGTATTCAATTTTATTTCTTTTGAGATTATCTACAAGAGCTTAGTCATAGCATAATATAAGTACAATGTTACAATGATGCAAGTCACTTTGATACTTATAATGAACTGAAATATATCATGTATCAATTTAATATTGAGCATGGAAAAAATTATAAATATGCTTCATATTAACTTCTAGAAAGTGTCTTTAGGTGCAATCAACATGTATGATATTACAATTCAATTTTAAAAATAAATTACTTGAATTTTAAAGTCATGCATATTATAATAAAAAATCTATATATGAAATTTTTTGTGACCCACCCACATATCATTGCATGGTAAATGTTTTTAAGTATTTCAATCAATTTCTCATCTCAACGTTTAATTTAAAAAAAATAGATATGATAGAAATAAGTTTTATTCAATTTTAAAAAAATCAAATATGATTGAAATAAGTTTTATTCAATTTTTAAAGATGTGAAGATTTGAAAGTTACAAATACGTTTTATTTGATTTTATTTCGTTTGAGGTTATCTACAAGAGCTTAGTCATAACATGATATATGTGTGTGTGTTGCACTTTTTACAATCCAACATGAAGCATGGGAAATGTGAATACTAAGAATGTAGTTAATTACAAATAATTTACATTTTCAAGAAGAAAACATTTAAATTAAGTGAACATTTTATTTGAGATGAAAATTAAAGTATTTTATTTATGGTTGAATTATTGTAACAGAGAAATCAATGCACCTCATCAATAATATTTTTTTCTTACACTGAAGTCAATGCACAATTTTAATCTAATTACCTTGAAATTAATATACACCATACATCTAGTTACATCAATTCAGAAATCAACATTTTCACTAAAATCAATGCATTTAATGCAAAAAATCAAGTAGGATGAGAAATAACACCTACACTTAAATCAATTCATCTAGTGCAAACAATCAAACATGATTAGAAATCAACATCTACATTGAAATCAATGTGTCTAATGCAAGCAATCAAATAGGATTAGAAATCAGCATCTACATTGAAATCAATGCATCTAGTGCTAGAAATCAAATAGGATTAGGAATCAACATCTACACTGAAATCAATGCATCGAAATCAATGTATCTAATGCAAGAAATCAAACAAGATTATAAGTTAACATCTTTACTGAAATCAATGCATCTAATGCAACCAATCAAATAGAATTATAAATCAACATCTACACAAAAATCAATGCATCTATTGCAAGAAATCAACATCTACACTGAAATAAATGAATCTAGTGCAAGTAATATTCTTTCCTTTCTCTCTGCCCTTCATCTATATCTATTTCTCCCTCCATCTCTCCTTCTTTGTCTCTATCTCACCCCCTCTAACACACTCTCTCTCTCTTCATATCTATCCATCTATCTCTCTCTCCCTCTATCTCTATCTTCTTCCCTCTCTCCCTCTTCCATCTATATCTCTATCTCCCTCTCTCTATCCTTCTTTGTCTCTATATATCACCTCACAAATATAACACTATTTCTCCATATCTATCTATATCTCCCTCCATCTTCCTCTCCCTCCCTCTCTCTCTCTCTCTCTCTTCCCCTTCTCTCCATCTCTCTCTCTCTATCTCTATTCCCCTTTTATCCCTTCGTCTCCCCTTCTATCTTTCTTCCCTCCTACTCCCCTCTCTCCCTCTCTCTCCATCTCCCGTGTCACTCCCTCTCTCTCTCTCAAACTTTCTCTCTCTATGTATTTATTCTTACCTCCCTCTCTCTCCCCCTACGATTCCATATCTCTCTCCCTCCCTCTCTCCTCTCTTTGAAGTCCTCTCTCCCATCTTTCATCTCTCCCTTTCTCTCCCAACTCCCTCTACCCCCCCCCCCCCCCCCATCACTCTCTCTGTGTGTCTCTCTCTCTTTTCTTCCTCCAACTTTGTCAATATCTCCTTTCCTCTCTCATTCTCTCCCCCCTTCTCTCCATATTTTCTTCTTTGTATTTCTATCTCACCTCCAAACATACACTCTCTCTCTCCATCTCTTGCTTGTCACTCCCTCTCTCTCTATACCCCACCTTTCTCTTTTTATGTCTTTCTTCTTCCCTCCTTATCATTTCCCCCAACTCCATCTCTCTCTCCCTCTCTTTCTCCTTGTAGGTTTTAATCCTGTACAGAAATTACTTGCATACGAATTCTTAAACAAAGAAAATAAACAATGCGAGAGCATAACCCATAAAACACATATGCACAGATATTTTTCCTTGGATCCCAAAATCGGGACTACCAGCTTGATTTTTCATTATGTTCCTTTCAATGTTACAATACATATTTATACATGCCGAAGCATCCAATACCATGGACCGAAAAACCATCGCGTCCAATACCATGGACCGAAAACCATCGCGTCCAAAAAACATGTGCGAAAATCATGCACAAAACCATAGGTGGGTCCGCCCAACCACATATGGTCAAAAACCAAAATTTTCCAGGGCGCTGTCCCGGACCCCATAAAGTGGGGTTACGGGTGCCCTTCAAACCCCCTATTAACTATGTGGAAAGAATATAACACAACCCAACAATCTCCCACTTGTTGTTTTCTTTCCACAGGGGGCCATAGGAGAGCTTAGTCATTTTTTCAGCCCTGAGATTCCCATTGCTTCTCTACACCAAGAGAACTTCTCAGAGCTCACAGATTTTGTCAATGCATCTACAGTATTCTTCAAAGTGTCCACCTTTACCAGCAACACCTTTCTGTCTTCTATCATATCCCTCACAAAGTGATACTGAACATCAATGTGCTTTGTCTTTGAATGATAAGCAGGGTTCTTTGCCAAGAAAATTGCACTTTGGCTGTCACAGTCTATTCGTATAGCTCCCTGTACTAACCCCATACTTGAACACAATCTCTGCAACCAAACTACTTCCTTGCTTGCATGAGTGGCTGCCATGTATTCTGCCTCTGTAGTTGATAGTGCCACTACAGATTGTTTCTTACTCATCCAACTGACTGCACCTCCAAATAGGTTAAACACATACCCACTTGTAGATCTTCTCTGATCCAGATCTCTAGCCCAGTCTGCATCAACAAAGCCATGAATATCCAACACTCTGTCCAATCCTGGTCTTCCTTGGTAGCACAAACCATAATCACTAGTGCCACACAAATACCTGAAAACCCGCTTCACTGCTGTCTAGTGCTCCTTCCCAGGTTTTGACATAAACCTGGTCAATACTCCCATTACATGTGCAATGTTTGGTCTAGTACAGACCATTGCAAACATTAGGCTACCCACTGCACTTGCATATGGAACACGAGACATGTCCTCTTCCTCTTCTTGTGTCTTGGGACACTGTTCAGCAGATAACCTCACACCTACAGGAATAGGAACCTTCACCGGTTTACTATCCTGCATATTAAACCTCTGGAGTATTGTCTCAACATACTTCCTCTGGTTTAACCAGAGCTTCCTCTTTGACCGATCTCTTTTAATTTCCATGCCCAAAATATAGTTTGCAGCACCAAGATCTTTCATGTCGAATTTGGAGGACAATTGGGTCTTCAAATCCTGGATAATTTCTTTGTCATTTCCAACCAGCAACATATCATCCACATACAATACGAGATAAATAATACGGTCACCAATTAATTTAAAATACACACAATGATCTGCTTTGCTTCTGGTGAAGCCAAGTCCCCATATAAATGTATCAAATTTTTGATACCACATCCTTGGTGACTGTTTTAACCCATACAGAGACTTCTTTAACTTGCATACCAGTTCTTTCTTACCCTTCACCGCAAAGCCTTCAGGTTGCTTCATGTAGATTTCCTCTTCCAAATCCCCGTGAAGAAATGTTGTCTTCACATCCATCTATTCTACCTCAAAATCAAAAGCAGCAGCAACAGATAAAAGTAATCTAATAGAAGTTACCTTGGCAACAGGAGAAAAAATATCACCAAAATCAATTCCCGGCATTTGGGAATAACCTTTTGCAACCAACCGAGCTTTGTATTTCTCCACCTTTCCTTCTGCATTTGTCTTCTTCTTGAACACCCATTTGCTGCCAATGGGTTTCCTTCCAGCCGGCAACTCCACCAGATCCCAAGCCTCATTTTTGTGCAAAGATGCCATTTCATCGACCATGGCCTCTTTCTAGGGTTTTCCATCCTCTGAATCCACTGCTTCCTTCACAGTTCTGGGATCATTATCAGTAACAGACAAAGCAAAATTTGAACTGAAAGCAGATGGAATATACCTTTCTGGCTGCCTTCTTTCTCGAACTGATCTTCTCACAGCCGGAGTTTGTGGCTCTTCATCTTCTGATTCCTCCTCTGCTGCAGAGTCTGATTCTTCCTCCTTTGGCTCAAACTCTATCTTCTCAGGTTCCTTTGGTTGGACTTCATGTTGAATAACACCTTTTACCTCTCTGAACAACACATCTCGGCTGTACACAACCTTCCGTGTGACTGGGTTCCAAAGCTTATAACCCTTTAAACCATCCTTATACTCAATAAAGATGCACTTTTCAGATTTACTATCCAACTTGGTTCGTTTCTCCTTTGGAACATGTACATATGCATCACATCCAAATACCCTTAGATGTGAAAGAGAGGGTTTCTTACCAGTCCATACTTCTTGTGGAGTCTTATCCTCCAACGCTGATGAAGGTGATCTGTTGATCAGGTAACATGCAGTATCCACCGCCTTTGCCCAGAATTCCTGTCCTAACCCAGCACCACTGAGCATGATTCTTGCCCTTTCCATCAACGTCTTGTTCATTCTTTCTGTGACTCCATTTTGCTGAGGTGTATATGGAGTAGTCTTCTGCCGTGCTAGACCACACTTCTTACAAAATTCTTCAAATTCCTTGCTGCAAAATTCTCCACCATTATCTGTCCTCAGCACCTTTATCTTCTTCTCTGTCTGATTTTCCACCAGAGCCTTAAATTCTTTAAACCTGTCAAAGACTTCAGATTTCTTCTTAAGAAAATATATCCATGTATTCCTTGAGAAGTCATCTATGAATGATACATAGTACACAAACTTACCCAGTGATGGAACCTTCACAGGTCCAAACACATCACTGTGCACAAGCTCTAATATCTCTTTCATCCTCTTACCACCAGAGGGGAAACTCACCCGATTCTGCTTCCCATATACACAGTTTTCACAGAAATCAAAATCGAGAGAGCTATTATTCATACCTTCTACCATACCTTTACCATGAAGTATTCGAAGGCCCTTCTCTCCAATATGTCCAAGCCTTTGATGCCACAACATGGTCTTCTCTCCAGAGACCACTAGATTCTCTACTCCATTTTCAGGAACCATAGAACTATTGCACCCATCAACAACAGTGCTACCTTGCAGCTTGTACAGAGTTCCAATCCGAACTCCCCGCATTAATATCAGTGCTCCTCGAACCATCTTGTAGGTATCTTTCTCGAGCACCGTCTTTACACCTGCATCATCCAACTTGCTTACAAAAATCAGATTTCTGGCCAATGCAGGAATATGTAGAACACCCAGAAGTGTTCTAACCCTTCCACCTTGCAACTTCAACTTTACTTTTCCCCGACCAATGATTCTAGCCTTCCTATCATCTCCTAAGAAGACATCACCACCATCGTATTTCTCATACTCGCAGAACCACTCTCTATGGGGAGTGGAGTGAAAGGATGCACCTGAGTCAATCAACCATGCCTCATGATCTACATGTGTACTTGAAGAAGCCAGGTACACATCCCCACCTTCATCTGAGGTGGTTTCCGCCTCTGCAAAAGGAGCATCATCAGATCCCTTTCCTTTATCAGGAGCTTTAGATTTACAATCTCTTCTGAAGTGCCCTTCCTTTCTGCATTTCCAACACACCACCTTTTTAGGTTTTCCTGGAGATTTAGATCTCCCTCTCGATTTAGATCTCCCACTCGATGACTTATTTTTGTTTATGTTCAGGGACCGTCCTCGTACAGACAAGGCATCACCATTCTGGTTGTCCATATTTTTCCGTCTCATCTCCTCCGTCAGCAAGGCTGAGACTATTTCATCAAACTGCAAAGCAGTTGCATTGCTAGCTATTGCAATAACCAGACTATCCCACGAATCTGGTAGAGAACACAACAGACTGATGCACTTATCTTCATCTGAAATTTTAATATCAACAGATAATAACTGACTTACCACAGTATTAAATGCATTCAGATTCTCTGTCACCGAGTCTCCATCTTTCATCCTCAGGTTATACAGCTTTTTCCGCAGGAACAGTTTATTCACGAGAGACTTAGATTGGTACAAAGTCCCTAACTTGACCCACAAAGCCTTTGCCATAGCTTCCCCTGGTACATTCAGCAATACTGAATCCGACATCGTATTGTGATCTTTGCCTTCCGATCCAACTTCTTCCATTCTTCATCGGTCACTCCCGATGGTTTAGTACCCGGATCTACCGCGATCCACTGATATTTATCCACCAACAGATCCTCCATCTTGAGTTTCCACAACTCAAAATTCTGACCATTGAACTTCTCAATCTCTATCTTTCCACTACTCACCATCTTCTTTCACCACCAGAATCGATCTAGCAGATCTCCCACTGAACAGGGTCTACCACAGGCCCGAGCGAAACCCCTCAGCAACAAAGGCGTCCCCTTGAAGCCAAAACAACTCTGATACCAAATGAAGGTTTTAACCCTGTATAGAAATTACCTGCATACGAATTCTTAAACAAAGAAAATAAACAATGCGAGAGCATAACCCATAAAACACATATGCACAGAGATTTTTCCCTGGATCCCAAAACCAGGACTACCAGCTTGATTTTTCATTATGTTCCTTTCAATGTTACAATACATATTTATACATGTCGAAGCATCCAATACCATGGACCGAAAAACCATCGCGTCCAATACCATGGACCGAAAACCATCGCGTCCAAAAAACATGTGCGAAAATCATGCACAAAACCATAGGTGGGTCCGCCCAACCTAACATATGGTCAAAAACCAAAATTTTCCGGGGCACTGCCCCGGACCCCATAAAGTGGGGTTACGGGTGTCCTTCAAACCCCCTATTAACTACGTGGAAAGAATATAACACAACCCAACACTCCTCCACTCTCTTCTCCTCTCCCTTTCTCCATCTTTGTGCCTCCCTTTTTCTCTCTTACCACTCTCTCTCTCTTTCTCTCTCTCTCTCTCCTCTCCTTCTCTCTTTCTTCACTACTGTTCTCTCTCCCTCACTTTATCTCCATCTTTCCTTTATCACTCCCTCTGTCTCCACCTCTATCACTCTAGGCCTTTGTTCTTCCCTCCCATATATATTTGGAGCTAATATACATCCTAATATATTAATATATACTACAATATAACAAATTTTATATTATATTAAAGTTAATATTATATTAATAGATAACAATTGATACAGAAGGAGTCGATTAGGAGGATGCAGGGTGCACGACAGTTCAACCCTCTAGGGCTTCTGTAACCTATGCTATGGCAGAGCACTCCTGACTTTTGCAGCTTTGACAGTATTGACAGATTCACGGTTTCACAGTTCCTGTAGGGCAGTTTCGGTTCCATGAATCCCCCTCAGGGGGAGGACGATGCGCCTCCCCCAAAGGACGATAGTGAGCAGCACCAGAATAAAGAAAGCGACAAAACAAAGGCTCTGAATGACGATAGCACAGATCCAAGCTTTCAACAGGAAAAAGCACAGGGTAAACAGGATCAGCCCAAAGTCAGCTTGACCACATGCAAGCCAATAGCCACTGAGCACCCAAAAGTAGAATTTCCAAGTCACCAAATCAATGCTCAAATACAGTTTATGAGGGATCATGCACTAATAGGCAAGTTTATAGGACTCTGGCCAACTGATAAGGCATTGCGTGGCTGGATAGCAGTGAAATGGAACCCAAAAGGTCACATCACCCTGCAACTAGCACCTAAAGGGTTCTTTACAACCATTTTTAACTACTTAGAGGACCGGAACAGGGTCCTGGATGGAGGACCCTACTTCTTTAACGGCGTTGGTCTGTATCTCAGAAGTTGGGTAGAGCGTTTCAACCCTGACAAGGAGGATCTCAGCTGGGCTCCTGTCTGGATAAGACTTTACTTGCTCCCCATGGAGTATTGGGAGGAAGACTCTTTACAAGAGATAGGAAACGTTTTGGGCGAGTTCATCAAAGTGGTAGAGGAAACAAAAATCAACAGATACACCTCATATGCATCGATCTGTGTCTACATGCACCTCAATCAGGCACTTCTGGATGTAGTAAGTTTATTCCATGATGATATTGAATGGGTTCAGTTGATTGATTATGAACATGTGTCATTTAGATGTAGAAGATGTCACGATCTGGGCCACTTATTTAGGGACTGTCCTTTAAATAAAAAACCCTCTTCCCTAGCAACCTCAGATAAGCCTGAGTCCGATGGATTTACCAAAGTGGCTAGCCACAGGAGAAATCACAAGAAATCAACAACTAATCCCAATATGCCTCCTGCAAGCTCTTCCAAACCATCAAAAAGCAACAGCTTTGAAGCATTAGCCCGAGATAATGATCTTGTCTCCGATAACCCCACTCCCCTTGCGAGGGAGACAAAGAAAGATAAACAGGCAGCGTAAAAAGATCCCAAATCGCTACCAGAAGATCCTTTGTCCAAAGAAACCTTCTCTCCTTCCTAGCTCAAGATCCCAGCTTGGAACTCTCAAGGAATGGAGGTAGACAAAATAATATTTGATTCCAGAACAGTAGCAGAAACATCTGAAGAGTTAAGGATTCCCAACACATGGAGGAGGAACCAGAGAGCATAGATATTGGAGAACTTAATATCCTCGACCTAGAGCAAGCATGTAAAACAAAGAAATTTGACAAAATTCCAGATCATCAAGTAGAGAACCTGGAGGAGGTCCTATCTCGGGCTCAAAGGTATCACTCTCTAGGTGTTCAGATTGGAAGTCCCTGGGATGGAAAATTCATTTCCAAAGATAACAAAAAACGTGGGAGGAAAACAAATCTCCAATGTACAATCAGAATAGGAGAAATGTTAGTGGAGTCAGGCAGATAATCCAAGCTAACAAAGTACTTTAACACCACCCGCAACTCTTCTCAATGAAGTTGATATCATGGAACATCAGAGGGCTCAACGGCCCAAGGAAAGGTAGACTACTTAAGAACACGATCATGCAAGAAAAACCTAAAATCCTATTCTTGCAAGAAACCAAATGAAATTCAATTACTCTAGAAAGAATTGCAGCAAAAGCATGGCCAGGAGGTCTAGTAACTGCTATGGATGCTTATGGGGCATCTGGCGGTCTTGCTTTTTTATGGGACGCCCGCACTATTATGCTCAATAACATACATGCTAATAAGAATTTTATCCAAGCAATCTTTCACATCATAGGGACCAACATATATGGACATTTAACTAATGTGTATTTTCCTCAGGAAATCGTGCACAAAATAGAAATCTTGGACACCCTTTCAGAAATCAATAAAAATAGGCTGCACCCTCTATGGATTTTTGGGGGCGATTTCAACATGATTTCCAGGTTGGAAGAAAAAAGGGGAGGCAAGAATAGAGGAAACAGGGAAGGGAGTCACCTAAAGTACTTCATTCAGAACAATTGGCTTATCGACATTCCCTCCAATAATGGTCTTTTCACCTGGAACAACAAAAGAGAAGGGCCGCATCAGATTGCCTCTTGTTTGGACAGATTTCTTCTATCAAACAACACAATCCATCTGGGAGGAGAATTTGCTGCTTCCATATTGCCGATTTCGGGATCAGATCATTGTCCAATTTCCCTTCAATGGACTCGCCTTGGTCAAAATGTCCATAGACCTTTTCGTTTTGAGGCCTTCTAGTTGTCTCATCCGGACTTCAATACCTTAATCAACTCAGAATGGAACAACTTCTCTCCTCCAAACGACTCCAAGATGTTTCAATTTCAGCAAAATCTCAAGCATCTCAAAGGCAAGATCAAACATTGGAACTATACTTCTTTTGGTAATATTTTCCAGGCTCAGAATGCCCTCAATAAAGACAAGAAAAATTTGCAGCAGAGGATTATCATTGAAGGTCGATTTGAGGACCTGTCAAAACAGGAAAAAATTCTTGAATCACAAATCATAGAAAGGGCAAAACAAGAAGAAATGCTATGGAGGCAAAAATCAAGAATAAAATGGCTTAAGGATGGAGAAAAAAACACAAATTTTTTTCACAGAACTACCGTTCAAAGCAGAATGAATAATAACATAACCCACATACAAAATGAGTAGGGGGCAAAGGTTGAAACTCATGAAGAAATTGAAAGCAAATTCCTAAATTATTTCAAGCAAGCACATCAAGAGCCAAACACTGATAGATCGCTAGCTATTGGAAAAATTACAAGGAACAATCCCAAATTAATCTCAGAGGAGCATAATCAGCTCCTTCTCAGACCTGTAGACTTACACGAGGTTGAAGCGGTAGTTCGTCAATTAAAAGCTGGGAAGGCGCTGGGTCCGAATGGATTCACCTCCAATTTTTTTCATAATTTCTGGGATCTGATCAAAATGGAGGTGTGGCAGGTTGTGGAGGAATCAAGAACACTGAGATGGATGTTCCCTGGATTGAATGCCACTTTCATTGCTTTGATTCCAAAGGAGGCTCAGCCCAGCACTCTTGACAAGTACAGGCCTATCGCTTTGTGCAATATAATATACAAGATTGTCTCTAAAATCATCGCATCCAGACTAAAAGTGCTACTCCCTCTTATCATCTCGCCTGAGCAATCTGGTTATGTTGAAGGCAGGCAGATAACGAATGGAATTATCCTAACTCATGAAATAATCCATTCTTTGAAGCAGTCTAAAAGGCTAGGTATGCTCCTAAAAATCGATCTGTCCAAGGCTTTTGATAGCTTAATATGGATGTACATCAGGAAAACTCTAACAACTTTTGGTTTTGCTCCTCCTTGGGTAAGGTGGGTTATGAGTCTTTTATCTTCATCATTCTTTTCTATGCTAATCAATGGTATTCCCTGATCCACCTTTCACCCCTCTCGGGGAATTAGGCAGGGAGATCCCCTTTCTCCCTTCCTCTTCGTCATCATGGCAGAAGGATTGGGTTGCAGCATTAAAAAAGCCTAGCAATCTCAGCTCCTTAAAGGCCTGTATTTTCATAACACCTCTACCTTTTCTCACTAGCAATTTGTTGATGACAATATGCTTTTTGGTCATCCGTCTATCTAGGAAGCCTGCCAACTCAAATCATTGTTGTCGGACTTCTCAGATGCCTCAGGAGCGTCTATCAATAAAGCCAAATCTCAAAGTTTTTTCTTCAACACTCCTGTTAATACCCAAGCAGCTATAGCTCGCATTCTTGGATTTACCATTGCAACTCTCCCCTCCAAATATTTAGGAGCGCCCTCGACAACCTTGGCCTTTAAGCACCCCTCTTAGAAAATCCTCTTAGAAAAGCTGGAGGCTCACCTCTTCCTCTGGACTCATAGGGCTCTTAACATGGCGAGTAGATTAGTCCTCATAAAAGTTGTTCTTCACTCCATGCTGCTCTACCTCTTATCTATTCTTGCTGCTCCCAAATGGGTTCTCAAAGAAATCAAGAATCTTTAGCGTTCCTTCCTATGGGGAAGCTCAAGCCCAACTCGCAAATGGGCTCTTGTCAAATGGGACAAAGTTTTCCTCCCGAAATGCGTCAGTGGCACTAGTTTGAGGGACCCGTCTTACAACAACGAGGCCATGGGGGCTAGAATATGGTGGAGATGGTTTTCTGCACCCTTCACACCTTGGGCTTCTCTATGGATGGCCAAATATGCAAGCAACTTCCCAATAGAAGAACGAATACGAATGTCAGAAGTTAGCATGGGCTCCCTAATCTGGAATTCAGCTAAGCAACATAAAAATCTAATTCAGCAGCATAGTTTTTGGGAAGTTAAGGACGGCAACACAGCAAGGTTCTGGGAGGATTCTTGGCAGCAGTTGCCCAAGCTAAAGGATCTTCTTTCTCATCTGCAACTTTCGGAGCAAGATTTGCAAAAGTATGACAAGGTCAGAACTTTTTGGACTCTCTTCCACGCAGGATTATAGGGAATGGATTAAGCGGACCAGATTTTCAAACATGGAACATAATAGGCTCAACAATCTCTCAAAACATTTTAATTAAAATGAAAATATAGTTTTCGGAGGAAAGGGATATCCTTAGATGGGGTTATGAAGAAAAAGGCACCTTTTCTATAAAGGAGGCTTACAATATAATCATCAAGCAACATATGGTCAAAGACCTACTATGGAACAAAGTTTGGAACCATTCCAATTGCCAAAAGTCTCTACCTTTCTCTAGCTCCTATGTCAAAACAAGATCCTTACATGGGATAATCTTAGAAAAAGGAATTATCATGGGCCCTCCATGTGCCCCAACTGCAAGCAAGAAGAGGAATCCATAAATCATCTTATGCATTCTTGTCATATTGCACGCAAGCTTTGGGAAAAAGTCAGCTTTCGTTGCCAAAAGGAGGGCAGAGTTCATGGAGACATCATCGCCATAGTATGCAATTGGGATCAAACACCTTATCAATGCAAACTTCTAAACTTCTTATGGAAGATTATTCCAGGGTTCCTCATGTGGAACATTTGGAAGGAGAGGAATCGCAGGATATTCAAGGATCAATCTATGCCTATGGAGAATCTCTGGATCATCATATGCCAAAATATCAAAGAATCCCTATCTCTCCATACTTAGTCCTAGGAAGATCTTCCTTCTCTGCTGCAAGAACAATCCATCTGGGAAAATTGGGATTTGCAGTGGAATCATAAGCTTAATTCCAAAGGAACATTGCCTTTGATGGGTCGTTCGCCTTTGCAATGGCTCCCTCCTCCCAATCATATGTTCCAGCTAAACTTTGATGGGGCCTCAAAAGGTAATCCAGGAAATTCGGGCTTTGGAGGGATCTTCAGAGACTAACAGGGGACTCCTCTTCTGACCTTTTTCAATTCAAAGGGATGGGATACCAACAACTCTGCAGAATTGTAAGGTCTGTGGCAAGGGCTTATCTGAGCTCAATGCAAGGGATTCTTTCCACTTATCATAGAAGGTGACTCTCAGATCATCACAAATATGGTTTCCAAAATCATGTAAGGCACTCCCTCGTGCAAGGTAAGCAACATTTGGAGGATGGCGAAGAGACTTGAGCTTATAGATGTCTAGCTCTCTCATCACAGGGCTATTACTATCAAGCATACCCACCGAGAAGGAAATAAAGTGGCAGCGTTTCTTGCTAATATTGGAGTGGAATATGGGTTGGAACTTCATATAGGATCATTTTCCAGTCTAGTCTCTGCCTCCCAATTAATGGAATACCACAATATTGTGAAGAATGAAATGCAACAGGTAGAAGAAGCGCACCTGGCTGCGGGTGTATTAATGGTTCATTAATGGAGAGGATCTCCTGCGTCGACGTTTGGTCCTGCATGTGGTAGGATTATAGTCTCCTCTATGCTCTCTCTTGGTTAACGCAGGCTCACACAAGGCTCTTGCTTGTCACTCTGCAATTCGAATTTATTTTTCACTTTGGTCGAGAAAATTCTCCTGAGGTTTTATTCATGGGTTCATCGGCTCTCCCATTCATTCTCTGCTCTTGGTCCTCATGCTATAGCCTGTGTCAGACTCAGAATTCTTGCAGTGGTTCGACTGCAACCATTAGTGTTTGGCTTGGAGGGGCTTTTTCTACGGAAGCCAAGCTCCCCCTTTCAAAGGTTTAGCTCTGCTACCTGAATTTTGGGGGGTTTCCCTTCAGGTCGTCTTGTGTTCTATATTCTGTTACCCACTCTGCATCGGTCTCCATTTGCATCCTGACATGGTGTGCCATAGCACGCGAAATCGCTATTGCGGTAGGTGTGGTGGTCGTGGGCGGTCTCGGCCTGTTCCTTCATTTGATAGCCCTGTGGCTCCTGAGTCTCCTCCTTCAGCTCATGCAATTTAGCCTCAGCCCAGTTCTGTCTATAAGCCTTTCCCACATAACACCTTCCAGACCACCCATTTCAAGTTTCAAAGCAGCCTCAATAAGCCTATTCTCTCGGCTAGCATTACTATCATCTTCGCGGAGGAAGAGGCTCTACCTAGCGTTTCTGTGCACACCTCGACGACGCATTCTCAAAGTGGCCATGGCAGCGAGATGCATCTGGAAGACGAAGGAAATGTGAGCAATCATGGTGACTTGCATGTCGAGGGAAATGTTCCTGATGACACCCAGCCCCTAGATGGCAGCTTCCAGGGAGTCTCGGGCTCTGTTGACCCTGCTGATGGTTCTTGTGGCAAACGTTGTTCGTTGGCACATCCAGGTGGCAGTGGTATGGATGAGGAGGTAAAGGAGGGTGAATTCTAGTTTGGCAATGCTTGCTTGGTTGTGGAGGAAGATCCAGGCCAAGAAGCGGTCGTTTGATGCCCGCTGGGCCCTGTGCGCTCCCCCAACTTTTCTTTTTGCTCCCCAGGTCACTTCGTTGTGTTTCTTTGGCTCTGGTAGTGTCTTTGCTATGGGTCTTTGGTTCAATAGTTGTTTTTGCCTCTGGATCTCTGGATAGTATTGACAGTTTTGCTTAAGGCTACCACCTATCCTTTCTGTGGTTTACTGATATGTTCAGTTCTCAATGTATGGTTTTTTGGGTATTATGTAACTCCCAACCATGGGATAGTCTTGATGAGCTGAAGGCTAGTTTCTGCTCTCCTTTGAGGTTTCGATCTCCTTGTAACTTTATTTTTACTTTCTTTTAATAGATTTAGTCTTTACCGAGAAAAAAAATATTATATTAATACAAAAATATTAAATTTAATAATATTAATATTAAAATATATTAATATCGATTTTCATAATAGTATTACTAATAATATATTTTTAATATTAATATTAGATTTAATGTGATTCTTACATGACATGATAATAAAAAATATAATAAAATTAGATCAAATTAATATTTTGAAATATGACAACTTTTATTATAACTTTGACCTCGAAATATTTTATATCTTTAAATTTTTAATATATCCATAAGAGATGGGTTTTCCTTTTAAAGATTAATCTTATAAAAGTTCAATTAAATTTTTTTGGAGTCAAATTAAATAAAACTTAAAGCATTTTTTATTCTTTGTGTTAAATTAACCTTTTTCTTTTTATTTAAGAAATGGTATTGACTTTAGCAAAGCCTAAAGATGTTTAAAATTTTACTTAATTTTGAATTTTAATGTGGTAAAAACTTTTGTGGAAGGTAAATTTATGATCCATTCAAATTAAAGGTATATGATAAGATATATTTTGAGCATGTACAAACATACTTACACATTGCCCCCATACTAGGCTATAGAATGCGCCTCTTAGTGCAACAACACAATTTTTTTTTAATGTTGTTCATAACCTATATCCATCTGAATTTTCATTTTTTGTAAAATAATATCATATAAACTTGGTTAAATTATTAATGGATTAAATTTTATATCTTTCTTGATTCTAAATCTATGGGATTCACATAAGAATCATATCCTATTTTTTTTTTTTTTTTACAAAGGCTCGATTAAGCTTAATAGCTCAATCGAACCCCTCACTAACCACATAAATGACTTGATTGAGGGTTTCTTAAACACTCGATTGAACTATTTGAATTTATAATTTAAGCATTGAGCTTCGAAGGTCCCCAAAACCACAATTTTAACACCCCTTCTGCTGATTTATTTGCAACACCTTTTTGTACCCTAGCGGACCTAGGGAAAAAATTATCTTTAAGTGGCAAAGTTAATCATGTTATATTCATGAAGGAATCCTCTATCAAATGGCATATGAGTTTGACATTTTCGAATTCATATGATATTTTTCGTAGATTTATTTTAAACATAATGCTTGAATTTTTTTTGGATAGTTTCAAAGAGGCTGAATAAAAAATCAATAACATAAAATATACACAATGATTTTTTTTCAAAAAATACCAATATCTTTGTTTATGTATCCTCTTTAACGATACTCTTTGTTTTTCAATTTATTTAAATAGTTGAAAGAAACCTTATGCAAACACATGTGTTCACAAAATGCAATAGAAATATTACTTCGTCAACTTCGAAAAATAATAAAAAAATATACTTTTGCATAAGAAAATAAATTTTTAATATGAAAAGCTTAGTTCTCTGTGTGTAGATCATGCTTATATATATATATATATATAGATATTAAAAATTACACATTTTAGACAAAGTTATGCTACTTGAACAAACACATACCTCTTAAGATGTGCGAAAATTTGCATGGACAAGCATTTCATTTAATGGAAAATTGACATATTATACGATACTAATTTTTTTTGCAAAAATTATCATTAGGACAAAATAATACTCCACAAATTGCCTTCTTACTCTAAATCAAAATTCACAATGCTTATATGAATTTCAAGGGCTTCAATTCGTTAAAAGAGTAAATTTTTGAAATTTCATCATGACATTTGGCCCAAACGTGTAACCCATATTCATGCATTCACCTTGAGACTTTTGAGGCCTCTGATTTTAGGGTTTGACCAAGATAATGAAAACCCCGTGGTGTAACGATCCTTTAGGGTTTTGACCTTGTTGTGTGAGGAGTTGAATGTCCTCTAGGGTTTGACCAACCCTTTGTAGTTGGAACACAAATGTTCATGGAGGTTTGACCTTAGTGATGGAAAAATTGTACTAGTCTCTACACCATGTGGTTGAGGCACTGCCAAAATCATGGTGACTAGCTGTTGTACCTTAGGATAGGTAGCTTGTATGATGGTACATAGAGTTGTGGTATCTTAGGATGAATAGATTGTATGATGGTACATAGGGTTAGTACCTTGGTAGTAGCCTAGATGGTACCTATATCCCTAAAAGATATTGGGTTGGTACCTTGG
Organism: Pinus tabuliformis; assembly: GCA_031772625.1. Classification (NCBI taxonomy): domain Eukaryota; kingdom Viridiplantae; phylum Streptophyta; class Pinopsida; order Pinales; family Pinaceae; genus Pinus; species Pinus tabuliformis. Next base: position 2,029,601,336 of record CM062816.1, read on the forward strand.
TGGCAACCTAGATGGTACCTAGATCCCAGAAATATGTTAGGTTGGTACCATAGCAGTAGCCTAGATGGTACCTAGATCCTTGAAAGATGATGGGTTAATACCTTGGTAGTAGCCTAGATGGTATCTAGATCCGTGAAACAATATTTGTCAGGTTCATACCTTGGCAGTAGACTAGATGGTATCTAGATCCCTGAAACAATAATTGTTGGGTTGATACCTCGACTGAAGCCTAGATGGTAACTAAATCCCTAGAAAAATATGCCTTTTGGATTGGTGTATTGGAAATAACCTTGATAGCACCTAGAGTCCTGTAGAAGCATGTCCGTTGGGTTAGCACCTTGGTTGTGGAAAATGAGATATTATCATTGTTGAAGGATGAGTCATTATGAATACCTCCCTAGTTAAGAGGGAGCGTTGGAAATTGTAACTAGGTTCGATCTTCATAATGTGTATTTTTCATTGATGTAATATACATGATCATCATGCTTGACAAAAAAAATTATATGTCAAAAGAAAAATGATTTTGTACATCTTCCAATTGGAAATTTGAAAGAAGAGAAACATTTGAATTTTTATGAATATTATTTATCTTCCTAGATGCCAAGTTAGCCCTCCTTGGAGACAAGCCAACTCAGCCCTATGAGGCGTCCTTTCACACATGGAAACAGATAATATTGGTCATTGTTCTCCTCCATTGGGTGCCAAGAGATTTCGTAGATCTTCTGTGATGAGATTCAAACCTTTGTGGAAACAAGAATCCAGTTAGGTTATATGGTAAGAACTCGGATCTGTGGTATATATCTTATGAAGAAAAGTAAAAAGTTTGAGGAGCATCCTTCTTGGTGAGATACGAATATTTTTGTGGAAGGTCTCTGTGATAATTCATATCTTCTTTAACTCTACACTTGTGACAATTCAAACCTTTTGTGATAGTCTTCTATGATGATATGCAAAATGGTGTGGCTTTTATCTATGTGAAATACATGCCTCTGAAGCACTATGATTCATGTGGTACATGAGCTATGTTATTGTCAAATGGAGAGATAAATTGGCAATGGAACCAACTGGTTACTTAACTATATGTATTTGACTTGGATTTCTCTTGACTCTATAAGGAAAGGATTGATGGGTTTTCCCCCCTGGTGGAGTTTTTCTGAGGCCTTTGGCCTAATCTCTTTTGTTCTTTGTCTCTTGTACACTATGATCTTAATGTTTTGTATCTAATGGTAATTACTTGATGAAGAATATTAATAAACTAAGAAAAAAGAACTATAATAATGCTCACAAGTAATTATCATGTTAATGAATTCACTTTTCAACTATAATTCTAACATCTATATCAACTAATTTTAATGTGGATGTGCCAGTACATGTCAATACCTTTTTTTAGTAGAGAATTTGAAGTGACCTCAAAATTGATGATATACCCTTTTATCTTAGTTAAGTTGAAACCTCCCTTGAGGTTATAGGAATGAATCTTCCCAGAGATGGGGAAATTATACAAATAGAGGTACACTAAAATGAATCAACAAACCTTCAAACTTATAGCCAAGATAACTACAAGATATTTATTTAAAAATGTTGGAGATGAAAAACATTAACTGCCTATAAGAATATAAAATAAATTAAAATAAATTTAAAATAAAATATATCACAAATTCTAAAATATACTTAACAAAAGATTTAAAAATCATGAAAATTATAAAATAAATTAAATGTTGTAAATTAACAATAGAATGAATTCAAAACATAAATACATAGGTTTGACTTATATGTAAAATTATTTCATATTCTTTTTGAGTGCAAAATGATTTAGTGTTATGATTTAAGTAGATCATAAATGCAATACTCTCTTTAATAACCACTTATAAACTAGTGCATAAAAAAAATAGATTTTAACTTCATTAATAACAATCTACCATAGAATTTAATCGAAAAATAAGTTTTAACTTTATTAACAACCATCTACAATATGTTGAAGATAATGGAGAATATCCTAGAATAGGTAGAGTTGGTTCACATAGCCTCAGGATAGGAATTAGTTTCTATTTCATAGGATCCTGTTCTAACTTCCCTAAAACCATGTATTCTATTTAATGTGTAATGTTGATGAACAATGCAGAGCGTTCTGCAGAGCCAGACTCTCCTGGTTCAGATTCTCTTTCGTAGAGCTGACCAGTGGGTTTTATTTTCATTAATGCAAACATTACCATTTTTATCATGGTATTAGAGCATAAGGGCTGAGGAGCCTGTATGCTAGTTGGTGGGTGGTTCTTTGAATCGAAATCATCGTAGGTTTTGGGTGGATATCCGCGACGATTCACTACTACACTTCTTCGAATTTTCATTTTTTGATCGTCACACTTTTCCAGTGTACAGTTGCAACGGTTGCGACTAGTCTCTGAAAATTGGTGTATTTCCACGACTAGTCATGGATATTGGGCAAATATCAGTGACGATCGTGTAAATCAAAGAAATTGCAAAGGGAGCCAAGAACAAGGTTGTAGCTATCAAAGAAGCTGAGTGGGGAAGCCAAGAACAAGGCTGTAGCTGACAACATGAGGTTGTCTAGAGGCTGAGAAGAAAGCCACGGAGATCTGCGCGTGTTTTGCGAGATCTAACAACAGTGATTTGTCTCTGTCACATATCTGGGGTAAATTTAACATCTTTTACCTGTTGAATTTTTTTTTCTAAATTGCTAAGATGAATAACAACATATTTGAAGCATGCATGAACAAGCATACCAAGCTCAATGGTTCCAATTATGCAAATTGGAAGTTTAAGATGTAGACTCTACTAGAAGCGCAGATTGCTTGACAGATTGTGAATGGGGATGAGCCGAGGTCCGCGGCTAGATCAACATCAGTCCTAGATTGGGAGAAACGAGAAAGTAGAGCAAGTAAAATGTTAAATATGTCAGTGAAAGACTGCATTATACCACACATCAGAGAAGGTAAGTCAACTAACGAGATTTGGGAATTCTGAAGGAATTGTAGAGATCAAAAATTCAAATCGTCTTTTGCTCCTCAAGAGTAAGATTCTGTCCATGAAGATGGAGGAGAATGAAATGATTACTTCATTCGTAGCAAGGATCAAGGATTTCAAAACCAAATTATCAGATATTGGTCATACAATGGATGATACATATCTTGTGACCATTACAATGAATGGTGTCACTGATGATTATCGTATGTTCGTCACTGGGATCAATTCCAGAGAGAAGATCCCACACTTTGAAGAGCTGACAGGTATACTGATGTAGGAAGAAGAGAGGAGATCGACTCTAAAGCTCCAGAGAGTCGATCTTGCATTGGTGGCGAGGAAGAACTTCTACAAAGGGAAAGGAAGTCCACAACAACAAAACAGAGCAAGTTCACATAAACGGCCAAATCTGACCCAAGGTATGCACTTGAATAAAATCTACTCTGAAACTCAATGCTTTTATTGCAGAAAAATGGGGCATATTGTGAGGGAGTGTAGGAAAAATAAGTATCATGAAGAATAGCAAAAGTTAAAGAGACATGCAGGTCATCTCGTGAATGGTGATCAGGTGCAGAATTTGAGGTTGTTCATGGTAGATCGTGATGAAAATGTTGATGCAGACATCTGGTATGTAGATTCAGGAGCGTCAACACACATGACACGGAACAAACATTGGTTGGAGGATTTTAAAGAGATCAACGAAGGTGCACAGATTTACCTAGGAGATGAACAAATTCATCAAATCAAAGGATGTGGGAAAGTTTCTGTTATTCTACCTGATGGTAATATCAAACAAATTTATAATGTAATGTATGTGCCTAGCATAACAAAGAACATGATTTCTGTATTAATGATTACAGATCAAGATTTGAAAGTTGAATTTTTAAAATCTAACTGTTACATTAAGGATCTGCTAGATGGAATGAAGACAATTACTACAAGAATCCGAATAGGAGGAATGTACAAGTTGGATGTGAGACCTGCACTGGTTCGAGCATTGACAATAGCAAGCCTAACTACAAAAGAGCTTTGGCACCAGAGATTTGGCCACATCAATTACAATGATTTGCTATTACTACAGAGGAAAGAAATGGTAAGAGATCTTCCTATGCTAAAGCAAGTACATAATGATTGCAATGCTTGTACTTTAGGAAAAATGCATAGAGAAGAATTCCTTGTTAGAATAGAAAAGAAATAGAGGGATATACTGGAGTTAGTGCACACAGACCTTTGTGGTCCCATGTAGACAAAATCATTAGGAGGTGCAGTGTATTTCCTACTGTTTATTGATGACTGTACGAAGTTTTCTTGGGTGTATTTCTTAAGTAAGAAGAGTCATACATTTGAATACTTTAAGCAGTTTAAAAATATGATTGAAAGACAAACATGGAAACAGTTAAAAATTATCCACTCTGATCAAGGGGGAGAATACAGGAAAGATGAACTCATCAAATATTGTAAAGATCATGGAATTTTGCAGCAGTTTACAGTACCCCATGCTCCACAGCAGAATGGAGTAACAGAAAGGAAGAACAGGACTCTGGTGGAATGTGCGAGAAGTATGCTAAAAGGTAAGAATCTTTCAAATGGTTTTTGGGTTGAAGCAGTGAGTACATCGGTTTATTTAAAAAATAGGAGTCCTATAAGAAGTCTTGAGTTTAAAACTCCTTTTGAAGCTTTGTATGGATATAAGCCTGCAGTAAAACACTTAAGAATATTTGGATGTAAAGCATTTGCCTACATACCCAAGGAAGATAGAAAGAAATTAGACTCAAAAGCCATCAAATGCACTTTTATAGGGTATTGTTCGTCATATAAAGCATACAGATTATTTAACCCCTCTACTCACAAGATCTTTGTTAGTAGAAATGTTAAATTCCATGAGTAGGATAGTGAAGAAATTGATGAGCACTATGATGGATGGGACATCCCGTACTTTGAAGAAGAAGAAGCAGAGAACAATTAGGATCAACAACAAACAAAGGAAGAGGATGAGAAACAACAACAACAACAAAAGAAATAGCAGCAACAGTAGCAACAACAGTAGCAGCAACAACAAAAACAACAACAACAACGGCAACAACAGGAAGAAATAAGGTTTGAAACCACTACCCCACCACTCAGGTGATCAGGTAGAAAAGCTCAAATGCCTGCAAGATATAGGGAAAATGCATTTATAACTAGTATGATGAATGTTGTTGAACCATCTAGTTATAAAGAAGAAAATGAAAGTAATGAATGGAAAATAGCCATGGAACAAGAATATGATTCAATAATCAGAAATAACACTTGGGAATTGGTCGAACTTCTTAGAGGAAAATAGGTTATAGGTTGCAAATGGTTATATAAACTGAAAATTAATGTAGATGGAACTATAGAAAAACTGAAAGCTAGGTTGGTTGCAAAGGGGTACACACAAAAAGAAGGGATAGTTTATTAAGAAACCTTCGCCCTTGTAGCTAAATTGAACACCATCAGAATGTTAATTTCCTTAGCTACTAAGAGACATTGGATGATGCACCAACTAGATGTCAAGTCTGCATTTCTGAATGGAGAACTGAAAGAAGAGGTTTATTTAGAGCAACTAGAAGGTTTTGTCCAAAAGGGAAAGGAACATTTAGTTTGTAGGTTGAAGAAAGCACTCTATGGACTAAAACAAGCTCCCAGGTCATGGTATGAGAAAATTGATTCATTTTTTTTGCAAGCTGGCTACAATAGAAGTAAGAATGACCCTAATCTTTACACCATGAAAGTGAAAAAGGATGCATAGTGCTGATTTTGTTATATGTAGATGATTTGATAATTACAGGTGATGCTATAGATGTAATTGATGAAATCAAGTAGCAGATGTCACAGATGTTTGAGATGAAGCATCTCAGTGAACTCATATATTGTTTAGGTCTTGAGATCTGGAGAGATTTAGGTCAAACATTTCTGTCTCAAGCAAAGTATGTCAAAGGCCTGTTAGAAAAGTTTAGAATGGATCAATGTAAGTCTGCACTGGTACCATTGCAGTAGAACATCAAATTGCAGTGTGAGGATGGCTCAAAAGCGGCGGATGCAACACTTTACAGACAGTTGGTTGGGAGTCTGATCTACCTAACCACCACTAGACCTGATTTGGCTTATGCAGTCAGTGTGTTAAGCCAATTTATGTCTAAGCCACTTGAAAGCCATTGGAATGTAGTGAAGAATGTTTTGAGGTATCTTCAAGGTACTATAGATTATGGAATTATTTACACTGACTCTTCTAATGTTAGACTAGCAGGATTTGCAGATTCAGATTGGGCAAGAAATGTAGATGATCACAGATCTATAACAGGTTATGCATTCAGTCTTAGAGTCGGGGTGATCACTTGGAGCAGCAAGAAGCAGAACACAGTCTCCTTGTCCTTAGCAGAAGCAGAGTATCAAGCCATGTGTGCAGCAACGTGTGAGGTGGTTTCGTTGCGGAGATTTCTCTAGGATGTTGGGGAAGAACAGAAAATCGCAACAACAATCAGATGCGATAATCAAAGTTCAATCAAGCTGGCCAACAATCTGGTGTTTCACAAAAACACGAAACATATTGATACTCAATTCCATTTTGTAAAGGAGAAAGTGCAATATAAAGAAATTCTTCTGGAATATTGTAATATATGTGATAATGTTGCGGACATTTTCACTAAGCCCCTTGGAAAAGTTAAGTTTCAAATGTTTAGGGAGATGTTAGGCATATATGTGAACCCATTCTCCATTAAGGGGGAGTGTTGAAGATAATGGAGAACATCCTAGAATAGGTAGAGTTGGTTCACGTAGCCTCACGATAGGAATTAGTTTCTATTTCTTAGAATGTTGTTCTAACTTCCCTAAAACCATGTATTCTATTTAATGTGTAATGTTGATGAACAATGTAGAGTGTTTTGCAGAGCCAATCTCTTCTGGTTCATACTCTCTTTTGTAGAGCTGATCAGTGGGTTTTATTTTTAGTAATACCTTTTTATCTTAGTTAAGTTGGAACCTCCCTTGAGGTTATAGGAATGAATCTTCCTAGAGATGGGGAAATTATGAAAATAAAGATACACTAAAATGAATCAACAAACCTTCAAACTTATAGCTAAGATAACTACAAGATATTTATTTAAAAATGTTGGAGATGAAAAACATTAATTGCCTATAAAAATATAAAAAAATAAAATAAATTTAAAATAAAATATATCACAAATTCTGAAATATAGTTAACAAAAGATAAAAAAATCATGAAAATTATAAAAATAAATTAAATATTGTAAATTAACAATAGAATGAATTCAAAACATAAATACATAGGTTTGACTTATATGTAAAATTATTTCATAATCTTTTTGAGTGCAAAATGATTTAGTGTTATGATTTAAGTAGATCATAAATGCAATACTCTCTTTAATAACCACTTATAAACTAGTGCATAAAAAAATAGATTTTAACTTCATTAATAACAATCTACCATAAAATTTAGTTGAAAAATAAATTTTAGGTTTATTAACAACCATCTACAATAAAATATAATTAAGTTATTATGAAAGATAAAACAAAATTTTGGCTCTCAATTACATCTTATCATTGAGTTATTAGGAATGATAAAACAAAATTTTGGCTCTCAATTACATCTTATAATTAAGTTATTAAGAATGATGAAACAAAATTTTGGCTCTCAATTACATCTTATTGCTATAAAATATCCAAAAACAAATGTTCAAAAGTCTAGAGTGTGACCCAATACAAAATTCAAACCTCCAGATAACGCAATCAAAGCTCTCTCTTAAATGTTAAGTATCCCTAAGATGTCATACCGGAGGGAAAAGTCACGAAGAAGAATGTAGAAATGTGTCAAACAAGCACTTAAATGTTAGATATCCCTAAGATGTCACACTTTAGGGAAAGGTCACGAAAGAAGAATGTAGAAATGTGTCGTACAAGCGCTGACAGATCACATGATCACGATAGAGAAGAAGTCAGAGTTTAAACGATTTTGTGACCATGACGGTCTAAACAAAAGCTGTAAAATCTATCTACAATGGGTAGACATGGGAGGTAAAACACCGTGAAGTACTTATTATTGTAAGGTCTTCACATAACTTAGACCAATTATTTTTGCTGAGCATTCATAAGCATAAGATGCTTAAACATTATAGACAATGGAGAAATTGAGAATGATTATGAAGATGTATAGATTAGCTGGGGTTTAGTGTTTATAATTCGCATTTAGCTAAAAGGGAGGAAAGTAAAAAGATAAAATTGTTTTGCTATATATTAAGTTATATAGAATTTTACTTATAATTTTAATGACAACATCTCACAAAGATTGTTTTTTTATCACTTAAAATATTTATAGATTGATATATAGTTTATAGTTACTAGTTTATCATCAACCATAGTTTGATATATAGTTTTTGTTGATAGTATAATCTATTATTAGTTTTACTAGCAATTTTAGTGTTTGTGCAAATATTTTTGTGCAATTTTTTTTTTTAAGCTTGGAAAGGCTACATCTTCATCATGTCCAATATATCACTCCGATCATGAATTGGTGAATTCACATCAAGGACTGGCTTAATAAAGCACCCTATCACCATCTATCCAAGACCCTGTAATAAAGCACCCTATCACCATCTATCCAAGACCCTTTGGACAATATCTTGCAATTTGAAAACTCTATTTAGTTGAATTTGAAATCCTTGATAATGTAAAATCAAAATTTGATTGAACTAAATTGTATGGATGAAATTTTTGTTTATACCATTTTAAATAACTTACATAACTTAAACATCATTTAGTGACATACATATAAGTGCATAATTAAGCAATGCCCTATAAACAATATACATAAAAGGGAAGAAGAGGAGACTTGAACCAACTAGTTTTCAAAGAGATCCATGTGCACTGCGATTAATGTTTGATAGTCTAATCTATCACTAATTTGCATACTATATCATTATTTGAATGATTTCTTTAATTATTTGGAGTTTTTAAACTAGAATTTGGCTAAATTTGATTGTGGTTAAATAATGTTTTTATTACTCGTTAAAAATATGTTTTTGAATGTATAAATAGGTTTAGCCTCTATCAAAATATATAATTCACAAATCAAACTTAGGATTCCAACAAATTCTTGTGAAATTTTAAGTAGATTTGAAAGAAATAAAACTCTTATAATATGATTTGGAAACAAGTTTGTCTAAACAAGCCATATGTTAAATTTTTTGAAAATAAGTTATCAAGCTTCAAAATTTTATTTATGACACTGAATCCATATCCCAATTAAAAAAAAAAAAAATATGAATACTCTCACCATAAAATTTTCCTAGAGAATTTTTGACTAGATTCTAAAGAGAAATTGCCTCTTTAGACAACGTCCTTTGCAAACTGGTAAACTTGTGGAACAACATTGGAATTTCAAAAACTAGCCTCCCTCATGAGGTTGAGGAGACTCACTACGGATGTTCGAACTGTTTCATCAAAACTGTCCAACTTTGTCGGAAAATATCCGGCATGAAATGAGATAACCTGAGACAAAAGCGAGCGAGCTTGACTGTGGCCCTCAAATACTAAAGATGGCCACCTAGCTCATCAATATCCAAGCTGACCCCTTTCAAAAGGGGTGTGTCGCAATCTGATCACGTCATATGGTTGTATTGTACGCTACTCCACTGATTTGCTTTTGCTTTTCTGGTTGTTGAAAACTACTCCTCCCTTCCTGCCCATCCACGCTTCTTTGATTAATTGGGGCATGGAAGGTCCACGGGCAGCGTGCACGCGCGCATACTGTTTAGGGTTTGTTAGTTCGTTGGGTTGTTAGTGTCTCTTCTCCTCTGAAGATGGCGACTGCCTACCTAAACCACTTTTAGAAGAAGATTCAGAGACGCAGATATATATACAACATGAAAATTTAGTTGTGTATATCCATCCATCAATGAGTTATGCAGCCTCCGAGTGTCATAATATTCCAACGCAACTGTGCTGCTTTGGCGGAGATAAACATCATGAGAACGAAGGCGGTGGAAGTTGGGCTTTCCATACAGTCAAACAGGGAATGTTCAGCCTGCAGCAGGCATGGATGACACCCATGACCATAGAGGTAGCCGGCTGGCGCTATCCTAACTGAGCTTAGTATTTGTTGAAATGGACTTAATGAGTAAACTGTGTATATATTCAAGAAACTTGCATGGCTGCATCTCTTGACCTTGCAAGACCAAAAGGGTGGTACTTCCAATCTGCAGGGGAGAGAGTTTTGGCCTCACAAAGATGGCAGTATTCTTGATCTCACAAATAGTTTATCCCTCCTGAGCTTCTCCTAACAAAACAGTTTTCTTCTATTACTACTATCAATTGTAGTATTTATTTCACTTCTTCCATTATGGGGGAGAGTGATCTAAGTGCAACTATGTGATACCTCCTGTCACATGATTTTAAGTATTGTCACTTCAGTTTGGATTATTCATTTAGCCATTGACTTGCATCTGCAAGTTAATTTACACTGCCACAACCACGTTGACTTGCATTTGCAAGTTTAATTTAGATTTTATAAAGTTCAAATTTGCATTTCATAATATTGTGAATTAGTGTGACCCAAATTATATTATGTGAATTCCTTTTTACTATGAAATATTGTGCATTGATCAATTTCCTGTACTGAGAGCTTAGCATCTCGTTTCATATCCGTAGAGACTCTATAAAACCCTACCACATATATATTGTTGAACAGAGATCTAAGTAGCCTATTGTGAAGGGAGCAAGCTGACATTTTGGAGGAATTTATCCATGCATGACTGTTAAGAATTTACAGATCCTTCTTGTTCCCTGCTAATTTATAGAGTTTGGCTTAATCTTCCATCAGTTACTTCTCCCATTTGTTGATTTATTTACTATATATTTTTAACATGAATAATTTACTTTATTTGCAAAAAATTAGACGGATATCTAACAAAGTGATGTTAAAGTAGCAGTATAAATCTTCTAAGTTGCGGTTGTAATAATCGTTTTCCAGTCATATTTTTGTATTCAATTTGACTTAAAATATATTATCTATCTGTGAGAATCACAAGTTTCAAATAATCTTAATATTATAGGAATTTGCGACTGAATTACGTATATATTCAAAAACTCAAGTTTAATAAAAAGTAACGACGTAGTCTTTAACGCGACTTTTTGAAAGCCTTTTCGGCGATTTTTTCCGGTGAAAATCCGGCCGTGATTTATTGGAATCCAAGTTTGATAGCTAATTTCTGCACAATGAAACCGTCCCAGGGGTTTTTCAGGGTGCTGAATCCGAATATGCAGTTAAAAAACCATTTTAACTGCAACAAATCATGATTTCATCTCAATTTCTTCCGCCGGATTCCGTCACCGGAATCTCAAAAAGTCGCATTATAGACAAACGACGTAGTCTTTAACGCGACTTTTTGAAAGCCTTTCCGGCGATTTTTTCCGGTGAAAATCCGGCCGTGATTTATTGGAATCCAATAAAAGTAACCATACATTTTTTATTACTGAAAACGCCAAACATCAAAAATTAAAATTCCACCAATTTTAAATGTTCTTAATTATATTATTAAATATTACTGCAAAAAATAATATGACACATTTATTAATATATGGAATTATTTGATACATTCTTAAATACTCTTTATTAATATTAAGATACAAAATAATTAAATATAACTAAAAAAATAACATGATACATTTACTGCTATATAGAATTATTTGATGCATTCTTAAATGCTATTTATTAATATTAATATATAAAATAATTAAATATAACTATAAAGTGACTCAAGATACTCTTTATTAATGTATATTGTTATTAGATACATATAGACCTGAGAAAGAAGAGAAAGTCGAACTTTAAATTTAATTAAAAGTAATGATTAATGATATTTTTTTTGAAGATAAGATTCATAAATATTTTAATGAAGTAGTTAAATTTTAAATAGAGTTCGGAATTAATGCTTATAATATTTTTGATAAGATTTATAAATATTTAAAGAATAGAATATTAGGGTTAAAAGTAAATTGCAAAAAAATATAGATTAAATTATATGAAATAGAAAAGAAAGGTGAAGAGAAGAGACAATTAACTAGTAGAAGTCTATAATCTAGAAAATTTTAATTTGAGTAACATTTTTATAAAGATGAAAAAGTTAAATAACAATTTGGTACTAAATAGTTTAGAATTTCAATAAAATATTAAACCTATCAAATACTAAACGAATAAACTTATAGAACTAAACATAAAACAAAAGTCAACAAATGAGCCCTGCAACCATCATTTTTGGTTTAAAAATAAGAAATAAAGACACACTAGTGAGAGAAGAACTACAAAATAAATTACACATTTAAACCACTTGTATCCTAAAAACAAAGAGGTTTTGCAAAATAATTGAATATAAAGAAAGCTTAATTTGGGTTAAGATAAGTTCTAATTATTATAAGTGTCACAAATTAAGTATAACTTCTTGTTTGAAAAGGTTAAGAATATTTATAAATGAAGACTTTATTTTACAAGACCAAGTTGAATTAAGAAAATAAGTTCTAAAGGTAAAGTAACTAAAAATAAGAAAATGGAAATAATTTGAAATCGAAAAGTTTGTGTTAGGAATAGTGGCCAAAAGGATAACAATAAACAGGAATTTAGGACATGATACTATAGATTGTGTCCCATTTTGGAACTATCGTGGATTTGTATGGACTTAAGGACCTATGTTAAGTTGGATCTTGAGTGAAAATTGATTATTTTGCTTGTTGAAATGGGGCCCCTAACAAAGAAAGTTATGTGTTTAGATCCATATGAAACAAGAGATCTTGTTGTAAAGGGTATGTAATCATTACTTATTACATTAAAAGAAAAAAAAGAGTTTTCCTCACATTAGGTTTCACAAGAAAGACCCTTTCAATGAGTGCATGCGAATGAAGATTTCAAATATTAATGGTAAGTAGATTTATATAGAAATATGTTATTTCATGCCTACTAATTCTACCTTTTATAATAAAAATACTTTAGATAAAAACTTTCTTTACAGTGACTTAGAATATGATATTTATACATTGAAAAATGAAGGAAACATCCTTTTGTTAGGATAATTTAATGCTAAAATAGTAACTAATCAAGCTATCCTTTTAAGCATTGATTCCAACCTCAATCCTCTATGGCTACATGAGGACATTTTTTTAGCTAGCATATACAAAGGACAATTTGAAGACTTTGGTGAGATATCTTTAGTATCAAGCTAATCAAGCTTTGTAGTTCTCAAGTTCTAATATTATACAATGGTTTAATGAAGTGCAAAAAAACCATTCGAATGAATTATATTCATCATCTTGGAAACAATTTGGCACATTACCCCAAATCTAACTTCCTAGATACAACTAAATAATAAATGTTGACATCTTGAAAGTGATTATTTTTCATAGGGTATTCTATATTGATAATTAATTTTAATGATTTAGTTATTTTTCACATTCTTATTCATTATTTCATAATTAAGAAATTGCACAGAAGACATCAAAAATATAACATTTATGACAGTAATATCATAAAAAGACAACCAAACAAAGAACACAAGAGTTTGCCCCAGGAAAAAACACATGGGGGAAAAACCCAACAACCTTTTCCTTAGAAAAATTGTTCACTCCAACAAGAGACACACCTAGAAATCCTAGTCATTTATAAGGTCAAACTCACTAACAAAATAAGGATGGTAAAACCTACTTTGTCAATCTCCTCGTCAATTCAACTAGTTGCCCAATAACTTTGGTCTAGTATGTTCTGCTAGGGCATAATTTTAGCCTCATAATTTTTGCTAGATAGAATCAATCTTGTTTCCTTTTGAATTTCAGTCTTTCCACAAAGATTGCTTCCTTAGAAATTTGGTCCTCCATCATAGAATGCTACCACAGAGATTTGGTCCTTCAACACAAAGATTCATGAGACCCAATTTGTTTTCTTCCTGAAACTTCTTCGTTTTCTTTATATATTACTCACTTGCCTCTTCCCTTCTTTGATTGCCTCATACTTCTTTTATTTTCTTAGGAAGACTCAGTTTCTTGCTTCCTTGGAAAGGAGGTCAAATGCGTCACATATATATTCTCTTTCTTGACCAAATGGGTGTATCTTAGGCTGGGGCCAACTTGAATAGGAGGAAGGCCAACTTGGCTTCTTTGGAGCCAAAAAATCAAATATTAAAAATTTATTTTTTTCTTCTTTAAAAACCAAAATAATAATAATTATGAAGATCGACCATACCTACAAAAATTCAACACTCCCTCTTAGCTAGGCATGTATTCATAATGACTATCTAGATTCTCTCATGTTGACAAATTTATTTAAGAAAATTTTATAACAAATTGTCATCATTACCATAATTGGGTCAAGAAATGTGACACATGGTAAACCAGTACCATCAAACACTTACCGTAATATGGTCAAACAATTTTGACACATGGTAAGTCAATAACATCAACAAGTTACCATATTCACGACAAAACCTTGTACCAATGGTATATCCTCACCATAATTCACGTCAGTACTTCAGACACATGGTACATCATTTAACATCAAATAGCCACCTTGGGTTGGTACCTAACACATGGCATCCACATTAATCTTGGTCCACCATCATTCGGGTAAATATCTTTGATTGATAGATATCTTTAACTTCAAGGATGCATTTAGAATTGCATATAACAGAGCATATTAACCACACAACACAAACCACATGAAAATAAGTAGAAAAACATAAGAAGCCATGAGATCAAGACATATGATTTGATTACAAAGTTCACCCAATGTGGTCTACGTCTGGGCCCTGCTCAATAGTGGGGAGGCCTTATTTTATTCAGTGGCATCAAAGAAATTAGTTACAAGAAACTTTATAAAAATTACCCTTATACCTCCAATCTCATGATGGCCTGAAAATGGAGAGCTTAGGTGGAGAAACAAACATCAGAACTAAATTCTGGGTGTGAAAAGTGCAAAATCGATTATAAACTTGCCCAATTATGACACTGCCACATTTCGTCCTCTAATGGAATCTTCAAGGAATCTTTCTAATTCCCTCACTTAGGGTTCCAAACCCTAGACCTGCTCCTTGTTCTGCTTGGATAGAGGTTTCGCACCTCCTGGTTCCAACCTCCACCTCTGTTGCACTCCCTACTGAGAAAATGATGAGGGTTTAAGTATTTGGCGCTAGGCAGAGCCACTAAGGAATGAGCCTATGGCTCGTTGGTGGTGGAGTCGACTAGGTGGGCAAAGGATTGGGTTTTGAATCCCTCGCCTTCCCAAAATGGATGACTGTTTTATTAACCAAGGCATCAAATGGTTGGCGCAACCAATGATGTTTGACGGTTACATGCGACGATTTGGTTTGGAGGCTTATTTCATATATATATATATATATATATATATATATATATATATATATATATATATATATATATATATGTGTGTGTGTGTGTACATATATATACACATATATATGTGTATATATATATAGGTATATATATATATATATACCTATATATATATACACATATATGTGTATATATATGTACACATATATATACATATACATATATATATATATATATATGGTGCATCATTCCGACGGTTAATGCATCTTGTTCACAATTGAGATTCATGTTACATATATGGTTGTTGGTTCCACCAAGGTTGGGCAGTTTCAGCGGGTATGGCCCACCCACCCCAACCACACACTTTTTTTAATACTATATGTGATATATCCATGTGGGGGTGGCAGCTTGCCATCCCTATTATTATATTTTTTTGTTTTTCACAACTACATAGCCATTTTTCAACTTGCTGAAAATAAGGATTACTAGAATAATTATCAATTCGAAAAATTCACCCATTCTGGTGGCCGATTTAGTGCATCATGTTTTTGCCAATTTTTTGCCTCCTTAAGCATGCCACTTGGCCAATTTTGATCCAAAATTTGACCATACAAACTTGGATTTGAGTGATGTTCACACTGTTGGAATCAAGGCCACGGGCACTATGAATTTGTCTTGGTTTCACTTCCATATGAAGACTTTTATTTTTGAGCTATTTTCAAGACCACTTGTATTTCTGGATCCTCTAGGATCATTCCTCCCCACCAAATAGTTTTTGGACCGCCAAAAGATTTATCAGTCAACAGGAGAGGGAGGGAATCACTCCCTCAATTTCTCCTTCTCCATCCATCGGGCCTTACTTGGATGCATTCCTTTTGAAGCCAATATGAAGGTACTCCATGTCTACCTGTCGTGAAGTCCTAATCTTCTTGTTGATAATGATGTCCTCTAGTAGCTTGTCCAAGTATTCAAGTGCAAAACCATCCACTATAGGAACCTTTCTAACCTATTTGGTATCCATGATCAAAGAAGTCTCATAAAGCTTCCAGTTTTCAACATTCACCACTGAGTATATCTGCATGTATGCTGGCAAATTGAGACGAAAAACATTGTCTCCAATATTCTCCAATATGGTGAATGGGCCATATCGGATTGGTCACAACTTCTTTTCTTCCCATTTCATTATGTCTTTGTTGATGTGGAGCCACACTTTGTCTCCAACCTAGAACTGGTGATCGACTCGATGCTTTTCATGTTGGGCTTTATATTGAGCTTGACTCTTCTCTAACTGCTCCTCCACTTCCTAGTGAATCAAATGAATCCACTGAATAAACTTCCACATTTTTTCCCTATGATTTTTCCCACTGGAATATTCGTCTCTCCCAAAGAGCATGTCTAAGGGATGCTTTGGTAAATAACCAAAGCATGTCTCAAATGGTGAGGTTCACGTGGAAGAATGCACTACTCGGTTGTATGCATGCTGAACATAAGGAATTTTCTCATCCCACAACTTGGGATACTTGCCACAATAACATCGAAATAAGTGTGTCATTGTGCGGTTGACAACCTATGTTTTTTCGATAGTCTGCAGATAAAATGTCATGCTCCTCTTCAACTTGGTGTCCATCATTCTCCAAAAACTCGTCCAAAACTCTCCAAGAAAGCAAGAGTATCGATAAGAGACAATGGATGTGGGAAACCCAAAGTCGACCCATACAAATTGGAAGAAGAGATGAGAAATCTACTTTGTAGTGACCTTCTTTTTAAAAGGCATTAATACACATTTTGCTAAATCAATCTATGACGACATGTAAATAGTCATGGCCTCTCCTAGACAAAGAAAAACCACCTACAAAATCCATCAACACACTTTCCCATGGATGACTCAGAATAGGGAGTGGTGTGTAGAGCCCTAGTTTTCTATTAGTGTGCTTGCTAACTGAACACAACACACATCCCTTTATATATAGAGTCACAACATTTTTCATGTGAGGCCAATAACATAACCTCTATAAATGACAAAAGGTTTTCCCTACACCAAAATGACCCGATGCAAGAGAGGTATATGCCTCTCTGATTACATGTATTCATTCATTGGTGGGGATACAAAGTTTTCCAAGGTGATACAACAACTTTCCATGCAAATGCTAACTATCCACCTGCGATCCATGAGTTAGATTTTCATAAATCTCCTTAAAATCAACAACATCAGCATATTGTTCATGATAACTTGCAAAATATAAAGAGGCATTTTGCAAAACTCTAGATGCAGAAATGGGAGGGTGAGAAAGCATATTTTCCACTTTGTTGTTGGTGCCATTCCTATATTTTATTACCAAGTGAACCTATTGAAGGAATCCCATCCATTTGAAATGATGTGCCTGTTGAATCTTGGTTTGTGACTGAAGGTACTACAAGTGATCTATGTGAATGATGGTCTCCTTGTCAATCAAATAGTGTTCCACTTCTTCACGCTGTGAACCAAGGCATACAAATCCTTGTCATATGTGGGATAGTTCACGACAACTTGGGAGAATGTCTCTGAATGGTAACATACATGTTTCTCCCATGGCATATCCACTGGCATCGGTCTCGATCTCGAAAGGCTATCAGAGGTTTGGTAAGGCCAAAACTGGTTCGGTGCTGATCTTCTCTTTTAGTGCATCAAAGGCTCCCTGCTTCTCTCCTCCCCACTGAAATTTTTCCTTCACACTTGTGAATGCATGTAAGGGGGATGCAATGAGGGAGAAGATGGAAATGAATCTTCTTCAGTATTGTACTGCACCTAAAAAGCTACGAACCTTTGTAACATTTGTGGGTTTAGGCCACTTTATGATCACATCAATTTTAGAAAGATCTATTTTCAATTATCCACCATCGACTATGTGACCTAAGTAAACCAAAGAGGTCTTCCCAAACTCACGTTTAGGAAATTTGACATACAATTTTTCTTTTTGCAAAACATCAAGAATTTTATTACCATGACACACATGATCATCCCATGTCCTACTATAAACAAGAATTTCATCAAGATACACAAGTACAACATCATCAAGAAAAGGCCTGAAAATATCATTCATCACCAACCATTCAAACAACCCCTGTTTTGTCTTGAATGCATTCTTCCATACATCATGTTCTGCAATCCTGACTTGATGATAACTGTTGAAAATAGCAACAAGAAATGCTAAATATAGAAGTGCTAAAAATAGCATTGCTATAAATAGCATTTCGACATACATTCCAATTTTAGTTAGTCCCTGAACTAAAATTGAGAATTAAAATTCGAATTTGATCTTAGCAGTTGTTTGTAAAATAATTAATTAATTCATCTTGAGTTAATTGGTTGAAGAAAATCAAACATGAAGTTTATGTGAAGACATGCAACAGTTTCCACTTTGATTGAGGAAGTTATCCCTTGATTAAGGAGGTCAAATATGAGTTGTACTTTGAGTTGTAATTAGTTAGCTCAGTTAACTGAGTTAAGTTCAGTTAAATTAGTTCCAACAATTTGTTGAACCGATTGTGAGTTTAGTTAGTTAATGCATGCATGCATGTAACTACTGCACTTCAGATAACTGAATATTCTCTCAAAAATAACTCATGCATGTTAGTTCAGTCAGAGACCCAGTTGAGATCAGATGATGGGACAATGCACTATCAGTTGCAGGAATATTCCATTGAGGATATCTCTTACATGCAGAAGGAATTCATTCCTTGAGGATTGCACAACTATTTCTGAGTTTTGATGAGTTGTGTGAGAGGCAAATTCACACAGGTGGCAGCATTGGACCCTAGGAGAAACTGCGCAAGGAAATAGGAGGCTTGGAGGACTGAGGGAAGGCATATGTTGTGTCTATTCAGTCTATGAGCTATATTGAGGGATTGTACTCATAGCTGGATAGCTTGTGAGCTAAAGCTTTGTGTAATCCGGACATATTTCCACTTGTATGATAATACAGAGATCGGGGTTTTTAGCTGAGGCTTTCTCCAGAGTATTCTTCTGTGTTCATGTGTGATTGATTTCTCATTCTCTGTTATATGTGTTCTATTTGATCTTGCTCAATATTGATTAAGCTTCCGCAAGTTTGTTTTTAGAATTAGGTCAAGTATTTTGCTTTAGTATATTGCATTATTAGGTGATCTACAGTGGGAAATTCTACATGGTATCAGAGCAAAGGTGATCAAAGCAAAGAACAATATACAAAGAAGGGAGAAGTTAGAAGTTTCAAGTTCCTGATTATAGAATTCGAATTCTTATCGCATCTCAAATTTCACCAATGGCATTCAATAGTTTAAGACTCGAGTATGCCCTTGATGGCAGCTCAAATTATATAGCCTGGAAGGATCGCATGGAAGTAGTATTAGAGGAAAACGGTTTGAAGGAATTCATTAATCAAGAATTCCCCAGGCCAGTAGCTGCTAATCCCTAAGAACTGGCGGAATGGAAGAAATATGTGG
This sequence comes from Pinus tabuliformis, assembly GCA_031772625.1. NCBI lineage: Eukaryota > Viridiplantae > Streptophyta > Pinopsida > Pinales > Pinaceae > Pinus > Pinus tabuliformis. Next base: position 2,029,621,145 of record CM062816.1, read on the forward strand.
CTATAGCGAGGAGAATCCTTCTGGAGGGAGTTTAAGACCACATAGTCTCGAGTCTCCATGGGAAGAAGACACCATTTTCAATGTGGAAAACATTGAAGGATCTATATTAGAACAACAACGATCAGAGGAAGCTGGCACTGAAAGAAAAGCTTCAGAAAATCAAGTGTGAAAAGAGTGACACTGTTGGTAAGGTAAATCCCCTCTGCGGACAGAGGCGATCCCACTAGCCTATAACAGAACTAGCCACAAACAAACCACGCTGCTACGCAAGTTCCTAGTTATGCATCAACGGTGAATCAAGAAGACTAACCCGGAGTCCAACGCTATGATTGAAGCAGAGTTGATATCCTCGCTCCCTTGCTCCAACAGATCACAAACGAACACATGCACATGCAAAGGAAGAGATAGATACCAACATAAAAACTACCAAGGCACAACTATATTTCAGTCAGAAAGGAAATAAATCAACACATCACCATGATAGATAATGAGATTGGAACTATAATAGCAGTCGCTCATCAATTAATAAACAGGAAAAGTTACAACCATTGTTCTGACATCGACCCTTCTCCTGGCTGGGCGAATAACTATATGTGTCTTGCCATGCATCTCCTCTCCGGAAGCATAACCTCTCTAGCACTCACTAGCATTCCTCCAAGAACTCAAGAACTCAACATCTAACACTCCGTGACCAATAATCATCACTACTATCACTCAATCACTAAATCACTAGCACTAACACTAGCTTGTCCAATGCATAATGACAAGCTTATATAGATGAAGAAGGGAGGAGGATGCGATGAACCGGGACACCTTTCGCGGATTAGCATTATCCTCAAAAGCCATAAAGATGGATAAAGCTCGACAAAAGACTGATTTTTTATCCTCAGAAAAGCTCCATGTAATGAAGGAAACAACAGTCGGACGTGCGTTAAGGCAAAAAGCACGACTAAATTTGGTTGGCGCGACTGTTGCTCTAAGACAGAGCGCCAATGGTCGCGCCCTCTTTTGAGGATCTCCATCATTGGTGCGGGTAGGATACTGTGGACTTGCGCCAATGGAAAAAGAGCACTTTTTAGGGATGATCTGCAGAAGGTGTCTTCAGGGAACATGGAGTACATACTCAGGGGAACATAATGCAAGTGTTTTTAGCCTTTGTCACTTCTTATAACTCCCGAGATGGGTCCTCCAAGGTACGACAAGAGGAGTAACAGGGATGGTGACAAATTACTGTGTAACAGATGCCCCCTAAAGCATGAAGTCCGAGAGGTGGAGAGGGGTGAAATGCTTTATAAGAACACATATAAGAACACATAAGAGCACATATAGTTACTGCCGCCGAGGAGCTGTATTAAGAGACATGACTGATAGTTCAATTACATGATGTACGTGGTATGGTCGCAGCCATCCATAAGAGAGTACATAAATAATCTGGATCCATAGTATGGACGCAGCCATCTGGTTAGGATCAATGAACTGACTCAGGTATGGTCGCAGCCATCCAGTGAATGAGTCAAGTACCAAGAATCACGCCTGGATTACGACAGACACAATCCAGGGTCTTGTGCTCCATCTTGACCCGAACAAGAGTACAAGTCCAAGCATGTGAATATATGAGTTGAAGTCGAACATGCATGAACATCGTCTGATTACCAGTCAATAATGGAAACTGTTAACATACGCGAGAGGTACCACCAATAATGACAATGGCCCTCAAGGTACTATAGGTACAATCTACGGTGTGTGAATCAATGGTCTGAAGTCGAACACCCGTAGAATCATTCGATCGGAAGCCAATGATGAAAACCTCACGTCGAACACGAAGAACCTGCCATTGAGGCATGCAGGCTCCAAGGCACCGGAAAGGAGTCTCTAGATCAATTCCCTGGATAATGAGTTGAAGTCGACAAGGAGTGACCTTGATCGAAGGTGGGCCATAATGTTTCCCACATCATCGACACGAGACAGAGAGATGAAGTTGTGAATCAAGATTGTGCGAACTATCAGAGGGAGGTTGTTTTGCAGAGGTCAACTTCTCTTGAACATATCGGCGGCACATTAACGGAATTGGCAGTATTTGACATCAATGTATCAAAGGTCATGATGACGAGGCAACGAGTGAATGAGAGGTCAAATAGGGTACCCAAGTCCATGGAAGCAAGTGAAAGGTATGAGATGAAATATCCCCACCCCAGACACGAAATCAAAAGTGCCATGTTCAAGAGCGACATACTGCCGTTACGGTAATAATTATGGTTCAAAAATTTTCCTTTCTCCCCGCCATTTCTGGCGAGTACCCCAGTTATTTTTAACAAGCTTGATGGGGATAGCATATGCTTGTGTTGTGACAAAATCCGATGTCATTAAGTTTTAACGAGTCTGACAAAGGAAGAACTCGGCGCCTTTTCATGTTTAGAGAGTTTGAAAAGACAGCAGAAAAGGAAACTCCAGGGATGTCATTTTTCGTAAAGTTGTGTCTCTCGGGCCCGAAAAAGTATAAAATAATACCCGAAAGAACCGCCCGATCATTACAATCGAGGAGTACTTTTCATGATTAGTGACTTCGACCTGAAAAAGTAAAAAAGCGGTCAAAACCACGTCGTTTCGTAACCACTAACGAGTTTGAAACGACAAAAACCCGGTAATCTTTTTATGTTTTAACGGTCGACAAAAAGAACTTAAAACGACTGCCCCTTATCACCATTTAACGAGTCAAGATGAGCGACTCGGCAATCTTTTCCTCTTTAAATGGTCAGAAAAGAGCTGAAAGCGGACCTCGAAGTAACTTGTTTCGTGTTTTACCGAGCTCGAAAAACCGAAAAAAAAGGAGCTCGTTAAGTTGCTTGAGTGGCACTAATCCCTGTCAACATACAAAAACAGCGTAAAATCTTACTTTGACATAAAAATATTCACAAAAACATGATTTTAATGTGTTTTTTAAGCCAAAAGAAGTTATAAATAGTGAAATAGTAAAAAATAAAATTACTTTTCACTTTTTACCTTGTAAGTTTAGCGTTGGAGGGTTTTGGGTGCAAACTTCAACTGCTGATTGCGACCAATCCAGGAGACCATTCGAGCCGCCGTTTGAAACAGGTAAGAGGCCTCATCTTTAGCTCCATTTCTATTCAATTTATTTAGTTTTTCTTCCATAGAATGATCTTCTGCAAGGAGGATTGCAAAAATTAGGGTTGCGCCCATTGGCGCGAGTTTTCCTCACGGGACCAGGCCAATGGGCAATTTTCTCTAAAGGAGACGCACCATTGGCGCGACTGTTTTGAAAATAGTCGCGCCAATCGCGCGAACCAATTTTCACATAATTTTGACCGTTGAACCTGCAATTTTCTTTGATTTTTGGTTTCACCATTGATCTCATGATGTCATTTTGGTGTTTTGGTTGCAGGAAATGGTCAAAATGGCTATAGAATGGAGAGAAAGGGAACATGAGGCCATAGATGCTTTGGCTTTGGAAGATGACACATGCATGGATGCTTTGCGAGATTGTGGCTTGAAAAAATTCTTCCTTACCTCATATCTACATGCACAACCTGAGTTACTAAGGTTTATTGTGGATGCCTGGGATATTGAGGATCAGGTATTCCGCCTGAAAGACCAGACATTGGAGTTGGATGTCTCTGATGTCTATTTTATTACTGGACTATCTCGGCGGGGCGCACGGCCCATCTTGACTGGTAGTAGACCTTCTGGGGAAAAGATGGGGGAGGTAATGGCCAAAGTTTGTCCTGGGGCCCATTTTGGATCCAATAGTGCCAAGGTGGACATTGTCACTATCCCAGATTTGGTGCTACGAGTGGTACTATTCACTATCACTCAGACGGCTGGGGTACAGGTACCCCACGAGGCCAGCAAGAATCACTTGCTGCTGGCAACTAAGTGCCTACACCCTACATTATTTGATTGGGCCACGGCAGTAACAACAAATATCAAGAGGCAGCTTACCAAATGTAAGCGTGATGGCAATAAACAGTTCGGATATGGATCCATCATAGTATCATTTTTCCTGGAGCGACTACCTATATTCCGGATCCCAGGAGGTATAGTGGCAGATCCAGTGCCACGGGAGCCGAGGTTGGCTCGATGGGCACCACTTATGCCCAGAGGAGGTGGGGGCTAGCAGATGTCCTGGAGGCCCGAGTTCTTCATTTGGCTCCAACACCAGTTGATCGTCGTGGAGGACTGGCCCTATGCGGGCACTGATTTTACTGGAGATCCAGACCTCCCGTTACCCGGGGGAGAGGACTCAGACGAGGAGCTAGGTAAGGACCTTTTATGTTTTTAATATTTTAACATATTCAAGTTTTTATAATTCATGTCTATTTCTTACAACACCTATATATGTATGCAGACATTGGTGCAGAACGACCAGCCGACTTGCCTCACAACGTACGGAGAGTACAACCGGCAGCGGACCCTTAGGCAGAGGGTGACGATGATGACCTAGTACAGAATCTCGAGGCACTTACTCGAGGGATCCCAGATTATGGCAGACTGGCGGACGTGCCTAGAGCGTACCAGAGGCATACGGTGGGAGTATCTACTCGCGTCCATCGTCTATTGAGAAGTTTGGTGCGGGCGGTGACATGCTATCATGAGCATCACCGCGATTAGACGCCTAGGTTTCATGTTTTGCACGTTTTTGAGAGACATGTTGTCGACGGCTGTATGAGTTTCGGACATGTATTATTTTTTGGATTATGTAATGCGCGGGGTGCAAACATTTTGACACACACGTATATATATATACACATGTTCATGGTTCATTATTGTGTTTTCATGTGCTTGCTTACATAATGTTTTAATTACAAATTATGCAGATGTCTATCTAATACATGATTGGCCAATGCATCAGATAATGTGTTTAATTGTCTCGGAACATGTTGATATGTAATAAAATCAAAATGCCTTTCTAACAACCTTACACGTAAATACAACCTTAGTATATGATGGTTTCTGACGGAATATTGCCCGTTGAGCTGGTGGACAACAAGTTGAGAGTCCAGGTTTACTATCAATGTGCGAATACCGAAATTAATTGCTCTAGCAAGTAGCTCGATTACAGCACAGTATTCGGTGACATTGTTAGTAGTACGGCCTAAACACACACCCTGGCAATCTATTAGCTCGCTATGGGGATCGTAGATTACCCATGCCGCAGAAGACAAATCGCGGGTACTACGATAGTCACCATCAGCGAAACCAACATAAGGTGCATCCAGCATCTGCACAAGAAGCGAAAAACACAATAAGTGGTAGCTATGTCTCGAAAACCGACACACAATACACCAAAGTACATGTATGTACACAATAAAACGTACCAGCATCACGCATAGTACTTTTTCAAGTAAAGCCCATTTCGGGGCTTCCCAAGAGGGTTTCCTTCATAATCAATCAGCTCGTAGGCCTCTTTCTGCAGGACTCTCTTGACAATATAAGGGCCTAGCCACATAGACTCGAGCTTTCCTGTGCCTAGCTTATCTTTCGCTTGATCATAGAGTAGGACCAAGTCTCCATCAACGAAAGAACGCGGATGGACGGTCTGATTGAAGTGAGCCTTGACTCGCTTCTTTTGTGTTTCGATGGCCAAAGAGGCCAGACGACGAGTCTCATCTAACCATTCTAGGTAAAGAAGGCGTTCTTCTAACGGGGTAGTGTTGGGAAGCAGTTCGATGGCTAATTTCAATGAAGGGATCTCACATTCAATTGGAAGGGTAGCCTCTAGTCCATAAACTAGTTGAAATGGAGTGAAACCAGTGGCATCCTTCACGGAGGTTCGGTAAGCCCATAAGGCAGGGAATAACATCAAATGCCAGTTAGATTTATGCACACCAACAATACGTTGAAGCATTGTAACCAAGATTTTATTGACAGCTTCAACTTGACCATTGGACTGAGGGTAGTATGGAGTTGAACTATCGTGTTGCAAGCCTAGCTGGGTTGTTAATTCCGACATCATATGATTACGGAAATGCTTTGCGTGATCAGTGATAATGGCTTGAGGGACGTCGAATCGCGAAATAACATGATTGAATAAAAATTTCGCCGCAGTGTGACCGTCTTCAGTTAATGTAGGCATCGCCTCGGCCCATTTAGTAAAGTAATCGACGGCAACGATGACAAACCCATGCCCCCTGGCCGAGCGAGGTTACAGGTCATATAATCAATTCCCCATTTTGCAAAGGGACCGACGGAAACCACAGGGTGCAACGGAGCAGGAGGCGCTCGCATTTTCCGCTGGTATATCTGGCACTCATGACAAGAACGGACGGCAAGGATGCAATCCTTGAAAATAGAGGGCCAAAAATAGCCAGCACGAAGGAGTTTTTGGGCTGTAGCATATCCGGACATATGTCCTCCACAAGCGCCAGAGTGGCAGTCATTTAGAACCCGTTCAGCTTCCTCTAGTGTAAGACAACGGCGGAGAACGGAGTCTGCACCAAGACGATATAATGTATCTCCAATGATACGGTAGGGTTGAGATTGATGACGAATCCTCCGCCGAGCGTCTTTAGACACATCCGGGCGGAAGGAGGATGTTTGCAAATATGTGATTATATCTCCGTACCATGGATCGAGGGTGCTAATGAGGAACAGGGTTTCATCTGGTATTTGGTCTTCTGCAGGCGAGGTGGAGGAAGAAGATGGCAAAGAGCAAATTAACTCAGCAAACACAAGGGATTTCTTAGACTTGGCAGTGGTAAATTCCAAGTCAAACTCTTGGAGGATAACAATCCACTTTGAGTATTTGCCCCCTAGTAACTGGCGTGACAATATATACGTCATGGGGTTGCAATCAGAAATCACAGTAGTAGTACGCAAAAGAATATAATGACGGAAGCGTTGTACATCACAAACTGTGGCTAGAGCCAACTTTTCAATATAAGCATATCGAGTTTCCGTGTCTAACAGGTTGTGGCTGAGATAGTAAATAACATGTTCAGTGTTATCATCATCAGTTTGGACAAGAACCATGCCGATAGTGGTATCGACGGTAGCCAAATACAAGGTGTAGTCGCGATAATAATTCGGAGGACGAAGCAATGCGGCAAAAACAAGTAAACTCTTGAGACGTTCAAAATATTCCTGAGCTATGGCATCCCAATGGAAAGGGATATCACGCTTCAGTAATCGCATAAAACCTTTAGCTACCTCGGCATAGTTGGGAACAAAACGACGTAAAAAATTGGCTTTCCCCTGCAAACTTTGCAACTGATGCAAAGAATTTGGGGGAGGGAGATTGACGATAGCTTCGACTTTAAGGGGATCCAAACGGATGCCTTCTCTAGAAATGATAAAACCGAGAAGTCTGCCTGATTCAACGCAGAAGACACATTTGTGGGGATTTAGCCGGATTCGGTAGTACCGACAGCGAAGAAAGATTTCGCGAAGGTGTTTAGGGTGGTCCTGACGTTTAGCTGAATGAGCAGGAAGATCATCCAGATAAGGTTGCACAATATGCCGAATGTCATGAAATGCATACGACATTGCGCGCTGGAAGGTAGCACTGGCATTTTTAAGACCGAAAGGGAGCTTCTTATAGGCAAAAGTCCCCCATGGGCAAATAAAAGCCGTTTTGTGTTGATCAACAGGAGCAATATTGATCTGGTTATAACCGGAGAAACCGTCCATAAAAGAATACATTTCACTGCCGGCACACTCGTCAATGATCTGATCAATGAATGGTGTGGGAAAATTATCTTTTGGACAGGCTTTGTTTATATCACGGTAATCGACACAAACGCGGATTGTACCTTGTTTTTTAGTTACAGGGACTATGTTAGAAACCCAATCTGTAAGAGGAATAGGGTAAATAAAACCGGCGTTAAGAAGCTTTTCTACTTCGGCCTTAATCGCCGCAGCCTTCCGAGGGTGTACAGGGCATAGACGTTGACGAACAGGCTTAGCATATGGGTACGTGATTATTTCATGCATCACTATACTAGAATCAATGCCAGGCATTTCTTCATAGGACCAAGCGAAAACATCACGAAATTCGCGAAAAAGTTCAGAATAAAGTTGAATCTCCGCTGGAGTACAAGTGACTCCGATATGAAGATGCTCGACTATCCCAGGTTTAACAGAGATGTCGAGGGGTTGGGTTCGTGTAATGTTTGCCATATTTCCTTCAGAAAAAACCTGATCAATTTGAATAGGTGTTTGAAGGATTTGTGATGGTAGACAAGGAGCAAACCGCTCGAGGCATGTCAGGAAATGCTGCGAGGCAGGGAGAAATGAGGAACGATGGTGAGAACTATACCAGGGAGGTTCCTCTAGAGACATAGTCTCAATAATAGCTTCGTCAGAGAGGAATATTTCTCCTAGAGAATCCAAAGAAGCCTTATCTAGAAGTCCTGAGGATGGAGTAAGCGTAGAGGAGGGAGCCGAGGCAGCAATGATTTCAACATAATTAAACTCGGCGGGACTTAATGGCATCTGGTCGCCCCAGGAATCTACTTGGTCTGTATGGGGTATGAGCCACGGATCAGAGCCAATAGCAATCATATTGATAGAGGCGACATTTAGAGGAGGGAGTGGAAAAACACCCATAAGATCAGGATCTTTGAAAAGTCCAGCTCCCAGAGTCTTAGGTAATTTGGAGGTATGGTCCACGAACGGGATGGTGCCTTCGGAAGAAGAAGCAAAAAAAGAGAGCTGGTCAACGGTAACGATCTTCCCTTGATGAGGAAAATGGATGATTCGGAAGAAAGATGAAGCAACAGCTTGCATTGCGTATATCTAGCTACGTCCGAGAAGGAGGTTGTAGGTTAGAGTAGCATCAACGACTTCAACTTCCATCTCGACCGTCTTCCTTCCAAAGAGATTGGTAAACGTTGGAGTATACCGTAAGGACGGGACGTTCTTCCATCAAAAGATTCCAAGGTAGTGGGAGATTGACTCAACGTCGGAGATCCAATAGCTTTCCAACAGGCAACGGACATGATGCAAGTTGAGGCACCTTCATCAATAACTGTACGATGAATCATCTTGGAATCAATAATTACCTGTATGAGGAAGGCGATTTGGGGAGGGAGTCTTAGAGTGTGGCGTTCTAAGTCAAAAGTTACTAAATCCGAATCGGCCGGGTCTATGCCACCAATGGCAGATAGCATGGACTTCCTCTGAGAAGGGCAGCTCTGGAGAACCTCTAAAGCGGACATAGCCGACGGAGTCTGTGCTAAGTCTTCAACGATGTTGTAGTGCTGTGCAGCACGAGCATTCAGATTATACGAGGATTTCCGGAGTACTCCTTTTGGAGGGGGTCGAAGAGGCGTTTCAGTGGTAGGTCTCTCGATGTGGAGCGGACCTGAACTAAACGGGGGAGCACTTGGGGGAACCTCAGGCTCCTTCCCGGCAGATGACGAATAATCTTTCGTTCGAGTACTGATATTAATGGGTGTTGTACCAGCCATAAACACTTGAGAACCAAAAGAAGAGGGAGGCTGAGTAGGGTCAGCCACCATTTGAGTTTTTTGAGTGTGTTGGGTGGGAAAGGGCTCTTTGAGCACCGCAGGAGTCCCAGAGGTGCCTTTTAATAAACGACTAACTTCGGACCGCCTCGGGCAATCCTTGGTAAAGTGATTTTCATCGCAAATAAGACAAGGATATTTGGGTTTGCGTTTAGTGCCGTCCTCAGGTTGAGGTTTTGGGGTTTCCTGCTTAGGTTGCTCCGGCTTATTTTTCGCTTTCCCTTTTTCTTCTCTTTCGAAGCCTTGTTTGCCGTATTAGATTGGACGGCATTAACCTCAGAAGTAACATTCGAACCTGGCGATGCCTGGGAAGGTTGTCCATTCGAAGCAGATGTTTTTTGCTTTGCAGGGTTCGTCGAATTTTTCTTTGAGGATGAATTAACCGAACCAATGATACCGTCAACAGTGGGTGTTGGCGGGGCTTTAGATGTTCCTTGTCTTGGGACATCAGGCAGATAATCATATAATGTACCTGACTGAGAATAAACCAAGTCAAGGTACTGAGCTCGAGCAATAGCTTGCTCTTCAGTGACACACGCCCCCATGGCGATATCCCGAGCTATCAGAGGCACGAACGAAGTCGTAAACCAATCGGTAAGAAGCTAGTCGGGAATCCAAAATTTGATCATACGTCTACGCCATCTCCATTCATGGATATGATCAGAGATATGCGTAGCTGTCATTTGTCTTAAGGAAGTGAGGAGGTGCGTACCCGTTTCGTATCGAATGGGCAACTGGAAGTGAGTGAGAAATGCCATAGCCAAGGAATTGAAATCTTGAAAGGACCCGCGATGAAGTTCGATATACCACTTAGCGGCAGAGCCAGTGAGAGTCCTTTGAAAAAGGCGAAGCCGAATTGAATCGTCAAGCCATGAATTAGATGAACACCACAAATGATAGGTCATAATATGGGCTTGTGGGTCTTCATTGGCTTTACCATCGAATTTTGGACAGTCACCAGGTATTTTAGTTGGAACTGGAGGCCAAAAAGGATTATGAAGAATAGGATCATTGGTTAATTTGGATACATCTGGTAATTCTAAAGTCGCTAAGAATGGTAATTGAGGATTGAAAGGCATCTGGGGTTGTTGGTAGGGTGGAGCACCAGGGTTCCAGCCAGGTGGTGGTTGCCCCCATAGAGTTTGTCCGGAAGGGTTTGGCCCCATAGTGGATTGGCCATAGGGATTTGTATAGTGCCCCCCAGCATAAGGATTACCAAATGATGCTGCAGGTGTGCCGTATTGCCGTTGATAAGTTTGCGAGGGATTCGCTTGCGGTTGCTGGTAGTTCTGGTACGGGGCAAACGAAAATTGCCCTTGAGGTTGTTGGTAGCCATACAGTGGTGGGGCTCCGAATTGAGTTGAAGGACCAGGCTGGGTTGGATAAAAAGTTTGTGATTGAGACCCAGCTTGCATTTGAAGACCAGATGGGTGTTGGGGTCCCATTTGGGGCCATGGACCGGATTGAGCAGCGCCAATGGACTGTCCTATAGGTTGGGCTATCTGGCCAGAAGTAAAACCTTGTTGATGGTGAGGTTGGCCGATATGTCCAGAAGGTTGTACCTGCTGATACTGAGGTTGGCCTACCTGCTGGAACTGTTGTTGCGCAGTTGAAGGTTGTCCTAGCAGACTAGATGGTTGAGGAGACTGGGCAGTTGGTTGGCCCAACTGTGTTTGAGGCTGACCAATCTGCCCAGAGGGTTGTGAATACTGGACAGTAGGTTGACCGAGTGGTTGAGTAACTTGTCCAGACATTGGACTATACTGGACATTGGATTGGTTTGGGTTAATAGTTTGTTGACCACTTTGTCCAGCGGGATAGCCTTGCTGGATACCAGGTTGGACTTGTTGAAAAGACGACTGACTTGAGTTACCAGAAGGTTGCATATAAGAAGAGGAAAAAGGAGCAACAGTAATGAAAGGGTTTCCATGAACGGATTGCCCTGGTTGGTCTTGAGGGGGTTGTATTGGAGATTGCGCAGATAAAACTTGACCACCATGGAAAGAGGTGGAGGTCCAATCAATTGACAATGGGACCGATACCTCAACAACCATTTGAGATGACAAATATGGATCATATGGCTCCTGCATTGGGACATTTGTCATGGGGTCAAAGACTCCAAACAAAGAAGCTAAGGGACGACTAGAAATAGAAGTCAAGGGGGCTGCACATACCGTTGGAGCGGTTGTGACGAAGGTAACATATAGACTGCGACTTGGTGGAGTAAAAGGCCCCGTAGTAGGAAAAGTGTGTGATGACCAAATGGGACCTGTGAACGGAGTTCCAGAAGGCGTAGCATCTCTCAAAGCTTTATAGCCCAGTGGTAAATTTGTAGTAGTAGGCGTACTACTAACATGTATAGGGTCCGTTGAGGTGGGAATTTCACCGCTCGTTGCAACGGACTCATCGGTCGTTGTAGGAGACAAATCATCCATGTCGGATGAAACTGGTGGGACGGACCCACGAGGAGAAGGATGGTCCCAAAAAGGGATACCGTCCCCAAAAGGTTCCCACGTAGGGTTCCAATGAAACTGGTAAGTCTCGTCACCCGGGGCACGAGAACTAAGTGGTTGTATACTTAGAACCACTGGAAGACTCACCACCGGTGTTTCGGTAGAAGACGAAACTGGTAATTCTGCCAGGATGAAACTTGAGAAGTTTATCGAGATAACTCCTATTTCGAACTGACACAAACGAAAGCTAATTGGGTAGATGTTATCGTGGCCAATAAATTTTAAGACACTGAACTTAACCTTTTCATTTTTTAAGAGTCGAGAAAAGGATAAAAGATGACTCTAGTCTACTTCGAATATTTAATGAGCACGAAGTGACAAGACGCTCATAGGCACCTTTTCGTTTAGGGAGTCCGAAAAGGATCAAAAGTGACTGCTCTGGAATTCTAGGTAGAAGGTGTGCCAAACTTTTCGCAAAACCACAGAATACTTTTTAGGGTACAGGTGGTCGATCTTCGTGAATGCTGTGTTCACTGCATTGCGAATCGTAGGGCGGCTGACACGGCTTCCTATGGATAAAGGCTTTATTCCTATAGGGGTCTCCCAATATATACTCGACGGTACGTGGGAGCACAGTCCGTATTGGCACCTATCGTTTCACCGTGGAGGAATCAACCAACCACTCGACGATAAACTACCAGGTTTAAAGACGCCGGAACACGTCTCTAACCTAGACCTCTAGAGTGTTTGTGTTATGTTCCAATGCGTTGTTATGTTCATTGAGTTCATTTTAAAGTTTATCTTTGATTATGTTTCAGTTTTTTGGTCCTACCGTATGTGATATCTCAAATTTTTTTTACATGCAAACTATATGCCAAAATCAAATCATTTGATTCGATGAACTCTATCTACAGGAGGGTTGAGATATTTTTCACAAACGAAATGATCACTTCAACAAACAACAAAGACCCTAATGCAGCTAATAACAAGAAACGAAATTTTGTCTTTTTCTTTTTAATAGCAACAAATAACAATAAATGCTAACTACTATGATGCAAGAGATTTTTTATTTTTCTTTCCTTTAAGATGGCATGATGCATGTAAACAAATTCTAAGAGATATGCACAATCCAAGTTCAGTTAATGAAATAGAACCAATTTTGAAACACTAAAATGAACCATGCCAGCAAGGAAAAACACAAAGACTAGTGAACTCCAACGAGGCTAGAAGTGAAGTATTCAGAGTATAGAAGATCAAGCTTTAACAAAGCACTGGATAGGTGCAGAACACAACCAACAAGTTGACTGGATAATCAAGAGATCGAAACTTCCCACAGAAGGCTAGACATGCAAAGTCACTAGATATCCTAGGGCTGAGACGAAAATCAATAGAAATGAGCAAACAGCTGAGGGATATAGGCTAAGACCAGTCAAGCAGAGGTTCAACACAGTTCCAGAGGCTGAAAGAGATATATAAAGAGACTGAAAGAGCTTTCCACCCACACACAGGCAAAATTTATAGAGCTGGCGCGACTGTCAGCCTGCAACTTGCACTACCACAGGATTGGCGCGAGTTGCTTTCGAGCAACATGCGCCAACTGGCGCGACTGTCAGAGAAATAACCGCGCCAATTAAGCTTGCCAACTAGAAAAATAAATGATACGACCTCAGGTCAGGTTGACAGTGCTCAGATGGGTCAAACAATAAAGAATAAACTCAAAACTGACTCAGGAAGCTCATTCACTCAAGCAAGCAGAAGAAAATTAACATGCAAGACAAAAATCAAATGGTTCGCTCCCCAGCAGAGTCGCCAATTTGTTGGTCAGGTAAATCCCCTCTGCGGACAGAGGCGATCCCACTAGCCTATAACAGAACTAGCCACAAACAAACCACGCTGCTACGCAAGTTCCTAGTTATGCATCAAAGGTGAATCAAGAAGACTAACCTGGAGTCCAACGCTATGATTGAACCAGAGTTGATATCCTCGCTCCCTTGCTCCAACAGATCACAAACGAACACCTGCACATGCAAAGGAAGAGATAGATACCAACATAAAAACTACCAAGGCACAACTATATTTCAGTCAGAAAGGAAATAAATCAACACATCACCATGATAGATAATGAGATTGGAACTATAATAGCAGTCGCTCATCAATTAATAAACAGGAAAAGTTACAACCATTGTTCTGACGTCGACCCTTCTCCTGGCTGGGCGAATAACTATATGTGTCTTGCCATGCATCTCCTCTCCGGCAGCATAACCTCTCTAGCACTCACTAGCATTCCTCCAAGAACTCAAGAACTCAACATCTAACACTCCGTGACCAATAATCATCACTACTATCACTCAATCACTAAATCACTAGCACTAACACTAGCTTGTCCAATGCATAATGACAAGCTTATATAGATGAAGAAGGGAGGAGGATGCGATGAACCGGGACACCTTTTGCGGATTAGCATTATCCTCAAAAGCCATAAAGATGGATAAAGCTCGACAAAAGACTGATTTTTTATCCTCAGAAAAGCTCCATGTAATGAAGGAAACAACAGTCGGACGTGCGTTAAGGCAAGAAGAACGACTAAATTTGGTTGGCGCGACTGTTGCTCTAAGACAGAGCGCCAATGGTCGCGCCCTCTTTTGAGGATCTCCATCATTGGCGCGGGTAGGATACTATGGACTTGCGCCAATGGAAAAAGAGCACTTTTTAGGGATGATCTGCAGAAGGTGTCTTCAGGGAACATGGAGTACATACTCAGGGGAACATAATGCAAGTGTTTTTAGCCTTTGTCACTTCTTATAACTCCCGGGATGGGTCCTCCAAGGTACGGCAAGAGGAGTAACAGGGATGGTGACAAATTACTATGTAACAGACACGATCTCTACATATCTGAACAAGCTCACCACCTGCAGGGATGAGCTTGGAAGTGTAGGGATCACGACAGCCGATGATGACATGGTGAGTCTTGCTCTTCTCGGTCTTCCTAAGAGCTAGCATAACTACCAAGACTCGGTAAATGGAAGAGAGAAACTGCCAGATTGGGAACAACTTTGGTCAGATCTGATGCAGGAGGAGATAAGAAGAAGCACCAGAGATGGATCTTCATCAAAGCAAGATGATGCAGAAAATCTAGCTTTAGCGAGTAAGGTGAGGAAAGGGAAAGGGAAGGTGTCTCATTCCAAATTCAGTTCTTTCCATGGTGGGAAGAAGTTTGACAAATCGAAAGTGAGATGCTTTCATTGTCATGAGGTGGCCCATTATGCTACAAATTGTCCACAGAAGAAATCCAAGAAGGGATCCTCGAAGGGATTAGATGGTGAGGCATTGGCCTCACAGTTCGAATTGGATTTCTCTCTCATCGCATGCATGGTTTCATCCATGGTGGGATGTGTTTGGTACCTGGACAGTGGAGCTTCATTCCACATAACTGGTGACAAGAATCTTTTCAATACCTTGGAGGAGAAGGATCTCGAGATGCGGATCGAGATGGGAAATGATGGAAAGTACCATGTTTCAAGTGAAGGTACGGTTGTGTTTCAAAGGGAGCATGGAGCTCCTATCACCGTGACTGATGTAAAGTATGTACCAGGTCTGAAGAATAATCTTGTGTCTGTCGCTATGCTGGAAGACAAAGGCTATGATGTAGTATTTAGTAAAGGAAAGGTATTCCCGAGGCATATCGGCACTGGACAGACCAAGAGGATTGGGATTCGAGTTAAGAATCTCTACAAGCTAGAGGTAGACGACTGTTCTGCATTGAGTTCCAAAGCAGAGTTGGTGCAGAGCCAAGATGTTGGCAAGGTATGGCATAGAAGATTGGGTCACTTGCACCATGGGGCCTTAAAGATCATGCAGAAGATTTCTACCGGAGTTCCCAAGGGAAAATTGGAGAAGATAGATAAATGCAAAGGTTGTACCTTGGGTAAGTATGCGAAATCTTCCTTTCAGGATCGAGACAGTAGAGCTGGAGCAATCCTGGAGCGAGTTCACACAAATGTGTGTGGACCATTCTCTACAACCTCCACCGGTAAAAAAAGGTACTATGTTATTTTTATTGATGATTTTTCTCGTAGATGTTGGATCTACTTTATGCAGAAGAAGGATAATACCTTCTCAAGGTTTTGTGAGTTTAAAGCCTTGGAAGAGAAAGAATATGGATAGAAAATAAGGGACTTTCATAGCGACAATGGTGGAGACTATGTCTCCCAATAGTTTAAGGAATTATGTGCAGCAGAAGGAATTAAATGGGAGTTAACGGCACCCCATAACCCACAACAAAATGGGGTGGTCGAAAGGAAGAACAGATCGATTGTGGGAGTAGTTGATGTTGCATGACCAAATCCTATTACTTCATTTGTGGGATGAGGCATGCAATACAACAATATACTTGCAGAATAGAAGCCCACATCATATATTGGGAATGAAGACACGAATGGAATCCTTTTCTGGGAATAGACCAGATGTGAGTCACTTCAGGATCTTTGGATCATTGGTTTATTTCCATGTCACCAAAGATGCCCAAAATAAGCTAGATCCAACAACTGAGTTGGGGATACTTGTGGGGTAGACTGATACACCCCACAACTATCAAGTGTTCTTGCCTACCAGTCAGAGGATAGTGGTACACAGAGATCTAAAGTTCAACGAGTAGAAAGCCATGCGAGTATCACTTGAGAGGGAGATCAAGTTGCATACAGAGGAGGAACTTTTAGTTCCTAAGGAGGAGGAGCCTCAGATTGATGTAGAGTAGCCGCATGCAGAGGATCTGGGAGTGGAGATATCCACTCATGATGAGTCTTCTAGAGATGGGTGCAAATGCTCAAGGGAAGATGACAGGTTGATGATGGATGCGTGAGAGAATGTGGGATAGCCATCTTCTTAGTGCAGACAAAGGAGGTCACCCGAGTGGTACACTGGTTACATGGTCCTGGTTGGGGAGTGTGTGGAGACCAAACTTTCTTCTTTTGAGGAAGCAATGCAACAACTAGTCTGGGTTGATGCGATGGTGGAGGAGTACGACTCCATCATTCGGAACTGTGTTTGGGATTTTTTCCCAAGACCTCAGGACAAGTCAGAGATGAGTTCTCGATGGCTTTACAAGGTAAAGCAAGCAGTTGATGGTAGTGTTGAGAAACATAAGGCAAGGTTTGTTTCCTGTGGTTTCTCACAGGTCGAGGGGATCGAAGATGATGAGACCTTTGCTCTTGTAGCAAGGAACTCATCTATCAGATCGATGTTGGCACTATCAACTGAGATGGGTTGGAAGATCCATCAGATGGATGTGAAGATTGCATTCCTCAATGGGAAGATTGAGGAAGAGGTGTACATTAAGTAGCCAGAAGGTTTTGAGACCTTCAATCGTGAGTCGCATGTGTGCGAACTCAAGAGGGCTTTGTACGGGCTGAAGCAAGAACCTCGTGCTTGGTACACCAGGATCAACAACTATTTCACCGGGTTGGGCTTCACCAATAGTGAAGCAGATGCAAACCTTTACCACATCATGGTAGAAGGTAAGCCATTGATCATTGTTCTTTATGTGGATGATTTGATTTTGACAAGTGACGATAAATTGATCAAGTCTTACAAGGAGGACCTTGCAAGAGAGTTTGAGATGAAAGACATGGGTCTTATGCACTACTTTCTACACATGGAAGTGTGGCAGAAAGATGGGGAAGTATTTGTGTCCCAAGGCAAGTATGCCAATGAGATACTTAGGTGATTACACATGGAGAAGTGCAAGCCCATGCAAACTCCTCTAGCTGGTAACTGGAGGAAGGAGGATGCTACTTCAGGTGAGGTAGTAGTTGCTACTGTTTATCGGTAGCTTGTCGGTTCATTGATGTATCTAGTGAACACACGACCAAATTTGTTCTTTGTGGTGAACCAGTTGAGTCAAGCTATGTTCAACCTACTAAACTGTTTTGGAAGGCAATGAAGCATGTGCTGAGATACCTCAGAGGCACATCTCAGTATGGATTATGGTACAAATGGACAGAGGGAGTGAAGCTTCAGGGCTTCACAGATGCATACTGGGAAGGGATTACATCAGACTAGAAGAGAACTTCTGGAGGAATCTTCAACCTTGGTTGAACTGCAGTTTCCTGGTACAATAGGAAACAGAGGTCGGTTGCACTTAGCTCAGCAGAGGTTGAATACATGGCTGCTAGTCAAGTAGCATGCGAGGCCATTTCGATGCGGAAGATTATAGTAGGATTGTTTGGTCAAAGGATGGATCCAACTGTGATCTATTGCGATAATCAGAGTTGTATCAAACTCTCTGAGAATCCAGTATTTCATGATAGGTCCAAGCACATTGATATCCAGTGTCAGCACCTTCAAGACTGTGTGGTGAAGAGGATCATGTTGTTGCTGTATGTTTCGACCGAGGAGCAGGATGCAAATATTTTTACTAAGACATTTTAAAAACACAAATTCGAGTTCCACAAAGACAGGATTGGGGTGACTGATAATCCCTTTCTTGTTGAGAGTGAGTGTTGAAAATAGCAACAAGAAATGCTAAATATAGAAATGCTAAAAATAACATTGCTATAAATAGCATTTCAGGATACATTCCAATTTTAGTTAGTCCCTGAACTAAAATTGAGATTTAAAATTCGAATTTGATCTTAGCAGCTGTTTGTAAAATAATTAATTAATTCATCTTGAGTTAATTAGTTGAATAAAATCAAACATGAAGTCTATGTGAAGACATGCAACAGTTTCCCCTTTGATTGAGGAAGTTATCCCTTGATTAAGGAGATCATGATGAATTGTACTTTGAGTTGTAATTAGTTAGCTTAGTTAACTGAGTTAAGTCCAGTTAGATTAGTTCCAACAGTTTGTTGAACTGATTGTGAGTTCAGTTAGTTAATGCATGCATGCATGTAACTACTGCACTTCAGATAACTGAATATTATCTCATAAATAACTCATGCATGTCAGTTTAGTCAGAGACCCAGTTGAGATCAGATGATGGGAAAATGTACTATCAATTACAAGAATATTCCATTAAGGATATCTCTTTCATGCAGAAGGAATTCATTCCTTGAGGATTGTGCAGTTATTTCTGAGTTTTGATGAGTTGTGTGAGAGGCCAATTCACACAGGTGGAAACATTGGACCCCAGGAGAAACTGCTCAAGGAAATAGGAGGCTTGGAGGACTAAGGGAAGGCATATGTTGTGTCTATTCAATCTATGAGCTGTATTGAGGGATTGTACTGAGAGCTAGATAGCTTGTGAGCTAAAGCTGTGTGTAATCCAGACATATTTCCACTTGTATGATAATATAGAGATCAAGGTTTTTAGCTGAGGCTTTCCCCAGAGTATTCTTCTGTGCTCGTGTGAATGATTTCTCATTCTCTGTTATATGTGTTCGATTTGATCTTGCTCAAAATCGACTAAGCTTCTGCAAGTTTGTTTGTAGAAGTAGATCAAGTATTTTTATTTAGTATATTGCATTATCAAGTGATCTATAGTGGGAAATTCTACACCACTGCGCAAGTCTAGTTTTGTGAAATAGGTAGAAATTTTCAATTGATATAACAAATCATCAATGTGAGGGGGAGGGTACTGATTCTTCACCATTATTTTTTTGAGTTCTCTGTAATCCACGCACATCCTCCATGTTCCATCCTTTTCTGCACCAACACGATTGCTAAGCCAAATGGAGAAGAACTCGATCTTATGATCCCTTGGTTCAATAATTCATGTACCTACTTATTTATTCCTCCATGTCAATAGTTGATAACTTGTACATACCAATGTTTGGTAAAGGAGCATCCTGCTGCAATTGAATCTCGTGTTGGATCTCACGCTTTGGAGGCAACCCACTTGGTTCTTGAAAAATCCAATTATAGTTAGAAACAATTCCATACAATGCCTTTATATGAGTGGGATCACAACCTTGGAAAGTTCCAGATGTCTCAACATATTTCGCTCTCACAACCATGACCATACAAACTTTGCTAGAATTAATCAACCTCTTCATCTAACCTAGACTTATAAGCCTGGCACTGACTTTGGCATGATGAGATCTAACAATGTATTCTACTCCATCTTTTGTGAGGTGATAATTTTTGTCATGGCGAAAGAAAACTCCTTCCCTTTGACACAAATACAAACTCCCAAATACAATACCATAGATATCCCATGGTACAACATCAAGATCAACCTCATCAAATAGTTTGGATGTAATCACAAACCCAACTCTACACTGCTTTGCTACATGTAATTTTGCTTTATCATACACCCAACCAAGTGGGTATGGTTTCAAATGAGGCTTGGTATCTAAGCCTAAATTTTTAACCAAGGATTCTGAATTAAATTTTCTTGTGAACTAGAATCAAATAGGGTTTCCACTTTAGTATGTTTTATGATGACCCTAATATGGAACAATTCAGTTCTCTTCTGTTCGTTAACAAGAGGGTCATTTAAAGAACTTGTACTTGCATGCAATTCATAATTTTTATTAGAATGAAGAGAAAGAGTACCTTGTGTTCCCATTGATGTGATCAATGTCTCATCACTAGAATTGAATCGAAGATCTTGTTGCGCAGTTTCCACTACCTTTTGGTTTCCATTTCCTCCAAATTTCTTTGGTTTCAACTTCAGATGCAATTTCAAACAATGTTCATCGTCGTGGCCTTCCTTCTTGCAATGTGTGCAAGATGGATTTTCTCCTTCTTCTTTCTTGGTTGTAGCTGCATTTTTGTCCTTTCACTTGCCTTTTCCTTTGAACTTGCCATTATGAGGTTTAAAATATGATTTCTTTGGTTGCTATTCTTTATCATTCTTTCCCCCGATTTCAAGGTGAATAGACTTCCCACTAGCCGCATCAATAATAGTAGGCTAAAATAATAACAAAGAATGTCTTATGTAACTATGTAAAGCACCAACACACTTTGTTACAATTTCGGGTGAATCAAGTGAAATGCCCAAATTGAATGCTTGTTTTCTAAAATATTTTGTGAAGCTTTGCACATTTTTATCTTTTTCTTGCCTTAAATATTTCCATTCCATTAAGTTTTTTTGTTGATAACCCAAAGGATACAACTAAACTTTTAATGCATAAACAAAATTGGACCAAGAAGAAAGGAGATTACCCAAGTTTTGCTACCTTTCTGCAATTTTCTCTCCCACTAGACGAGAGTGGTGCCACTCAATCGAAGAGATGCTAATTGGACCTTTGCCTCATCTTCCTCAATCTACTAAATCTAGAAATAAACCTCGATCTATATAATCCAATTATTAAGTTTCTTTGCATTGCATTCTCCATTATATATGGGCAAATAAAACTTTACATCTAGCTTAAAAAATGACTTCTTATATGTATTCCTATGATGCTTGCTAGAGTGATGAGGCGAAGAAAAAGAAGAAGAAGAAGAAATGTCACTAGAATATGGAGAGGAAGGAGCTCTTTTCCACCACCTCCATGATTTACCAATGCATGGTCATCTGGCTCTCTCTTCTTTGGCTTGATTGTCTTCTCATACTCTACAAATTGCTTGTCAACTTTCTCTGCCATGTGGTAAAAAGCTTTGTGATAGTTTCAATCTTCCTCCATTCGAGCTTCCTCATCTACCATGTTCCATATTCATGGTGCATACCCCATTTTGGGATCAAAGGAATTAAACTTCCCTTCACCTCTTCAGAGCGTGTTCTTGGTTAGCATTCACTCATCAGCATGTGTCAAGAAGACTTTCTCTAGTACGAAACTTGATCCAGATCTTTAACTTTAAGGATGCATTTATAATTGCATATAACAAAGAATATTAATCATGAAACTCAAACCACACGAAAAGAAGCGGAAAAACATAAGAAAACATGAGATCAAGACACAATGATTTGATTATGGAGTTTAGCCAATGTGGGCTACATCTTTGGGCCCTTCTCAATAATGGGGTGGCCTTCTTTTATTAAGTGGAATCAAAGAAATCAATGACAAGAAATTTTATAAAAATGACCCTTATACCTCCAATCCAGATGATGGCGAAAAAATGGAGAGATCAGCTGGAGAAACGGAAATCACCACTGAATTCCTGGCTCGAAAACGGGCAAAATTGACTACAAACTTGCCCAATTCTGACAATGTCACCTCTGTCCTTCTAAAGGAATCTTCAAGGAATCTTTATGAGGCCGTCACTTAGGGTTCCTACTTCTAGACCTGGTCCTATTTCCGTCTAGATCGAGGTTCCACACCTCCTAGTTCTGACATCCACCTCTGCTTCACTTTCTGGTGAGCAAATGATGAGGGTTTAAGTAATTGGCACTGGGCGAAGCCACCAATGAATGAGCCGATGAATCATTGGTGGCGCAGCCGAACAGGTAGGTGGAGGTTTGGGTTTCGAATCCCGTGGCTTCCCAAAATGGCTATCTATTTTATTAACCAAGGCATCAAATGGTTTGCACGACTGGCAGTTACATGCGACAGTTTAGTTTGGCAGTTGGGTGGGTTTTTCAGGGATGGCCTGCCCATCAAAACCAAACACGTTTTTCAATATTATATGTGATATATCCATGCAAGGTTATTTTTTTGTTTTTCACAATTACATAGCCATTTTTCAACTTAGCGAAAATAAGGGTTATTGGACAAATTATGAGTTTGAAAAATTCGCCCATTCTGGTGGTCGCATTCCATGCACCGGGTTTCTTCCAATTTTTTTCCTCCTTAAGCTTGCTACTTGGCCAAGTTTGACCCAAAATTTGACCATCTATAACACACCATACGAACTCGGTTTTGAGTGTTGTTCACACCATTGGAATTAGGGTGCCGAGCACTATGACCTAGTCCTGATTTCACTTCCATATGAAAACTTTAATTTTTGAGCTATTTTCAAGGCCACTTGTATTTCTAGATCCTCCCAGATCATTGACACATGGTGAATCTCCAAAGGCCATACTCTCTGTTAGGCCCCTATACTACTAGTGTAACCCCTTATTGTTATTAGTACAGCCCCCTTATTATATTGTTGTACCCATGTAGTCCCCATATTGTTACTATTGTGCCCCATACAAGCTCACTATTGTTATTATTGTGCCCTTACATTATTATTGTTATGTTGGCTTTGATTATATTATGACTCCTTAGACTCCTATATATAGAAAGGAGGTCTTGTCATTTGTATCATCCAAGAATTGTTCATTTATGTAATTTAAAGGAGGTTGCCCCCTCGAAGAGGCTGAATTCTAAGGCGTTGATCTATATTTTCTATCTTTTTCTTGAACTGGTTTCATAACATTTGGTATCAGAACTTTGGATTCTATGGTTTTGCTGCTCCAAACAGGTCATCGTGGAATTTTCGCTATAACCTTTTTTTTTTTGTGACATTTCAGAAGCTAAAAAGAACCCCATTTGAGAAGAAATCGTGATGAATCTTGGGTCCGAATTCCAGAGCCTTTCGTGCTATATTTGCGAAAATATGATCTGAGGAAGTTGGTCTTTTTGCAGACTATTGAATTACATTCCAAACAGGTGACCTAGGGAAAATCGTCATAACTTTCTCTTTGAGCATCGGATTGAAATTTCGTAAGAAGGTACAGAAAGAGGACGGATTGTAGTTTCTTTTATATATTTTTAAGATCCATAGGTCAAAACAGTGAGACGTGGTACTTCATATAAGTTCGCTCTTCTGGAAAGGTCTATAATCAGGTCATCTTGGGAGATTGTGTATAACTCTGCCTTGGAGAATCTAAATTCAATTAGACTGGTGGCATGGGAAATAGGACACAGAGGGCTACTACAGGTCATAATTTCAGAACTGGAAGAACCAAAATTACAGAGTTATAGTCGTTCCAAGATAGAGCTCCTAAAATCAAGAAAAGGCGATATGAGGAAGTTTGATGGCAAGGATCCGGTAAATTGGATACTTCAGATGGAGCAATATTTTGATCTACATGGTGTACCACTATTACAAAAGGTATGTATTGCATCTTCATATTTAGAGCTGGATTAATTTTTATGGTATGAAGGGTTTTGTTCTCGTAAACAACTTGTTACGTGGTCAATTTTCATGGAGGAAATGATAGCACATTATGAGGATACAAAGAGCAACACCTTCTTTAGAGCAACACCACAACAATTGGAAAGAGTAAAAGAGCTTTGTTACATAGTGGAAAGTAAAATTATGGCAACAAGGAAGTCTACCCCTCACAACTATAATAATGGAAGCGTTGTTTCTCCTAGCCTTCCACAACCTACAAGGGTTACACCACAAAAATTGGAAGAGAAAAGAGAAAAAGGGATTTGTTACAATTTTGATAGCAAATGCACTAAAGGTAATAAGTGTGCTGAGAAGAATTTATTTTACATAGATTATGAAGAGGAGGAAGAAAAGGATCAAGAAACAACAAAACAAGAGTATATACACCAGGAACCAACCCCAGATAAAAAAGAAATGAATCCAACCATATATTGTAAAGCATTGGCTGGAATTACCACTCCTCAAATTATCATGATAGAAGGACATATCAAGAAGAAAAATGTTCAAGAAGTGAAAGATCACATCAAGCATCAAGAAATGAATCCGACCATGTCTTGTAAAGCATTGGAAGAAATTACCACTCCTCAAACTCTCAAGATAGAAGGACATATCAAGAAGAAAAAGGTTCAAGCAGTGAAAGATCACATCGAGCATCAACAACAAGTTCTCCAACTTTTAAAGGATAACGCCACTTTGGTGCAAAATCAAATGAAACAGCAAGTAGATCAACATTGTAGTGAAAAATGTTTTGATGTAGGTGATTGGGTATTTTTACTGCTACATCTCAAGCAAGCTATTTATGAGAAGGAAATGTTGGAAATACTACATGCACTTAAGAAATGGCGACCTTACTGAATGGGAAGACACTTCAAGGTAAAAATGGATCATGATAGTCTTAAATACTTTTTAGAACAAATATTATCTATAGAAGAACAAAAAAAATCGGTCACAAATATATTGGGTTATGAGTTTGACATCAATTATAGAAAAGGGAAGAAAAATTTTGTTGCAAATGCACTCTCAAGAAAGGATGAGAATGTGGAAGCATTGTTTTGTGCTATTTCTATTATCCAACCAGATTAGATAAATGAAGCAAGGGATGAATGGAAGAAGGATGGAGAAGTGTGGCCACTCATTCAAAAGTTGTAGAAGATCCCAATTCAAACAATATTTCCAGAACTTGAAGAAGAAGGAAAAATCATATTGGAACCTGGAGTAGTCACAGAAACAAGGACCCGACAGCTACAAAATCGATCAATTTCAGAGTATCTCATCAAGTGGAAGAACTTACCTGCTGAAGATTCCACATGGGAGGACAAGAATATTCTACAGAAGCATCAAGAACTACTCAAGCATTGAGGACAACACTTTTTTAAGGAGAAGGGCATGTTAGGCCCCTATACTACTAGTGTAACCCCTTATTGTTATTAGTATAGCCCCTTTATTATATTGTTGTACCCATGTAGTCCCCATATTGTTACTATTGTGCCCCATAGAAGCTCACTATTGTTATTATTGTGCCCTTACATTATTATTGTTATGTCAGCTCTAATTATATTATGACTCCATAGAATCCTATATATAGAAAGGAGGTCTTGTCATTTGTATCATCCAAGAATTGTTCATTTATGTAATGTAAAGGAGGTTGCCCCCTCGAAGAGGCTGAATTCTAAGGCATTGATCTATCTTTTCTATCTTTTTATTGAGCTCGTTTCATAACACTCCCACTAAGTAATTCAGGGCCTAATGCTGAACAAACTTGATGCTCCAGGACCATTCTTCGTCATTTGGGTCAACACACTAGACACAAGAAGAATGATTGTCCTTTGTCGAACCATTCTCCCTAATTTAGGTCAATATACTTGACATAGGGAGAATGTCAATCGATGATGTTATATCATCAACAAGTCTAAGCTTATCCTTGAAGTATGTATAGACATCATCCTAGAACAAAGGCTTTGCCAACAATCTATTATACTATAAAATAGTATTGAAGCCACTCTGCTTCTTTCTGTAACATGTCTCGATATTGGATCTCATAGTGCTTCAATTTTCAATTGATTGATATAGTCCTACAAGTAGCCTCTGAAGCCATATTTCTTCGTAGCTTGTTAATACATGTGCAATATACACGACCTTTGCAATACTAAGTGTGATAGATGTTTACTTGATGTTTATCCATGAAATTATAACAGAGGCCAAACTATGTTGAAAAATGTAACTAGTTTCGGTCTTCATAATTTTCATTATACTCATGTCATTATGTATATTTTATGTTACAAGAAAAATAAGAAATAAAAATATTATTTTCAAGCATGGGTTTTGTGCTTCGTTTGATTGGTCATCTAGGTAAAGATTGTTCTTTACGCTTCTAGGGTTTTTCATGTCATAAGAATAATTGTAATGAGTCAAGAGAGTCATTATCAATTGTATAAGACCCTATTGGGCAAGTTGTAACATGTAAAAATATATTATTTTCATAAAGACATCGAAGCACAAGTTGACCTTGCTAGTGAAAAGTCGGCCTAGAAGAGGCTATTCGACCTTCACAAATGTGTATATATAGAAGAAATTTTGACCTCATTTGACACACATTTTATTTGCACAAGGAATGAGTTCAATCTAAAGTAAGAAATAAAAAGGAATCAAGAGAGAAGGTCAAGGAAGAAAGAAGATCTCAAAGGAAAAGAAGAAAATATGTTTTTTAGCTTGGATTCTCTCACATGTGCATAATTTAGGGTTTTTGTAGCTACTAGGAGGACAAAAATTGTAAGTATGAACTGAAAGTCTGAAATAGAGGGTTGAAACTCTTCTTTGACTAAGGATCTTGAATTTTGACTTTTGTTAACCTTGTTGACTAGAGCTCATTTGAAGAAGGAACCTTTAGAGGGATGAATTGGGGCTTGAAGGAGGTCTTGACTTTGGTTTTCTCATTTGATCAGATTCTATAAGAAGAGAAGAGATTCTTTTTGGATTTTCACCTTGGAGGAGTTTTTCCATGGCTTGGAGACCAAGTTCTTATGTCTATTGTCTTTATATTTTCTGCTCTTGATAATTGTTTGATGAAAAGATCTAATAAAGATAAATAAGAAGATAACTAATTTTCACAAGCAATTACTAAGGATAATGAGAATTGGTTTAAAGAACTTCCCTACTAGATTATTCAACATGGTATCAGAGATAAGGCCAAGAAAGAGAAGGAAACTTGAAGATCATCTTGTTGACATAAGAAGGGATTGCTTCTTAAGGGGAGTAATTTTCAAAAGGACAAAAGGAAAGACGGAGAAGACCTATTGACCTAGAAGGAGGGTTACTACATCAAACTTTAATTAAAGGCCTCATAAACTTAAGAAGGACCAATCTCTCATTGAAGTAAGGAAGGATGCTATCTCCCTTGAAAGCTCCTTGTTGGAAAACATCATTGAAATCTCTTTGAAGGTCTTGAAACAATGAAGAATGTTTAAGAAATTAAGGACTCTTAGTTGAAAAGTATGTATCATATTGTATTCTGTGTCTCAATTTATATATCAAATGGCTACATTTTTCAAGGAAAGAAACAAGCTAGTTGGGTCAACAAAATTTCTAGCATGGAAGAAGAGGATTGACTTGGTGCCTACAAAACATGAAGACAAGGAATATGTTCTTGGTGAAGTAACTCAACCAGACAAAGAGAAGACTCAAGAAATAGTAAAACACAAGAAGGGAGAAGTGAGGGAATAAATTATTCTTAGTTAATTCATAAAATATCATCTCATTCCCTTTGTCACTAATTTGAAGTGATCTAAAGAAATCTATGATAAGTTGGTGAAATTGTACTCTATAAGTACATCAAATCAGAAGAAACCCTTCAAAAATAAGATATATAGAATAAAAAAGTAAAGGGATGTAGACATGGCCACTTATATTAGGAAAATATCACAAATAAGTGATTAGTTGCAAGGTCTTGGGGAATTGGTTTTCGATTCAGAGATGACTACTTGCGTATTAAATGGTTTGCCACCTAATTGGAACAGTTTTGCAACTAGAGTCTACTCAAGAGAATATACTAATCTTTTTTATGAACTATTTTCTCAATGTAACTTTAAAGGCAAAGGATGACACAAAATCAAATGAGAAGTCTCAAACCTTTACTATAAACTCCAAGAAGAAGAAGAAAGCAAAGTTTGGAAAGTCTAAAGGAAAACAAGACATGACCAAAATTAAATGCTTTGGATGCAATGCATATGGAAATTTTAAGAGGGATTGTCGAAACAAGAAAAATACAAAAGGACAGAAAGGAGTGAATCTCACATAGCTAAAGTAAATGGAGAACTTGAGAAGAAGTCGAAAGGAAAAGATACCAATGATCTATACTGTTGAAGGAAGCTCCAACTCTATCAGGTTTATTATGCAATTTTTCTTTCTTTTATTAAGTAAAATGTAGAGTAGCATGCATAGTTTCATTCTCTAGAAGAGTCGTGGTTTTTGTAAAATCATGGCATCATTGAAAGAAGCATATGATAGTATAGGAATTAGAGTCTACATAATAAATTTTATTTGAAAAGGGTCATCTAGATTAAAATAATTAGAATATTGGGGACCATATTGCACATTATAGTTCATCCAATCATTTTCTAACAAAACGTTAGAGGCAGTCATCTTGAAAAAATGGATAATCAAGATCCAATGAGAACCATCATTTAGGAAGGTTCTTGGAAGAAGCATTATGACATGACTAGTATGTATTCCATCTAGTATGGAAACAATAGTATTGAAGGATGGAGGCATACAAATGGTCGAATGATAGTTTGAAAGGAAAAATTGAAGTCTTTCTACTCTTAAGAAAGAAAACCTTATCTTTCATAAGGATGGAAATAAGTTCATTCAAAGAATGGATGACTAGATCATTGTATGGAAGAAAATATATGAATATTTTTAAGTAAATCTTCTCTAAGATAGGGTTCATATCTACAAGAATATTGTAGAGAGAGTTGGTTATAAAAGTGTTCTCGATAAGTCTTCCATGTGGTTACTCGATGCTTGAAAGAAGAAGTTTAGTATGCTTTGCATTGGAAAAATATCAAGACTCTCCCACAAGATAACATGTAAAAAACACAATAATATTAATCAACATCAATTATGGTCTCTAAAAGAAAGAAAGAGAGCTAACAATGACAACTCCAAGGAAGATATTTTATCTTTCTAATCAATTCAATCCATGATGGGCACGTCGACTAAAAGTGAATACATGGAGAATGATTCTTGTACATATGAAGATGAACCATACAGAAGGATGTTGATCTCAAAGGATACAAGTAAGAAAACTATTTGATGAAAGGGCCATCATAAGCATGCAATTCTGATATTAATATTTTAGTATTGTTTATCTGGTTGATATATAGTTGTTCTACTTGAAATAATATTGCAGAAATGCATAATGGAAATTGAGGAAAGTTCAACTATTGAATTCAAGGATTGAGTAGATGGTTTTGTTAATCCTTGAAGGATTGTGTGGTCTAGATGTTTACATTATCATATTGGGAATTGAAAAGTAGAAATACAAAGGAGATGACCTGATATTTTTGTTTCAATAACAATAAAGTTCACTTTCATGTTTAGAGGGAGCTATAATTAGCTATACTTTGATAAGTATCAATATGATTCCTTTATTGATGATGTCTAGAGGAAGGTAATATGAAAGGTTGATGGCCTGAATCATGTCACAAGATTAAAGGAAGAAGATGGATCCATAACATCTTAGAAGATAGACTCTTAACATGATGATATGCAAAGGAAAGGAGGAGCCATGCAACTAGTACTTGAATATATCCATGAAGATATAGTAGCTGATATATTTGTGAAGAAAAGATAAATATCATGTGGTTATAACTTTCCAATTAAAAGGAAGTAAAAGAATCCCCTCTACATTTGAGAGGGAGTAAGAAGTTAGGCCTTAAATGTTTAAATGGGAAATGATCTATTCCTAAATCAAGAGGGAATGAGGATCTCCTCCATAGGTTGATAGCGAGTAATGTTGAACATCATATTCTCCATCTGACATGCACTAGACCAGGACTAATAGTAGTAAGTCTTAGTGAAGGAACTAGGAAGGAGAATGGAGGATTAAATAAGAATATATGATTGATATTCCTTGAAAATAATAGAATCCAAGATAGGAAGTGGACCAACACTTCCTATAAGTATTGGAAAGGTATCCAAGGTAAGAGTGGTCGAAGAGGACTGAGATTATTTAAGGATTTGGGGTCCAAGATAAGTATAGTCCTAGAAGGGCATACTTGGTGAACATCCGGAAGTGGTATGTTGTAACATCCCTGATCAAAATTCCATGTAATAAAGTTAATAAAGGAAAAATAAGAACCAAGGTCATGGGACACTTATTCCAAGTTGAATGTTGGGAAAAACATCCTAGCGTGGGTGTTGATTTGGTTTATTATGGCTAAGGAAATTGTTCTGAAACCAACTAAAAAAAGGATAGAAAAGAAATATCAACGCCTTAGAAATCAGCCTCTTCGAGGGGGAAACCTCCTTTACATTACAAAAATGAACAATTCTTGGATGATACAAATGAAAAGACCTCCTTTCTATATATATGGGTCTAAGGGGTCATAATATAATTAGAGCCGACATAACAATAATATTGCAAGGGCACAACAATAACAATAGTGGGCTTCTATGGGGCACAAAAACAACAATATGGGGACTACATTGCCACAATAATATAATAAGGGGGTTGTACTAATAACAATGAGAGGTTACACTAGTATTATAGGGACCTAACATGCCCCTCTCCTTCAAAAAGTGTTGTCCTCAACACTTGAATAGTTCTAGATGCTTCTGTATAAAATTCTCGTCCTCCAATGTGGAATCTTCAACGAGTAAGTTCTTCCACTTGATGAGATACTGTAAAATTGATCGATTTCATAGCTGTTGGGTTCTTGTTTCTGTGACTGCTTCGGGCTCCAACATGATTTTTCCTTTCTCGTCATGTTTCGAAAATATTGTTTGAACTGGGATCTTGTCACCTATAACCTTCTTTAAGCATGAAACATGGAAAACTGGGGGCACTCGGGAAGATGAAGGAAGCTCCAATTTGTATGCTATAGTACCAATCTTTTGCGGCACCTTGTAAGGACCATAATACTTTGGTGATAATTTATTATCCTTCTTAGCTTGCTTGAGAGACATTTTTTGTATGGTTGTATTCGTAAAAATACCCAATCGCCTACATCAAAACTTCTTTCACTGCGATTTTGATTTGCCTATTGTTTCATTCAATTCAGCACCAAAGTGGAGTTATCCTTTAAAAGTTGGAGAACTTGTTGTTGATGCTTGATGTGATCTTTCACTACTTGAACCTTTTTATTCTTGATATGTCCTTCTATCTTGGGAGTTTGAGGAGTGGTAATTCTTGCCAATACATTACAAGATATGGTCAGATTCATTTCTTGATGCTCGATGTGATATTTCACTTCTTGAACCTTTTTCTTCTTCATATCTCCTTCTATCTTGGGAGTTTTAGGAGTGGTAATTCTTGCCAATTCTTTACAAGATATGGCCATATTCATTTCTTCTTTCTTTGGGATTGGTTCATGGTGAGTATCCTTTTCTTTTGACATTTGTTGATCTTTTTCTTCTTGATATTTCACTGCTTGAACCTTCTTCTTCTTGATATGTACTTCTATCTTGAGAATATGATGGGTCTTCAATCCAACATTAGATTCTATGAAATCATGATCAACATTACTTCCTTCTCATCATGAGTTTCCTCTACTACCTTTTTCCATTAAGAGGTCTTTCTTGTAGTAGTTTTGTCCCACCTTCCTTCAAACCTTCCATGTCTTTCTTCAAATATTCCATGCCTTTCTTCCAATATGATTTCATACCATCAATATCAACTTCCATGGAATAGATAAAACTATTTATCTTATCTTAGAACGTATTGTTCAAATCATCCATCCAATTTTGATTACTCGGTGTTTCTATTTTCTTAATTCGAGTCATTCTTTTTCTTGATTTTAGGATCTCGATCTTGAATCTGTTGTATCTCTAAAAGTTCAAATCTCCAAGGTGTAGAATTGAAACCTGCGGCAGCCCTCTGCATGCTACCTCAAATGCCACAAGTCTGATCGAAATTGGATTCTGCAAGAAATAGTTATGCCCAATCTCCCAAGATGAATTGATTATATCCTTTTTCAATAGAGCGAACTTTTAAGAAGTGTCACGTGTCACTGTTTCAACCTTAAGACCTGAAAATGATATAAAGAGAATTACATTCCATCCTATTTTTGTAAATTCTTATGAAATTTCAATCTGATGCTCAGAGAGAAAGGTATGACGATGTTTCCAAGGTCACCTGTTTTGGATGTAATTCGAGAGCTTGCAGAAACCCTAAATTTAGTGGACTGTATCTCTAAACATATAGCGAAACAAGATTTGAAATTTAGAATCGAGCTTCACCACATTTTTGTCTCAAATGGGTTTTAATCTCAAAGTCTGGAACTTTGTAGAAAAACAATTATAGCGCAAATTCCACGATGACCTGTTTGAGATGGAATTCTAGAGCTTGCACAAACCCTAACTTCCTCAGATCAGATCTTCGACAATATAGCGAGACAAGATCTGAAATTGGACCCAAGGTGCATCAATATTTCGTCTCAATTGGGTTTTTGTTTTTAGCATCTAAAACATCGCAAACAAAAGGTTATAGTGAAAATTCCACGATGACCAGTTTGGAGCAGCGAAACCCCTAGAATACAAAGCTCTGATACAAAATGTTATGAAACCATCTCACAAAATGATAGAAAAGAAATATCAACACCTTAGAAATCAGCCTCTTCGAGGGGGGAACCTCCTTTACATTACACAAATGAATAATTCCTGGATGATACAAATGACAAGACCTCCTTTCTATATATAGGGGTCTAAGGGGTCATAATATAATCAGAGCCGACATAACAATAATATTGTAAGGGCACAACAATAATAATAGTGGGCTTCTATGGGGCACAATAATAACAATATGGGGACTAAATGGGCACAACAATATAATAAGGGGGTTGCACTAATAACAATGAGGGGTTACACTAGTATTATAGGGACCTAACAGAAATTGGAAAAGGAAAAGGCAAAGGCGTTGGAAAGGGATGTGGCATTACTTGGGATTTTATTTATGAAAATAATGGAAATTAGGAGAAAAGGAATGTGAAAGGTCACAAGTTGCATGTGGGGAGGAAAAGGAAGGAAAATAATGGAAAAATGAAGAAAATAAAGACCTCATTAATAAAAAGGATTATGAGGATCAATTGGTACCTTTTTTCATTTTAGTTTTGGAGCTCTCTCTATTCTCTCTATCTCACTCTTGGACACTTAGAGCATTCTTGGAGCACTCTAGCATTGGATCAAGGAAATAAAAAGAAGGAAAAGGGAAGGAAATAACAAGAAATGAAGAGCAGGATCAAGCAACCAAAATGGGATTACTTGCAGGTATCTATTTCCATGCGTGATTTCCTTTCTAGATTTGGAATGCATGGTACATGCATGTGAGTATTTGGTTCTCTTACTATCATTTTCATGGGCTTTTTGAGGTGTGACAATGATTTTCAGGCTTGCCTTTCCATTTTTGGATAGCCATGGTGTGATGGGATCTCTTTTATTTGGTTAAGATGGATTGTTGGATGGTTTCAAAACTAAGTGAGGTGGTCTCTGAAGAAGAACACATGGCTTAGGAATCCCTGGATCTTGCGGTAAAATCAGATTTTATGTACCATGGTAGTCCTAGGAATCCTCAACTAGTGAATGGTAGGATATACTCTAAATAATCGAGGTGTGTGCCCTCGATCAGGCCTAGGAATCCTCGATCAGTGAATGGAGGGATATACGGTAAAGCCTAGAGGGTGGAGTCTCAAATAGTCCTAGGAATCCTCGACTAGTGAATGGTGGGATACACATTAAAACCTAGACACTAGGAGGCAAAAAAATTCCTCAAGTTGTAGGTGGAGAAATCTAGTGGAATCCATGCTTGTTTAGGGCATAGTGATCTAGTGGGAATTACGGTAATGCCTGAGGAAACTTGGATTGGTTTTTTTGTGAGTCCCACATTAAGGGTTGGAATATGGCATGGGGATGATTAGTCGAAAGAAATATTTGGTTCAAACAAATCTATGGTCGACTGGTTTGTGGAAGTCCTAGACATGGTTGGCTTATGAATTCATTAATAAGATCTCTTTCTCCTTGGTATTTCATGTGTAATTATACTGGTTCATATGTGATTCTTATGGTTGTTATATCCTTGTTATTTCTGTTGGTTATATGTTGGTTATGAGCATGAATTAGGAAAAACTTGATGAATGTCTCTTAAGACATTTTAATTTGCAAATGAATGTACTGTTAGCGCTTGAAATTTCACCTCAGGCTGAGAAAGGTAAACCTCAAGGCAACATCAAACCATTTAGCCTCGTAGCTAGCCCTACGGCGCTGGAGAAGGCTCTCTCCGGTCTATCTCGGTAAAATCTTCAATAGATGAGATGACCAATAAGGTAACACTGATATTAGGCTAGTAAACTGATCAAAGAGTTTGATTTGGGGTTTTTTGGGTTTTTGGTGGCAAATTGAGGAGAGGGCAATTTTGGGTGCGGGGATTGGACACAGCTTCTGCAGGGGGTTCCTTGGGGCGAGGTAGGAGACAGTGTTGATGCCTTTAACTGAGGTGGATGGTCAGGAATGAAAGATGAAGAGCTAAAGAGAGCAAACAATAACTTTGAATTCTCTTTAGATAGAAGAAAACATTGAAATTAAACAAACTTAAAAGCAGAGCATGGCAAGCATGAATTCTTACTTTAACACTTCATTTGTTTAATGTGCAGAAGTAAAAGAAAGGAAATGAATCACATAACAAGCTTACAAGAACATTGAGAAACACACCATCAACACATGAGTCCACAAGAATCCCAAAGAGGACTGCAAAACCCTGGTCTTCCTTAGCCAAAAATTGCAGAGATACAGTGAATAATACAATGATAGCTTCTCCCTCAAGAGTCCAACCATGAAAATGAGCAAGAAAGTACATAATATAGATGATATAACCTCTTTCCCTGCCTCCATGGGTCGATCTCACTATCCTAGGAGCTGTTTCAACCACTTCTAAACTAAGCACTACAAACTAGGCAGTCAAAACAACTTGCCTCTATAAACTTGGAAACCAATTCATTCATTTAATATTTACCCTTTTCATGAATGAATCTTCTAGAAATGTTACATAAGAGTAAAAGTGTCTTAAAAGTACCATAATTACATCAAAGAGAATCATAATTCACCCCAAAAAGTCAAACTGAGTCA
This sequence comes from Pinus tabuliformis, assembly GCA_031772625.1. Lineage (NCBI taxonomy): Eukaryota > Viridiplantae > Streptophyta > Pinopsida > Pinales > Pinaceae > Pinus > Pinus tabuliformis. Next base: position 2,029,656,396 of record CM062816.1, read on the forward strand.
AATCTGCGTTTTCTGGGCTGTACAATGCATTTTTGAAAAAACTGCCTAACAGGTCGCGCGCCCCTGCCTGATAGGTCGCGCGCCTTTGGAGCCATCTTTGGGGAACTTGCATGTGGCAAAATTGAGAAACAGTAGGCTTGCTGGAAAGGTCTGTGAGTCTACTTTCCAACCCAACTGGAATGTTTGAATTTGGAGTTCATTTGCCCTGTCAAAAATCAAATCTCCCAAGACTACTTTCTGCAGTTCAAAAAAGTGGCAGAAAGTCATTTTTTGCTAGTTTTTTGACTTTCTGGAGGCCTAAAACTTCACCAAATCTCAAGTCCATCCATGAGCATGTGTAGCTTTGCATGAAAAATCTGGAAATGCTGAGTTTTTTTTAAATGGAGCTGCCATGATGAAGGGTCGCGCGGGGGGTGAGACCCGTTAATGGGAAAAACCTACAAATTGCCAAAAAATGCCAAAATTCACCCAAAATTCTCAAAAAAATTTGGGATTTGTGCTGTGGATAGGTTATTTAGTGCCTTGATCCTTGAGTGAAGCCTCAACCAAGATACGGAGGGGATTTGGCCTCTTTCTCCGTTTTAGTGCCTCGGTCAACCGCCTTTGAAACATCTTCATCTTTGCTTTGCACATATGCATTCTTGCCCAGTAATGGTTCTTCATGTTCCTCAGCAATTTCTTCTCTTGGTTGGCCTTAGCCAAACAACCTCTCCAAGTGTGCATTTACCTGGATGAGCATGGACTCTCAGTCAGCAGGCAATGGATCACCGGGTCTTCTTCGGTTCAAGATTCGGTCACTACGAATCCTCCACAGCTCATCAAGTGCTTTCTCATCCTCCAACTGCTTGTTGCGCTGCTCCAGGTATGTGATGGTCCATTGTGCACCCTCTAATCTCCTCTGCAAGGCATCATTTTCAGCTCTGAGATGCTGAATGACCTCCTTTGCCTCTTGGCTCGGAGAAATGGCCTCAAGATCAACAAGCTCAATATCTGGAACTCCTGATGGCCCCTCATCAATCATGGGCTGTTTGCCCCTCCCTGGTACCTGTGCTGGTGAAGAAAGCGAGGCCCCTTCCACCTGATGTGGAGATAACACTCGCTGAGCCGATGAAGAAGGCGAGACCCCTTCCACCTACTGTGGAGATAGTACTCGTCGAGCTGCTGCAAATAAGGCCCTCGGGCCTTTCTGATAGGTAACCAGAGGTGAGGAGCTGACATGTCTAGTGACAGGGATGTCATGCTGCTGGGATGGTCCTCCCTCCTCGTGAACAACCTCAGGATGTGGTGAGGGTGGTGCTATGAAAAACTCACGAGAGATGAACTCCTCCCATGAGATGCCCTGCTGAGCCAACTGATGCAATACTACAAGCTGAATCAAACCATAATGGTACATGCTCCTATACTGCTGTGCCGGGCTCTTCCTCTGCAACATGGGCACCATCCTCTGAATGTTCTGATAGAAGAAAACAGGGATGTTCATCATCCTCACTCGGGTGAAGTGCATCAAGAGGCGAATATGATATGAATATACCTGTGAAAATCTGCCCTCACAGGTAAAATAGTGCATGATGAGCCTCATCATGGGAGCATACTCGCTCTTGAGAAACCTGAATGGAAACACACCTGCCAAATGTCTCATGAATGGTGGCCCGACAAAAGGCTCAAAGTTAACATTATCCAGCACCTTGCGCTTATTGCACACCTCCCCAACATTAGGTATCCCTGTGGCATCTGAGATCACCTCGGGTGTCAATGTAAAGTTCACCCCTACAAGGTTGACATGTCCATCATGCAAGTGTAAAACAAATAAGCGAGCCAACTCCCTGTGGTGCTGAATCCAAGAGATCCTCTCACAAAACTTGTAGCAGGACATATACTGGAAACATGTGACTGCCATAGGACAAGCCTGTAATTCTGCTAAAGAGGTGGGCTCCTCTCGCTTATGATGTCCACCCTTTCCACCCTTATGAGGCCTCCTCTGTACCTCAATCTCTGAAGCTGATGACTGGTCATCACTTTTCTCATAGGTTTCGGTTTCTGACATTGTTTAAAGAGCAAAGTGGACAAAATGTGCTGTTGTTTCTGCCTGTAAAAAGCTGATTTATATGCTGTTTCAAGGGGACAAGGAACATGAGGGAAATGGTAGGGGAGGGACATTTTTACAAGGAAAATGGGAATACATGTATACAACAGGGAATTTAGGGAAATACACTGCAAACATCATTGCATATACATTATCAATTTCATATGTTTACATGGGCATAAGGAGAGATAGGGTTAGGATGTGATTTTTTTATTTTTAAAGGGAAAAGGGGTAGGGTTTATTTTCTTTACAAATTTAAAAGGGAAATTGACATGGAAATATAGGGAAAATGAAATGGGAATGAAGAGAATAATTACAAGGGGAAAAACAATGAAATAGCAATAAACCCTAGCATCTTTCTACAAATTTACATACAGCCATATGGAGCATTTTTTCTTGCACAATTTGATCATTAAAAACACACTCATGATGTCTTTCAACATAACTAGCAACCATTTCCAAGTTTAGAGAACCTACCTCAAGCAATTTGATGGTTTAGAGGATGCTTGAGCAAACTTGAAATGAGTTGGGAGGGAGGTTGCTTGACGGGTCGCGCACCTCACCCAAAGGGTCGTGCGGGCCTGACGGGTCATGCCCGTTATGAAAATGCACTGCAGGTTGAGCTCTGATGGGTCGCGCACACCTGACGGGTCGCGAGCCTGGCTTGACGGGTCGCGCACCTGTCCTGCTCCTAAATTCGACCAGTCTTCACTCAAATCGCTTAGATGTTCGCCCAATCTCTCTTGCAAGTCTCTTGGATGCACAATGAGAGTAAAAGGAGGGAGATTGGGTCTTTATAAGTTTCATTTGAATAAATTTCATGCTCAAACCCACTTTCTAATGTTTCTCTTTGACACTTTATAAAACTGACTTTTTTGGTTTCCTTTATCCTGAAATTGACTCATTTAGTGCTTTTGCTTGATTCTTTTTGCAGGTAGATCATCTGAGGGATCTTGGCAAGGGGACCAGGGTTACATGTTGTCCGCTGAAGTCTTTTGAAATTTCATCACTTTTTACAAAAATTTGAAAAATGACCTTGGCTTTAAAAACAGAGTTTTTAAATCCAAGGTAAAAATTAACTGTACAAGATAAAAATTTCGAATGAACATCTTTACAATCATCCCTCTGGCTTGCTCAACACTTATTGACCTTCAAAAACATGACCTTGTAGACATTTTTGACCAAAACCCTAGACCTAGGAAATTGACCTCAAGACAAGACAAGACAAGCTTTGAAAGATCTTAATGACTGAAATGACCTGATCCAGCAATGCCAAGAGGGGTAAAATATACCAGCTCCTCCATCAGGGTTATGGCATGCCTAATGGGATGCAAAAATTGACACTGATGAGACACCTACCTATGCAAATGCAAAGAGTTTTGATTGCTGATGGAGGGCTCAAGACCGACTCTAACATGTACAATGAATATATGACCTAATAGATGATAATGTAGCTATTGTGATATAGTGACAATGCTTCTTTACGAATCTCATATAAGTATGAGACCCCTATGCTAAGATCTGTTATTATGACTTGTAGATTACATATTTGTGACATGTTTGACGAAATGCCTATCATGGCTAGTATGGGTCAAATCAAGTACTTGTAAAAATTATTGCATTATTAGCCTTATGACATTGTTCGTTATAATTTTTGAAAGTTTCAAGAAGTTCTAGGATTCTTCTTAAGTCCTGGCCCTGAAAAAGTGGCATAGAATCCGAGGTCGTTGTCTCAGAACTGGTTGAAACAATCCACAATTGTTCGCATGCCTTGCTATGGGAGCGACTGAAAGGCCTCAGTCGTATGCGTGGCTTGTCATGGGAATGATTGAGGGTCCATATCAATGAAATTTCAAGTTGTCTTAGGAGTTGGTTAGCTGGAAAGGTTGGTTGGCTCCTGAAGGTTCCGTAGCATGTGTGGAAGTTCATAATGGTTTTGTTTCGTCGGTTCCACTTCCTTAGATGTACATGGGAAGTTGAATCACATCATATTAGACTCTCATCACATGTTTACCCCATCAGACTGGTTAACTTGGGTAAATGTGGGAGGAGGGTGTTACAGAGTGGTATCAGAGAATGGTTCAGCCCTTGGACTAGATGGGCAGTGTGTTGGTCATGCATACATGTCAGATGCATATGTGTTCCTTATAATTGTGGTTTTTGTGGTTGTGGTGTATGCATGGTGTTGGTCATGGTCACAGTTATGTCACCATGTGAATTTTGATGGTGTTGTTGTTGGAAGTGTTTATTGTGAGTGTATGTTGGTTATGCATGTAAATGTTTATATGTTGTTATGCATACATTGACATGGTTATAGTTGTCATGCATGAGATCATGGTATGTGGTTGGTATGGTCATGCATGCTAATTGGATGATGGTTGAAATGATGTTTATGTATTGATATGATTATGATTATACATGTATTGTGCTAATATGGTTGATGTTGCATATGAGACATCCTCCCTTGAACTATACTGAGGTATGTTGATTATTTTATGTTTTGGTTTAAGATGACATGGTATACTTGTAGGAAGAAGATCAAGGATGACTAGCAAGATGGTAGACTATAGTTCATGAGACTTTCCTTATGGATCAGATGAGCAACGTGGTGTTGGGTACTCTTTTGATATAGCAAACACACTGAGAATCTTGAAGGTAGAAATAAGAAGTTGCAAAGCCGATAATGACAGAATCATTTAGGTATAGGAGAAACAAGCATAAGTTAATGCAGTAATTCTTCAGAGTTTGTCAGAATTGTAGAGATAGGGACCGTTTAGGATCAACCATGGGCAGGAGGACATGACTAATGGGGCATATGGAAGTAGGTCTCACAGTGGGCACATTTCAGATAGGGATGACACGATCCAAGATGGAAGACTCTTGGATACTCCAGATAGGAGAGGTGATGGAAACATGTTCTATTCTAGTTCTAGCTTTGACAAGCACTATGATCATCATTGTTATCATCTGTATAGGAGGAGTGACATGGGATATTTTCTATATGAGTTCAAGAAAGCCAAGCCACCTACCTTTGATGATATCTGAAGAAGTCGGAGGATGTAGAGGCATGGTTACTTGGGATGAAGAAAATCTTTGAGTTGCATGAATACATAGAGAATATGAAGGCCATAATAATTATCTTCAACCTCAAAGGGAAAGTAGACATTTGGTGGGAATATGTGAAGTGGGTTGGAGACATGAGGGCATAAGAGTTGAGTTGGGATTTATTCAAGAGAATTTTCATGAAGAAGTACTTGTCAGAGAGGTACTATGACAACAAATCCAAGGTATTCTATGAGCTAAAGATGGGATCGATAAAAAGTGAGGAGTAAAATACTAATTTCCTGGAGTTAAGGTATGTACTGTATCTTGAGGATGAGAAGAACAAAGTTTAGAGTTTTTTCAGTGGATTTCCATTAGAATTTAGAGATTGGATTGAGTATGATGAGCCTCAGTCACTTGAAGAAGTAATTGGAAAATTGAAGCATTGTTATGAATAGTCAAAGTGTAAGACAAAATATGAGAAAGGTTGGAAAGGGAAAGACAAAGCTAAAGGTAAATGGCAGCGGAAAAGAACAAGGCCTCAGGATGAAGGTGAGAAAGAAAATGTTGCTCCTTACAAGAATTTTAATGGGTCACAACATGGAGGGCAGAAAAGTAAAGTTGATGGTATAGGATGGTTGTAGTTTTGGATGTGGAAATGACCATCTTAAGAGGGATTGTCCGCAGAATCAGGGTGGTAGGTCTCAGATATATAATGCATAGGAGGCACAAATAATTGGGGATGTTGGGAAGATAATTTCTCATATCTATGTACAATTAGATAACAGGTAGGAGGATCGCCAAGAATCTATTATCGACATAGACAACAAGATTTGAGATCAAGTTGTTTTTATTTTGATTGACCCTGGATCTAATTATGGTTATGTTAGTCTTGACCTAGTAGATAAGTGTGGTTTGAATAAGGAGTCCATTCAGAATATTAGTTACCGTAGTTTTCTACACGTACAAAGAAAAAAGTTAATCATTTGGTAAGAGCTTGTGCATTCAAGTTGAATGGTATTCCTACATTGACACATTTTTCATGTATTGCCTTTGGGATAATATAGTATGATTTGGGCATGGACTGGTTGTATCTTCATAGGACCAAAGTAGAATATTATGACAAAGGTAATGAGTGTTTGGATGAAAATAGAGAACATAGGATCTTGCAAGGTAAGAAGAAGGAAACATTAGTTAGAATGTTGACATCGCAGGAAAATCCCGATCAGAGAAAAGGGTGTGTGTTATTTGCAGTACATGTTTCCAGTGATAAAGGCACAGAAGTTGAGGATGCAAAGGTATTAATAAGGCACCTAGTATTACATTAGTTTTAGGATTTTTTTTCCAATAGAGATTTCATAGATGCCTCCTTGCAAAGAAGTATAATTTTCCATTGATTTAGTACCAAGGGAAACACCAACATCAAAGGCACCATACATGATGAGCACTCAAGATTTAGTAGAGCTAAAGTTTCATTTGAAGGAAATACTTGAAATAGGATACATTAAGCAAAGTGTATCACTGTGGGGTGCACTGTTGTGGAGGTAAATCCCTCTGCGGACAGAGGCGATCCCTACTAGCCCAAATGGGGTCTAGCAACAATCAAACAATGCTAACATGCAGGTTCCTAATTGCAAATCAAAGACCGATGATGAGGGCCTACCTGGATTCCAACGCTAATATTTGTAGAAGAGTCTTTGCTCCAGTTCCTTTGCTCCGGCTGGTCACAATCCTCACGATCCTCGTGAACGGACACTTGCACATGCAAAGAACGACACAAACACAAGCATAAAATCCAATAGATGCAACTATATATCAGTCAGAAAGGATATAACTCAACATCATCACAAAGACAATAAGAGCGGAACCATAATGATAGTCTTCTATTATTGATAAACAACAAAGAAGAATACAACCATAGTTCTAACGTCAAATCCTCCTTTGGCTGGGTGATCAGCAACACATGCCTTGTAGAGCTTGTTGGGAATGGGGAACAAGCCTCTCTCTCCTTGGTTACTTGGAAAAGAATCTCCTCACTTAAGATTTAGCCTCATGGGAATGAATAAGGCTCCTTGTAGCATGAACTTGGCAATTCTCAGACTTTGAGACTTAGAATTTGGAACTTGGAGACTCTATCCCTATCACTAGCTTGTCAAAGGAAAAAAGGACAAGATTCTATAGATAGAGGAGGAGGAGTTAGGGTCATGCACAAGATTCATGGGATTGGCTTTATCACTAAGAAGCTTCCATGAGAGGTGGAGAACTACTTCCCTTCTATGGAGATTCGAAGCCAAACTGACCCAACTCAATATAGATCCAGTTCATGAGTGGGTTAGGAAGAACCTTCGCACGTTGGTTTGTTAAAAACTTTACCCAACTGGGCTGGCGCGAGTGCGACTCTGAGACAGAGCGCCAGCTGGCGCGCCCTCTTTGGAGGATTTCCCCCATTGGCGCGAGTGATACATAGTGGAACCGCACCAATGGAAAAAGGGCTATTTTTATGGGTCTTTTGTAGAAGGTGTCTTCAGGGCATATGAAGTACACACTCAAGGGGATACAATGCAAGTGTTTTCAGGTTATGTCACTTCTCACAGGTCCCGGAATAAGTCCTCCAATGTGTGGGAGAAGGGGTAACAGGGACGGTGACAAATTACCGTGTAACATGCACCAATATTGTTTGTGAAGAAGAAGGACGATGCTCTTAGATTGTGCATTGATTACAGGTAGTTGAAAAAGGTAACCATCAAGAAAAGGTATCTGCCATTGAGGATTGATGACTTGTTTAATCAATTGAAGTTGTGTTCTCAAAGATCAAGTTCAGATCTAGATATGAGTAGGTATGCATCAAGGAAGAGGACATTTAGAAGACAACTTTTAGGACTAGGTATGGGCACTATGAGTTTGTTGTAGTTCCATTTGGTTTGACTAATGATCCAACTACGTTTATGTCCTTGATGAATAGTGTATTGCATCCTTATCTGGAAAAGTTTTTTATTGTATTCATTGATGAAATATTGATATATTCTAAAAATGAGGAAGAGAATGTTGATCACTTAGCAACAATGTTGAGATTACTGAGAGAGCATTAGTTGTATGCTAGGCTTAGAAAATGTAGTTTCTTTCATACAAAGGTACATTACTTGGGACATGTTATTTCCAAGGAAGGCATAACACTGGATCTAGAGAAGGTAAGAGCTATCATGGAGTGGGAAGCTCATATGAATGTGGATGAAGTAAGATCATTTATGGGGCTAGAAAGTTATTATAGGAGTTTCATCATGAACTACTCTCATATTTCATATCCTATTACAACACTGCAGACGCAAGGTAAGAAATTTGAATGGATAGAGGAGTGTGCAACCATTTTTGAGAAATTGAATCATTTATTGACAAATGCTCCAATGTTAAAGATTGAAGATATGAAGAAAGAGTTTTCGGTGTGTATAGATGCTTCCAAGAGAGGATCTAGTGGAGTCATGATGTAGGAAGGAAAAGTAGTAGCATCAAGGAAAATGAATGAGAATGAGAATAATTATCTGACACATGATCTTGAGTTGGCAATGATCATTCGTGCATTGTATATATAAAGACACTATCTTCTTGGCAGTAGGTTCATATTGATGAGTGACCACAATGGATTGAAATACTTGTTTGAACAATTGAATATAAATGTCAGACAAGCTAGATGGTTGGTCATGATTAGTGAGTTTGACTTTGAGATCAGGTACATCAAGGGTAACGAGAATGGGGTTGTAGATGATCTTAGTAGGAGAGTACAGGTGAATCACAAAGAAACTATGATTTCTTATGGGACAAAATTACATGATCAAATCTTATGGGTAGGAAAATAGGATGACTAGTACATGGAGCTTATGCATAGGCTACAACAAGGTATAAGTGATCAGGATGTGGACTATTGTCTTACAATAGATGGTTTGGTCATATTTAGGGACAAGATATATGTGCCGAATGACAATGAGCTCAATAAGACTATCTTGTGAGAGTTTCATGTAAAACCATATTAAGGTCACCCACAATACTAGAAGATGTTGACAACTATGAAGAAGTTTTATCATTATCTGAATTTGAAGAAGAAAGTGGCATAGTTTGTGGCTATATGTTTGGACTGTCAATATGTGAAAGTAGAATGTTAGAATCCAGATGGACTACTGTATCCAATTATGATTCCAGAGTGGAAGTGGGAGGTCGTTTCCATGTATTTCATCACAGGTTTACTTAGAACATCTAGACAACATGATTCCATCATGGTTGTGGTGGACAAGTTGAAAATGGTAGCAAAATTCATTCTAGTGAAGTCTAGTTATTCAACTAATGATGTAGAATGGGTCTTCATTAGAGATGTAGTGAGGTTTCATGGTGTTCCAAGGAATATTGTATGAGATAGGGATGCTAAGTTCACTTCCAAGCTTTGGAAGGATATGTTTACAGGTTTGGGGACATATTTGGCCTTCAAAAAAACTTATCATCCACATACAAATGGATAGAAAAAGAGGGTTAATAGGATATTTGAGGACATGTTGAGGATGTATGTGATGCATCAGTAGAGGATATGGGAGGCGTACCTTATGTTGGTTGAGTTTTATTATAACAATGGGTCTCAAGAGTCACCGAGGATGACTTCGTTTGAGGAGCTATATGGGCAGAGTTGTAATACTCCCATCAGTCAGAGTGATCTAGTGAACATGGTATTGATAGGACCGAACATGTTAGCAGAGATGTAATAGGAAATTTAGGTTATCAAAAAGAATGTAAAGGTAGAACAGGACAAACACAAAATTTATGCAGAAACAAACAAGTTGTTTAAGGAGTTTCAAATTGGGGAACAATTTTACTTGTCCATCAAGCCGAAGAAGAGATCCTTAAGGATTGGATGATGTGCTAAGCTAGCACCTCAGTTTTGTGGACCTTTAAATATTCTTGATAGGATTGGACCAATAGCCTATCAACTTGCATTGCCTCTGATAATGAAATTCCATGATTTTTTCCATGTGTCATTGCTTAAGAAGTATATTAAAGATGTTGATCATGTCATTGACTGGTATGTATTGCAGGTGGAGAGAGATGGAGAATTCCAACTGGAACCTTAGTGTATATTGTAGAAAAATATGCTCATGCTCTAGAACTGAGCGATCGAGTAGGTTAAAGTGTAGTGGAAGCACTTTGGACCCAATGAATCTACATGGGAGATGGCCGATAAGATGCAGACTATATATCCTTCTCTATTCGCCGGTTGAACACTTTTTTTTTGTATATGTTTTGGTATATGTACATATGTATATGGATGTAAATACCATCATGAGATGTGCTATAAAACTCTAATAGGTGGTATGGGTGTCATGTTGTTATGGTTGTTATGTTTTCATGTGTCATGTTGGCTTGCTTCTCACTAGGTTGATATTTGGAAATACTTCATTGAGTTAAGTTATAAAGATGGATGGGTAGTATGTTTTTATTCTCAACAATATTGTTGTCTGTAGGTGTCATTAAACACCAAGGATGGTGTTCCCCCAAGGGGGATAGTTCTGCAACGCCCTAGTCAAAATTCCATGTAACAATGTTAAAAAAGAAAAATAATAACCAAGGTCATGGGACATGTATTCCAAGCTGAATGTTGGGAAAAAAATCATAGTGTGGGTGTTCATTTGGTTTATTATGGCTAAGGAAATTGGAAAAGGATTTGGAAATGCATGAGGTATTAATTGGCATTTTATTTATGAAAATAATGGAAATTAGGAGAAAAGGAAGGTGAAAGGTCATAGGTTGAAATTGAGGAGGAAAATGAAGGAAAATAATGAAAATATGAATAAAATAGAGGCCTCATTAATAAAAAGGCTTATGCGGAGTAGTTGGTACCTTTTGTCAGTTAAGTTTTGGAACTCTCTCTATTCTCTCTCTCACTCTTGGACACTAAGAGAATTCTTGGAGATATCTAGCATTGGATCAAGGAAAGCAAAGGAAGGACAAAGAAGTCAAAGGGAAGCAAAGATCAATAAAGGAAGAGTAGGATCAATCAGCTACAGCGAGATTGCTTACATGTATCAATTTGTATGTGTGATTTTCTTGTTAGATTTGGCATGCATGGTACATGCATGTGGGTATTTGGTTCTCTTGTTGTCATTGGCATGGATTTTGTGAGGTGTGATAGTGAGTTTCAACCTTGCATTTCTATTTATGGATAACCATGGTGTGTTGGGTTCTCTTTTATTTGGTTAAGATGGATTTTTGGATGGTTTCAACATTGAGTGAGGTGGTATTTGAAGAAGAAAACATGGCCTAGGAATCCCTAGACTGGAGATGGTGGGATTGCAGTAAAGCCATATTTTGTGTACGCTCGTGGGCATAGGAATCCTCGATCAGTGAATGGAAAGATATATGGTAAATCCTAGAGGTGTGTGCCATCGATTAGGCCTAGAAATCCTTGACCAATGAATGGTATGATATATGGTAAATCCTAGAGGGTTGAGTATTGATTAGGCTTAGGAATCCTCGATCGGTGAATGGTAGGATATATGGTAAAGTCTAGAGACTAGGAGGTAGAAAAATTCCTCACAGTGTAGGTGGAGAAATCCGGTGGAAGCCATGCTTGTTTAGGGCATAGTGATCCAATGGGGATTGTGGTAAAGCCTGAGGAAACTTGGATTGGTTTTATTGTGAGTCTCACATTCATGGTTGAAATATGGCATGGAGGTGATTGGATGAAAGAAATATTTAGTTCAGCCAATCTATTATTAGGTGGTTCATGCAAGTCCCGAACCTGGTTGGCCTATGCATTCATTAATAAGAGCTATTTCTCCTTGGTATTTCATGTGTAAATATACTTGTTCATATGTGATTCTTATGGTCATTATATCCTTGTTATTTTTGTTGGTTATGAGTATGTTTTATGACAAACTTGATGAATGGATCTCATCACGTTTTGATTTGAAAATGAATGTAAAATGAAAATATCACCTAATATATGATAATGCTTCTATTTTTATAGAGCAACAATGCTTCTTTATGAATCTGAGATAAGTATGAGACCCCTATTCTAAGATATGTTGTTATGACTTGTAGATTACATATTTGTGACATGTTTGATGAAATACCTGTCATGGCTAGAACGATTTAGATCAAGTACTTATATCAATGATTGAATTAGTAGCCTTATTCCATTGTCAGTTATCATTTTTGAAAGTTTCATGAAGTTCTAGGTAGCCTGAGTCTTGGCCCTGAAAACGTGGCACAAAATTCAGGGTTATTGGCTCAAATTTGGCTGAAAAAGTCCACAATCATTGGAATGTCTTACTATGGGAGTGAATGTAAGGCCTTATTCACATGCGTGTCTTGTCATGGGAGCAACTGAGGGTTCATATCAATGAAATGTCAAGTTGTCTTAGGGGTTGGTCATTTGGAAAGGTTGGTTGGCTCCTAAAGGTTCTGTAGTATGTGTGGGAGGTCATAATGGTTTTGTTTTGTCGGTTCCACTTCCTTAACTATACATGGGGATTTGAATCATATCATAGTAGCCTCTTGTCACATTTTTACCCCATCAGACTGTTTAACTTGGGTAAATGTGGGAGGAGGATGTTACATATGTACCTATTGATGGTGCTAGAAATCCGTCAACCAAGGGGGGCTTCTCGATGTGAAGTCCGAATTATAACTCACACTATTTGGTATAGAATCCTCATTTATAGTATCAACCTGATTTCCATATATTCTTATAGGTTTTTCTTGGCTTTAGCTATGAGTAAGAGAGAGGAACACATGTATGCCTTCGAAAAGAGAGTAAGTGTGCTTGGTGAGTGTTTGGTTTTAGGTGTGTTAAGGTTCTTCTACTGTAGAGGGGAGAAGAAGGTGAGTCTCCGAAAGGGAGGTCATAATACTACTTTGGTAGAAACATACACACACGAGAGATGTCCATCTAACATTCAGCGAAATAGTCCACAAAGATGCGACAGGTATTTCAATCACTGCAACACATTCTATCGATATGATAAGAAATAAAATAACCGAAATAGTTCAACTACTTTAGTACAGGTGAAAACACACATGAATCATAAATATTCACATAATAGTCTTACAAACATTCATAATCCATGCATGAAGAATTTATTGGCCATCAAGCTTCTTATATTAAGTAAAAGTCCCAAGAAACATGTATACATCAAACACCACTAGCTCCAATAATGGACCATAGGAGCCACCACTTGCTCCTCAAAAGAACTAGCTTGTCTCTCTAATGCCTCGCAGGAGGAGCCAAGGTGAAAATTCATTTTTTCATATAATGAGAGTGTATATATAACCAATGGGGTGATGCTTCACCTCCCTTGTGACTCTTTGACTACCCTCTAATTTTTTGACTTCCTAGGACTTTTCAACTTTACATGAATCTTCATATTATGTACATGTCCTTTGGGCTGCAACTTTATAATACATTTTCGAATAATAAATTAAATAATCCACAAGAATGATGTGGCATATGATGACCCATGACATGACGTGACACTTCTAACATGGACTTCTTGATGACATGGCAATGTCAATCCATTCTTGCTTCTCCTTATTATGTGTCTTCTTGGGAATGATATTCTGTCCACCTCCATATGGCTTAGAGGTAAAGAGTCTTCAATGATATTAGGTCTTGAGTGGTGGTCGCAAACTGGTGTCCTTTTTCTTTCTCTTGGTTGATCAACTTGCATAATCAAATACAAATATGTCTTTCAACATGTTTCCCTTCTCCATATCCTTCTTCATCATCATGTCATGGTATGATAGAGTACCTGCATCTGCAATTCACTCATGACAAGATGACATTAGTCCGATAAACCCCTAGTCTAAGATGTTTCATGTTGATCGATTGACTAAGCTGAAAATGGGTAGGAGGATGAGGGAGAGGCTCAATCAATACACAATTGTGCATCTCAGGTAGTCAAGGGTGAAGCTTGAGCCTTAAGACTATGCAATTTACGGTCCAGGCTAGACTATGGAAGAAAATTATGCAGTTTTAGAGCTCAATGAGCTATACTGAGGGGTTGAGTACTGATTCAACCTATTGCATAGTTCTGGAAGGCAGATGAGGCTAGTGATTGCACAATTCTGTAACTCAAGACCTTAAGGATTGGTATTGAGGCTTGAGATTGTGTAATGCACAATTGATAGTAGGATGGAGGGCTGAATTGTGTAGTTTTGGAGGCCAAGGTTCGGGATTGAACATTGAAACGATGCAATGCAAAATCCTAGGAGGCAAGAACTGCACATTGCATAGTGTCAAGAAGTATGGTTTCAGATAAAGGGCTGATACTACATAATATATAGTTTAGGAGGGCTAGATGAGGCCAAGTTGCTTGGTTAGAGAGCTTTCGAAATTTGACTAACTATGGGATTGATGGAGCTAATGTGAACAATGATAAGACTCTACTGTGATCACACACATAGACACTTGACGACACAATAATATAGATAACCTAGGACACATGAAAACCATACTTCCCTCGATGAAACAACTTTTTGATGACTCACAACAAGTGCAACACTAAAGATACACGTTGCGATTGTTTATCTAGGTTGTCATTGATGTCAATATACAAGTGTTTATGATGGAAAATTCTTTGATACATGATGTTTCCTATTGGTGCCCATTGATCATAATGTTCATAGTGATGAATGTTTGATATATGATGATATGATGAGATGGAAGATCCAAGTGGATTAAATACATATATACAGACAGAATAAAAGTAGTAGAGCCATCATAGAAGTTTATCGGAATCCATCAAAGAAGAGCTATCGGAAGTCATAGGAGTAAAGAGAATCCACAGGAGTGACAAGCCAAAATAAAGAAATTTATCACATATTCCCAAGGGTAAGAGCTATCAGAAGAGAAGCCATAACGGAGGAGTTAACAATAAATACCACAAAACACATCGATGGCTTATATCAGTGCTTTATTGACAACTTTATCATATGCCACCGCGCAAAACATGTGATTGCAATTTAAGCTATGGACCCAACCATTCAAATAGAACAAGATTTAAAGGAATATCACATCTGTCGCATTGGAAGTTTCATATCACAAGTCTTAAAGGGTTGTCACTGCGTAATACCTCGATTACAATAAGGGTGTGGACCCCAAACCATCGATTGCGATAGACCTGATAGATCACCGATTATGATGAAGCTATGGACCTGACAAATTTATTAACTCTTGCTTAATATTATATCGCATCCATTTCATTGGTAGTATGAATATTGGCCATGTTACATCGGTGATGTTAAGAGTTATGATTGCAGGATTTCAGATAATTGCAATTGCGATTAATAATGTGGCATGTGGGACCTCCATACGGGCCTTGTGAATATTAAAAAGGGTGTCTCCAATATATTGCATAGTAAGAGACCTCTAAAAAGTTGTGATTGTGATTAGCGGTGATGTGGCATATGGGACTGCCAGAATTCTATTATAATATGGATATAACCTCTCCTATAATGTGATTTCTATAAAAAGGCTAAGTTATAATTGACTGAATATTAACAAAAGGACCTCTGATATATTTTAATATACCACCTCATGCACAAGTCTTCCCCTCCACCAATGAATGACTCATTTCGTTTGTTGGCAAAATTCATATATATATACAAGTTGAAACGCTTCACTTGGTATGGATTCTGGCATTGTTTACAGAGAGAAGAAGTAACAGTTCACAATTCATGAACTTGAAGGAACAGAGGAAGTTGAAGATTGAGAAAGAAGGAAGAAAGCCAAATGTCTAGAAGGAAATAAGCTGAAGGACGAACAATTATATTGATTGGGTTAATCTTTGAAAGGCTTCGAACTGTGATGAATTAATCAAGTACATAACAGTTATGTGAAGGGAAAATAAATTTTCATCTATCATCGTTTGAAGGGAGCAGTAGACAACACCAACATCAAAGTGTTTGTGAGTTTGTTTCTTGGAAATAAGATATCGTGATAGTAAGGATAGTGAGAAGAAGTCACTCCTAAAATAGTTGCCACAAAAGTAAAGAATAGAGGGTTGAAAACAAAGAATTATCTTTGTGCATACATTAAGGGCTTAACGCAACCTATCAAAGATATCCTGTTGAAAAGAATCAACAGACCTTGGAGCCATTGTTGTAAATCATGAGGGATATCTAAAATCATAATGAGGTAACTTCTGCAAACTTTGTTTGGGAAATATGAAGAGATGTGAAGACTCCTTCATATGAAGTCAGGTTGTCATGAATATAATAGTGATGTTGTAGGTTGACAGAATTCAATGAAGAAGATTTTGGGATCAGAGAATTACTATTAAATATATCTAGACAAAATATAGCAGTGGGTTGGAGCCCAGAGGGGTGATTCCTTGAAGGTTGGAGCCTCGAATAAGACAAGGTTGGTGCCTTGACAAGATAGGGTTGGAGCCCTTGGGGTTGGTGTCTCATAATTGAAATTATTTGTGTCCTTGGAGTTGGTAAATCCAAGGTTTGTGCCTTGAAAAGATTGGGTTGGTGCCCTAGAGGTTGAAGCCTCACAAAAGACGAAGTTGGTGCTTGGCAATGGGTTGGAGCCCTATATATATTGTACTTGATTTATTGTAAATATTATATTAATAAAATAATTTATTCCTATTGTTCATTTTGTGTTCTAAATATAATTGGTTTAACTGGTAAAAATAACAATTGAAAAGAAATACTGATTCAAGCCCCCTGTCAGTATTTCCAACAGGGATGACCATGACGACACTTGTGTGTCATTGATTACAACTTTGTAAATGAGTGCGACAAATGTTTTCATGCTAATATCAACTAATTTACACAAAGGTAAACCATTAAAACAAAAAAAATAAGCTCATAGACAATGTGCGACACTTAACATGCAAAAATACGACATTTTTCCTTTCTTGCAAAAGGCACAAAAACACTTAGATAAAACACATACAATGGATTTCAATGTTTGTGACAAAAATATACAAGACCAAGGTAGGCTTTTAAATTTGGTGTAGGCCAAAAGTTTGGAGGGTGTTGTAGCAGTGACAACACTTGGCGACACATTTGGTAGAATTCCAATTTCTCTGTCTTGGTTGACTTTTGTGTACATGGTCTCAGTTCTTCAGGGAGTATTGATTCATTGTACATATTACTTTATCTTACCCACATACCCTATGAATAAACATGGTCCCCTTTGTGCCATCTTAGTTGAACACAATCATAATATTTAACAATATCACAATGTTTTGAATTGGAAAGGGTAGTGTAATTTACGAGCTTTAGATTTTCAGAATATAGTTTTTTATCTATGGTATTGTTCCACTGCTAGTAGACCTAGAAAATACCCTGACATAGTCACTATAGGAACACAAACATTGCTTTGCTGCCAGCGAGCCTAAAAAATACCCTGATAGAGTTTCTTTCTTCACCTCTGTGCGCATGAAGACTTTCTCTTCTTTCACCTTTATTTATATATTTAAAGGGGACTGTGCATAGGCACTTATTCATTTTATGGTTGGAAGAGGGATCCAAACTTATTGAGTGAAAAATAGGTTTTTCCTTCAGAGAAGCATATAGAGACCTCTGATTTAGGTTTTCTCATTTAGATTTTTCCATTTTCCTCCTCTACTGATTCGATAAGCTTGAAAACACCGAAACATGTAGAACTGAGTCTGGGCATAATTTTTCAAGGAATATACACAGGTACCATGGTTCGACCAAAACTCTCCTTACAAACGAATCATATTTTTCTTCAGAACTTCATTGACTAAAAGATGCAACCAACACAAAGAAGGAGGACCAAAGGTTAGCCAAACGTTGTAGTGTCACAAGAATCTTTTGAATTTTTCCACATCTCATTTTGAGCCAATAGAGCATCTTCATGCACAATCTCACAAAATTAAAGAAAATATAACACACAACAAGGAAACAAAACTAGAAGACAAAACAAAAGGAGGCTAAACCAGAACATGATGTGAAACCAAAATCAGAAAACACAACATAAACTATAGAAAATGAATGCTGTATGAATGTGTAGGTAACTAAAATGCAAGTAGACCTACTCCTAACTAGCTAGCAGGTTGAGGTCACGTGTAATGAAATCTCCAATGAAGCCACCATAGCTACTTTCGACCATTTCGATGACCATTATAAGCATATGAACATGAAAGATTATTATGAATGCACCTTCATTTGTATCATCCTTATTAGCAAGCATGAGAAAAGACTAAAACTTGTTATTAGAAAAATGGCTTGCTAAGAAGGTTCCTTCTAGGAAATTATAAATTGGATTGTGAATTTTGAAACAATCCTCTTGAAGACCCCAAAATCCTTGAAAAGATGAATTTTCGATTAGAAGCAGAGGGTCTGTGTGAGAATATTATGAGAGACAATTGATCTGATCATATTCAACCGGCTTTTCAAGATGATGAGGACCCAACATGAGCATCATCGAAGGCTGAAGTGCCTCAACTATTTGACAGGTACTCAAAGGATGAGATTTTAAACCATGAATATCAAAGGATGCAAAAAAAATATCATTGGATATATTGGTGGGAAAATGATGAAACAAATGACAGTTAATATTGTTATTAGATAGACTGTTTATGGCATGAGATCCCTGGTTCAAATATGGATCAATTTACGAATTCCTTGAACAAATGAATCATATTCCTCACATGATAGATATGGCATCCCATTCCCTTGTAATTGGTAACATACTGCACTAGCGTCGTAATCTTCGAAAGAAGTGAAAATGAATGCTTGTAAAAAAAACATGAAACCATTCAAGATATGATGAGTGAAGAAGGATTTGATTCGCCGTATAAGTCATGCATTCATTAACACTCAAGAGGATTTCAGGTGTGATGAAGGGAAAGATTTGCAATATAACATTCACAAGAAAAACCAGAAGTTGACTATTAAGAAATGAATTTGATAGGCATGATTCCTTCGACCAAAGATAGTCTTTGCAATAGTCAACTTTGTAATTACATGAATCTATGATAGAAACACATTCCAAAACCAAGTTAAGTACAAGAGCCTTGCATAGAGATGAATCATGTGAAATAGAGTCTTGAATCCAATCAGAAACAAAATCTCAAAAGTTTGAAAAATTACATTTGAAATGGCAAACGTTTTCTAGAAAGAAATTTACATCGAGTGAAACCATGCAAAGAGAAGGATTTTGCAAGAAAAACTAGATATGGCTAAATTATGGGGGCTTACCAGAGTCGTGAGATCCTGACATAAGCATCAACAAAAGTTGAAGTTCCTTGACTTCTTGATAAGTCCCAAAACTTTCAAGGATTGTAAAATCACATTCTGACCATTGAATGAGATCATGCATGGAATGTGGATACTTTCTTCCTCTGATTTCAATGAGACCACTACTAATCGGATGAAAAAAATCCTTGTTACTAATTTGACTAGATTTTACAACTTCAACAACCAGATTACTTAGATTGAAATATTATTTTGATTTCAAATCTAGAGATTTATGAGTTAGAGAAATTCCATGAGCAAGCTTATTTGAAGAGTTGTCTTCATGCAAAACAAGAGTTAATGGGGGATGGAAATAATACTCAATGATTCGATTATTTCCTTTCATGTCATGGATAAATTCAATACCTTGTGTCAATTGGGAAGTTAACTCATTAGATGGAGAACTTGAAAAGCATGATGCGTCTTCATCGTAAGTAGATGCATTGAAAATAGTAGAGCACAAGGGATAATGAGATGAAGAGGAAGTTTTCATAAGAAAATATTCCTTGAACAAATCAAATTCTAGATCTAAATAAAACTATTTTTGAGAAACCAAAAGGTTTGCTTATGCACCTGGGCATTCGTGATTGCATACATCAACATAATCATCATCATGAGAATGATTGTTTCCCAAGGCTACAGATTGATTGGAAGAATTAATTGCATTTGATTCACTATTGAGATTACCAAATTTGAATATATTTAAGAATTCCTTGAAGAAATGAGCCATCTTCCTCACATGATAGATATGACAACCCATTCCCTTGTAACTGGTAACATACTACACTAGCATTGTAATCATTGGAAGAAGTGAAAATGAATAAAAAACACATGAAACCAGTTAGGATATGATGAGTGAAGAAGGATTTGACTCACCAGATAACTAGTCCACTCATTATCACTCAAGAGGATTTCATATGTGATAAAGGGAAAGGTTCACAATATAACATTCGTAAGAAAAAATAGGAGATGACTATTAAGAAATGAATCTGATAGGCATGATTCCTTCGGCCAAAGATAGTCTTTGAAATAATCAACTTTGCAATTCCATGAATCTATGAGAGAAACACATTCCAAACCCAAGTTAAGTACAAGAGACTTGCATGGAGATGAATCATGTGAAATAAAATCTTGAATCCAATCAAAAACCAAATCTTGAAAGTTTGAAAAATTACATCCGAAATACCAAACATTTTTCGGAAAGAAATTTAGATCGATTGAAACAATGCAAAGAGAAGGATTGTGCAAGAAAAACCAGATATGCCTAAATTCAACAAGCTTACTAGAGTCATGATATCCTAACATAACCATCAACGAAATTTGAAGTGCCTTGACTTCCCTGATAAGTCTTTAAACTTTCAAGGATTGTAAAATAACATTTTGACGATTGAATCAAATCATGCATGGCATGAAGATAACTTCTTCCTATGATTTCAATGAGACCACTTATAACTGGATGACAACCATCTATGTCACTGATTTGACCAGATTTTAAAACTTCAATAACCAGACTACTCAGATTGAAAGATTCTTTTGATCGCAAATATGGAGATGTATGAATCAAATAAACTTCATGAGAAAGATGATTTGAAGAGTTGTCTTCACACAAAACAAGAGATAACGAGGGATGGAAAGCATACTCAATGATTCGATTATTTCCTTTTATGTCATGGATAAACTCACTACCTTGTGTCAATTGGGAAGCCAAATCATCATATGGAGAACTTGAAAAGCATGAAGCATATTCATCACAAGTAGATGTATTTCAAATAGTAGAACACAAGGGATAACTAGATGAGGAGGAATTTTTGATAAAAACATCTTCTTTGATCGAATCAGATTCTAGATCTAAATAAAAATATTCGTGAGAAAACAAAAGATCTGTTGATGCACGTGGGCCTTCATGATTGCATACATCAATAGAGTCATCATAATCAGAATGATTGTTTCCCAAGGCTATGTATTGATTGGAAGAATTGATTGCAATTGATTCACTATTGAGATTAACATATTCAAAATCATCCAATAATGGAAGCACATCATCTTGACATGAGGGATTTTGAAAAAGGAAAGAGAGATCAAAAGTATCTTCACTTTCGTCCTCCTCTACTAGTTTAATGTGACTGCCTTGTATCTGATCGTAATTTGAACCAAAAACTTTAAAATCAAGAGAGCATGAAGAGTTAGTTTGTGGAGTAGATTGATCAAGTAGATCATGATACGCAGAGTCATGACATGTAGATGATAGAGGATGGAAGATTTCCCTTGAATAAGTAACACTTTAAATGGAACCAAATTCAAGATTGATGTTAAGAGTGCCAATGTTACCTTGAGTAATGAAAGGATTAGCCTTCACCTTGGGCTCCATGAGCCATTCCTAGGTTTCTCCCATTAGATCTAAATCATGAAAAGTGGAAGGAGGATGAAGAGATGGATTAGGAATTTTATTATCAGATTTCCCAACTTTATTATCACAAAGAGGCCCCAAAATTGGTATTGGAAAAGGAGGAGGACAAGAAACAAAAGGAGTAGTAGGTTCCTCCTCTACAATTTGAGGTATCTCATGATTTACAAGAGTTGGGGAAGTAAAAAAAATAGGGGTTTTTTATTCACCATGAAAAGAGATATGAACCAAATGCTTAAAATTTTGTTTAAAGAAATCCTAATCCATGTCTTCTCCTAGAAAATAATAATAAAGGTGAAGGAACCGATCAGAAAAATCCTCAATTGATTCATCAAGCTTCATTCTTAGTTGATTAATTATTTTTTTGAACATCCCAGTAATAAAACTAGTTAAATTATTTATAAAGCTCCTTCATAAGCTGGTTGAATGAATGGATAGAAGCAACATGAAACATGTGATACCATCTCTTAACACAACCTTCAAATGTGAGGGTGAGAAATCTAACCATGACATATATGCACTGTATTCCATTAAAAATGAAAAGATGGACAACTTGCAACATATGTTCTCAGAGAGTTAATTCACCTCACCATCAAACTTAAGTTGGGATAGGTTATAAAAAACTTCTACCAGGATTTTAAGATTAGGATCTTTAGAAACACATCACAGGATTATGATTTGGGGAAGAGCCATATTGAATAAGAGATTCAAAGAAGACTCAACGAGCACAACATGTTGTCTAACCCTCCTTCTAGCACCATTTTTTGACAGTGCTGGAAATCCATCAACCAAGGGGGTCTCCCTGATGTGAAGTCCTAATTAGACCTCACATCGTTTAGAATAGGAGCACCATATAGAGTATCAACCCAATTTCCTAATATATTTATAGTTTTTTATTGGCTTTAGCTATCAACAAGAGAGAGGAACACATGTGTGCCTTCAAAAAGAAAGTAAGTGTGCCTCATGAGTGTTCGGTTGTAGGTGTGTCAAGGTTGTTCTACTATAGAGGGAAGAAGAAGGTGAGCCTCTAAGAGAGAGATAATAGTACCACACTGGTAGAAGCACACACACACAAGAGATGTCCTTCTAACATCTAACATAATACTCCACAAAGATGTGACATGCATTGAAATCACTACAACACATTCTCAATATGATAAGCACTAAAATAACCAAAATAGTTCAACTACTTTAGTACAAGTGAAAACAAACATGAATCATAATATTCACAGAATATTCTTACAAACATTCAAAATCCATGCATGAAGAAAATGTTGGCCATCAGATTCATATATTAAGTAAAATTCCCAAGAAAATGTATACATCGAACACCACTAGCTCCAACAGTGGAGTGTTGGAGCCACCACTTGCTCCTCAAAAGAACTAGTTTGTCTCTCTAATTCCTTACAGGAGGAGCCAAGGTGAAAATTTATTTTCTCATACATTGATGGTGTATATATAACAAATGGGGTGATGCTTCACCTCCCTTGGGACTCTTTGACTACCCTCATGATTGTTTTAATTCTTATGACTTTTCAACTTTACATGACTCTTCATATCTGTACATGTCATTTAGGCTTCCACTTTATAATACATTTTTGAATAATAAATTACATAATCCACAATACAACTCATGACATGACATTAATGACATGGTCTTCTTCATGACATGACACTGCTGTCATGGACTTCTTCATGACGTGGAAATTTCAAGCCATTCTTACTACTCCTTTCTATATGTCTTCTTGGGAATGCTCTTCTGTCTGCCTCCATATGGCTTAGAGGTAAGGAGTCTTTAGTGATATAGGTCTTTAGCTGCGGCCATAAAATGGTGTCCTTTTTATTTCTCTTGATTGATCGACTTGCATAATTAGCTACAAAGATGTATTTCAACATGTTTCCATTATCCAAATACTTCCTCATCATCCTATCATGGTATAATAGATTACCTACATTTGCAATTCACTCACGAGAATACGACATTAATCTGATAAACCCCTAGTCTAAGTTGTTGAATGTTGATCCACTGACTGAGCTGGAACTTGATGGCAGGCGGAGGGAGAATCTTAGTGACCGTGCAATTGTGCATCTTAGGTAGTCAAGGGTAAAGCTTGAGCCTTGAGATTTTGTAATGCATAGTCCACAATGGACCGAGGAATAAAATTGTGTAGTTTGGGAACTCAGTGAACCAGGCTGAGGGGTTGAGAATTGACTCAACCTATAACAAAATTATAGAAGACAAAGGAGATTGGGTGACTGCGCAATTGCATAGGTTAGGAGATGAAGGACTGGGCTTGAGGTTTGAGACTGTGCAATGTGTAGTTGAGGCCAGGTTGAAAGGCTGAATTTTGTAGTTTTGGAGGCGAAGGTCTGGGCTTGAGCACTAAAATTGCATAGTGTGTATTCTTGGAGGCAGGAACTACACATTGTGTAGTGTCAAGAGGTAGGGTTTTATCTAGAGGGATGAAACCATGCCATGCATAGTTTAGGAGGGTCGAATGAGTCTAAGTTTCTTAGTCAGAGAGCTCCTGAAATTTGATTAAGTGTGATAGATGAAGTTGATGTGAATAATGATAAGACTCGACCGTGATCACACACTTAAAACACTCGATGACACAATAAATGTAGATCCCCCAATACACATGAACAACATACTTCCCTCAGTGTGACAACTTTGCGAGGACTCATGACAAATGTGACACTAAATATACAGTTTACGACGACCGTGATGGCACTTGTGCGACAGTGCTTACAACTTTGGAAATGAGTGAGACATATGTTTACATGGTAGTAACAACTCATTTAAATGAAGGTGACCCATTGAAAAAACCAAAACAAGCTCATACACATTGTGCGGCACTTAACATGTGAAAAGATGACAATTTTCCTTTCTTGGAAAAGGTACCAAAAAACTTAGAGAAAACACATTCAATGGATTTCAATGTCTATGATGAAAATATACAAGATGAAGGTAGTCTTCAAAATTTGGTGCAGGAGTGTTTTTGGAGGGTGTTGTAGTAGCGACAATAATACCTTAAGAGGTAGTGTGGTATCTCACATAAAGGCTCCCAACATTATTCTCTCATATAAATAAGAGCTTTTCAAGTTAAGGTCTTACTATGTTGACAATGTTGGTTATGATGTCAATGCTTAAAAGATGGATTATCAATTTGAGTCTTCTTATGAGAACTCTTCAGTTTCAGAAATCCTTGTATCGGTTGTAAAATTATGAATATCTCCCTACTTAAGAGAGAGTGTTGAAAAATGTAACTAGTTTTGATCTTCATAATTATGAATATACTCACGTCATTATGTATATCTTATGATACAAGAAAAATAAGAAAGAAGAATATCACTTACTACCATGGGTTTCATGCTTCGTTTGATTGCTCATTTAGGTAAAGCATGTTCTTCACACTTCTAGGGTTTTTCATGTCATAAGAGTAATTGTCATAAGTCAAGAGAGTCGTTATCAATTGTATAAGACCCTATTGGGAAAGTTGTAACATGTAAAATATATTGTTTTCATAAATAACTCTAAGCATAGGTTGGCCCTGCTAGTGACAAGTCATACTAGAAGAGGCTATTCGACCTCCAAAAATGTGTATATATAGAAGTAGTTTCGATATCATTTGACACACATTCAATCTGCACAAGAGACAAGTTCGATCTAAGGCAAGAAAGAATAATGAAGCAAGGGAGAAGGTCAAGGAAGCAAGAATAAGTCCAAGGAAAAGAAGAAAATATGATTTTCAGCTTAGATACTCTCACATGAGTGAAAGTTAGGGTTTTTGTATCTACTGGGTGGCTGAAAATTGGAGGTCCAAATTGGAGGTCTGAAATAGAGGGTTGAAATTCTACCTTGACTAAGGATATTGAAGTTTGACGTCTGTTGAACTTGTTGAATAGAGCTTGTTTGAAGAAGGAACCTTTAGAGGGCTGACTTGGGGCTTGGAGGAGGTCTTGACTTTGGCTTTTGGGTCTTGGTTTTCTCATTTGATCAAATTCTATAAGAACAGAAGATATTGTTTTTGGGCTTTCCCCTTGGATGTGTTTTTCTTTAGCTTGTAGCCTACTTCATATGTCTATTGTCTTTATTGTTTCTGCTCTTGATAATTTTTTGATGAAAATATCTAATAAAGATAAATAAGAACATAACAAAAGTTCACAAGAAATTATTAAGGATAACAAGAATTGGTTTAAATAGCTTCCCTACTACTGTACCATGTTGGTACTCCAAATCCTGTTGAGAAATGTGCTTTGGCTCATAAAAATGATCAACTCCCTTTCACTGGATTCATCACCACAATCGCTTTCCTATTATCCTAACTGGGTTCTTCCTCTACCATTGTTGTCTTCTAACATATTAGCTATCAATGTCAGTGACATCATCTTGAACTCAGAGGTAAACTCTCTCAGAAGCTAAAATAAGGCTCTTTGACTTCTCCCTCTATTACAAAAGCAATTATTTCCACCACAACTTCTCCCTCTGATACATGAGTCCTTCTCCTTCTCTAAGAGAAAAATCAAATAACATCAACCAAGCCAAACTTGTCTACTTGTGGTAGCCTTATTCAATCATGAGGCTTCTTCTCGTTTACCTCAAAACCTTGAGGTTACTTTATGTACACTATTGAGAAAATGTTCTCTGCATCCATCTGGTGCAATTTCAAAGCCATGGTAATAGTTATAACAAAAGTGTACCTCACAGTTGGAGAAAATGTCGTGTCATTATCCTCTCCCTCTTTCTGGGAGAACCTTTTATTCTCAAATATCACTTTTTATTCATCTATACTATGTATTGATGTATGTTGGACCATTGACTTTTCTTTGTCACAATTAAGGTATAATTCAAACTTGTTGGTCTTCGTGCTTCCTTTGGACTCATATCTCATCTAGTGTAATATACGTTAAATCATGATTCTAAGAAAGTCCTCTTACTTTCCTTTTTTCTTCCACTTCTTCCATTTTCTTGTCAGAGCCTTGGAATATTTTACTATGTACTTGTAAGCCTCATGAAAGAACAATTACAACTAAGCAAAGGATACAAGGAAAAGAGAATGACTAACAACAACAATAATAATAATCAAAGAAGAGAGATATAAAATACTCATCTTTTGGGGATTATAGGTAATGACAACTCCCTCTTGATTTTATCCTTATTTCATCCATTTTTCAACTTTATCAACCTCATCTGCATCGTCATCATGATTTCATTCCTTCCTTCCATGAGATATGGTTTCTACTTTCAGTGAAAGCATTGATCTAGATCCAATCCTATGGGTTTTTCCATAAATCTTAGAGATTTCAGCTTTCTTATTCAATCCCTTTATTCTTGCTACCATTTACAAACCCTATATATCCAAATCTATAAAAACCTAGAATTTTTCATATCTGGTACATTCAGTCTTCCAAAACCTATACTTTTACAAATCCATTTTACGCCCCTTACAATTCCAACATATATTGCAATGTGTAAACTATCCATTCCATATTCCATTGTCTAAACATACTTGAGCATTACTAGAAATTTAGCTAAACATTGTTTTTTGAGCCTTTCAACCAAAGTAGCCTACACACATCGAGTTCTGCAAATCACCCACATTTCTTAAGAGGAATTTAAACCTTGAAAAATGACTCGAACTCTTCTTCATTGTGATATTATCATATTAATGCACTTCCTTAATCAAGGTTAGCTTTCTTAGCATCAACATATACAACACATCTTCCAAAACTTCAATAGTGTAAGATACCAATGTTTTGTACCAATGTCATGCTTTTAAATCAAAATGCTTCAAAAGGAAACACAAAACATTGAAATATCTATATTCCTTGTAGGTATGTGATCCGAATCAAATCCTTAAACACTCTTAAAGTTTCCTGAACTCTGTAAAATGCATGCCAAAGTTTCAAAGTCTTATGGATGTCGAACTTATCAGAAATAACCTCTAAGCAATGGCAATTTATGGTTAGAATGGAGCAACAAGGACCCTCAGTCAAAGCTTACAGACCGTTGGCCCATGGTAACCGCGCACTGGCACAAATTGACAAATGGGAGGTAAAATCTAGAAACAGGGGTAGATTCTGATACGCGATTAACACAAAGTGCTAATCGCGTATCGTAGGACATCCCCCTCAGTGAAGGAAAGCCTCTAAGTGCTCGGTCCCGAGAAAAGCATAAAACCATACAGAAATCATCAATTCCGTCAGAAGGTGGGTCCCACATTAAAACCGGCAGGATATTGGAAGGGCTTCAAGTGGTAAGCAGGTTCGACCGAGTCTCGCCCGATGCCACACACTGGGTGACATGTGTCCGGTGAATGAGAGAGAAAACTGCTCACATTGGATAGGTAAATGTCATGCTACTTACCCGCCTGATATGGACAGAGACCATAGGATCTGGAGGCTCCAGATCAACAGCAGAGGAATGATCCAGTGGATGACTGTATTCGATGGGAAAATAGGCCGACTTGCATAATATTTGAGATCTAGCATCACTGATGAGTTGGAAGAGGAATCAGTTTCACGGACAATCTTGGAAGCAACGAAAATAATGACCGTTCAAAGAGAACTGACACTCAGTTTATGAGGAAATAGGTGGGCACCTCTCTGTGAAGCATTACACAGTGATGATGATGCAGAGCAGGGGAATTCAAGCAGACAAAGGCAGGAGATCTAGAGAGTTGAGAAGCGGAAATGAACAATCAAGAAGTGGATTGTCTTTAAGCCACAAACAGACAAAGAGTAAGAGAAGGTAGAGAGGGGAAGCAGAAAGCCGAGAGGCTAGAGAGAAGTGAATTGCAGAGAATAGAGAAGAAGCCGAGCTGACCTGTAGAGCAAAGGTAGTATCAAGCCAGACAGAGACAGAGAGAATATGAGAGTCTATGAACTCTAGAGAAGGCTTGAGAGGTTCAAACTAACTCCTCTGAGTAAACCTGTGAGGTATTGAGTCTCAGATTAGACTCATACCACTGTGACCAATTGAGGTCGAGGTTCAGTAAGGGGAGTTTGCGTACTCTAGTGTCTTGGGGAATCCAAGTACAATCCTACTGATCATCCTTTGTTGAATGAGACTCAAATTGAGCTCATTATTGTAAAAAAAAACCTTTGCTTTTTAAGACACAATAGAAAGGCCACCACTGAAGGCTAGACCAGGAGATGTAGCCCATGAGGATTGGGTGAACTCCTTATTAAACATGTTGTGTTTATGTGTTTGGTTATTGTGTTTCTCTTACTGCTTCAGTGTCTGTGTATTTCATAATCTTATCGATCCGTTGCTTAAAATAACATAGGCACACCCCAGCACATGAGTCTGTAATACCTTCATTAATTCTCTAAGATCATTCATGAGTGATTTCAGATCAAGTGGTATCAGAGCTCTAGGTTGTTAAGGTTAGACAAGCTTGTGCTGGATTTTGTTGTTGAATGCTAACTAGGTCAAAGCTTAAATTAGGGGAAGAAGAGTTGGTTGAAGCTAACCCAGAAATTGGAAGAGTCTATCCTAAGAAGAAAATGTTAGAAGAAAGTCCCTTGGGATCAGACCCCCAGTTCATAGATAGTTTCCTGGCCATGAGGTCCATGGTAGAGGAAATGTATAGGGATTTTAAGAAAGGTAGAGATGTAGATTCCTCACACTCCAAAGATAAAGGAGAAGAAGAATCTCTCCTCCATGACCACTCTAAAGGAAAAGGGAAAGAAGAAAACTTTCTCACACCTCCTAATAGCCCTGAAAATAAGAAGAGGACATCTTTGATTAAATTAGATGTTAAATTTGATTTGCCTATCTATGATGGAGAGTTGAATGCAGAGAAGCTGGATAATTGGATTAGACATATTGATATGTATTGCAGGGTGTATAATATTGACTCAGACAGAAGTAAGATTCAGCTGGCTAGCCTACGCCTTGGAGGAACTACCTTGGTATGGTGGGAAGTTCGAACACAAGCTGACATGAAGAAGCATGGTAAAATTCTATCTGTTTAGAGTGAGTTTGTTTCTACAATTAAAAAGCAATTCTATCCACTAGCTTATATGAAACAAGCCATAATGAGTTGGAAAACTCTTCGACAATTGAAAGGGCAAATTGTACAAGGTTATACTCAAGAATTTAGAAAAAGAGCAATGATTCTAGGCATTTTTTTAGACTCACCTGAAACTCTGCTGAAGTATATAGGTGGTCTACACAGTTATTTAAGGCATACTATTCTCATGTTTAACCCTACTAGCATAGATGAGGTCTCTGTTCAAGCTACCCATTTAGAGGCTAGAGGCAAGAATGTGGTCCCAGAAGTTGGGGGATCATCCAAACCCACTGCAAGCAAGAACAAGGAGAAGAGAAAACAGAAATGGAAAGAGAGGAAGGCCAATGTTGTACAAAAGACAAAGTCTTCATGCACTCACTGTAAAAAGGATGGGCATGATGATGAACACTGTTGGATTTTGCATCTGGAGCTGAGACCTAAGAAGTTCGATGGAAAAAAGAAGAAGATTTTTGCAACTATTCAAAGAGATTTGGGGTTAGACTCAAGAGATGAAACAACCATTGCATCCACCGGTATAAAAGGTAAAAATTCTGAAGCATCTACTAGTAATTCTGCACAATCTACTGATAACGAAGAAAATGAGAGGAAAATACATGAGCTTTTCCATATTCGAGTTATTTCCAAGCATCAAAAGATTGATACTTTGTTTGATAGTGTCTCACAAGTAAATTTAATTTCTGAAGCAATTGTAAAGAAGTTGGGATTACTAAATACAGCTCACAAGAAGCCATATCCATTAGGTTGGTTATGTGATAAAGCACAACTGCAAGTGACTAGACAACGCAAGCTTAGGTTTTCTTTTGGGTCAACATATTGGGTCCCTATAATACTAGTGATTACCCCATTACTATTGTAGTTATACCCCTTATTAATATTGTTGTGCCCCTATTGCCCCCATATTGTTATTATTGTGCCCCATAGAATCCCTCTATTGTTATTTTTGTGGCTTTATATTATTATTGTTAGGTCGGCTGGATTATTTTGTGACTCCTTAGACTCCTATATATAGAAAGGAGGTTTTGTCATTTGAATCATCCAAAAATTGTTCATTTATGTAATGTAAAGGAGGTTTCCCCCTCGAAGAGGCTGAATTCTAAGGTGTTGATCTATCTTTTCTATCTTTTCTTGAGCTGGTTTCATAACATTTGGTATCAGAGCTTTGGATTCTAGGGTTTCGCTGCTCCATACAGGTCATCGTGGAATTTTCACTATAACATTTTTCTGTGACGTTTCAGAAGTCGTAAAACAACCCATTTGAGAAGAAATTGTGCTGAACCGTGGGTCCAAATTTCAGAGCTTTTTGCGCAATATTTGCGGAGATATGATCTGAGGAAGTTGGTCTTTTTGCAGACTCCTGAATTACATTCAAAACAGGTGACCTGGGGAAAATCTTCATAAATTTCTCTCTGGGGATCGGATTGAAATTTCGTAAGAAGGTACAGAAATAGGATGGACTGTAGTTTCTTGTATGCATTTTTCAGATCCATAGGTTGAAACAGCGATGCGTGGCACGTCGTACAAGTTCGCTCTACTGAACTAGTCTATAATCAAGTCATTGTGGGAGATTTCACATAACTCTTCCTTGGAGAATCCAATTTGGGTCAGACTTGTGGCATTGTAAAGAGGAAACAGAAGGCTACTACAAGTCTCAATTTCAGAATTGGAGGATCTACAATTACAGAGATACATCATATTCAATATCAGGCTTCTACAAAGTGAAAAAATGTGTGTAGTTTTTTTTTTAAATTTTTGTGAAAGCTGGGTTTGAAGGAATTCAAAGGGCATAAAGAATTATTATCGGTAACTGATGCCCTGAGGAAAGAAAATGCAAACACCTAGTAAGGAACCTGAAAGCTCTAGCATGACTCATGAAGAAGAGGAAGAAATGCTACATGATATATCAAAATTACAAGAACAAGTGCAACAAATGTCACGCTCACAAAAGCTAATAGAAGCTAAGATAAATGGCATGGAATCTAAGATAAAGGGCGTGGAAGCTAAGATGGATGATTGGAAGATAGATTTGAAGATAGACATGGAAGAATTGAAGATAGATTTGAACACAAACTTGAAGACAGGCATGACAGATATGAAGACAGATTTGACAAATTTTCTACAAGAAATACTTACTAATGGTGAAAAGGTAGTAAAGGAAACTCATGATGCGAAAAAAAGAAATGTTAATCATGATATCATAGACTCTAATGTTGGATCGAATACCCACCATATTCCAAAAATAGATATGAGAAAGTTTGATGGCAAGGATCCCGCAACATGGATATTACAGATGGAGCAATTTTTTGATCTCAATAATGTGCAAAACACACAAAAGGTACGTATGGCAACTTTATATTTGGAACCAAATCAGTTTGTATGGTATCAATGGATTTTCTCTCATAAACAATTTATCACTTGGGCAATTCTTACGGAAGAATTGATAGCACATTATGAGGATACGAAAAGCAACACTTTTTTTAGCCAATTGATAAGTCTCAAACAAAAGGGTTCAATAATGGAGGACATTGAGGAGTTCCAAAAATTGAACATAAGGGTAAAAGATATTCCAAAGGAGCATAGGATTGATGTGTTCATAGGGTCTTTAAAGGATAATATCCAACATGATTTTCGCCTTTGGGAACCTGATTCATTAGAGAAGGCATTCAGGTTAGCAAGAAAAATGGAAAGCAAAATTATGGCAACCAGGAAGCATACCACTCACAACTATAAAGACGGAAGTGTTGTTGCCCATAGTATTCCACAACCTATAAGGTTGACACCACAACAATTGGAAGAAAAAAGAGAAAAAGGGCTTTGTTACAGTTGTGATAGAAAATACACTAAAGGTCATAAGTGTGCCGAGAAGAAATTATTCTACATAGATTGTGAAGAGGAAGAAGAAAAGGAGAAAGAAAGGTCAAAAGAAGAGGATATACTCCAGGAACAAAGCCTAGATGTAGAACAAATAAATCCAACCATATCTTGTAATGCATTGGCGGGAATTACCACTCCTCAAACCATCAAGATAGAAGGACAAATCAAGAAGAAAAAGGTAATAGTGTTGATTGATTCAGGAAGCACCCACAATTTTGTTCATTGTAAGGTAGCAAAAAAATTGAATTGCTTCCTATATCCAGCACCAGAGTGTCAAGTGATGGTTGCAAATTGAGGAACAATAAATTTCTCTAGAAAGTGCCATAATATCAAGCTATCCATGGGAGAATATGTATTGACTAGCCCAATGCTTTCCATTCCAATGGGAGGTGCTGATGTTGTACTAGGAATCCAATGGCTACAATCCTTGGGTACAATAGCTTTTAATTTTCAAGAACTTTTCATCAAATTTTCTATGGAAGGAAAGGAAGTTGAATTAAGGAGTATTGCAGGGAAACCAGGAAAGATAATTAGCTCTAATAGTATGACAAAGCTCCTAAAAAAGGAGCAAAGAGGTGTAATTGCACAATTATGTTCGCTAGATGTTTCCACATCGGAATCATCTATTTCTCCAGATCTCCAAAAAGTCCTAGACAATCATTCCAAGGTATTTGAGACTCCCAAAGGTCTCCCACCTATGCGTGATCATGATCATGCTATTCATCTGATTTCAGGAAGTGTTCCTCCAAACATCAGACCATACAGATATCCCTATGTCCAAAAGAGTGAAATTGAACGTATGGTTGCAGAAATGCTAGAGGCTGGTATAATTCAACCGAATCAAAGTTCTTTCTCTGCTCCAGTAGGATTGGTGCACAAGAAGGATGGATCATGGCGCATGTGTCCAGATTATAGGAAGCTCAACAAGCTCACTATTAAAGATAAGTTCCCCATTCCTGTCATTGATGAATTACTGGATGAATTGCATGGATCAATTTACTTCACCAAGTCGGATCTTCGTTCAGGATATCATCAAATCAGAATGAAGATTGAAGACATTCCGAAAACACCATTTAGAACTCATGAGGGTCATTATGAATTTTTGGTCATGCCTTTTGGCCTTACCAATGCACCTTCAACATTTCAAGGTTTGATGAATTCAATTTTCAAACCATTCCTTAGAAAATTTGTGTTATTATTTTTTGATGATATACTAATCTACAGCAAGTCTTGGAAGGATCATGTTGAACATGTTGACATGGTGCTACAACTATTGGAGGAGAAACAATTATATGCAAAAAGATCCAAATGTTTCTTTGGAGTCCAGGAGGTGGAATATTTGGGTCATATTGTATCTCATGAAGGAGTTAAGGTAGACCCTAGCAAAATTAAAGCCATTAAGGAATGGAAAATCCCCACATCCATAAAGCATCTGCGAGGATTTCTTGGGTTGACAGGGTATTATCGCAAGTTTGTTAAGAATTATGGGAGAATAGTAGCACCTCTAACAACATTATTGAAGAAAGATGCATTTTCATGGAATCCAGAAGCAAAAAAGGACTTTGAACATCTTAAAGAGGCAATGTGCCAAGAACCGTTGTTAGCTACACCAGACTTCACAAAAACCTTTATTGTGGAATGTGATGCTTCAGGAAATGGAATTGGTGCTGTTCTAATGCAAGATGAAAGACCCATTGCTTTTGAAAGTCGTCCAATCAAGGGAAAGTTTTTAAGCAAAGCTATTTATGAGAAGGGAATGTTGGAAATACTCCATGCACTTAAGAACTGGCGAACCTACCTAATGGGAAGACACTTCAAGGTAAAAACAAATCATGATAGCCTTAAATACTTTTTAGAACAAAGATTATCCTCTGAAGAGCAACAAAAGTGGGTCACAAAGATGTTGGGTTATGACTTTGAAATCATCTACAAAAAAGGGAAGCAAAATGTGGTGGCAGATGCACTCTCAAGAAAGGATGAGGATGTGGAAGCATTGTTGTGCGCCATTTCTATTATCCAACCAGATTGGATAAACGAAGCAAGGGAGGAATGGAAGAATGACGAAGAAGTGTGGGTACTTATTCGAAAGCTACAACAAGATTCCAGTACGTCTGATACATTTAGCTGGAAAAATGATTCGTTATGGTATAAAGATCGCTTATACCTCTGTAATAATTCCCAGCTAAAACAAAAGATTCTTATGGAATTGCACACTTCTCCCTTAGGAGGGCACTCAGGATTTCTAAAAACTTACCACAGGGTTAAGAAGGAATTTTTTTGGGATGGCCTTAAATTAGATATTCAAAAGTTTGTGGCGAAATGTTTGGTTTGCCAACAAAATAAAGTGGAAACAATCAAGACACCGGGTCTATTACAACCTTTATCCATTCCAAGCCAACGTTGGGAGGAGGTTTCAATGGATTTTATCACAGGTTTACCCAAGTCTGAGGGAAAAAGTGTCATCATGGTGGTAGTTGACAGACTTACCAAGTATGCACACTTTTGTGCATTATCACATCCATTTAAAGCCAGTACAGTTTCTACTGCATTTATGGAAACAATTCAAAAGCTACATGGAAACCCAAAGATTATTGTAAGTGACATAGATCCCATTTTCACTGGAAATTTTTGGACAGAATTATTTTCTTGTCTTGGTACTCAGTTAGCTCATAGCTCATCTTATCATCCTCAATCTGATGGGAAAACTGAGATAGTAAACAAATGTTTGGAAGGATATCTTCGTTGCTTTGTATCTGATAAATAGACACAATGGGTCAAATGGTTGCCTCTGGATGAATGGTGGTATAACACTTCCTTCCATACAACAACAAAAATGACCCCATTTATGGCATTTTATGGGTATCAACCACCATCCATCACATCATATTTAAGAGAAAATTCTAAGGTTCAGGCAGTGGAACATCACATCGAACATCAACAACAAGTCCTCCAACTCTTAAAGGATAACCTCGTGTTGGCACAGAATAGAATGAAACAATAGTCAGATCAACATCGCAGTGAAAGAAGTTTTGATGTAGGTGATTGGGTATTCCTACGGCTACAACCATATAAGCAAATGTACCTCAAGCAAGCTAAGAAGGATAATAAATTATCACCAAAGTATTATGGTCCGTACAAGGTGTTGCAAAAGATTGGTACTATGGCATACAAATTGGAGCTTCCTACAGCCTCTCGATTGCACCCAGTTTTCCATGTTTCATGTTTAAAGAAGGTTATAGGCGACAAGATCCCAGTTCAAACAATATTGCCAGAACTTGATGAGGAAGGAAAAATTATATTGGAACCGGAAGCAGTCATAGAAACAAGAACTCGACAGCTATCAATTTTAGAGTATCTTATCAAGTGGAAGAACTTATCTTCTGAAGATTCCACATGGGAGGATGAGAATTTTATGCAAAAGTATCCAGAACTACTCAAGCGTTGAGGACAACACTTTTTTGAAGGAAAGGGGCATGTTGGGTCCTTATAATACTAGTGATTACCCCATTACTATTGTAGTTATACCCCTTATTAATATTGTTGTGCCCCTATTGCCCCCATATTGTTATTACTGTGCCCCATAGAATCCCTCTATTGTTATTTTTGTGGCTTTATATTATTATTGTTAGGTCGGCTGGATTATTTTGTGACTCCTTAGACTCCTATATATAGAAAGGAGGTTTTTTCATTTGAATCATCCAAAAATTGTTCATTTATGTAATGTAAAGGAAGTTGCCCCCTCGAAGAGGCTGAATTCTAAGGCATTGATCTATCTTTTCTATCTTTTCTTGAGCTGGTTTCATAACACAACATTTGTAGATGTGGTTGAGTTAGATATAGTTCCTTTGGATATATGTAGAATTGTTTTAGGAATTCCTTACTTGTGTGATAGAAAGGCAATTTTCTATGGAGCAGAAAACAAGTATCAACTCGTTAAAGATGGAATCAAATATATTGTAAGAGCTCACAAACTCAAAAATAATTATACTCTCATCAATTGAGGGCAGATGAAAAGAATTGTAAATTCATGAAAGCAATTTTTACTGATGGTTGCAAAGGAAAAGAAACCTAATAAAACCAAAATATTTGATGGTTGTAATGCTAAACACCAAGCTGATTTAGGAAAAGTTGTTTCAAAATATGATATACTATTCCAGGAACCTAAAAGCCTACCACCCCAAAAGGAAATAGTACATGATATTAATTTGAAGCAAGATGCTCCATTACGTAACATCGAAATGTACAAGTTGTCTACTTTAGAGAATGCAGAAATCAAGAAGCAGGTATAGGAGCTGCTTGAGAAAGGGTTCATCAAACCTAGCACATCACCATGTGGGTCTCTAATTGTCTTGGGGAGAAAGAAAGATGGCTCATGGAGAATATGCATTGATTACCGACCACTAAATAAGATAATGATAAAAAATTGTTATCCCCTTCCTTGCATAGATGATCTACTGGATCAGTTGAAAGAAGCTGTTAATTTTTCCAAGTTGGACTTGCATAGTGGCCATCATCAGGTCAGAGTTGCAGAGTAACATGCATGTAAAACTGCTTTCGAAACAAAGCAGGGATTGTATGAGTGGCTAGTTATGCCTTTTGGCTTAACTAATGCTCCTGCTACTTTCATGAGAGTAATGAATGATGTACTCAGATCGTTTATTGATGATTTTGTAATTGTATATTTGGATGAAATTCTTATATTTAGTAAAACATGGGAAGAACATTTAAAGCATGTTAAGGAGAGAATGGATGTTTTGGAAAGAGAAAAACTTTATATTAAACTCTCAAAATGTGAATTTGGTAAAACATCTTTGAATTATTTGGGTCATATAATAGGGGGTGGTGAATTGAAGATAGATCCCTCTAAGGTTGCAGACATTGTAAACTGGCCTAAACCCAAATCTGCTACTGAAGTTAGAAGCTTCCTAGGGGAAGCACAATATTCGAGAAAGTTTATTGCTAACTTTTCTTTAATTGCAACACCTTTAAATGCTTTGATAGGATTGAACAAGGTGTTTCAGTGGGGAGGAAAATAGCAAAAAGCCTTCGACACCTTGAAAGAAAAGATTAGTACAGCACTAGTACTAGCACTGCCTGATCTTCAAAGACCATATGAGATTGAAACAGATGCCAGTGACTATGCCATGGGAGCAGTGTTGATACAACATGGTAAACCCATATGTTATCATTTGGAGACATTTATTTCTGCAGTAGTTAATTATCCCACATATGATAAAGAATTGTATGCATTAGTACAGAGTGTGAAAAAGTGGAAACATTATTTAATGGGAAAAGAGACAGTTATACATACTGATCATCAACCACTTCAATATCTACACTCCCAAACTAAGTTGCAACAATGAAGACACTATAGGTGGATGGGCTTCCTACAACAGTTTCATTTAGTCATCAGATGAAAAAAGGGCATACACAATAAAGTTGCAGATATGTTGTCTAGACCAATCATTAATGCATCTACTATACTTAAGCATGATTCAGTATTGCTGTTGGGTTGTGTTATATTCTTTCCACGACTAACCTACGTAGCTAAACGGGGGGTTAGAGGGGGGGCGGGTAGCCCCCCTCTACGGGGTCCAGGGCAGCTCCCTGGGAAAATTTTTTTTGGACCCTATATTAGGTTGGGCGAACCTACCTATGGTTTTGTGCATGATTTTCACACATGGTATTGGACGCAATGGTTTTTCGGTCCATGGTATTGGATGCTTCGGAATGTATAAATATGTATTGTAACATTGAAAGGAACATAATGAAAAATCAAGCTGGTAGTCCCGGTTTTGGGATCCAGGGAAAAAAAATCTCTGTGCA
The DNA here is from genome assembly GCA_031772625.1 of Pinus tabuliformis. Classification (NCBI taxonomy): domain Eukaryota; kingdom Viridiplantae; phylum Streptophyta; class Pinopsida; order Pinales; family Pinaceae; genus Pinus; species Pinus tabuliformis. The sequence continues at coordinate 2,029,694,920 of CM062816.1, forward strand.
TATGTGTTTTATGGGTTATGCTCTCGCATTGTTTATTTTCTTTGTTTAAGAATTCGTATGCAGGTAATTTCTGTATAGGGTTAAAACCTACATTTGGTATCAGAGCTGTTTTGGCTTCAAGGGGACGCCTTTGTTGCTGAGGGGTTTCGCTCGGGCCTGTGGTAGACCCTGTTCAGTGGGAGATCTGCGAGATCGATTCTGGTGGTGAAAGAAGATGGCGAGCAGTGGAAAGATCGAGATTGAGAAGTTCAATGGTCAAAATTTTGAGTTGTGGAAACTCAAGATGGAGGATCTGTTGGTGGATAAAGATTAGTGGATCGCAGTAGATCCGGGTACTAAACCATCGGGATGACAGATGAAGAATGGAAGAAGTTGGATCGGAAGGTAAAGAGCACAATACGATTGTGTGTCTCAGATTCAGTATTGTTGAATGTATCAGGGGAAGCTACGGCGAAGGCTTTGTGGGTCAAGTTAGGGACTTTGTACCAATCTAAGTCTCTGGTGAATAAATTGTTCATGCGGAAAAAGCTGTATAACTTGAGGATGAAAGATGGAGACTCGGTGACAGAGAATCTGAATGCATTTAATACTGTGGTAAGTCAGTTATTATCTGTTGATATTAAAATTTCAGATGAAGATAAGTGCATCAGTCTATTGTGTTCTCTACCAGATTCGTGGGATAGTCTGGTTATTGCAATAGGTAGCAATGCAACTGCTTTGCAGTTTGATGAAATAGTCTCAACCTTGCTGACGGAGGAGATGAGACAGAAGAATATGGACAACCAGAATGGTGATGCCTTGTCTGTACGAGGACGGTCCCAGAACAGAAACAAAAATAAGTCATCGAGTGGGAGATCTAAATCTAGAGGGAGATCTAAATCTCCAGGAAAACCTACAAAGGTGGTGTGCTGGAAATGCGGAAAGGAAGGACACTTCAGAAGGGATTGTAAATCTAAAGCTCCTGATAAAGGAAAGGGATCTGATGATGCTCCTTCTGCAGAGGCGAAAACCACCTCAGATGATGGTGGGGATGTGTACTTGGCTTCTTCAAGTACACATGTAGATCATGAGGCATGGTTGATTGACTCAGGTGCATCCTTTCACTTCACTCCCCATAGAGAGTGGTTCTGCGAGTATGAGAAATACGATGGTGGTGATGTCTTCTTAGGAGATGATAGGAAGGCTAGAATCATTGGTCGGGGAAAAGTAAAGTTGAAGTTGCAAGGTGGAAGGGTTAGAACACTTTCGGGTGCTCTACATATTCCTGCATTGGCCAGAAATCTGATTTCTGTAAGCAAGTTGGATGATGCAGGTGTAAAGACGGTGTTCGAGAAAGATACCTGCAAGATGGTTCGAGGAGCACTGATATTGATGCGGGGAGTTCGGATTGGAACTCTGTACAAACTGCAAGGTAGCACTGTTGTTGATGGGTGCAATAGTTCTATGGTTCCTCAAAATGGAGTAGAAAATCTAGTGGTCTCTGGAGAGAAGACCATGTTGTGGCATCAAAGGCTTGGACATATTGGAGAGAAGGGCCTTCGAATACTTCATAGTAAAGGTATGGTAGAATGTATGAATGATAGCTCTCTGGATTTTGATTTCTGTGAAAATTGTGTGTATGGGAAGCAGAATCGAGTGAGTTTCCCCTCTGGTGGTAAGAGGACGAAACAGATATTAGAGCTTGTGCATAGTGATGTGTTTGGACCTGTGAAGGTTCAATCACTGGGTAAGTCTATGTACTATGTATCATTCATAGATGACTTCTCAAGGAATACATGGATATATTTCCTTAAGAAGAAATCTGAAGTCTTTGACAGGTTTAAAGAATTTAAGGCTCTGGTGGAAAATCAGACAGAGAAGAAGATAAAGGTGCTGAGGACAGATAATGGTGGAGAATTTTGCAGCAAGGAATTTGAAGAATTTTGTAAGAAGTGTGGTATAGCACGGCAGAAGACTACTCCATATACACCTCAGCAAAATGGAGTCGTAGAAAGAATGAACAAGACGTTGATGGAAAGGGCAAGAAGCATGCTCAATGGTGCCGGGTTAGGACAGGAATTTTGGGCAGAGGCGGTGGATACTGCATGTTACCTGATCAACAGATCACCTTCATTAGCGTTGGACGATAAGACTCCACAAGAAGTATGGACTGGTAAGAAACCCTCTCTTTCACATCTGAGGGTATTTGGATGTGTTGCATATGTACATGTTCCAAAGGAGAAACGAACCAAGTTGGATAGTAAATCTGAAAAGTGCATCTTTATTGGGTATAAGGATGGTTTAAAGGGTTATAAGCTTTGGAACCCAGTCACACGGAAGGTTGTGTACAGCCGAGATGTGGTGTTCAGAGAGGTAAAAGATGTTATTCAACATGAAGTCCAACCAAAGGAACCTGAGAAGATAGAGTTTGAGCCAAAGGAGGAAGAATCAGACTCTGCAGCAGAGGAGGAATCAAAAGATGAAGAGCCACTAACTCCGGCTGTGAGAAGATCAGGTCGAGAAAGAAGGCAGCCAGAAAGGTATAGTCCATCTGCTTTCAGTTCAAATTTTGCTTTGTCTGTTACTGATGATGATCCCAGAACTGTGAAGGAAGCAGTGGATTCAGAGGATGGAAAACTCTGGAAAGAGGCCATGGTTGATGAAATGGCATCTTTGCACAAAAATGAGGCTTGGGATCTAGTAGAGTTGCCGGCTGGAAGGAAACCCATTGGCAGCAAATGGGTGTTCAAGAAGAATACTAATGCAGAAGGAAAGGTGGAGAAATACAAAGCTCGGTTGCTAGCAAAAGGTTATTCCCAGGTGCCGGGAATTGATTTTGGTGATATTTTTTCTCTTGTTGCCAAGGTAGCTTCTATTAGATTACTTTTATCTGTTGCTGCTGCTTTTGATTTTGAGGTAGAACAGATGGATGTGAAGACAACATTTCTTCACGGGGATTTGGAAGAGGAAATCTACATGAAGCAACCTGAAGGCTTTGTGGTGAAGGGTAAGAAAGAACTGGTATGCAAGTTAAAGAAGTCTCTGTATGGGTTAAAACAGTCACCAAGGATGTGGTATCAGAAATTTGATACATTTATACGGGGACTTGGCTTCACCAGAAGTAAAGCAGATCATTGTGTGTATTTTAAATTAATTGGTGACCATGTTATTTATCTGGTCCTGTATGTGGATGATATGTTGCTGGTTGGAAATGACAAAGAATATATCCAGGATTTGAAGACCCAATTGTCCTCCAAATTTTACATGAAAGATCTTGGTGCTGCAAACTATATTTTGGGCATGGAAATTAAAAGAGATTAGGCAAAGAGGAAGCTCTGGTTAAACCAGAGGAAGTATGTCGAGACAATACTGCAGAGGTTTAATATGCAGGATAGTAAACCGGTGAAGGTTCCTATTCCTGTAGGTGTGAGGTTATCTGCTGAACAGTGTCCCAAGACACAAGAAGAGGAAGAGGACATGTCCCGTGTTCCATATGCAAGTGCAGTTGGTAGCCTGATGTATGCAATGGTCTGTACTAGACTAGACATTGCACATGCAGTGGGAGTATTGAGCAGGTTTATGTCAAAACCTGGGAAGGAGCACTGGACAGCAGTGAAGCGGGTTTTCAGGTATTTGCCTGGCACTAGTGATTATGGTTTGTGCTACCAAGGAAGACTAGGATTGGACAGAGTGTTGGATATTCATGGTTTTGTTGATGCAGACTGGGCTGGAGATCTGGATCAGAGAAGATCTACAAGTGGGTATGTGTTTAACCTATTTGGAGGTGCAGTCAGTTGGATGAGTAAGAAACAATCTGTAGTGGCACTATCAACTACAGAGGCAGAATACATGGCAGCCACTCATGCAAGCAAGGAAGCATTTTGGTTGCAGAGATTGTGTTCAAGTATGGGGTTAGTACAGGGAGCTATAAGAATAGACTGTGACAGCCAAAGTGCAATTTTCTTGGCAAAGAACCCTGCTTATCATTCAAAGACAAAGCACATTGATGTTCAGTATCACTTTGTGAGGGATATGATAGAAGACAAAAAGGTGTTGCTGGTAAAGGTGGACACTTTGAAGAATACTGCAGATGCATTGACAAAATCTGTGAGCTCTGAGAAGTTCTCTTGGTGTAGAGAAACAATGGGTGTTTCAGGGCTGGAAAAATGACTAAGCTCTCCTGTGGCCCCTTGTGGAAAGAAAACAACAAGTGGAAGATTGTTGGGTTGTGTTATAGCCCCCCTTCATTGCGCAGGGGGGGTCACAGGGGGGGTGGCAGCCCCCCCTGTCCGGGGGGTTTGAGGGGGGGTGGGTAGCCCCCCTCTACGGGGTCCGAGGCAGTGCCCCGAGAATTTTTTTTTTGGACCCTATATTAGGTTGGGCGAACCTACCTATGGTTTTGTGCATGATTTTCGCACATGGTATTGGACGCGATGGTTTTTCGGTCCATGGTATTGGATGCTTCGACATGTATAAATATATATTGTAACATTGAAAGGAGCATAATGAAAAATCAAGCTGGTAGTCCCGGTTTTGGGATCTAGGGAAAAAAAAATCTCTGTGCATATGTGTTTTATGGGTTATGCTCTCGCATTGTTTATTTTCTTTGTTTAAGAATTCGTATGCAGGTAATTTCTGTATAGGGTTAAAACCTACAATTGCATGAAAGCTACATTGAACAATATGCTCAAGATATAGATTTTAAAGATGTATATGCAACTTTCAGTCATGGCAAACAAATAGATGAATTGGATTACATATTAAGGACCGACTCTTGTATCATTTGGGAAAGTTATGCATTCCACAAACTGAAAGAGTAAAGATAATTCAAGAAGCATACACTTCTCTAATATCAGGTCACTTTGGTGTAAGTAAAGCAGTTTCACAACTGCAAACATTTTGTTATTGGCCTAAAATGAATGAAACAGTTTCTAGATATGTAAGCGGGTGTACTATGTGTGCAAAAAGAAATCCCAACAATAGAAAACAAGGCTTGTACACTCCACTACCAATACCTTCTCATCCTTGGGAAAGTGTTTCCATGGACTTTGTTGGGGCACTACCCAAATCTAGAAAGGGTCATGACTATTTATATGTTGTTGTGGATAGGTTTAGTAAAATGTGTATTCTAATACCATGTAACAAACAGATTACAGTTGAACAAACAAAAATTTGTTCTTCCAACATGTATGGGTTCATTTTGGATTACCCACTTCCATTGTATCTGATCGAGATTCCTGATTTGTTGGGAAGTTTTGGTTGATTCTGTGGGAAATGATGGACACCAAACTAAAGAAGAGCAAAGCCTTTCATCCACAAACATATGGCCAAATAGAAGTGGTCAACACGACAGTGATCCAGTTGCTCAGAAGCTACTGCAGCAAGTATCCTAAACTTTGGGATGAACATCTATGTTATGTGCAACATGCTTACAACCGTGCTAAACATTCTTCTACACAAAGATCTCCTTTTGAGACCTGTTTTGGTTTCACACCAAGGTCTCCCTTGGATTTTTTCTTTGGTGAAGACATAGCGGTTGATGGACATAGCGATGTGGACAAAGCAACCAGGTTCATTGAACAAATCCAAGTGATTCACCAAGAAGTACAGGAACATTTGGAAAAGAGCCAAGCAAAGTACAAGGCAAGGCATGACAAGCATTGGATGGAGCACAGTTTTCAAGTTGGTGATCAAGTCTGGTTGTATATCAGCAAAGACAGAATGCAAGGTGAAGGTAAGAAGTTGAAGCCAATAAGGTATGGACCTTTCAAGATACTTGAGAAAATTGGTGAGAATGCTTTTCGCCTTGATTTACCAACTTACATTCACATCTACTCAGTCGTTAATGCAGACAGCTTGAGACTATTTGAACCTTCATTAATTGAAGATCCCGAAGAGCAGAGTCAATTGCCTTCTATTGATGATCTGTTACCTGAATATCTCAATGAATTGCAGGAAGACATAGTTTTGGAGAGGAAGGTGAGGATGAAATGCAGGGGAGATGTTGAGTACCTTAGCATTGGACTCAAGGGTTTAAAGCCAAGCAGTGAAAAATGGATAGAGATTGGACAAGTGAGACAGATATACCCTCACTTAGTCGATGCTTGAAAACCAAATTTTGGTGGTTCAAAAGATTTTTCAATGGGAAGGCCGTGTTCCGAATCAGATCCTTAAACACTCTTAAAGTTTCCTGAACTCTGTAAAACTCATGCCGAAGTTTCAAAGTCTTATGGATGTCAAACATATCAGAAATAACCTTTAAACAATGGATATTTGTGGTCAGCACGGAGCAACGAGGACCCTCTGTCAAAGCGTGTAGACTGTTGGCCCATGGTAACCGCGTGCTGGCACAAATTGACAAACAGGAGGTCAAATCTAGAAATAGGGGCTAATCATGTATTGTAGGGCGTCCCCTTCAGTGAAGGAAAGACCCTAAGCACTTAGTCCCGAGAAAACCATAAAACCTACAGAAATCGCCAATTTTGTCAGAAGGTGGGTCCCACACTCAAACCGGAAAGATATCAGAAGGGCTTCAAGTGGTAATCGGGTTTGACCAAGTCCAGTCTGATGCCACACACTGGGTGACACACGTCCGGTGGATGAGAGAAAAAGCCACTCACGTCGGATGGGTAAATTGCATGCTACTTACCCGCCCGATATGGATAGAGATCGTAGGATCTGGAGGCTCCAGATCAACAGTAGAGGAACGATCCGATTGATGACTAGATTCGACTGGAAAATAGGCTGAGTTACATAATAATTGAGATCCATCATGACTGATGAGTTGGCAGAGGAATCAGTTTCGCGGGCAATCTTGGAAGCTGTTAGAGTCGATATTCTCATCCCTCTGCTAGAGATCAAATCCTATTGTTGCATTTCATATTAGGTGTCCCGCCTAGTCATTTGCATTCCATTAGGCGCATAGATCATCTGCCGGTAGTGGCATTCCTACAGTTTCCCTCATGTTATCTACCTGTTGGCTCATGTTTGCTCATAAAAAAGCATATACAGTCTTCTTTTTATCTTGAAAATTGCAAAGGTTGTCTTTAGGGTTTCATGATCAATTAGGTCTAGGGTTTCATCAAAAAATGTTTCAAAATGTCCAATAATCACCAGAAGGCCATGATGAGGTTTCAACATTAATAAATTTCATCACCAAGTGTTTGAAAATTCTGTTTTGAGGAAAAAACTGAGTTATTGTACAAAATCATGAAAATTTTGTCTTCCTCATTGTAAATTTCGTCATCTCTAATCCTGGTTTCATTTCTTAGCCCCAGAAGCTCCATTACCTGCTGTTAGCGCTCGAATCTGCCTCAGGCTAAGGAAGGCAAAACTCGAGGCAACATCAAACCAAGCTCAGCCTCGTAGCTAGCCCTACGAGGGTAGGAGAGGGCTCTCTCCGGGTCTATCTCGGCTAAAGGTTTTCAAAGGGGTTGAGATGACTCAAATTTAATACTGATTTTAGGCTAGTAAAGAGATAGGAAGGTTTGCTTTAGATTTTTGAGTTTTTTGCTGGAGAAATGGGAAAACCAATTTTGGGTGCGGGGATTGAGGTCATATTTTTGTAGAGATCGAGTTGGGGCGAGGTAGGCAATAGTCTTGATGCCTTTTGATCGGGTGTATGGATGGATCAGAATGAACAGGAGTTGAAGAGGGAAAAACAGAATATGGATACTCTTCAAACTGATGAAAACATAGAAAATTAAACAAACTTAAAGGCAGAGCATAACAATCTATGGATTCTACCTTAACACTTCATTTGTTCAATTGCAGAAGATGAAAGAAGGGAAATGATACACATTAACAACTTACAATTATAGAAATAAGCACACCATCAACACACAAAGCCACAAGGATCCCAACAGGTGCTGCAAAATCTCTGATCTTCCCTTAGCCAAAATATGAAAAAATATGTACAATAGTGTCCAAAATCTTCCCAAGAGTCCAACCTGTGCTACTGAATGAAAATTTACATATATAGATCAACCTAACCTCATTCCCTAACCTCTAGGGTTCTAGCTCCTCCTTATGAGAGTGGTTTCAAAAAATTCTAAACATGGAGCAGGAATCTAGGTGACCAAAACAACGTGCTTCTAAAAAGAAGGAAACTGATTCATTACATTAATTGTTTGCTAATTTGTGAATGAATCATCTAGAAGAAGGTAGATAAGTGCCATGTTACCTTACATACATCAATTTACATCATGGTGGGTCAAAAATTACATCAAGGAGTAAAACTGGTGAAAACTGGCCGAATTCCTGAGCTGGAGGATGAAAACTGGACCAAAAACCTCAATGCGCAGCGCCCTGATCTCAATGCGCAGCGCACCTTTCAGACTGATTTTGAGGCACTTCCCGACATCCAAATTGAGCTCAAGATAGCTCGTTGGAAAGCTCTGGATGCCTAATTTCTAGCCCAAGTGGAATTTCCCAATTTGGAGCTCATTTTCTCCCTCAAAACTGAATTATCCCAGAGGTACTTCCTGTTGTTGCAAAAGGTGGCAGTGAGGTCATTTTTTGCATGTTTTTTTGACCCTTTGGGTACCCAAACCTTGATGAAATGCCTTGGAAATAGCGGAGCAGGTATATTTCATCATGACAAATCCAAAAATGCAAACCATTTGTGATTTGGACCTCCCAATCTTATGGGTAGCGCACTGCACGTTGAGCCAAAAAACCTGTTTTTAGGACAAAATTTTCAAAAATGACAAAAATTTCTCCAAATTTGCCCAAATTCGGACTAATGACCCTCTATCATGTAATGTGCTCCGCCAATGAAGTCTCGGCCAAAATTTGGAGTGGATCGGGCTTTTTCCGCCGTTTTAGTGCCTTGCTCAATCGCCTCCTAAGGATCTTCATTTTCGCTTTGCAAACATGCATGCGGGCCCAGTAATGATTCTTCATGTGACGAAGCAAGTCTTTGTCTCTATTGGCCTTCTCCAACAAACCCTCCTAGTGTCGGTTGACCTTCTCAAGCACAAATTTCTGCGCAACAGGTGTCAAATCACTCGGTCTTTTACGGGCCAACCTACGGTCTTCACGGATTCGTTGCAGCTCTATAACTATGTGCTCGTCCTCTAACTGTTTATTGCGCTACTCCAAGTATTTGATCTAACACTCTGCCTTCAGCAACTTCTCATTCAATCTATCAATTTCAGTCTTTTCCACATCACTCAATGCAACATCAATATCATGACCACCTGAATGGCCCTCCTCGTAAGTTGGCTCCTTTCCTCTGTCCTGAACCTGTACCTGTACTGAAGAAGAAGGCGAGACCCCTTCCATACCATGTGGAGATAATACTCACCGTGTAGCTACAAATAAGGCCCTGTGGCCTCGCTGATATGTCACACATGCTGGAGCACTGACATGCTCGGTCTCAGGAATGTCAAACTGATGTGAAGGCCCTCCCTCATCATGAACTATCTCAGGAGGTGGCTGTGGCACTGTGAAAATATCACGAGAAATGAAATCCTCCGAAGAAATGCCCTGCTGCGCCAACTGATGAACCACTATGATCTTAATCAAAGCATAATGATAAATACTCATGTGCTGCTGTGTTGGGGTCTTCCTTTGTACTAAAGGCACCATCCTCTCTATGTTGCGACACATGAAAAATAGAATTTTCATCATACGTACCCTTGTGAAAAGCATCAACAAACGAACATGGTACACATATAGACGTGAGAATCTGCCCTCACAACTGAAATATCGGATGATGAGTTTCATCAATGGTGCATACTCATCCCTCAGGAATCTGAAAGGAAAAACTGCACTCAAATGTCTTATATACGCGGACTTAATATATGGCTGATAGTAAGATTTCTCTAACTGCTGACGTTTACTCCATTGCTCTCCAACATTTGGTATCCCGGTGGCCTTTGCAATAATCTCTGGTGACAAAATGAAATCAACTCCGGCGAGGTTTACATGGCCATCATGTAAATGTAGAATGAACAACCGAGCTAATTCACGATGAAACTGAATTTGTGAGATTAGCTCACAATAGTGATAGCATGACTGACGACGAAAACAATCCATTGCAAGTGGGCAAGCCTGCAATTGAACCAAAGAAATAGGCTCTTCCCTGAGAGGCTTACCACCTTTGCCACCTCTGTGAGACCTTCGTGGCACATTACCCTCTGCTGTAGAATCACTGTCATACTGCTGCTCATACTCTGACTCTGTGTCTGACATAGCTCTGAAAACACAATTTCTGAAAAAATGTATGTTGTCTGCAATAGTAGGTTGTAGGTGTGGTGAAATTATTATTTCAATACATGCTCAAAAACCAACCGAAACATCATAAGACTTATGCCATAATGGAAATTCTGTTTTAGTGTATTGGGCATAAAACAGTCCTAAGGACAGTTTGCAAATCGACCAAATATGAAGTGTTGTTGGCTTAAAGCTTTCACATGGGCATGGAGCTATGTTTCACCGAGGAAGGGCGGAACAATCTTCACCACTTACCCATATGTATTTTAATACCCTTAAAAAAATTTTGCTAGGGCCTTAGGGTTTCATTTGATTTCTTACACCCAACACATCACCTCCTCTCTTCAAACACACTATGAACACTATCAAATTGATTGAATCAGTTATAGAACACCTACTTGTAGCTTTGGAGGCGTTTAGGCACGATCTGGGTGCATAGACATGTTTTTCCTGTGGCTGAGATTCAACGTGCAGCGCGCCACCCCAGTGCGTAGCACACGCTCCTATGCGCAGCGCCCTTGTAATTTTGCACTAGCTCAAACCGCCAAATGCGCAACGCACTGCCCAACGTGCAGCGCGCACTTCCTATGCACAGCGCACACCTGTAACACTGTCCACGGGTTTGTAAACACGGTCTTTCGCCTTCCAACACTTGAACACGCTCTTGCCTTGATAGTTGGTGAACAAATAGACTTGTTTTCCCCTTTTATAAGTAAACAAAATATCTCATTTGATTTAAATTGATTTTCAAAAACCCACTTTGTAAGGTTTGGCACCTTTCACTTTTGGTCTTTAATACAACACTGCTTTTTGATTTTTTCTTGCTTTTATGAGGTTTGGACTAATCATTTTTGTTGATTTTGCAGGGATCTGGCATTTGGCTTTGGAAAAGATCAGAGGCTTGCATCTGGATCTTCTTGTGATGAAACAAATACAATTATTTCAAAATGAAGTTTGACAATTTTTAGTTCCAAAACAGAGTTTTGGACTAAAAATGTCTTTAAATGCTTTTTGAGAAAGAATATAAAATGAAAATCTCTGAAACCATCCTCATGACCTGCAGGCTTCTATTACATATATGCAAAGGACTGAAAACCCTAGACTCTAGGACTAAAGACTCTTCTTTACCGAAACCAATTATTTTTGACAATAAGATTTGGTAATTGTTTAGGAATTTGGACTAACCCTGCAGGTACAAGCATGAGGAAACACAAGACAACTAGACCCCCTCTTCAGTCAATGGCATGCCCCTAGCGAAATTCAACGAAGTGGAACAAGCGAGACACCTAAAAATGATATGCAAAAGCGATAAGATCTCTGACGGAGGGCTGTAAGGACCGACTCTAACATTGGCTCCAATGGGGATGGTGGCTCCTTGGAGACACCAAGAATGGCAGATCTTTGGGAGAGCAGACCAGGGCTTTCATCCATTGGGCGATGGAGTCATTATTTCAACAATTAACACAAAACTTTGACACATTTATTGACTACAGATTTGACTGAAAACTGAACACAACTCTGACCTAAACTGACTCGATTTTGAAAACGTAAAGGACTGATGAAAACAACTCAACAAACCTCAAACCAACTAACCTTCATCTCCAGAATTATAGCCTTCGCTGCGGGCCCCAGACTGAATATGAGAGATCAGTACACACATGCAATAGAACATAAGTAAAACGGTATATACAATGATGATTAAAGAGCAGAAAATACTCAGAAATGGTATCGCTTCAGCAGCCGACCATTGATCGGCCCTCCAGGACAATCATCTCCATTCATTTCCTTGAGAAGAAAAGCGTTCTGACCATGATATGCTGCAATCTTATAAGGACCCTTCCATAAATTGTCAAATTTGCCGTGCTTTCCTTTGTCTTCATTCCGGGCATCCCATCTCAAAACCACCTCATCCAGCTGAAACTCATCTATTTTTGCCTTCCTATCATAAATCTTCTTTATGCACTCCTGCAATTTAAAAGTATTTTGAAATACTTCCTCCCGTGTCTGCTGTAAATGAATCATCTGATTAATCCGCCGCTGCATGGGATCTTCCTCACTATCAGCTTCTTGAAGAAATTTGACTACCGGGACAACAAGAGAAGTAGGAAAAACCGTGTATGTCCCGTACACCAACTCGAAAGGAGACATGCCAATAGACTTTTTCTGACTTACCCTATCAGCCCACAGTGCATTCACTAATTTCTTGTGCCAGCCCTTTTTATTGATTTCCAGCAACTTTTTAATGATATTTACCAAGGACTTATTTGAAGATTCCGCCAACCCATTTCCTTGCGGATGGTAGGCGGTTGAATGCCCCAAGATGATATTGTACTTATAGCAAAATTCAACCATTCTCTTTGACTTGAATGCCGCTGCATTATCTGTGATTAGCTTACTAGGACACCCAAAATGTGACAGTATATTATTTTCAAGAAAATAAAAAATTACCGCATCCGTGGTCTGCCGGGTGGGAATGGCTTCAATCCATTTTGTGAAGTAATCTGTAGCTGTCAATATCCATCTATGCTATCTTGATGATGCCGGATGAATTTCCCCGATGAAATCCAAGCCCCACTGCTGAAAAGGTGCACTAACTTCAATTGGTTTGAAAGGCAATGGCTGTAGTTTGTGCTTTCCTTGAAAAATTTGGCATTCGTGGCAATTCTTAACAGCCTTATACACATCTGAAAATAATGAAGGCCAATAATAACCTGCCCTTAGAATATTGTTCGCTATGGTTTTCCAAAACATATGGCCTCCACAGTCACCTCTATGAAAGTCTTCCATAACTCTTTTGGCCTCCTCCTCTACCAAACAATTCAATAACATTCCACCATGATCTTTCCAATACAATGCAGAATTTAGTATGCATAATTTTGCAGCTTTCAATTTCAATGTTCTACTTTTGTTTCTAGGCATTCTGGGAGGTGAAGACAAAAGCTGAAGTACATATAAAATGTCAGCATACCAAGGAGAAGAAAGAAACATTTCAGATACCTGAACGGATGAATTCTCCTCATTTTCATCAGGCATGGCAGCAATCAAATTTATGTCTAGAACTTGCAAATTCGTTTCAGCCATTAACTTGGCGAGTCCTTGACCTTTGATCAGCTTGGTTGGTTTAATCTCCACATCATACTCTAACAACGTAGCAATCCACTTACCCCGCCTGCCTTCTGGATCTGCATGTACTAAAATATCTTTAACTGCTGCATTAGGAACATAAGCTAGAATATGGGAATGCAATATATACACACGGAAATCTTTCAAGGCCTTTACAAGCACAAGTGCTTGCTTCTCAATGATGTTATATTTCAATGCTCCATCTCTTATAATCCGACTGAAAAAAGCAATGGGCTTTTCAACACCTTCCCTCTTCTGCATTAATACAGCTGCCAAAGCGTGCTCAGAAGCAAATGAGAACAAAATAAAATCCTGAGTGTAATCTGGGCTGATCAAAATAGGAGCTGAAGAAAGAGCTAACTTAACTAAATTAAATGATTTCACCACCTCTTCGGTCCACTTTACTTTTCTGTCCTTTCAGCATGCTCGTGATTTCTCTAAGATGCTCTGCTAGATTTGGAATGAAGTGAACGCAGAAAATTCAGTTTACCATTGAAGGACTGTATTTCTTTCTTGTTTTGGGGCTGCACAATTTGCTGAATGGCTTCAACACGTGCAGGGTCAATACGGATGCCATCTTTAGATATGGTGTGGCCAAGAAGTTTGCCCTCATCCATGGCGAAAAGACTCTTTTTCGGATTCAGCGAAATGCCATATTTTCTGCACTTTTGGAAAACAATTTTCAAATGATACAAATGTTCCTCATCAGAATTTGAAAACACGGTTAAGTCATCAAGATAAACAACTAAAAATACATCTTTCTCATTGGCGAAAGCCATGTCCATTGCGCGCTGAAAGGTGGCTCCTGCATTTTTCAAACCAAACGGCATCTTTGCATAATGAAATGTTCCCCATAGAGTGGTGAATTATGTCTTGTCACGGTCATCTTCATGTACTAAAATCTTATTGTATCCTGAATAGTCGTCGAGTAGTGACATCCTTGATGCTCCAACTACTCGCTGCAATATATGGTCCATTTTGGGCAGCGGATAATTGTCTTTTAAGGACACCTTATTCAAATTTCTGAAGTCAATACATAAACGGATCTCACCTATTTTCTTCCTTACTGGTACCAAGTTTGATATCCAATCTAAAAATCGGATAGGCACAATGATTCCTGACTTATACAATTTGTTTACCTCTTTTTCAATTGATGGCAGCAGCTTCGGATTGATTCTCCTCAACTTTTGACGAAAAGGCTTCTGATTTGGCTTAATAGGAATAGTATGCTGAATGATATTTATGTCATATGTTTTTAGATCTGAGTAATCTCATGCAAAAACATTAGAAAATGAAGACAAAAATCTGATATACTCTTCTTTTACCTTTGGTGACAAAGACTTTGATAGCTTTACCATCTTGGGATTCTCAGCTGTCCCAATGTTTACCTCTTCAACACCATTTTCAGTCGGTCTTAATGTCGGTTTGCGGGCCACATCATCTTGGTCAAACAGCTCCTCTAAAGGAATCAATCCCTTAGGAATAATGTTGTCTTTAAGTTGTAGCACGTCCATTTGATTTACTTGTATATTATCACTACCATCATCATATTCAATATCTATTGAGGTATCTTTGAACTTACCCTTATTTTGCAGAAACTAATTGATCTCTTCATCATCTTGAAAGACTTGCCAACATCGCTGATTGTCTGGAACGGTGGGACGATGTTTCACATGAATCTCAAACTTGTTGCTAGAATTCATTGGAATTTTTAAATTGCATGCTGCCTTAGCAAGTCCATCAGCAACACCATTTTGTATGCGAGGCACACATGTCAAGGTATGATCAGAAAATAACTTCAAAATATCTAAGACTGCATTTCGATATGCCCTCATACGAGGATGCTTGGCCTGAAACTCACCCTTAACTTGCTTTATCACCAACTCGGAATCACCATAGACCGCAATCTTCTTCGCTTTCAGCTTTCTAAGAATCTTAAGGCCAGCAATGAGAGCCTCATATTCTGCCTCATTATTTGAACAGTCAAATGTTAGTTTATAGGAACACACTCTCACCTTGCTTGGAAATTTGTCTTAAGCGGAAAAGGGACTTCAAATCCACACACCAATACCAGCACCATCACTACCTACTGCACCATCAAAATCCATGGTCCAAAGACCATCTTCATCTTCTTCCAAGTGTTGAAATTGTGTTAGCTCTGTTTTTTCTGTTTGCTGCCCCTTATCTTTAGCTGATTGCTCCATAGTAGCTTGCTTTTCTCCTCTTTCCTTTTGCAGAACTTCTCTGAAATTTTCAGTGATCTCTGGTATATCTTCCGCCTGAACTAACTGACTATCTAGATCATTAAAACTATCAACAAATAAAACAAATGTCTCCAAATCTGTATGTACATAATTTACAGGATGATTTATTGGCTTCTCTTTGCTGGTTATCATGTATTTCATCTTTTGCTCTCGATATAGCTTTCTCATTTGACCGAAGACTGGAATTGTAGCATAAGAAAAGTCTAACTGTAGAGTACCCTTCAACTTATCCCCCCAAGATCTTGAAAGTAGCATACCAAAACGTGGAGGAATGTCCGCCACAACCACATCCATCAAGACATTTTTCGCTGGGATTTGGTCTAAGCTAACAACCAAATCTTTGATGAGCCCGATACATCTTACACGGCTGGAATCAAATGAATACAAATCATGATATTTCCTTGTAATGTCTAACCCCAACTTCTCCATGATCGCCTTTGGCATCAAATTGTGCGAAGCACCCGAATCGAACATAGCATTGTCCAAAACATATTCATGCAATCTCAAACTGATATAAAAGGGAGGAAAATCACTATCAGGGGACTCACCATCCAATGCTGGCCCAAATATCAATTCTGGCTGATCATCTTCAACATTCACCGTGTCAAAAATGGAATCAAAATTCAGAATTTTAGAGACTTGACCTCGGTAGCTGCTGTTTTTCATGATTTCAGTCAAAGGAATAGATACTTTTAATTTGGAAATTTCATTTTCCAAACTAAATGCTGAAACTTTGTTGACTTCTTTGACCGGAACTTCTCTCCTATCTTTGATTATACTTGCCTGATTTGTCCTTTCTGCTGCTGATATCTTGCTAGTTTTGGGGTCAATTGTCTCCTTTCCTTTCTTCTGTGTTATTGGTGAATCCGTCTTTGGTGCTGTAGCTTCTTCTCTTTTCTGAATCAGATTGATGGGCACATCTTGGTTTCTCAATGAATACTGCTTCTGTTGAGTGGACAAGGCATTCAAATATCCTCTTTGGTAATCATCTAAATATGCATCATTAGCTAAGATAAAATTTTCATCTTGTTGGGCGCCTGAACTTTCTCCATACTCTTCTTCTTCAGTGATGTAAATGGGCAGATCATCAGGAGTAAAGAAGTGATTTTGGTCCCCTACTACATCATCATCTTCATCTGAATCTTGACTCACAAAATTCTACAAAAGAGGAGTCTTGATCGGTTGCTGGGCTGCCGACTCTTGTACTCTTTGTTCACGCTGCTTAATTATGAACTGAGGTTGTTGCTGGCCACGGTAATTTGGATTATGAATCTGCGGTTCTGATTTGTCAAGGTTCATTATTTTGAACATTTTTTCCATCTCACGAAGCCAAGGCGGTTCTGATGTAGATTCTTCCTTTATAGTCACTCTTTTCTTTGCCTTCAACCGTGCTCTCTTGCCATTCAGATTCGCCTCAACATTAACAATAATCTTTTGCATATTTTCTAAAGTAGGCGGATCTCTATCCCGTAATGAATAAGCCATCTCTGAATCAAAACCATCCGGGAATTTGAGAAGAGCTAATTTTCTAGATGGTCTTAAATCATCCAGAATAGCATTATAAACTGTATTGAACCTGATAATGTAGTCTTGGACAGACTCACCATGATTGCGTTTGATATTATTGTACTCGGCATTGATCTGAAGCGAATCCTTTCTGAGTTCCCAACGATCTAGAAACTGTTTCTGAAGTTCATCCAACATAGGTATACTTCTGGCTCCCAAGCCTCTGAACCATTTTCTTACCTCTCCTCTGAATGTTTGCACAAACAATTGCATAGTTACATCCTCTTCATCAATCTCATATAAATCACAAAAATTTGCCATTTTGTCTATGCGCTGCTGAGCGGACACACTTTGAGGAGTGCCATCAAATAAGGGAATCTTACTCTGATAATCCGCGGGCATATCATGCAAATCTTGAGGAAGAGAGAGAGGAGCAAACCGAGCAGCCATTGCTCTAGGCGGATTTGGACTGGGAGTAGTTGGCGGAGTAGATGTAACCGAAGTATGAGGAGTATGAGGAGGTGTATGTGGAGGAGAAGCGACGTGAGATGAGGAAGGAGAATTCACTGCGGACTATTGATATGTGATTATAGGGTGCAGGGGAATAGTGGGAATGAAAGGCGGTTCAGTGGGATTTTTCGAAGCGGAAGCCGTGACAGCAGATCCAATATTTGCAGATGCAGCTTCTAGGAAATCAGCAAGATTTGCAGCCTGAATGTCACTCTGAAGGTGCCTCAAGATAAAATTTTCAATTAATTTATTATGTTTTTCAACTTTAAGAGTTGCAGCAAAGTCAGGATTTGGAACGAGAGAATCAAGTGCACTTTCGGATTGAGTTTTAAACAGTGACAATTCAAATTTCTCGTCAAAGTCAAGTTCTTCAAGATACTCAAAAATTGCAGGACGGAGGATTTTTCGAATCAAGTTTGGATTTTCATAAATAGGAGGTGGATCTGGATCAGGATTTAATCTCGTGTATCTTCTAGAAGCCAGTGTGGAATTGTTCGGAACAATCAAAGGGACACAATAAATTTCAGCCTATCAATTTTCTAGACTCAACCATCCAAGGTCTAGAACAAATAAGTGTACTGGGGTAAATTACAAATGAAGTGCTACATTCAGAAGCTCACCGGAGATCGATTGAAGCAGCGTTTATCTACTTTCGCTTATGCATAGCAAAAGCATTTTGAAGGCTACCTGGCATAACTTCAGACTCCGTCTAAGACTCATGAAACAAACACATCAACCAGCAAACCATTTTTTCCCCAGTATGGTCGCCACTATGTTAGTGCTCGAATCTGCCTCAGGCTGAGGAAGGCAAAACTCGAGGCAACATCAAACCAAGCTCAGCCTCGTAGCTAGCCCTACGAGGGCAGGAGAGGGCTCTCTCCGGGTCTATCTCGGCTAAAGGTTTTCAAAGGGGCTGAGATGACTCAAATTTAATACTGATTTTAGGCTAGTAAAGAGATAGGAAGGTTTGCTTTAGATTTTTGAGTTTTTTGCTGGAGAAATGGGAAAACCAATTTTGGGTGCGGGGATTGAGGTCAGATTTTTGCAGAGATCGAGTTGGGGTGAGGTAGGCAATAGTCTTGATGCCTTTTGATCAGGTGTATGGACGGATCAGAATGACCAGGAGTTGAAGAGGGCAAAAGAGAATATGGATCCTCTTCAAACTGACGAAAACATAGAAAATTAAACAAACTTAAAGGCAGAGCATAACAATCTATGGATTCTACCTTAACACTTCATTTGTTCAATTGCAGAAGATGAAAGAAGGGAAATGATACACATTAACAACTTACAATTACAGAAAGAAGCACACCATCAACACACAAAGCCACAAGGATCCCAACAAGTGCTGCAAAATCTCTAATCTTCCCTTAGCCAAAATATGAAAAAATATGTACAATAGTGTCCAAAATCTTCCCAAGAGTCCAACCTGTGCTACTGAATGAAAATTTACATATATAGATCAAGCTAACCTCATTCCCTAACCTCTAGGGGTCGAGCTCCTCCTTCTGAGAGTGGTTTCAACAAATTCTAAACATGGAGCAGGAATCTAGGTGACCAAAACAACCTGCTTCTAAAAAGAAGGAAACTGATTCATTACATTAATTGTTTGCTAATTTGTTAATGAATCATCTATAAGAAGGTAGATAAGTGCCATGTTACCTTACATACATCAATTTACATCATGGTGGGTCAAAAATTACATCAAGGAGTAAAATTGGTGAAAACTGGCCGAATTCCTGAGCTGGAGGATGAAAACTGGACCAAAAATCTCAATGCGCAGCGCCCTGATCTCAATGCACAGCGCACCTTTCAAACTGATTTTGAGGCACTTCCCGGCATCCAAATTGAGCTCAAGATAGCTCGTTGGAAAGCTCTAGATGTCTACCTTCCAACCCAACTGGAATTTCCTAATTTTGAGCTCATTTTCTCCCTCAAAAGTTAATTATCCCAGAGGTACTTCCTGCTGTTGCAAAAGGTGGCAGTGAGGTCATTTTTTGCATGTTTTTTTGACCCTTTGGGTACCCAAACCTTGATGAAATGCATTGGAAATAGCTGAGCAGGTATATTTCATCATGAAAAATCCAAAAATGCAAACCATTTGTGATTTGGACCTCCCAATCTTATGGGTAGCGCGTTGCACGCTGCGCGTTGAGCCAAAACACTGTTTTTAGGACAAAATTTTCAAAAATGACAAAAATTTCTCCAAATTTGCCCAAATTCGGAGTAATGACCCTCTATCATGTAGTGTGCTCCGCCATTTAAGTCTCAGCCAAAATTTGGAGTGGATTGGGCTTTTTCTGCCGTTTTAGTGCCTTGCTCAATCGCCTCCTAAGGATCTTCATTTTCGCTTTGCAAACATGCATGCGAGCCCAGTAATGATTCTTCATGTGGCGAAGCAAGTCTTTGTCTCTATTGGCCTTTGCCAACAACCCCTCCAAGTGTCGGTTGACCTTCTCAAGCACAAATTTCCGCACAACAGGTGTCAAATCACCCGGTCTTTTACGGGCCAACCTACGGTCTTCACGGATTCGTTGCAGCTCTATAAGTGTGTGCTCGTCCTCTAACTGTTTATTGCACTGCTCCAAGTATTTGATCTGACACTCTGCCTTCAACAACTTCTCATTCAATCTATCAATTTCAGTCTTTTCCACATCACTCAATGCAACATCAATATCATGACCACCTGAATGGCCCTCCTCGTAAATTGGCTCCTTTCCTCTGTCCTGAACCTGTACCTGTACTGAAGAAGAAGGCGAGACCCCTTCCATACCATGTGGAGATAATACTCGCCGTGTAGCTACAAATAAGGCCTTGTGGCCTCGCTGATATGTCACACATGCTAGAGCGTTGACATGCTCGGTCTCAAGAATGTCAAACTGATGTGAAGGCCCTCCCTCATCATGAACTATCTCAGGAGGTGGTTGTGGCACTGTGAAAATATCACGAGAAATGAAATCCTCCCAAGTAATGCCCTGCTGCGCCAACTGATGAACCACTATGATCTTGATCAAAGCATAATGATAAATACTCCTGCGTTGCTGTGCTGGGGTCTTCCTTTGTACTAAAGGCACCATCCTCTCTATGTTGCGACACATGAAAAATGGAATGTTCATCATATGTACCCTTGTGAAATGCATCAACAAACGAACATGGTACGCATATAGACGTGAGAATCTGCAATCACAACTGAAATATCGAATAATGAGTTTCATCAATGGTGCATACTCATCCCTCAGGAATCTGAAAGGAAAAACTGCACTCAAATGTCTTATATATGCGGTCTTAATATATGGCTGATAGTAAGATTTCTCTAACTGTTGACGTTTACTCCATTTCTCTCCAACATTTGGTATCCCAGTGGCCTCTGCAATAATCTCTGGTGACAAAATGAATTCAACTCCGACGAGGTTTACATGGCCATCATGTAAATGTAGAATGAACAACCGAGCTAATTCACGATGAAACTGAATTTGTGAGATTAGCCCACAATAGTGATAGCATGACTGACGACGAAAACAATCCATTGCAAGTGGGCAAGCCTGCAATTGAACCAAAGAAATAGGCTCTTCCCTGAGAGGCTTACCACCTTTGCCACCTCTGCGAGACCTTCGTGGCACATTACCCTTTGCTGTAGAATCATTGTCATACTGCTGCTCATACTCTGACTCTGTGTCTGACATAGCTCTGAAAACACAATGTCTGCAAAAATGTATGCTGTCTGCAATAGTAGGTTGTAGGTGTGGTGAAATTATTATTTCAATACATGCTCAAAAACCAACCGAAACATCATAAGACTTATGCCATAATGGACATTCTGTTTTAGTGTATTGGGCATAAAACAGTCCTAAGGACAATTTGCAAATCGACCAAATATGAAGTGTCGTTGGCTTAAAGCTTTCACATGGGCATGGAGCTATGTTTCACCGAGGAAGGGCAGAACAACCTTCACCACTTACCCATATGTCTTTTAATACCCTTAAAAAAAATTTTGCTAGGGGCTTAGGGTTTCATTTGATTTCTTACACCCAACACATCACCTCCTCTCTTCAAACACACTATGAACACTATCAAATTGATTGAATCAGTTATAGAACACCTACTTGTAGCTTTGGAGGCGTTTAGGCACGATCTGGGCGCATAGACAAGTTTTTCCTGTGGCTGAGATTCAACGTGCAGCGCGCCACCCCAGTGCGCAGCGCATGCTCCTATGCGCAACGCCTGTGTAATTTTGCACTGGCTCAAACCGCCCAATGCGCAGCGCACTGCCCAACGTGCAGCGCGCACTTCCTATGCACAGCGCACACCTGTAACACTGTCCACGGGTTTGTAAACACGGTCTTTCGCCTTCCAACACTTGAACACGCTCTTGCCTTGATAGTTGGTGAACAAATAGACTTGTTTTCCCCTTTTATAAGTAAACAAAATATCTCACTTGATTTAAATTGATTTTCAAAAACCCACTTTGTAAGGTTTGGCACTTTTCACTTTTGGTCTTTAATACAACACTGCTTTTTGATTTTTTCTTGCTTTTATGAGGTTTGGACTAATCATTTTTGTTGATTTTGCAGGGATCTGGCATTTGGCTTTGGAAAAGATCAGAGGCTTGCATCTAGATCTTCTTGTGATGAAACAAATACAATTATTTCAAAATGAAGTTTGACAATTTTTAGTTCCAAAACAGAGTTTTGGACTAAAAATGTCTTTAAATGCTTTTTGAGAAAGAATATAAAATGAAAATCTCTGAAACCATCCTCATGACCTGCAGGCTTCTATTACATATATGCAAAGGACTGAAAACCCTAGACTCTAGGACTAAAGACTCTTCTTTACCGAAACCAATTATTTATGACAATAAGCTTTGGTAATTGTTTAGGAATTTGGACTAACCCTGCAGGTACAAGCATGAGGCAACAGAAGACAACTAGACCCCCTCGTCAGTCAATGGCATGCCCCTAGCGAAATGCAACAAAGTGGAACAAGCGAGACACCTAAAAATGATATGCAAAAGCGAAAAGATCTCTGACGGAGGGCTGTAAGGACCGACTCTAACACCTGCAAAACAAGCAAAGCTCAGGTCATTAAGTTCATCACAGAGTGAAAATGAAGTGAAAAAGTGCAAAAAACAGAGTTTGAAGATAAAGACATTTGCAAAACATTATGAAAGTGGGTTTTGGCAAAATAAATTTAAAAATCTCCATGTATAAATCATTCCTCCAAGTGTTTGGAGTTCATTTGTACTCCAAGAGCAAAGAGAAGCAAGGAAAAACGATTTTGGTGAGTGAGTGACAAGTTTGGGTGAGTTTGGGTGAAAATCGACTGGCGTGGCGCACTGGGCAGGAGGCCCGGCACACTCACCGGGCGCAGCGCATTGGGTCTTGTTTTGTAGTTTAAAACAACACGGGTGCAGTGCATATGGAGGGCATGGTGCATTGGGCTGGATGCGTGGCGCACACAGCTAGAGAGCCCGAAACTGTTAGCATTTGCTCCAAATCGCCAAAAATCGCACGGATTTGCCTTGTGACAAGTAGGTAGAGCCTCCATCATTAGTTTTTATCCAAGTTTGTGCTTATATCACGGTGGTTGATGAATGGTAATGGTTTTTAAAAAAAAACATCAAACCCTACCATTTGAAATTCCAAGAAACTTGCTACCTAGGGTTTGATTAACTATTTTGCTACCAAGTCTATCATCCCTCCATCACTCCCTTATCCCATTTTTCCCTTGATTTCATTGTTCCCTAAGTTCCCCTACCCCCTAAATTCATTAATCCCCTATCCCAAGTTCCCTTTCCCAAATTTCCAAATGTAAATCCCAAACCCTAATCCTATACAAAAACTCCCATAACATCCCATATTTCCCTAACTAAATCTATCCCAATAATCCCAAAATTCCCACTATTTTTCCCTCCCCTTATATTCCCTCATTTCACTATTTTCCCTTGGTGGCATAGGTCAAGCACATCACCAAAAAGCAGTCCAACATAGTTTGACACATCAACACCTATTTCTCCAAGGAAATTTGTCTACCAGCAGCTATGGCATCTGATCCTTCATATGATTATGAAGAGGAGACCCAAAGTGACTCACCCACAGAGGGACATGCACCCAGGAGGCCTCATAGAGGTGGCAGACATATTAGAGAAGAACCAACCACTCTTGCCAAGTTACAAGCCTGCCCTCTTGCCATCTTTTGTTTCCAGCATCAGTCATGTTATGAGTTTTGTGAGAAGGTTGCTAATATTCAGTTCCATCATGAGTTGGCCCGCTTATTTGTGTTGCATTTGCATGGTGATCAAGCCACTCTTGCTGGTGTCACTTTCACATTAACACCAGAATCCATTTCATTAGCAACCAGCATACCAAACATTGGAGAACCATGGAACAAGAGGCAGAAAATTGACCGGCAGCACTATGAACCATACATCAAGCCCGACTTTTTGAGACAACTCAAGAGAGTGTTTCCTTTTCGGTACCTTAGGGATGAATATGCTCCTTTAATGAAACTCATCATGAAGTATTTGACTTGTGAGGGTCGGTTCTCCCGCTTGTATGCTTATCACATCAAGCTGCTAATGCATTTTACTCGGGTACGCATGATGAACATTCCTTAGTTCATATGCTGAAACATAGAGAAGATGACCACTCTTGTGTAGCACAAGACCCCTCAGCAGCAGTTCAACAATGTTTATCATTTTGCTCTCATCAAAATTGTGGTCATTCATCAGCTTGGTTTACAGGGCATCACATGGGATGAATTCATCTCTCGTGAGTTTTTCAGAGCTTCACAGGGACCTTTAGAGGTTGGACATGAGACAGGTGGACCTTCTTATCAGCATGAGGGCCATGAGACCGCTAGTGTGCCGGTGTTCTTCACCTATCAGAGGGGCACTAGACATTTGTTTGCAATAGCAAAGTGAGTGTTATCTCCACCCAGGGTGGAAGGGGCCTTGTGTCCATCATCAGCATAGCAGGTTCAGGACCGAGGCAAGAGGCCACTACAGGAGGAAGGACCATCAAGTGAGGAGGAGATTGATTTCATCCTCATTTAGGGTGATGATACCGATATGGGCCCGCAAAGCGCAAATCTTAGAGAGATCATTAAGGAGCAGTAGGCAAACATTGATGCCTTGTCTACCAACTTGGATAGAGCCCAATGGAATATACAGTACTTGGAGCAGAGGAATAAGTAGCTTGAGGATCACCAGGTGGTTATGGAGTTGCAAAATATTCGGCAAAACCGCCAAGCTGCCCGAAGGAGGAGGGTGGAGTTCACTTCATTGGAGCAAGAGATTAATGCCGATATGGAGTCATGGCTCAAAAGATTCAATATCCAATTGGAGAGGAAGCTAGAGAAGGCAATAAATGAGAAGAATATGCTTAGAAACTTGTCATATCATTACTTGTCCTAGAACTTGGTGCGCCAAGCGAGAATCAGGAATTTGAAACCAAAATTGAAGAGAGCATCAAGGAGACAAAAATGGGATGAAGGAATTTATATCTTGGCTGAGGCTTCCTTGGTCCAACACAACACTTGATAGAGAAGACTCATCCCAAATTTCAAGAAATTTGGAGCAATTTTTGCATTTTTGCAAATTTTTGGCACAAAAAACAGGTTTTTCGGCCCTATGTGTCGTGCCACGTGGCGCTTGCTTTTTCTAGTGGCCTCCAAATCTCAAAAACTCAAAATTTTTGGATTTTTAATGAAAAATTACACTTTCCTACTTATGGCCAAGAAATTTGGACAGGTTTTGAGCCCTCAAAAAGGTCAAAAACACTCAAAAAATGACCTCACTGCCCCTATTTTGACACACAGGAAGCAGCGTTGGGAGAATGCATTTTTGGATGGGAAAATGGAGGCTAAATTGAAAAATTCCACTTGGGTTGGAAATTATACGGGCATACCTTTCCATCAAGCACACCTGGAGCTCATTTGGACATCGGTAAGGCCTCCAAAAGTGGGTCCAAACAAGCGCTATGCATAGAGAATCAGGTGCGGCGCATGGAGGAAAAATTGCCAGTTTGACCAAGTTTTGCTCTGTTTTTTGCCCAGCTTCGCCTAGTTTGACTTTTTCACTTTCCTAATGGAAAATTTAAGATGTAATTTGATGATAATTGATGGACTATGATGTAAATATGTTATATTTTCACTTGTAGAGGTAGATTCATCAGTTTAGAGGTTGTTTGAAACTGAATGAATCAGTTCCCTTGTTTCTAGAGGCATGCTGTTATGTTGCCTAGTTTCTAGTTCTCAGTTTAGAATCAGTTGGATCAGCTCCTAAACATGTGAGCTCGACCCCTAGAGGAAAGGATGAGCTATGTTTGTCTATATTATGTTGTTTTTCAGTCATTAGCATGGTTGGACTCTTGAGAAAGCATTGAGCTTCATTGTACACTCATATTTTCATTTTGGCTAAGGAATTGAGACCAGGATTTGCAACACTCTTTGGGATTCATGTGGCAATGTGTCTTGGTACATTGCTTCTCTTGTAATTATGAATTTTTTTATGTGATTACATGCCATTATCTATCTTATTTCTTCTGAACTAAACAAACAAGAGTGCAAGTAGAATTCATTGAAAGTGCAATGCTCTACTTGAAGTTTGCTTTGGTTATTTGATGTTTTCAGCTGTTTTGGGAGGATTCATGATTTATCTTGCCCTCTTCAACACCTCACCTGTCTTTTCCTCCATATCACTAAAATTTAAGTGCCAAAACGATTGCTTGCCTTGCCCCATCGAGATCTCTGCAGAACTGAACCTCAATCCCCGCACCACAAAATGTGCCTTTCCCTTTGAGCCAACAAAGCTCCATTTTATCAAATCAAATCTTTTGCACATATACCTAGCCTAAAATCAAAAGATATTTCAGTCATATCAAGCCCCATAGATCATCATTTGCTGAGATTGACCCGAAGAGAGCCCTCTCCTGACCTGGTAGGGCTAGCTACCAGGGTGAGCGTGGTTTGATGTAGGCCCTGGATCTTACCTTTTCAGCCGGAGGTAAATCTAGGCTCTAACAGAAGCAACAAAAATATCAACCGTTCAAAGAGAACTGACACTTAGTTTGTGAGGAAACAGGTGGCCACCTCTCTGTGAAGTGTTACACAATGATGATGACGTAGAGCAGGGGAATTCAAGCGAACAGAGGCAGGGGATCCAGAGAGTCGGGAAGCGGAAACGAACAGTCAGGAAGCAGATTGGCTTTAAGCCACAAACAAACATAGGGTAATAGAAGGCAGAGAGGGGAAGTAGAAAGTCAAGAGGCCAGAGAGAAGTGAATTGTAGAGAACAGAGAAGAAGTCGAGCTGACCTGCAGAGCAAAGGTAGTATTGAGCCAGACAGAGACAGAGAGAGTCCGAGAGTCTATGAAATCCAGAGAAGGCTTGAGAGGTTCAAGCTAACTCCTCTAAGTAAACCTGTGAGGTATTGAGTCTTAGATTGGACTCATAACACTGTGACCAGTTGAGGTCGAGATTCAGTAAGGGGAGTCTGTGTACTCTAGAGTCTTGGGGAATCCAAGTACAATCCTACTAATCATCCTCTGTTGAATGAGACTCAAATTGAGCTCATTATTGTAAAAAAAAAATCTTCTTTTTAAGACACAATAGAAAGGCCACCACTGAAGGCTAGACCAGGAGACGTAGCCCAGGAGGATTGGGTGAACTCCTTATTAAACTTCTTGTGTTTATGTGTTTGCTTATTGTGTTTCTCTTACTGCTTCAGTGTCTATGTATTTTGCAATCTTATCGATCCGTTGCTTAAAATAACATAGGCACACCCCAGCACGTGAATCTGTAATACCTTCATTAATTCTCTGAGATCATTCATGAGTGATTTCAGATCAGTATGCATTCCCACAATTAATTCATTAGTTCTTCTTTGTAGGAAATATAAAATCCAATAGCCATAACACAAATTCAAGAGGAACTGGTTATGAGGTTCATGCAAATACTTAAAACTGAGATATTAGTCCAAAATGAGGCATAAAACTAAATGTTTATTTTATGCATAATGCCTTCTAGAACTCAATGAATGACTTTTCTAGCATGTCTTCAGACATAAATATTTTCAACTTATTTTCGATGCTTTATTCAAAGTGGCACTATCTTGGTTCCTTATGAAATTAAGGGACTCAAATTCATATCATTGTATTTTATAAATTTAATTTTGGAATGATTTAAGAAAAACTATAGTCCTTTGAGGTTTCTCAACCTTAGTATACTTACGATCACAAGTTTGTGCTCAGTAATTTTACTTTTCTCCATTGTCAACTTTGATTAAATCAGAAAAGGGGTTACTCATAAAAGACAAAAATGTAGGCTGTATTTTGAATTGATTGTGATTTTTCTAAGGTCATAACCTGCCTTCCACATAGAGGTAGATTAGGTCTGATATTAAGAAATAAATTTGGAATTTCTGTTGTGATTTATGGTCCTGCTTCCATAGAATTAGATGATACATTTGATCTTATTTCAAATCATTTTTCAAGGGTAGATAACATAGAGCATGAAAAGATATGAAGTCTATAGAACAAAAGAAGGAATGATCTTAAAAAAATATTAATGTAATCTGACTAGTCCTTAATCAGGTCTTCACAAGCCCATTCAAACTCCATATTCCTAAGATTCCTTGGCCTACAGTTGATCCTTTAGGTCTTCTAAGATTGTTTTTGTGGATCTCTCGCAACCTGACAAAGGTATCATTGTACCTTTTATTTTTTTTGAACTTCACACAATATCATAACTTTTGGAGATACATATCAAACATACTGAGGTTTATCTTGGCCTATTCAAGTCCTAATGTCTTTCGACTACCTTTAATATAATATTAGGGATTCAACCTTCTTATAATGCAAGAATGTGTCATGGTTTTCTTCCAACAAAGAAAACATCAACATTAAACTAGGGATTCAACCCTTTTACAGAGAATTAGATTCTTGTGGCTTGGACTAGGGCCTCTTATAGACTAGGATTCCTTTTCTAATATAATTTCGGTCTTATTCTAGAATGTGATTCTTGAATTGGGGCATATAGGGTTAGTTTTTAGATCAAGACCTAGATATGATTTCTTTTTCAAGGTTGTTCTTTCATCATAACTTTGGCACCATGTCAGTTCTTCTATACTAATAATTACTTCTAATTATTTAGTTCTTTTTCACTTTCTTATTCATTATTTCATCATTAACGAATTACACATAAGACATCAATAATATAACATTTGTGATAGTAGGATCATGAAGAGCCAACTAAACAAAGAACACAAGATTTCACCCTTGGAAAATCCACATGGGGGAAAAACCCAACAACCTTTTCCTTAGAGAAATTGTTCACTTTAACAAGAGACACACCTAGACATCCTAGTCATTTACAAGGTCAAACTGACCAAAAAAATAAGCATGGCCAAACCTGGTTCATCAACCTCCTATTCAAGTCAACTAGTTACTCAATAACTTAAGTCTGACCTCCTCTACTAGGGCATAATTTTGGTCCATACTTTTCCTTTCATATAGATTTCTTCCTCAGAAATTCGATCTTCCATAGAGATTTTGTTATGTTTCTATAATACTAGTGTATCTCCCTATTATTGTGCCCATATAGCCCCCATATTTTTATTGTTGTGCCCCATAGAAGCCCACTACTGTTATTATTTTTATGTAGCCTCTGATTATATTGTGACCCCTTAGATCCCTATATATACCAAGGAGGGATTGCCATTTGTATCATACAAGTGTTGTTCATTTATGTAATATAAAGGAGGTTTCCCCCTCAAAGAGGATAACTTTGAAGTCATTGATCTATGTTTTCTTCTATTTTGTGAGCTGGTTGCATAAAATTTGGTATTAGAGCTTTGGATTCTAGGGTTTCGCTTCTTTAAAAAACCCATCTTGGAATTTTTGCTACAACGTTTTTTATATGAGCTTTCAGAAATTGAAATTGTTACCACATAAAACTCGTGGTGAATGGTGTGTACAAATTTCATATCTTGGTTCGATAGATTTTCAGAGATAGGATATGAGAAAGTTAGGGTTTCTGCAGGCTCTAGAATTTAGTCTCAAATAGGTGACCTATGGAAAATCATCATAACTTTCTCTCTGAGCATCAGATTTGAATTTTGTAACAAGTGACAAAAAATGCACAAAATGTATATTTTTTTATATCATTTTCAAAGCCAAAGGTTGAAACAATGACACATGTCATTTCATATAATTTCACTCTACTGAAGAAGTCTATAATCAAGTTATTTTGGGAGATTGGGCATAAATATTCCTTGAAGAATCCAATCTCATTCTTACTTGTGGGATTAGAAAGAATACTTAGATGGATACTAAATGATGAAATTTCAGACCTTCAAGATCCGAAATTAAAGAGATACAACAACTTCAATGTTGAGCTCCTAAAAAGGAAGAAAAATGTGTGTATTTTTTAAAAATTTGCATAATTTTTGTTTTATAAATCAGTTTGAAGTGATTCAAGGGGCATAGTGAAGCATAAATATCAATGTTTGATTCCAAAATGACTCGAATAAAAAAAATGAAAACACCTAGAAAGAAAGCAGACAACGCTACCATGATGCATGAAGAAGAGTAATAAATGCAACATGATATATCAAATTACAAGACCGAGTGCAACAAATTTTGTTGTCGCAAAAAGTGACCAAAAACGAATTGGAAGTGACGATGAATGTTAATATGGATGGTTTCGAAGAAAAAATAAAAGGAAACATGGAAGGCTTGAAGGATGGTTTAAAATTAGATATTGGAGTTTTTAAAGTAGACATGGACACGATGAATGTGAAATTGGAAGGGTTGACAAAGTTGTTGCAAGAAAGATTTCCCAGTTGTGACAAGGTAATCCATGAAAATCATGATGAGGACAAAAGGAATATGAATTATGATTTCAGAGACTCCAACATTGGGTTTAAAACTCACCACATTCCAAAGATTGACATGAAGTTTGATGGAAAGGATCCAGTAACATGGATACTACATATGGGGCAATTCTTTGATCTACATGATGTGCCACACACACAAAATATACGCATTACATTTTCATATTTAAAAAAAAAGCAGTCTGTGTGGTATTGATTGCTTGGTTCTCATAAATAAATTGTCACTTGGATAAATTTTGTGCAAGAATTGGTAGCACATTATGAGGATACAAAGAAAAATACCTTCTTTATCCAATTGATAAATAAAAAAAAAGGGTTCAATGGAAGAGCACATTGCCGACTTCCAAATATTGAATATCAAGGTAAATGATATTCCAGAGGAAAATAGGATTGATGTATTCATAGGAAAGGATAACATCCAACATGAGGTTCGCCTTTGTATCAATGACTTAAAAAGTATCCTCTTCGAGGGGAAAATCTCCTTTACATGACATAAATGAATAATTCTTGGTTGATACAAATGATAAGACCTCCTTGTTATATATAGGGGTCTAAGGGGTCACAATATAATTAGAGCCTACATATCAATAATAATGTAAGGGCATAACAATAATAATAGTGGGCTTCTATGGGGCACAACAATAACAACATAGGCGATACATGGGCACAACAATAACAATAGGGGGATACACTAACAATAACCTAACATGCCCCTCTCATTCAAAAAAGTGTTTTCCTCAAAACTGGAGTAGTTCTAGATGCTTATGTATAAAATTCTCATCCTCCCATTTGGAATCTTCAATGGGTATGTTCTTCCACTTGATGAGATACTTTGAAATTAATCGATTCTATCATTGTCAAGTTCTTGTTTCCATGACTAGTTCAGGCTCAAATATGATTTTTCCTTGTTCTTCAAGTTCTAGAAACATTATTTGAACTTGGATCTTGTCACTGATAACCTTATTTAAGCATGAAACATGGAAACTGGGTGTACTTGAGAATATGATGGCAGCTCCAATTTGTATTCCATAGTACCAATCTTTTGTAACACCTTGTAAGGACCATAGTACTTGGGTGATAATTTATTATCCTTCTTAGGTTTCTGGAGGGAATTTGTTTGTATTGTTTTAGCATTAAAACACTAGTAGAAAATGATGAAATCAGTGACCGGGTGACTAAAAATATTAGTCACCACAACTTTTCCAAATAAAATACTACCAAAAATGAGAAATATTAAGTGACCCAACTAAGAATGACTAACATAAATGACTAATTTATTCTCACGTTAAAATATATGATTAGATAATAAGTAATGAAACTAAAAAATATTAATGTGAATGAAAAATTTAGTTTAGGAACAAAAATATGACTACTTAGAAAATACTACAATAATATAGATTAGTCATTTATGTTAGTCATTTTAATTGTGTCACTTCAACATATGAAATTACAAGTGATAGGGGATTCAAAGGCTATTATAAATTGGGTGAAAGGTTATACTTCCTTGAACATTTCTGTTGGGTCCCTATAATACTAGTGATTACCCCATTACTATTGTAGTTATACCCCTTATTTATATTGTTGTGCCCCTATTACCCACATATTGTTATTTCTGTGCCCCATAGAATCCCTCTATTATTATTTTTGTGGCTTTATATTATTATTGTTAGGTCGGCTGGATTATATTGTGACTCCTTAGACTCCTATATATAGAAAGGAGGTTTTGTCATTTGTATCATCCAAGAATTGTTCATTTATGTAATGTAAAGGAGATTGCCCCCTCAAAGAGGCTGAATTCTAAGGCGTTGATCTTTCTTTTCTATCTTTTCTTGAGCTGGTTTCATAACATTTGGTATCAGAGCTTTGGATTCTAGGGTTTCGCTGCTCCAAACAGGTCATAGTGGCATGTTCGCTATAACCTTTTTTCTGTAACGTTTCCGAAGTCGCAAAAAAAACCCATTTGAGAAGAAATCGCGCTGAACCTTGGGTCCGAATTTCAGAGTTGTTCGCGTGATATTGTTGGAGATATGATCTGAGGCAGTTGGTCTTTTTGCAGACTCCTGAATTACACTCAAAACAGGTGACCTGGGGAAAATCGTCATAACTTTCCTTCTGAGCATTGGATTGAAATTTCGTAAGAAGTTACAGAAAGAGGACGGACTGTAGTTGTCTTTTATATATTTTTCAGAGTCAAAGGTTGAAACAGTGACACATGGCACGTCGTACAAGTTCGCTCTACTGAACTAGTCTATAATCAAGTCACTGTGGGAGATTTCGTATAACTCTTCCTTGGAGAATCCAATTTGGGTCAGACTTGTGGCATTGGAAAGAGGAGACAGAGGGCTACTACAAGTCACAAATTCAGAACTATATAATTAGAAAGTATAGAGATACATCGGAGGCAATATCGAGCTCCTACAAAGTGAAAAACGGTGTGTAGATTTTCTTTAATTTTTGCTTAAGCTTGGTTTGAAAAATTATTTTGAAGGAATTCAAAGGGCATATTAGAGAATTATTATCGGTAGCTGATGCCCCGAGGAAAGAAAATGCAAACACCTAGTAAGGAGCCTGAAAGCTCTAGCATGACTCATGAAGAAGAAGAAGAAATGCTATATGATATATCAAAATTACAAGAACAAGTGCAACGAGTGTCACTTGCACAAAAAGCAACAGAATCTAAAATGGATGGTTTAAGGAAAGATGTAGAAGCTAAGATGGATGGTTTAAAGAAAGGTGTAGAAGATAAGATGGATGGCATGGAAGTAAGGTGAATGGCATGGACGCTAAAATTGATGGCATGGATGATAAGATGGATAAGTTGCTACAAGAAATGGTCACTAAGGGTGAAAGAGTACTAAAGGAAACTCATGATGAGAACAAAATAAATGTTAATCATGATTCCATAGACTCTAATGTTGGATCGAAGACTCACAATGTTCCAAAAATCGATATGAGGAAGTTTGATGGCAAGGATCCCGCCACATGGATATTACAGATGGAGCAATTCTTCGATCTCAATAATGTGCAAAACACACAAAAGGTACGTATGGCAACTTTATATTTGGAACCAAATCAGTTTGTATGGTATCAATGACTTTGTTCTCGTAAACAGTTTATCAATTGGGAAATTTTTACGGAAGAATTGATAGCACATTATGAGGATACAAAAAGCAACACTTTTTTTAGCCAATTGATAAGTCTCAAACAAAAGGGTTCAATAATGGAGCACATTGAGGAGTTCCAAAAATTGAACATAAGGGTAAAAGATATTCCAGAGGAGCATAGGATTGATGTGTTCATAGGGTCTTTAAAGGATAATATCCAACATGATGTGCGCCTTTGGGAACCTGATTCATTAGAGAAGGCATTCAGGTTAGCAAGAAAAATGGAAAGCAAAATTATGGAAACTAGGAAGCATATCATTCACAACTATAAAGACGGAAGTGTTGTTGCCCATAGTCTTCCACAACCTACAAAGTTGACACCACAACAATTGGAAGAAAAAAGAGCAAAAGGGCTTTGTTACAATTGTGATAGCAAATACACAAAAGGTCATAAGTGTGCTGAGAAGAAATTATTCTACATAGATTGTGAAGAGGAAGAAGAAAAGGAGCAAGAAAGGTCAAAAGAAGAGGATATATTCCAGGAACAAAGCCTAGATGAAGAACAAATAAATCCGACCATATCTTGTAATGCATTGGCGGGAATTACCACTCCTCAAACCATCAAGATAGAAGGACAAATCAAGAAGAAAAAGGTAATAGTGTTGATTGATTCAGGAAGCACCCACAATTTTATTCATTGTAGGGTAGCAAAAGAATTGAATTGCTTCCTATATCCAGCACCAGAGTGTCAAGTGATGATTGCAAATGGAGGAACAATAAATTGTTCTGGAAAGTGCCATAATATCAAGCTATCCATGGGAGAATATGTATTGACTAGCCCAATGCTTTCCATTCCAATGGGAGGTGCTGATGTTGTACTAGGAGTCCAATGGCTACAATCCTTGGGTACAATAGCTTTTAATTTTCAAGAACTTTTCATGAAATTTTCTGTGGAAGGAAAGGAAGTTGAATTAAGGGGTATTGCAGGGAAACCAGGAAAGATAATCAGCTCTAATGGCATGACAAAGCTTCTAAAAAAGGAGCAAAGAGGTGTAATTGCACAATTATGTTCGCTAGATGTTTCCACATTGGAATCATCTATTTCTCCAGATCTCCAAAAAGTCCTGGACAATCATTCCAAGGTATTTGAGACTCCCAAAGGTCTCCCACCTATGCATGATCATGATCATGCTATTCATCTGATTCCAGGAAGTGTTCCTCCAAACATTAGGCCGTACAGATATCCATATGTCCAAAAAAGTGAAATTGAACGTATGGTTGCAGAAATGCTAGAGGCTGGTATAATTCAACCGAGTCAAAGTTCTTTCTCAGCTCCAGTAGTATTGGTGCACAAGAAGGATGGATCATGGCGCATGTGTCCAGATTATAGGGAGCTCAACAAGCTCACTATTAAAGATAAGTTCCCCATTCCTGTCATTGATGAATTACTGGATGAATTGCATGGATCAATTTACTTCACCAAGTTGGATCTTCGTTCGGGATATCATCAAATCAGAATGAAGATTGAAGACATTCTGAAAACGGCATTTAGAACTCATGAGGGTCATTATGAATTTTTGGTCATGCCTTTTGGCCTTACCAATGCACCTTCAACATTTCAAGGTTTGATGAATTCAATTTTCAAACCATTCCTTAGAAAATTTGTGTTAGTATTTTTTGATGATATACTAATCTACAGCAAGTCTTGGAAGGATCATGTTGAACATGTTGACAAGGTGCTACAACTATTGGAGGAGAAACAATTATATGCAAAAAGATCCAAATGTTTCTTTGGAGTCCAGGAGGTGGAATATTTGGGTCATATTGTATCTCATGAAGGAGTTAAGGTAGACCCTAGCAAA
The DNA here is from genome assembly GCA_031772625.1 of Pinus tabuliformis. Classification (NCBI taxonomy): domain Eukaryota; kingdom Viridiplantae; phylum Streptophyta; class Pinopsida; order Pinales; family Pinaceae; genus Pinus; species Pinus tabuliformis. The sequence continues at coordinate 2,029,730,375 of CM062816.1, forward strand.
ATTAAAGCCATTAAGGAATGGAAAATCCCCACATCCATAAAGCATCTGCGAGGATTTCTTGGGTTGACAGGGTATTATCGCAAGTTTGTTAAGAATTATGGGAGAATAGCAGCACCTCTAACAACATTATTGAAGAAAGATTCATTTTCATGGACTCCGGAAGCAACAAAGGCCTTTAAACATCTTAAAGAGGCAATGTGCCAAGCACCAGTCTTAGCTACGCCGGACTTCACAAAAACCTTTATTGTGGAATGTGATGCTTCAGGAAATGGAATTGGTGCTATTCTAATGCAAGATGAAAGACCCATTGCTTTTGAAAGTCGTCCAATCAAGGGAAAGTTTTTAAGCAAAGCTATTTATGAGAAGGAAATGTTGGCAATACTCCATGCACTTAAGAAATGGCGACCCTACCTAATGGGAAGACACTTCAAGGTAAAAACGGATCATGATAGCCTTAAATACTTTTTAGAACAAAGATTATCCTCTGAAGAGCAACAAAAGTGGGTCACAAAGATGTTGGGTTATGACTTTGAAATCATCTACAAAAAAGGGAAGCAAAATGTGGTGGCAGATGCACTCTCAAGAAAGGATGAGGATATGGAAGCATTGTTGTGTGCCATTTCTATTATCCAACCAGATTGGATAAACGAAGCAAAGGAGGAATGGAAGAATGACGAAGAAGTGTGGGCACTTATTCGAAAGCTACAACAAGATTCAAGTACTTCTGATACATTTAGCTGGAAAAATGATTCGTTATGGTACAAAGATCGCTTATACCTCTGTAAGAATTCCAAGCTAAAACAAAAGATTCTTATGGAATTGCACACTTCTCCCTTAGGAGGGCACTCAGGATTTTTAAAAACTTACCACAGGGTTAAGAAGGAATTTTTTTGGGATGGCCTTAAATCAGATATTCAAAAGTTTGTGGCGGAATGTTTGGTTTGCCAACAAAATAAAGTTGAAACAATTAAGACATCGGGTCTATTACAACCTTTATCCATTCCAAGCCAATGTTGGGAGGAGGTTTCAATGGATTTTATCACAGGTTTACCAAAGTCTGAGGGAAAGAGTGTCATCATGGTGGTAGTTGACAGACTTACCAAGTATGCACACTTTTGTGCATTATCACATCCATTTAAAGCCAGTACAGTTTCTACTGCATTTATGGAAACAGTTCAAAAGCTACATGGAAACCCAAAGATTATTGTAAGTGACAGAGATCCCATTTTCACTGGAAATTTTTGGATAGAATTATTTTCTTGTCTTGGTACTCAGTTAGCTCATAGCTCATCTTATCATCCTCAATCTGATGGGCAAACTGAGATAGTAAACAAATGTTTGGAAGGATATCTTCGTTGCTTTGTATCTGATAAACAGACACAATGGGTCAAATGGTTGCCTCTGGCTGAATGGTGGTATAACACTTCCTTCCATATAGCAACAAAAATGACCCCATTTATGGCACTTTATGGGTACCAACCACCATCAATCACATCATATTTAAGAGAAAATTCTAAGGTTCAAGCAGTGGAACATCACATCGAACATCAACAACAAGTCCTCCAACTCTTAAAGGATAACCTCGTGTTGGCACAAAATAGAATGAAACAACAGGCAGATCAACATCGCAGTGAAAGAAGTTTTGATGTAGGTGATTGGGTATTCCTACGGCTACAACCATATAAGCAAATGTCCCTAAAGCAAGCTAAGAAGGATAATAAATTATCACCAAAGTATTATGGTCCGTACAAGGTGTTGGAAAAGATTGGTACTATGGCATACAAATTGGAGCTTCCTGCAGCTTCTCGATTGCACCCAGTTTTCCATGTTTCATGTTTAAAGAAGGTTATAGGCGACAAGCTCCCAGTTCAAACAATATTGCCAGAACTTGACGAGGAAGGAAAAATTATATTGGAACCGGAAGCAGTCACAGAAAAAAGAACTCGACAGCTACGAAATCGATCAATTTCAGAGTATCTTATCAAGTGGAAGAACTTATCCGCTGAAGATTCCACATGGGAGGATGAGAATTTTATGCAGAAGTATCCAGAACTGCTCAAGCGTTGAGGACAACACTTTTTTTGAAGGAGAGGGGCATGTTGGGTCCCTATAATACTAGTGATTACCCCATTACTATTGTATTTATACCCCTTATTTATATTGTTGTGCCCCTATTACCCACATATTGTTATTTCTATGCCCCATAGAATCCCTCTATTATTATTTTTGTGGCTTTATATTATTATTGTTAGGTTGGCTGGATTATATTGTGACTCCTTAGACTCCTATATATAGAAAGGAGGTTTTGTCATTTGTATCATCCAAGAATTGTTCATTTATGTAATGTAAAGGAGGTTGCCCCCTCGAAGAGGCTGAATTCTAAGGCGTTGATCTTTCTTTTCTATCTTTTCTTGAGATGGTTTCATAACAGTTTCTTTATTAGATCAATAGATGATTAGAGATATGGAGATGATTAAAATGTTTAAGTTTATATCCTTTGATCAAATTCAAAAGGAATTAAATTCAAAGGCTTACAACTAAGTCAAAAACATTATGAAGAATACCTGCAAAGAGAAAAATACATTATGGAGAATAGTAAAACAAACCATATTCCTCAATAGTAGATTAACACCTAATTTAACATTGTAAAAAACAACAACAACAACAACACCTATAAATATATTTATACCTTCTTTACTCTTTAATAATTATGAAAAATTTAAAATAAATATATAAATTTATCTATAATTTCTTCCCTACATTAATTGTGATGACCATTGTTGACTCTGAAGAGCCCATACAAAAATGTCTTCTAAAAAGGCCTTTACCCCAACTAACCATAAAAGTGAACTGGTAAAGTTGCTAATCAACTATCAATTATAGAGTAATACCTCAATTTTCAAGAGTAATACCTTAGTTGTGTGGAAAACTTAAAAATTACTCTTTATATTCTTCAAGAACCAAACCAAAGAACCCTTTACTTCAACTACCCCTAAAAGTGAACTGGTAAAGTTGCTAATCAACTATCAATTCAAGAGCTTTACGTCCCTAATTGTGTGGAAAATTTGAAAATTTCTCTTTATCTTCTTCAAGCACAAAACCAAAGAGAAATTCCCTACTTTGAAGATATAGTAATTTACTTTTCCACCAAGAAAAATATATTCCTAAACTACATTCGAGATTATGTCGTGTGTCTATTCATATTTTATCGCACGGGTTCTTATCACTAGTTCGCCAACATGGCATGTAAGCAGGATTCATTTGCAAAGGAATTGATATTATACACGAACAAAATTGCCATGTGCTTTTTGGTTCTTTTTTCAGGGCTCAAGCATCTCAATCCTAACAAGAACGCCTCAACAAAGATGAAAAAACGAAAGGAGAATGCCATCATAGCCAGACACTATATGATCGGTTTCATAGATGCCCAAATTATAACAATGGGTTGCATTCTATTTCCAAAGCTTGTAAACAATGAAAGGATTATATTCAAGCCTACGGTGACATGTTGCACTCACATGCTTATCTGAGTGTTGAGAATCATACTTTATTCACACTTTGTTTGATCCTCTCCTTAAATTATCACCTAAAAGGAAGGCTTCAATTATGTATGTGAGGTGTGAGATTGATATCATTCTACTAAATAGCAAAGACATATTTTATATCCTAGTTAGATTTATATTTTCCCTCATTTTTCTCATTTCCTTTTGTTATATGTATGTGTGGAGATGCGAATACCTTTATTATATTTTATAGGAGGATCATGACATTATAGGTGAGTAAGGAGGCCTAACATTTTGATTTGTTTGCATATTATTTGATCTATTTTGGCATATTCTAATAACATTTCTCATCATTGATGTCACATAATCATGGCCTCTTGTGCTCCTAGGAGGTCAATCATTCTTATTTCTATTATGTGAACTTGAACACTAAACACAATTGGAAATATTATTCAAATGCATGAACATTAAACAAAATACTTTTAATTTGAAAACATAATCTAAAATTATTTTTAATTGATTAAATATTTTTAAATTCCTAGTACTTAATTTGAAAACATAATCTAAAATAATTTTTAATTGATTAAATATTTTTAAATTTTTAATATAAAAATGGATTAACTATTGAAAATCCAAATATTCTAAAAAAAAATGAAAATTAAATTCCTTATAAGCCCCAAGCAACTTTTAACCAAACCCAACCCAAAACAAATAAAAAAAAAGTAGTGTTTGCGCTAAAAAGTTAATGATACTTTGGCATAACTTAACAGATATTTAAGCCTACAGGAGATGTTTATAAAACCTTTTTTTAATGTTTGGCTCTTTTGATGTTTAGCTTTGATAATGCACCTCATGAATGCCGACAATGATCAAAGAGTCAAAGAAGAGGTGTTGTTGGAAGGAGAAGCTCCTAGATGCTCTGGCCGTAAAGCTCATTCATGTCCTACAATCACGTGTGTAGGTGGAAATTCAAGCCATGGCTGCGAGTCTCTTGAGGAAGAAAATAAAATAGGATGATACATTTTTATGGATACAATTGGCACTACCTACATAGACCGTCATCAAGGCCCACTTCCTCATTTGTGTTCATAGGTAGGAGGCCAAGATAATCAACACATGTTTAATGTAAATGATTTCAAGGAAGTTGTCTGTCATGTACCAGACACAACCTTTGATGGTACTACTCTCCACTTCTGCCTGTTCTCCTCTAATTTGAAATGTTCTTCTTTATGCTAACTTCCAGAGTGTTTACAACAATTACATGGTTGAGATTTAATATCTAGTAAGTATAATGTTGAATAGGCTAATGTTGATTTTATTTTTTTTGTTATCTTCAAATTGGTCATTAAATTTGGAGCCTATTGAATACATTAATTTTGTAATGGTATACCATATTAGATACGTTGAAACAACCCTTTTTTTTGTTTTCCCATTTTTAAAACCTTTTCTTTTGTAAGTTTGACATTACTATACTACCGGACCATGAGGTGAAAAATATGATGTATTTATGAAAAAACCACCGAAATTAATCTGTAATATCCAATGGAAAAAATCATTAGTTGTAAAATACAAACAAATCTAGTTTCAATAATATTATTTTGTCGATAATGGTTGTCAAACAATAGTAGAGACATAACAGATATTCGATATATACTCAAAACGTCATTGTACTCAATTTTTTATAAATGTTATGTCTCATAAGAGAGACATAAGACACAAAACCACCTTTATGTAACCATAAAAGACATGACTTAATTAAACACCTTTGCCACTTAACTTTATTAATTACTCCCAACTTGAAATCTTGAAAAAAAAATTGCTTACCTTTGTAATGGGGCTTATGGAAAAACACATGTTCATTCAATTTATATTATCTATGAATGCATTCCAATAGCTAAAAAGGTCACCATGATATTGAATCTAGTGGAATAGAGTGGCCATGGAATTTAGTGGTATTGAGGAAATGAAAAAAAAAACATCTCCATGAATGATATTTGTAGCATTCCTTGTCAGAGAGGAGACATTAAAAACATTACCTTGTTCACTTCAGAAAATAGTAGCTAATTTGAAGTAAAATAGAAACATGTAGAAGCCTAGGAGAAATATGATAGAAAATAGGTGTCTGAAACAAAGTAGAAATCCACTGTGAATGCTATTGTTGTAAGAAAAAAATCAAAGTCACAAACACCTACCTTTTATAACATTGAAAATATTTAATTATATTGTGTGGAACTGTTCAGTGGACCGAGGAGCATATTCTAATGTAATGCCCAATACTATTTGCAAAAATATTAATGCTACGCCTAACAAAAGTTGTACTAACATTATTCAATTAGACAAGTCATATGTAAAATTCATGGATGGATTTAAGGATGTTTTGATGAGAACGACTTCTAATATGAAAGTTTGTCAAATTATAGATATTGTTGTTGACATTCGTGGGACTTATGTGTTGGGTTAAGTTATATTATTTCCATGACTAGCCCACGTAGTTAACCAGGGGGTTAGAGGGGGCGCGGAGCCCTCCCTTCATTGTTCTGATTGCATAGAGAGGGGAGTTGTAGGGGGTTTGAGGGGTGTAGTTAACCCCACTCTATGGGGTCCGGGGCAGCGCCCCACAAAATTTTGGTTTTGGAACCTATGTTATGTTGGGTGGACCCACCTATGGTTTTGTGCATGATTTTTGCTCATGTTTTTGGACGCGATGGTTTTCGGTCCATGGTATTGGATGCTTCGGCATGTTTAAATATGTATTATAACATTGAAAGGAACATAATGAAAAATCAAGCTGGTAGTCCCAATTTTTGGATCTAGGGGGAAATCTCTGTTTATATGTGTTTTATGTATTATGCTCTTGCATTGTTTATTTTCTGTGTTTTAGAATTCATATGCAGGTAATTTTTGTACAGGGTTAATCATATCGGAGTTGTTTTGGCTTCAAGGGGATGCCTTTGTTGCTGAGGGGTTTCGCTCGGGCCTGTGGTAGACCCTGTTCAGTGGGAGATCTGCGAGATCGATTTTGGTGGTGAAAGAAGATGGCTAGCAGTGGAAAGATTGAGATCGAGAAATTTAATGGTTAGAGTTTTGAGTTGTGGAAAATCAAGATGGAGGATCTGTTTGTGGATAAAGATCAATGGATCGTGGTAGATCTGGGTACTAAACCAATGAGAGTGTCTGATGAAGAATGGAATAAGTTGGATCGAAAGGAAAAGAGCACAAATACGATTGTGTGTCTCAGATTCAGTATTGCTGAATGTATCAGGGGAATCTATGGCGAAGGCTTTGTGGGACAAGTTAGAGACTTTGTACCAATCTAAGTCTTTGGTGAATAAATTGTTCCTGCGGAAAAAGCTGTATAACCTGAGGATGAAAGATAGAGATTCGGTGATAGAGCATCTGAATGCATTTAATATTGTGTTAATTCAGTTAGCATCTGTTGATATTAAAATTTCAGATGAAGATAAGTGCATTAGTTTGTTGTGTTCTCTACTAGATTCGTGGGATAGTCTAGCTATTGCAATAGGTAGCAGTGCAACTGTCTTGCAGTTTGATGAAATAGTCTCATCCTTGCTGATGGAGGAGATGAGATGGAAAAATATGGAGATCCAGAATGGTGATGCCTTTTCTGTACGAGACGGTCCCAGAACAGAAACAAAAATAAGTCATCGAGTTGGAGATCTAAATCTAGAGGGAGATCTAAATCTCCAGGAAAACTTGTAAAGGTGGTGTGCTAGAAATGTGGAAAGGAAGGGTACTACAAAAGGGACTGTAAATCTAAAGCTCTTGATAAGGGAGAGGGATCTGATGATGCTCCTTCTGCAGAGGAAAAAACCACCTCAGATGAAGGTGGGGATGTGTACTTGACTTCTTCATGTACACATGTAGATCATAAGGCATGGTTGATTGACTCAAGTGCATCCTTTCACTTCACTCCCCATAGAGAGTGGTTCTGTGATTATGAGAAATACGATGGTGGTGATGTCTTCTTAGGGGATGATAGGAAGGCTAGAATCATTGGTTGTGGAAAAGTAAAGTTGAAGTTGCAAGGTGGAAGGTTTATAACACTTCTAGGTGTTATTCATATTCCTACATTGGCCAGAAATCTGATATCTGTAAGCAAGCTGGATGATGCAGGTGTAAAAACAGTGTTTGAGAAGGATACCTGCAAGATGGTTCCAGGGGCAATGGTATTGATGCGGGGAGTTCGGATTGGAACTCTGTACAAGCTGCAAGGTAGCACAGTTGTTGATGGGTGCAATAGTTCTATGGTTCTTGAAAGTGGAGTGGAAAACCTAGTGGTCTCTGGAGAGAAGACCATGTTGTGGCATCAAAGGCTTGGACATACTGGAGAGAAGGGCCTTCAAATACTTCATGACAAAGGTATGGTAGAAGGTATGAGTAATAGCTCTTTGGATTTTGATTTCTATGAAAATTATGTATATGTGAAGCAAAATAAAGTGAGTTTCCCCTCTGGTGGTAAGAGGGCGAAACATATATTAGAGCTTGCACATAGTGATGTGTTTGGACCTGTGAAGGTTCCATCACTGGGTAATTCCGTGTACTATGTATCATTTATATATGACTTCTCAAGGAATACATGGATATATTTCCTTAAGAATAAATCTGAATTCTTTGACATGTTTAAAGAATTTAAGGTTCTGGTGGAAAACCAGACAGAGAAGAAGATAAGGTGCTAAGTACAGATAATGGTGGAGAGTTTTGCAGTAAGGAATTTGAAGAATTCTGTAAGAAGTGTTGTATATCATGGCAGAAGACTACTCCATATAAACCTTAGCAAAATGGAGTTGTAGAAAGAATGAACAAGACGTTGATGGAAAGGGCAAGAAGCATGCCCAATGGTGCCAGGTTAGGACAAGAATTCTAGGCAGAGGTGGTGGAGACAACATGTTACCTAGTCCATAGATCACCTTCATCAGCATTGGAGGATAAGACTCCACAAGAGGTATGGACTGGTAAGAAACCCTCTCTTTCACATCTGAGGGTATTTGGATGTGATGCATATGTACATGTTCCAAAGGAGAAAAGAACCAAGTTGGATAGTAAATCTGAAAAGTGCATCTTTATTAGGTTTAAGGATGGTTTAAAGGGTTATAAGCTTTGGAACCTAGTAACAAGGAAGGTTGTGTACAGCCAAGATGTGGTGTTCAGAGAGGTGAAAGATGTTATTAAACATGAATTCCAACCAAAGGAACCTGAGAAGATATAGTTTGAGCTAAAGGAGGAAGAATTAGGCTCTACAGTAGAGGAGGAATTAGAAGATGAAGAGCCACAAAATCCGAGTGTGAGAAGATCAATTTGAGAAAGAAGGCAGCCAGAAAGGTATAGTCCATCTGCTTTCTGTTCAAATTTTTCTTTATCTATTACTGATGATGATCCCAAAACTGTGAAGGAAGCAGTAGATTTAGAGGATGGAAAACTCTGAAAAGTGGCCATGGTTGATGAAATGGCATATTTGCACAAAAATGAGGCTTGGGATCTGGTGGAGTTGTCGGCTGGAAGGAAACCCATTTACAACAAATGGGTGTTCAAGAAGAAGAAAAATGTAGAAGGAAAGGTGGAGAAATACAAAGCTTGGTTGGTAGCAAAAGGTTATTCCCAGGTGCCGGGAATTGATTTTGGTGATATTTTTTCTCCTATTTCCAAGCTAACTTCTATTAGATTACTTTTATCTATTCTTGCTGCTTTTGATTTTGAGGTAGAACAGATGGATGTGAAGACAACATTTCTTCACAGGGATCTAGAAGAGGAGATCTACATGAAGCAACCTGAAGGCTTTGCGGTGAAGGGTAAGAAATAATTGGTATGCAAGTTAAGGAATTCTCTGTATGGGTTAAAATAGTCACCAAGGATTTGGTATTAGAAATTTGATACATTAATACGGGGACTTGGCTTCACCAGAAGCAAAGCAGATCACTCTGTGTATTTTAAATTAATTGGTGATTGTGTTATTTATTTGGTCTTGTATGTGGATGATATGTTTCTTGTTGGAAATGACAAAGAAATTATCCAGGATTTGAAGACTCATTTGTCCTCCAAATTTGACATGAAAGATCTTGGTGCTACAAACTATATCTTGGGCATGGAAATTAAAAGAGATCGAACAAAGAGGAAGTTTTGGTTAAACCAGAGGAAGTATGTTGAGACCATATTGCAGAGGTTTAATATGCAGGATAGTAAACTGGTGAAGGTTCCTATTCCTGTAGGTGTAAAGTTATATGCTGAATAGTGTCCGAAGACACAAGAAGAGGAAGAGGACATGTCCCGTGTTCCATATGGAAGTGCAGTCAGTAGCCTGATGTATGTGATGGTCTATACTAGACCAGACATTGAACATATAGTGGGAGTATTAAGCAGGTTTATGTCAAAACTAGGGAAGGAGCACTAGATAGCAGTGAAGCTGGTTTTGAGGTATTTGCATGGCACTAGTGATTATGTTTTGTGCTACCAAGGAAGACCAGGATTGGATAGAGTGTTGGATATTCGTGGTGTTGTTGATGCAGACTGGGTTGGAGATTTGGATCAGAGAATATCTACAAGTGGGTATGTGTTTAACCTATTTTGAGGTGCAGTCAGTTGGATGAGTAAGAAATAATCTATAGTGGCACTATCAACTACAGATGCATAATACATGGCAGCCACTCATGCAAGCAAGGAATTAGTTTGGCTACAGAGATTGTGTTCAAATATGGGGTTAGTACAAGGAGCTATAAGGATAGACTATGACAGCTAAAGTGCAATTTTCTTGGCAAAGAACCCTACATATCATTCAAAGACAAAGCACATTGATGTTTAGTATCACTTTGTGAGGGATATGATAGAAGACAAAAAGGTGTTGCTCGTAAAGGTGGACACTTTTAAGAATACTACAGATGCATTGAAAAAATTTGTGAGCTCTGATAAGTTCTCTTGTTGTAGAGAAACAATGGGTGTTGCAGGGCTGGATAAATTACTAAGCTCTCTTGTGGCCCCCTGTGGAAAGAAAACAACAAGTGGGAGAATGTTGGGTTATGTTATATTCTTTGCACGACTAGCCCACATAGTTAACTAGTGGGTTAGAGGGGGGGCGGAGCCCCCCCTTCGTTGTGCCGATTGTGTACCGAGGGGAGTTACAAGGGGTTTGATGGGTGCCAGAAGAGATAAAAGGAGATAAATAACCATTCAAGTCTATCCTTACCCCACTAAATCATATAAATTGTAGCAAAAAATTGTAAAATGTTTGGCCTTTTCAACATGTGAGTCTGCATGTGATGCCTCTGTTAGTGAAAATGGTTGTCTTCACAATATACCAAATGCTCTGTCTCCCACTTTAAGCATTATAGTATTCTACCCTCCCCTTCATCTCCCATTATTTAACCTCCACTGCTTAGTGTCTCCCCTCAGATTCACTTCAATTCTGTGACCAAATCTTGAAACAAGGATTTTTTTTACATTTTTAATGGGGCTTATGGAAAAACACCTGTTCATTCAATTTATATTATATCTGAATCCATTACAATAGATAAAAATGGCACCGTGATATTGAATCTAGTGGGATATAGTGACCATGGAATTTAGTGGTATTGAGGACATGAAAATAGAACCAAACATATCCATGAATGATATCTGTAGCATTCCTTATCAGAGAGAATACCTTCAAAACATTACCTTGCTCAATTCGGAAAATAGTAGTTGATTTGAAGAAAAAAAACATGTAGAAACTAAGGAGAAATCTGATAGAAATCAAGTGTCTGAAACAAAGTAGAAAGCTACTATGAATGCTATTGTTGTAAGAAAACAATGAAAGTTACAAACACTTACTTTTTCTAACATTGAAAAGATTTAATTATATTGTGTGGAATTGTTCAGTGGACTGAGGAGCATCTTCTAATGTAATGCCCAATACAGTTTAAAAAAACATTAATGCTACTCCTACCAAAAACTATACGCATATTATTCGATTAGACAAGTTAGACGTAAAATTCATGGGTGGATTTAAGGATGTTTTGATGAGAATGATTTCTACTATGAAAGTTTGTCAAATTATATATATTGTTTTTGAAATTCGCGGGACATATGATTTATTGCTCAAAAGGGATTTCTCTCAAAATCTATAGGGATACGTCCCCACCAATCACTCTCATTTAGGGTTACCATGGAAGGAATAGTAAAATTAAATAAGAGTTGATTAGGAAGCCTACATGAAAGACATGTTTATTGAACGTGAGGGATAAAATGAAGCCATAGAGTTCAGGTAGGAAATTCTAGAGAATTACTTTCTTGAGTTTGGTTTCACGAATTATACATCATAAGTATCAGATACAAAGTTTGAACTCCTTCATTTCATTTGGACTGAATATGAAATTGTATGATAGTGGATATGGATAGTGCTATATACTCTAACCTATATTAAAGAATTGAAGATGAAAATTGTACAATAGTGGATATAGATAGTTCTATATATTCTAATCTAATTAGAAACTAACTTATATACATTGTTTTACGATGGTTCTATGCTATAGGAGGGTGCAAGGGAAGATTGTACATTGATTGATCCCTAGAAAAATCATACCCTAATTTCCTATAGGCCTTGAAAAATTTCTTTATTTGAAGGTGAAACATTTAAAATTTTTGGTTTGAAAATAATATTATGGAAGGTAAATAATTCCATCCATTTTCTTTTGCTTCATTTGGAGAATTTCCAATTTGAGGTACGAGGCTTAATTATTGAATTTTATGCTTTCAGTATTGTGTCCATTCCTCAATGTAATATTGTAGTTGTGTCCATTCCTCAATGTAAGATTGTAGTTGTGTCTCTTATGATTTTTCTAGAGAGGTTAAGATGAAATGAAGGTTTTTTCTGACTATTTCTTGCTTCGTAGATTTCGCTATCCATTCTGCAAGCTTCCATTCATTGATCCACTATTTCACTTTTGGATTGAGGCTCTATATGTCCTTTATTATTTGGTAATATTTCATAATTAATTCTCTGATTATGTCAACACATGGAACTTATTATGTGCTAAACTAAATGGGATTTTTTCTACCCATTTAGGCTTTCCACAAAGAATACCTATGGATGCGGAGTGAGAGATATCTATTTATGGTCTTTCCTGTCATGACTCTAGGGTAGTTCTTACACTAGACAAAAAATAACTTGATCCAAGCTGGATGGTGTTAATTTTTGTAAATGCGATAAAATTCCACCTTGGACAGTTCAAATTACCAAGAGAATGATTGCATTAGATTCCTCTTCTCGAGAGGACCAAAATCAACCTTAAGATCACCCAATTTGGTTAAGCAGAAGTTGAGTTATGAATTATTTTATTCATACATATTATGGAATGGGTCGACCCTAACCACATGAGTAACTACTTGGGTCGTCTTAACCCCAAGTGACCCCTTAGGAAATCCTATAAATAGAAGATACCTCAAGATAATTTGGACACATCTTCTCTTCTCTTTTGTCTTGGTTCACACAAGTTCGACGGAAGGATTTCACTCAAGGGTCTGAAATTACAGGCGAAAGGTTCGCTTTGGTTTAGGGTCTTCTGGATCTCAGTTGTTGGAAAATAAGCCTATGAGAGTGACTATAGACCCTTGGACACTGGTAAAGAGGCATATGGGAGAAAATTTGGGTTCAGAGGCAGATCGAAAGGTTCCGGTCCCCGGTCACTCACACCAGGTAGCCTTGGGAGTGACCCTGTCATCTCGGTCACTCACACAAATTAGCAAGGGTGCGACTTTGGTTTGTCGGTTGCTCGTACAACTCAGCTAGGGAGTGACTCGGATCTTTGTAATTCAATGCTAGAGTCACACGTATAGAGACCTCTTGGGAGCGACTCCATAATTAGAGTCACTCGCATACTGTATACGTGAGAGCGACCCAGCAGTTTCAGTCGCTCATAGACAGTGTTGATGAGGGTGACCCAATTCAAATCTAGGGTTTTGACATCTTGGAATCAACTAGCTTTAGTGATCGTGTAGATATGGGTTTCTCTACAGTGTTATACAAATATGTAGATTTGATTTGTTAGTTTCCACTGCAAACATATGTATTAGGCTCATTGATAGTAACATCAATGTTCAACAGTATTCGACACAATGACAACATTATACATAAGTTGACTTCAGTTTGTGACAACACATTACAACCATTAGTATGAGGATTTTGATTCCTAGCATGACTAGATCTATTTCTTAGATATAATTATTGTTTTGTTGGTTAGATAAAGTTATGGATCATTGTACTCATTTTTCTTCATAATTTGATGACAATCTAAGAAGAAGAACATTTTCAAGGGTTTTCCCCATAGTGGGTTTTTCCCTGGTCTCAGACCACTCTTGGTGTCTCTATATGCGTGAATGATTTCTTCTATTGTTCCTTTTATGTTCTGTTGCATTGATGATGATGATGATGGTGGTGTTGTTTATTTCTATGCAATTGCATATGATGATGTATAATGGTGTAGATATGAATAATGTAATGATTATATGGGGTGAACTTAAAGTATTAATGGTGAAATGCAATTATCAATGTAAAGAACAATGTCACCCTAAGAAAACTTAACATGGTATCAGAGGTAGTTTTAAGAAAATCCATGGAGATCAACCCAATGATGACACTATTGATGGAATCAAGAAGATGATGGTGGAGACCTAAAATAATTCTAGGGTTTGAAGAAAACCCTATGCATCTTGATGATTAGGGTTTGATGAATTATATGAGGTTAGGGTTGGAGAGAAAACCCTGGTTTATGGAAAATTCATGAGATTTTATGTATGAAACTCTAGCATGATCTATGTGAAGCTGGTCAAGCACTTGTGGGAGATTTAACGAAGTCCTAGATGGGATAATCCTTAGCATATCTGGTTGGATACTTGAAGGAAACATTGGCATATCGACCATGGACATTGATGGCTCTTAAAGATTGGTTTAAGAGGGAGAAGGATCACCTCTCACTGAAGATAAGTATTTCTTGACTTATGATGCTTCTTACTTGTTAGACTTATGAATCTAATTATTATGTTTATTTATTATACTTCCTTCATATGTTTTTGAGAATATGGATTTTTCTAACCTCCTTGATGAGATGTGATGTGTAGATCCTTCTTGAGGATAATCTTGAGATGCATATTTGGAAAGAGATAAAGAGGTACTTAATGAAAACATGACAATGTGATTCAAGTGGCCTATGTCTAATGAGAAGGTGCTCAGGTATTTGAATACCACAAGGTATGCATGGTATGTTTCAGCTATTGTCTCGGTAAGCCCTAAGGTAGGATGAGAATGCCTCTTTCTTTATTGGCTCATACATGCATATGAAAGTGACTTGGATCTATGTCTCCTATGATGAAAAGATGCACTTGGTGTTGAACATTTTGACCTTCTTGAATTCTATGAGGTTATCTAATGTTGATACATTAATACTCTTGATGTTTAGCTAGCATATATGATCTATCTATTGGATATTTTGATCCTATAAAGAAGCCTAGTACCTTGGCTCTAGAAAATGATACTCTTGATACTTTTCATGATGGATTTCATATAAAAGGATAGTTCATTGAATCCTATACATGAGTCTACTGGTAATGCTTGTAAAAAGCATGATGAAAGCATATGGAAAGAGCGATTGACACTCTTGTTATTTTGATAAAGATTTATTGAAAGACCTAAAATGATCTCATTGATCATGAAGTGCATGGTAACCTTGATTTGAGAGGTATAAGTGTAAGATTGATATTCTAGATCTCTTACGAGGGAAATGTTTAAGGATAGAAAATTATCTTGAAGTTTAAAATAATGGTGAATCTCACTAGTCCCTAATATGCAAACTATAAAATGTTTATTGTTGTATTTTTAAAATTACTCAAATTTATAATGATTTTATATATACTCTATATAATGTTGGCGATTTTTAAGGTAAAATAAATTTATATTTTAAAATTTGGGCGAATCATTTTTATAAAAAAATGGAAATTGGCGAATTGTTTTTTGGAAAAATCATCGAAAATTAGCCCAACTTAGAATATTAGCCCCTAAAAGTTTCCATGTATTTTAATACCTATGGTCTTGTCTTGATGGAATATGGTTAAGTTGGATGTAGTAACTTGACAAAAAATGCTATTGTGTTCATAATCTTTGAGATATGATGTTGCATCTATCTACTACTTTGAGTCTAAACTTTGATGAAATATTGATGTCATGATGTTGATAGCCATATGTTTATGATCTAACAGATCTATCATTGCATGAATCAAGTCAAGGTAGGTTTCTTACATGAATGAAAATGAATGATACAAATCCCCAGTCAGAGGGAGAATCACTTCTCAATATTCTTAACCTTATTACTATTTGTATTCTATGTTGCTATAGTATGATTTATGTGCATCTAACAATATTGATCTGCAATAGAGTCTTTGATCTGAAGCCCATACAAAAATTATGGTTTCCTCTCCGGTCACAGTCAAATATTTAGGAGATCTCGTCCCTAGACGCTCACATGTTAAGGCCTAGACAATGTTTAGGTAGCTAAAGTCACTCTCATGCTAACTTGAAGGGAGCGACCAGAGGTTTGAAGATTTTTGAAGATGTATGAACTCTGAATGATGATGTACATGACATATTCTACCATTGTTAACTAATTTATGAAGTTTTTGAGTTAAATTTTTGATCATATAATGAAATATTATGCCTGAAATCTGATGGTCACTTGGAAGATGTCAGTACCAAAGATGTATTGCAAATAACAACAAGATATTCTAGATGGAAAAAGGTTGAATGTTCACCATAACATGAACATGCAGACTTAACTTGTGTTTGTAGGTGACAAGGATATACATATAGATATGTCACTATGTTCGTGTTACAAGAGGTTGGCATGATGATCAGATATTGATCCAGGACCTTAAGGACCAATCATGTGCTGACACGTGGATAGCTCAAAGGCCGCCACGTGACCCTAGAATGGCTATGTAAAATATGTTGGGGTCTGACGGAGTCGAGCCCGTGACCTCCGACAAGACAGGACAACACTCTACCACCTCTGCCAAACGTTGTTTCTTAACAAACCATGGATGTGGTGCATATTTGTTTTGTATCGAATGGAGGTTTGTTTTATAAAGCGCTTCAATCTACACCATTGATCTAACCTTTCCAGATCCAATGGATATCGCATCATCTACTCACAACTAGCTCGGACGATATCAACTGTTGATGTATTCCACTCAATCTAATGGTTGTTGCGCAATCTCGTGCAGATTCATGCACGACGGTTAATACTCCGAAAGCATGTGAGGAAAGTGGTTTTCATGCACTATGTGTCGGCTGCTCAGGTAAATAGCATGAATTTGGACAATACTAGTTACAGCCTTTTAGGCCTGCGAGATACCGCTCTCCACTTATCAATACGATAGTTGAAGGATTAACCATGACCGCTAGATATACGCACGATAAGGTCTTATCTCTCATGTACGCGCCCAATGGTTACGGTAACAGTTACCTCTGATGGTTAGCCTGGCAAAGTGGATAAACTTATTCAGATATGCTAAGTTTAGCTGAAGATAAGTGTAGTTCACCAATATTGCTGGAGCATCCCTAGAGGATATTGCATAAAAGCACTCCAAGAGCAGTTTTCGACAGGAAACAGAGGAGAAGTAGCGAGAGTGGAACAAGAGGTTCGCTAGGTTAATTAGAGCCTTCTGAAGCCGATGTGATAGTTGAGAGATGTCGGGGAAGTCATATTCATGGAGAATTTCATCCAGGAAGATTGATGTTGGAGCTCAGGAGCCACCAAAGGTTGGAGGCAGTTGTAGGAGCTACCAGTACTTGTTCTCAGTGAACCAACAGTTGTTCCTGACTATAATGAGCCTTCTGAATCCATTGTAGGGATTTGCAGAAGCATTTGGAGACTTCTAAAGGCCTTGATGCTATAGGGAAGTTTCAATAAGAAAATGATCAAATGATCAATCTATTGTTGGTGTTTGATATGTGCTGGAGACATCAAAATAAGTTTCAGAGACATTTGAAGAATTATCAAGGACTTAGTGACATCTAGAAGCTCAGGGTAGCTCAGAGCACTGGTTGATGGAATCAAGTCTAAGGAAGATTAGATTTGTTTTCAAAGTGATGACAAACATGACAAGGATATAGATGGTATTATAAGCCCATTGGTTCAGTTCAGTAACCTTTGGAGTTAACTGTGGAAGTTGTAAGAGAAACTTTGCCATAATCCCAAAGAGCCAAGTCGAGATGACAAAAGCTCAAGGAGACGTAGCCCATGATATTTGGGTGAAATCCTAGATTAAATTTTCTATTATGGGTTGATGTTTATTTGCTGCTTTATATGTCTGTTATATATTTGGTTAATATCATCATAAACACATAAGCCCTTAAACAATTAAAAACAAACAACATACACCTATCTCAAGTATTTAATTCCGCAAATGTCATACATAAGCTAGATCAATTATTTATTAAGCTTTGGAGTGGAAGGTTCTTGTAAGCATAACAAGTTATTAAACCCCCATTTCAAATTAGGTGGTATCATAGCAAGCTGCTTGATTGACAAAGCAATAGGTTGCTTGTTTGACTTGAAAGGTGTTTAAACAGTATAAAGGATTTGACTATTTGATTGTTTTTAAACTGACTAATTGTTTGAGTTTGCAAAGGTGAATGGAAAGCTACTGATAGCTAAATCCAGGAGAGGACAAGAAGGAATAAGAGCTGAAGGCATTCTCCCTACCCAAAGGACCTCAAGGCAAAAGGTTGCTTGAATAAGCTTTGTGAATTTGGTTGAAGTTATTTTGTTCATTTTGATAATGACAACTTCTACAAGTGAGTTTTCTAAATCCTCCTCCTTCACAAGATTCCTTGATGAAGACATGAAGTGATACTTCTTCATCATGATGGATATGGTGAAAGAAATGTATGAAGATGAAAGGAAGAGCACAAAGCTTCAAGAGAAGTTGAATTCCATGAAGGAAGAGAAGCAGTTGTTTTCTGACAAGTTGCAGGAAATGGAGAGCCAACTTCATATTGCAAATATGAACCTAGAAAGGAGGTATGAGTTGGAGATACAAATCCTTGTTGCTAAAGAAGCCTTAGTCAAGTATCAACTTGAAGAAGAGGTAAACAATCCTAGTTTGTATTCAATTTCCTCTAAGAATGTTTGTATTGGTTCTTTTGAAAAACATACAACAAGTATAGGGTACAAGTTGATGTCAAAAATGGGCTATGAAGGAAAAGGATTGGGAAAACATGCACAGGGCATTATTGAGCCAATAATGATTGAGGAAAGACCTAAGTATTTGGGTCTTGTCTATGGAAAATCTTATGGAGAAAGTTCCAAAGTAGCTATGAAGACAATTGAAACAGTTCCTAGAAGGAGTTTCATTTAGGTTCTCTACCTCAAGGTTGTAAAGATTGTATTCATGGGGAATACAATAGTTTGAAACATACTTTCCAAGAAGAAGGTGTTCATAAGAATGTACTTGAACATGAGAGTTGTGAAAGCTCTAAAAGAATTGAAGATATTGATGGAGTTCCAAAGGGATCTACTTCTTCATTTGATTCACCTCCTCATGAAGGTAACAAAGGTGAAAGAGAAAGGTATAAATATGATTTAAATCATATTTCATTTGATTATGTAAAGCATGGCAAATTTCAACATAAGCATTGGAAAAAAATTGCATGTTCCTTTTGTGGTTCGGTTAACCATAATGTTTCTAAATGTTGGAAGAAAATGGACACATACAGGAAACTTTTGAAGAAAAGGAGGCAAGAAGCCAAAGTTCCATTGGAGAAGGAAAATTATGTTGTAAAGAGGATGAAAATGTGTTGCACTTATTTCCATAAACAAGGACATATTGCTGAAAAGTGTTGGATTTTGAATCCAACAATGCTTACACGAAATTTGAAGAAGGTGGAAAAAGAGAATGGCAAGAATGGAAAGGAAGTTTCCATAATTGATGTGTTTTAGGATGATTCACATGTTGATGCCAATGTACATTTAAAGGAAGTGCCTTTGATGTGGATTGGTAAGAAACGGTTAGAGTTCTTATCCAATTAAGGTTGCATGTCTTTTGATTTGATGTGTTTCTTTGCCAATGGAATGCAAGTTGCAGGGTTTTACCAAAAGGGTGAATGGAGAAGTTGAGTATGAGACTCGCTTTATTGCAACAAAATTATATTCATTTCAGCTTTGTAAGTACATGTACATATGATTGAGGATCTTTTACTTATGATTGTGCTTAAGGGAAAGTTGAAGAATGGAACACATACATGAGAATGGTATGTATGAACACATGGATGTTGATGATTTCCTTGTATTTGAACATGTATGTGTAATTGACTTGATGATTGATTGCTTTGTTTAAACATGCATGCAATGTCATGTCAACTTAGAAAAGTTGATTTTGTCTCCAAGATTGGAAAAGGGAGATAATGATGAAGTGTTTCACAAAAGGTGGAATTCTTTCTACTTTGAAAAAGAATTGTCAAGTTCTTTTTGTACATGCTTGACTTCAAGAGTCAGTTCTTTTGAAAAAGGCATGTTTTTGTTGGCTTGTTATTTAGTCAATCATTTGTAAATGAAAGTACTGAAATGTCACATGATGTGAAAATTGTTTCTTTGATGGAGCAAGAGTTTATGTCATCAAATTATGTTGTTTTTGACAATATGTCAGTAAAACATACTTTCATTGGTACAAATTCTGAATGAGTTCAAGGAAGACAATTTTTAAGAGGAGGACAAGTGCATCTAGGAAGGGAAGTGTTGACTACCATCGAGTTTTGGTTCAAAGGCACTAGCTAGGCAAGGAAAGTGTATGGAGGCTAAAATAAGAGAGTTTTGTTACTCTCATCTACTATACAGATTAGTAAATCAGTCTTTTGGGGTCCAAAAGATTCCTAATGGGGAGGAGTGATCAGATATTTGATCCATGACCTTAAGGACCAATCAAGTGTCAACATGTGGCAATCTCAAAGGTCACCATGTGTCCTTGGAATGGTTATGTAAAATATGTTGGGGTCCGACGGAGTCAAACCCATGACCTTTGGCAAGACAGAACAACACTCTACCACCTCCGCCAAACGTTGTTTCTTAACAAACCATGGATGTAGTGCATATTTGTTTTGTATCAGATGGAGGTTTGTTTTAAAAAGAACTTCAATCCATGTATTTGATTTGACCTATCCAGATCCAATGGATATCACATCATTCTCTCACAACTAGCCCGGACGATCTCAACCGTTGATGTATTCCACTTAATCTAACAGTTGTCACGCAATCTCGTGCATATTCATGCACGATGGTTAATAATACGAAAGCACAAGAGAAAAGTGGTTTTCTCGTGCTACGTGTCAGCCGCTCAGGTTAATCGCATGAATTTTGAAAATACCGGTTATAGCTTTTTAGGCATGCGAGATACCGCTCTCCACTTATCAATACCGCAGTTGAAGGATTAACCACAATCGCCAGATATACGCATGATAAGGTCTTATCTCTCATGTATGTGCCCGATGGTTATGGTAATAGTTACCTCCGATGGTTAGCCTAGCAGAGCGGATAAAATTAGGTGGATATGCTAAGTTTAGTTGAAGATAAGTGCAGTTCACCAATATTGGTGGAGTATCCCTAGAGGATATTGCATAAAAGCACTCCAAGAGCAGTTTTCGACAAGAAATAGAAGAGAAGAAGAGAAGAAATGAGAGTGGAACAAGATGCTCGCTAGGCTAATTTGAGCCTTCTGAAGCTAATGGGATAGTCCAGAGAAGCTGGGGAAGTCATCTTCATCAAGAATTTCATCTAGGAAGATTGATGTTGGAGCTCAGGATCCACTAGAGGTTGGAGGCAGTTGTAGGATCTAAGAGTACTTGTTCTCAGCGAACCAATAGTCGTTCCTGACTGTAATGAGCCTTCTGAATCCATTGCAGGGATTTGCAGAAGAATTTGGGGACTTCTAAAGGACGTGATGCTACAGGGAAGTTTCAGGCAACAAATGATCAAATGATTAGTCTGTTGTTGGTGTCTGATATGTGTTGGAGACAGTAGAAGAAGTTTCGAAGATAGTTGAAGAATTATGAAGGGGTTAGTGACATCTAGAAGCTCAGTGTAGCTCGGAGCACTGATTGAAGGAATAAAGTCTAAGGAAGCTTAGATCTATTTTCAGAGTGATGACAGCCATTACAGGGATATAGATGGTATTCTAAGCCCATTGGTTTAGTTCTGTAACCTTTGGAGTTAAGTGTGGAAGTTGTAAAATAAACTTTGCCATAATCCCAAAGAGCCAATTTAAGATGACAAAAGCTCAAAGAGACATAGTCCACGATATTTGGGTGAACTCCTAGATTAAATTTGATGTTATGTGTTGATGTTTATTTACTGCTTTATATGATTGTTATATATGTGGTTAATATCTGCATAAACACAAAAGCACTTAAACAGTTAAAAACAAACAACATACACCTATCTCAAGTATTTAATTCCTCAAATTTCATACATAAGCTTGATCAATTATTCATTAATATTTGGAGTGGGAAGTTCTTGTAAGCATAAGAAGTTTTTAAACCCCCATTTCAGATCACATGATTTGGCTGATTGATAGTTATGAACATTTTTTTCTCATTATGCTTGACAATAACTTTGAATTGATGATTGAAATGTTCTTTGACTATAGATCTCTCTACAATAGCAATTTGGACTTGACCTGATGTCTAGGGATATGATTTGATGATTGTTGATTTTCCCTGATATCAATACTATGTGGTCATGATGACTTATGTGGGTATTTGGAGATTGACCTCCTTATTCCTAGCACAATGGTTGGAATTATGATAGTTGTGATTTGGCATGAAAAATGGAACCTAGATGACTCATCCTTGATGTATGCATTTGCACCTAGTGATAGTATGACTTATATTATGCTTATGAGAATGACTTGATAAAATTCGGATTTATAATGCATGACTTGTTGGCATGATGAATTCATGATTTGATATGAGCTCCACTTGTCTCTTGGTTGAAAGTATTAATACTATGATAAGGATGACTTTGATAATGGTCATGATTTGGCTTATAAACTCTGATGAGTTGACCTTGTTGATTGATGGTACAACATTGACTTATGTAAGGATGATTATGGTGGATTAGCAAGGCATTATGCTTAGAGCATTGCAATCTAGATATGTCTATATTTGAAAATTACCTAATAAAGTCAAGATGATGAGTTCCAAGTTATAGCTTTGATTTTGATTATGGTTTTTGTTTATATTCTGATGATCTACTTGTGACAGGTGATGAGCCTATGATGATCTAATTAGATGGAGATGACTTATGAAGCCCAGAATAATTTATCATGGCATGATGAATCGATTTTTGGAATTTGGGAAAGAAATTCCATATTGCAAAGCTATTTGTTTTGAATAATGAAAATGAAAATCCTTGGATACTCTGATTTGAAGTTCAAAATTTTGTTGAACCTTACATGGCATCTGATGGTTGAAGCATTGATGTTTCTTTTTAAACATCCATCTATATATGTATGATGTGCATAGAACCTTAATGAATTCATGAATGAGTTTCTTCACTCACATAGAGTTACCACTGAGCATGCTTCGAAATATCTGTAGGAGGTGTTCTATTTTGAGAATGTGATATTTCTCCTATGGTATGTATTTTCACAGATGTATTGCTGATACTTGAGATTATTGTTGATAAGCACAATTGGATGCTTCTTTAGTATGAAAGTTGCCATGATATCTTGGATGAGATGTCCATAGCATGACCAAGGTTGATCATGGCGTTGCTAACATGGCTAGCTGTGAGGCAAGATAAAATAGTTCCTTAGAGAGTTGTTTGAGCATGATCTAGATATGAGATGGATACATTGTGATAATACGATAGGAAGTAAGTCCCAAATTTATAGTTGGGACTGAGATAATCTCATATATTGAGATAGTGGAGTTGTTCGAAACAAACTCAGGCTTGTGGTCGGAACCTCCGTGAGTGGGAGGATGATAATGGTATCCTTTTGTGATTCATATGATTATATATGATCTTACATGATATTTGATTTGATGTTTTGTATGAATAGCAAACAACTGCTATTGAGACAAGCTAATGATGAGAGCAGTGCTAATTGAGGACACTGGGAAAATGCTTCCTACATTGCTTGAGCTACCAGGGTGAGGAATTGAGATAGAGGGCTCCTAGGGTTGAGGGAACTCTAGAAAATAGGGTGTTACCCTATCTGTTACCCAGGGTAGAAGAATGTTTCTCCCCTATATTTATAGGGTTAGAGAATGTTGCTCTTGATCTCTTGGTCTTTGCAGAGTATAACCCAGTTTGCATCATACCCTCAAGCAGGCCAGCTTAGTGGGAATACTGCTCCTCATTTTGGCCAATGAGTTGAGAGTGTACTTGGGGTGTACAATCCAAGTCGATTGTGATGCAGGTGTTCTACCACATTCCTATTTTGGGTCATCGATGGGAAGATTAATAGGAAATAAAATGGGTTGAGATAACCTGATGTGATTCCAGGATGAGGGTAAGATCCTTGATGAAATTTCAGGGTTGATGGTGTGCTCCCATGTGTGACAAGTTATCCTATTGCTTAGTATGGGTGGAAGCTATTGCTCCCCGATGTGGTCCCAGGTTGAGATGTGCTCCTTGATGATATGCTCTCTTATGAAAATTGATGATGATATTCTAGGTAGAAACCCGCTAGGTGAGATTCTAGATAACTTGATGGATAGAGTGTGGTAGCATGAGCTCCCCTCCGGTAACAAATTATTCTTCTTCTAGATCTAAGAATGATCAGAATACGAGCATGAACAATCAAGAGATAAACATGAATAAGAAAAGTATAGATCGAGATCTACAATGATGATTTGTGATGATGATACACTTGAGTGGAAGATGACTACATGATAGATATGATTTGTGATGATACGTGATGACACTCAAAGATTCCAGAATGGCATATTGTTCGATGGAAAAATATTGGCAGGTGGAATTCTCCCTAGTTGAAAGGGAGTATTAATTTTTGCAATTGTGGTAAAATTACACCTTGGATAACTCAAATTACCCTGATAATGATTGCATTAGATTTCTCTTTTCGAGAGGACCAAAATTGACCTAAAGATAACCCAATTTGGTTAAGAGGAAGTTGAGTTATGAATTATTTTATTCATACATGTATTATGGAATGGATTGACCGTAACCACATGAGTAGCTGCTTGGGCCAGTGTTAACCCCAAGTGACCCCTTAGGTTATACTATAAATATAAGGGACCTCAAGATCATTTGGACAAATCTTCTCTTCTCTTTTTTCTTGGTTCACACAGGTTTGACGGAAGGAGTTCAATCAAGGGTCCAAAATTACAGGTGAAAGGTTCACTCTGGGTTAGGGTCTTCTGGATATCAGTCACTAGCACATAAGCATATGAGAGAGACTATAAACCCTTGGAAGTTGGCACAGAGGATTATTGGAGTGACTCTGGGTTCAGAGGCAGATCGAAAGGTTCCAGTCCCCGGTCGCTCTCACCAAGTATCCCTGTGAACAACCCTGTCATCTCGATCACTCGTACAACTTAGCAAGGGTGCGATTTTAGTTTTTTGGTCACTCGTACAACTCAGCTAGGGAGTGACTTTGGGTCTTTGAAGTTTAGTTCTAGAGCCAGACACATAAAGACCTACTGGGAGTGACTTTACAGTCACAATCGCTCGCATAATGTATACGTGAGAATGACCTAGAAGTTTTAGTCACTCATAGGCAGTGTTGATGAGGGCGACCCAGTTCAGATCTACAGTTTTGAGATATTGTAATTGGGTGGCTTTAATGATAAAGTAGATATGGGTTTCTCTCTATTGTTATACAGATATGTAGATATTTAAATATTTAAATATGATTTGTTAGTTTGTGTTGCAAACATATGTATTGGGCTCATTGAAAGTAACATCAGTGTTCAACAATATTCGACACAACGATAACAATATACAATAGTTGACATTAGTTTTTGACAACAAATTACAACCATCAGTATGAGGATTTTGATTCCTAGCATGATTAGATTTGTTTCATAGATATCATTATTGTTTTTCTTCTTAGATAAATTGATGGATCATTGTGCTCTCTTTTGCTTCATCATTTGATGACGATCTAAGAAGAAGAATATTTGCAAGGGTTTTCCCCATAGTGGGTTTTGCCCCAGTCTTGGACCACTCCTAGTGTCTCTATATGTGTCCATGATTTCTTCTACTATTCCTTTTATGTTTTGTTGCATTGATGATGATGGTGATGTTTTTTCTTTCTATGCAATTACGTATTCTGATGTATAATGGTGTAGATCTGAATAATGTAATGATTATATGGGGTGAAATTGAGGTATTAATGGTGAAATGTAATTATCAAAGTAAAGAACATTGTCGCCCTAAGAAAAATTAATAGATGGTCTAGAAGACATAGGGATATTTATCTTAGAGATAATAAAGTTATATAATGAGATCATTAAAGGGTAGTCATGGAAAAGATGGGTCATGGATACCTCACGATCTTTGCAACAAACCCACTAGGATGGAAAGAGTATACAATTTTTGAACTAGTTCTCAGTAGTTAGCAACTTCATATGCACTACGAGGCATAAGAAATCTATGTTTGAGAAGTATATTGTTCCACATGATGGAAACAAATAAAATATTTAAGTAGACTTCAAAATAGCAAGGTACACTTTCTTTATAGTGTATTGTCCTTGTGTTTCCCTGTGAAGGGTATTTCTCTTTTCTAAAAGAAATTGGAGTTGAATATTTTAGGTCTAGGGTCATTTACTTCTGGTGCTTTATCATATGAAGGGGAAAATTTTAAGGCTACTTCCATACTCCAACTATTTTATCAAATTCACTTCAAATGGATATATCAACAAGAATATGAACACCATTATTTTCTGCAAAGGACTTTGGGCTAAGGGAATATTTCCCATAATGGAGTCCCTCCATATCATTATTATTTTATCATTCATGGGATGGAGTTGATTTAAAAATTTAGATATATCCAAAGGGAGGGTCTCTCAAAAGGATCGTGTGCCTTTCTGCTTCATTAAAATATATGTTCCAGATTACTTGCTTTCACCCTAATTTTTTTTTTCCAAAAATCCAGATATTCCTTCTGGAATTTGGGCTCGACTGAAATGAACCCATTCATAAAAAAGAACCATTTAAATGTACATGAGAACAAAAATAAGCAAACATCTAGACTACAATCCACATTTATGTCTCTAACCATTAACAATATAGGAAAAAGTAGGGTGATAAATCAAATGTTAATTGACTTCATATGTTGTCAATACAGGTTGCCCTTCTAGACACCTTAGATGAAATTTGCAAACAGTAAATCTTGATATCCCTCTCTCAACCCAGTACTGGATAACCTGTATGAAGACACATTTTAAGCAACTACATAAAACCTATCATGGACACCCTCATCAGTCTAAAAAAATAATACACCCTCAATGTTGAGATGGGGTCCCGTTGGTCAGTTTTGGGGTTAACAACCTAAGTTTTGATGTAAATTTTGGTAAAAAGGCGTAAAGTCTCCGCAAATTATGGATACAGAGCATGTAGATAGTTAGAAGTCAAAAGGGGTTTTAGCCGCTTGGTTATCAAAATTCAAGTCAGTTTTGAGATCCACCCATGGTCCATGGACCATGGGATTGTATGTAAAAAGCTATAAATAGGTGCATCTTAGGGAGTCTAAGGCAGATATAGATAGATGCTTATGCTTAAGTCGAAGAAAAAGGGTAAGTAAGAAGTGGGTAGATAGAAGGGAAAATGCTTTGCAACTGAGTGCACAGAGGCCTAGAGTAGAGTCTGTAGCTAAGTGCGCGTACCCCTGCAGCTAAGTGCGCATGGCAATTTTGAGTCTATAACCACATATTGAAGATAAATAAAGAAGATATTTGAAGAAACTCACGTGTCTATCTGTTTACTTCTATTATTTATGTTTGTGGTATATGTGTTGTAACATCATTGTTTTGTTTTGATAAGTGAGCATATTAGTCGAAATAATTTTAAAACGTTAAGTTAGGATATGGATGCAAGAGAAAGAAAAGATAAATTGTTAGGAAAATTTGATTTTTTATAGGCATCCATATCAATAAAATGTTAGGTGTTAGTTGCCCTAAATAAAGAAGTCAAAAGGAAAATAAAATGCTAGGGAAGAAAAATAAAAGAAAGGCTTCATTTTATGTTTTTGAAAATGCACAGGCTACTAGTCTAAATGTGGCATAATCAAACATCAAATGTGTTTTCATGTGCAGAAGAAAAAGAAATAAGAGTAAAGATTTTCTCTAAGGTTTTTATGTTAATTTTGGGTATTAATACTATTCCTAAGTTCTAAATCCCTATCCCTAAGTATTAATACTATCCTAAGTTTTAATCCCATATAACCCCTCCACTCATAATTCCCTTCATTCTCATTTCCCTAAGTTTAATACCCCTCTTATATCGTGCATATCCCAACACCATATTACATCAATTCCCGACCCCACCGAGCAATCCCGTCACCACATCATGGTTAATTCCCCACCATGTCACGATTCATCTCCACCCATCTTCCCACATCCGATGGCCCACATGCAATTTCGACCCCCCCTCACCATCTGAGCTTTATCGCTGGGGGGGTACGAAATGGGCAGTATACCAAACCGAGCCTACCCCTACGTGGAAGCTCCAAAACATTTCGTACCCCCCATAAGTAAAACCACAAGCCAATCACCACCCGCTCCGAAAAGTTGATTCCTTACTCCCAATACCGCTTACCTAACCGTTGCACTTTCGCCATTCGTCTTCTGCCACCTCATCCATACGTTAAACTCCATAAAATCATATTTGTTCCCTCCATAATCAACCCGTTAAGTATTTAATTTTCTTAGCTGTTAATTCAATGGACCCACGCCACCAACTAAAAACCAAAATTCCTATACAAACCCCCTTCCTCTCTATGAACAGGTTATTAAATTAATGTTTTATCACTAATAATTGATTTGATTACATGTTGTTTGCCTAATCCCGCCATTGTCAACTGCTAGAGACACCATCTGTCTTATCATTTCCATATTATTCCTTTTGTTCCTGTCCCCAGAACCTTCTATCTATCCATGAATTGTCTACTTTCAACCCATTTTTACTCCTACTCTCAGCCATCACCAACATGCCTCCAAAGGAAAAAGGACTGGAGGAAATTGTCAATCCTCTGATCTATCCTCCTATAGCTCTTCACCATGTCCCTATGGCTGACAAAGACTACAAAATTCATGAGACACTCTGTGAGCTTGACCTCTTCGAGATGTACTGCTGGCTCGAAGACAAATATATTGATAAATCAGATGATATCTAGTTGTGGGAGTCAAACCTGCCTCATTACATCTTTCCTCATACCCACAACACCCTTGATTTCATTAGAAAATGTCATGCTTCACAATTGCCACACCAAAGGACCATAGTCAACCCTACTAGAGAAATTTTGTTTACCATAACTGCTTAGGCCATTGATCAAATGATTCAAACCCCAAGTGTGAGAATGCCACCCCATTTCTTATGAAGCACTAGTTGAAATATACCATAAACTTGAATTTTCCAAGAGATCCAAAACTTTTGAACTATTTTTGACAAAAGATGATGCATTACCAAAGAAAAATCCACCTTATCCCTCCTCCATATTCCCTGCGAGAGCCAAGCATATTATCACCTTCATTTCCTACCTCCTTGGCTACTAATCTAATCAATGGGTAGATGAGGCCATTATAGGATTTTTATCCATCTTCTCTATTGATGCCAAGCCCTCAATTGTGTTTAATTTTAGCCATTTTCTTGCAGAGTCCATTCATTAGCAACTGGTTAAGTTTCTGACAGAGGAGGTATTCAAATATGCCTCTGTCTTAGTCTACATGTTCCTATACTTTCAAGGGGACAACATGAATTTTTCTTTGCAAAAGCTAGATGAGAAGGGAAACCAACAGTCAGTCATTTTCTGGGCTACTTTCGTCATGAAGGAGAAAAAAGAGTACACTTACAAATAGTTTACTGAGATGTTTGTTCACCCAGCCATAGGCCTCCTAAGCATCAGAACCAAACCAAGAATCAGTGAAGAGATCAAAAGGTTGTTGCAGTTGTCAGCACAAGTTCAGACAGGGGATTGGTACCTGTATGAAAATTATATAGAAATAGGGATTTTTGGATGTGATCTCCCACCTTATAAGCTGCCAAAATTCGTCCAAATAAGGATTTTTTCCTTGGAGTACATCAAGAAGATGATCAACATGGATAAAATCCACTTCGTCGCTTCCAAGAAAAAGTCCCAATTTAAGATAAAAACATAGGTTGGCCCTTTCATTTGCAACAGCAGGGCAACAGGGGAAGAGGTAGACAAACTTTTGAAACAAATTTAGTTCAATCTTAATTTTACCCGGTCTTATGATCCATTAGGGATCATTTCTATATTAAGGGTAGAAACCAAGTCTACTCCTTATTTTCACACGCCCAGACTAGGAATAGAAAAGTACAAGAATAAGCTACAGTGGGTTGAGAACACCTTATAGGAGGCATAAGAACAACAGGTCTCCTCATCAACATCGCAAACTCCTACCATGGAGGAGAAGACACCTAAGAGGAGCACAGAGGAAGATTCCCCTTTGGGGACTGATATTTTCAGTGAGGGGTTTAAAATTATGTATAGAAAGAAGACTAAGCTTAGTTCCAGACTAAGCCTTACCAAAGATTCAGAGCAACGGACTATCATCACCACCAGTTATCCACTTCTTTCTTCATTAGTGGGTGATCAGTCTACACAGTCTCCTACTACCTCTTCAGCTTCACAAGAGCAGCAACAAATAATGTAGATAGTAACATCTACTTCAGGCAAGGCAAATAAGAGCATAATGGATATCTTCAAGGAAATAAAAGTTATAAATGAATCCTTGAAGATTAACACCTACAACCAGTTCTGGAAGCAGACTTCTGGTGCCAAAAGCAGGTTGTTGTTAGCCTTTGACTCATAGAAGGGGAAAATGCAGATGGCATTCCTTCAAGCACAATTTCCTTAGCCCAAGGGAACATCACACTACAAAAATACATCTTTTAAGTTTGATGTCAAGGATGTACATCCCATTGAACAAATGGAGATGCACAAGAAAATGGGGGAAATTCTTTTCTCTACTATCACTAACACTGCCAAGACTTTGTCCAAATTATAGGTTACACTAGCAAATGTCCAGTCACAGCTAAAGGTGGAGAAAGTTTCTTCTCTTGCCAAAGATACCAAGATTAAAACCTTGGAACATTTGGTAATCAAACTGGGTTATGATCCTGCAAACACCAACATTGCAGAGGAGCCGATCAAAAATAAGAATTTGGATATAGTAGCATTGAGGAAGCAGTTAAAAATGCCAGCTACTGAAGATCCTCTAGCTAAGGATATTGCAGAAACAGAGACTCAAAAGGTAGATTTGATGAAACTCATCATGGAATAGACTGCAAAACTTAAGCAGATGGAGACAGATATGGATAAATTGATCAACGAAAAAGAGAAGGCTACTAAATAGAGTGCTCCATTAGAAGCTCTTCCTATCACAGACATTCTGAACTCCATATTTGCTACGACCAGTACAGGATATGATGCAGACCATTTCGCTAATGCAGTCCAAAATATGTCACTATAGACTAAAGATATTAATAATATGCATGATCAAGTAAAACTACTGGAGGATCATCAAAATAAATCTAACATTTTTCATGTAGTAGAGCTTCAGAGAGCTCAGAATCAAATAGAAGCATGGAATAAGTTAGAAACGGAATCTTCCATTGGCTACACTCTTGGTAATGTCATGGAAATTATATGGAACAACATCATAGAGGAGATTTATGAAATCTGGTGATGTATCTAGATTATTTTTGAGAATAAGGAGTTGATGGAAAAGGAAAATCTGACAATTGCCAATATAAATGCTCAACTTAGAGAGATGCCTGCTACAACCAACAAAATTATAAAGTTTCTTAATTCTAAAAATAGGTATGAACTCGATGATTTAGGAGTGGATGATAGGACTAACACCATTCTAGAGGTGAAGAATGTTCTAACCAAAAAGAACTTAGTAGTTCAATTGACAAAGAAGTGTCACAGTCTTGAAGTTGCAGTCAACAAGTTTTTCACAAGGATTGATGCATTAAACAAGAAGGGTCTGCCTTCATTATTTGTCATAAATGATAAATTAATGACCAGGGAGGACTACTTGAAGAAGCTTCAGTACATCACCAGGGACACAACCAAATCGTTCAACATCAAAGGTTCCATGATAGGTATGGCATTTTACGAAGCCATCAACAACATATGTTTTATTCAAAATGAGATAAAACATATTTTTACTATAAAACCCACTTTTTCCAAGTATACTGAAGTAGATTTCATATACCATAGGGTAATGAAGATAACAATTCTAGATGAAGCACAATGGGAAGAGTTGTGTGAATTTCAGGATTAGAGGACAGATCAGCTTTGCCAGCGCAATACCTGAATAGTGGCCACTCAGCAACAACTTTCCTTCAGAACAGGGCTAGATGTGGAGATTCATTCTTTTTGATCGAATTGCTTCCCTTTCTGTTAGTTTTAAGTAATAATAGCATGCCTTGTCACTTAGGCTTTTATTGTAAAATTTTGTACTTTTGTTTAAATACTTCATTTTTTCGAAGTATTCAGGGTTGCACCCTTGAACTAGTTAGCAAACAGATTTGTAATAAGCTGGAGCATTTTTTATAAAATAAAAGATTTTGGGTTTACTTCATATGGCTTGTCTCTCAATGAGTTATTTTCATAGTGTTTTTCATTATGTATTACTCATATAATTTATTTCTTTTGCAGTCATTTGATTGAAAATTTAATTGAATCTTAGTTTCATTTTGAATCAACTGTGAAGTTGTAGTTTAATTAAGAGATTAATTTACAGGACTATATGTTATTGTGAATTCCTCTTTGAACTTGAATTGCACTAGATTTCTAAAATGAATTAATTATATTTTGTTGATTAAGAAAACACAGTTTTATTAATTTCTTCTTATAAATGGTCAAATACTCTGTCTGAATATTAAATCATTTATACTTCTTCATATTCTAGAGTTCAAGCTTCTGTGATCCATATCAAGTTAGAGAAAAATTCTTCGGCGAAAATCACATGGAATACCATTTGTCGACGTGTTTCGAACCAACTAGTGTGGTTCATCGTCAGGACACGTTGAAGAAACAGATCTAGCTCATCATGTTAAATAGTCTGAGCGGAGCCTCCAACAGCTACCTTGCCTAACGGCTAGTTTGACTCTAGGACCAGGGTCAAAATTATTATATTAGTTTAATTAGTATAAAATAAATAAATTATTATTGAGGGTATTTGGTTTAAGAAATAATTATTAAATTAATAATTTAAAAGGAAAATTAGTTAAATAAATGACCTTATAATAAATGAATAAGTTAAATGCTTAAATAAAATATATAAAGTAATATATAAAATAATTTTATTTAAAAGTATTATTAAAAATTGTATGTTAATTAATAAATAAAAGTTAATTAAGTTGTATGAAGGACCATATAAGATAGAATATAATAAAGAAAATCAAAGGATGTTATATTAGTTAGGAAATTAGTTAAAAATATAAGCTGATTAGAATTTGAAAGGAAAAATTAGTTATATGAAGGACCTTAGAATAAAAATAAAAATAACAGGAAGGGGTGCCAATTTATAAGAATTATACAAAAAATAATTGAAATGGGTGCCAATATATAAAAATAATAGGTATAGAAAATAGTCACAAAGGACCTTAAAATAACAAGAAGATCACATCAGGGACTTAAAAATAAATCAATAAATAAATATCACGCGAATAAAAACTAATAAATAAATAAACACAAAAAAATAAAAATAAAAATAAAAATCGAAAAATAAATAAAATGAAATAAAAATAATAAATATAAAAATAAATTAGTTAAAATAATAATAATAATAATAATAATAATAATATAAATATAAATATAAATAAAATAATAATAATAATAATAAAAATAAATCAGAGAAAAAAAAAAATTTCGTCCTCTTTGGTTTTTTTTTTCTCTGATTGATTTATTTATTATTATTATTAGTATTATTTTTTATTTTTATTTTTATTTATTTATTTATTTAATTATTATTATTATTATTATTATTATATTATTATTTTTTTTTTTTAACTAATTTATTTTTATATTTATTATTTTTATTTCATTTTATTTATTTTTCGATTTTTATTTTTATTTTTATTTTTTTGTGTTTATTTATTTATCAGTTTTTATTCGCGTGATATTTATTTATTGATTTATTTTTAAGTCCCTGATGTGATCTTCTTGTTATTTTAAGGTCCTTTGTGACTATTTTCTATACCTATTATTTTTATATATTGGCACCCATTTCAATTATTTTTTGTATAATTCTTATAAATTGGCACCCCTTCCTGTTATTTTTATTTTTATTCTAAGGTCCTTCATATAACTAATTTTTCCTTTCAAATTCTAATCAGCTTATATTTTTAACTAATTTCCTAACTAATATAACATCCTTTGATTTTCTTTATTATATTCTATCTTATATGGTCCTTCATACAACTTAATTAACTTTTATTTATTAATTAACATACAATTTTTAATAATACTTTTAAATAAAATTATTTTATATATTACTTTATATATTTTATTTAAGCATTTAACTTATTCATTTATTATAAGGTCATTTATTTAACTAATTTTCCTTTTAAATTATTAATTTAATAATTATTTCTTAAACCAAATACCCTCAATAATAATTTATTTATTTTATACTAATTAAACTAATATAATAATTTTGACCCTCGTCCTAGAGTCAAACTAGCCGTTAGGCAAGGTAGCTGTTGGAGGCTCCACTCAGACTATTTAACATGATGAGCTAGATCTGTTTCTTCAACTTGTCCTGACGATGAACCACACTAGTTGGTTCGAAACGTGTCGACAAATGGTATTCCATGTGATTTTCGCCGAAGAATTCTTCATATTCTACTTATCCATCCCACTTAAAATCAAAATAACCATATGTATTTAAAGAGAAACCTTTTGTTTTATTGAAAATCAGTCTAAGTTTAAAGCACCTGTTTAAAACAAGTTCACTGGTCATCCACCCACTAAAATCAAACAAAACATTTGAGATTCTTTGGCATAGCCCATTGACCTTAGGTTACCTCAAAGGACAACATTAGACTGGCACTGTTTCCAGGGAGCAAAGAAATGAAAGTTAAATTTCCCCTGGGGCAACGATTCTCCCTTTCCTTTAAGGTGAATAAAGGATAAGGTTATAGGTCAAAATCTTTCATCACCTGGAGATTCCACTGGTCGAAGATGGCTCCCTATAAGCATACATGATCACATTCTCATTTTGAGATTGTTAACCCTTTACCAGACCCAGAAAGACTCATTAGGGGAGCCTCTTCAAGAAGAAGACGTAGAACACCTTCTTCTTCTTCAGCTTTACACCCTGAAGAAATTCCATCTGTAGATCCATTCTCATTTATACCCACCCATCTTAATTGGATTTAACTACCTCCTAGGGTTTCTGATCTTATTTCTAGAGGAGTAGACCTTCCATCAGCCTTTTTGATACAGTCAATTGAAACATATCAAGTTCCATCTATTCCTATCAAATCACCTTCATGTAAGGAAGAATTGGGTTTACATTTACCTGAATTCAACCTCAAGATTTCATTACTCCAACTATTTATTCTATTCCATCATCCTCAACTAATCTTGAAGAGACATTTTATGTCTACAAAAATCCTTTGTTTGAAAACAAGGAAGAGTTCCCACCAAGAGTTCAGAAATTCATTATCAAAACCCATTGCAAATCCTTAAATAGGTCTCCTCCCTCTCGTCCACATATCAATACACCTACTAACTCATCTTCATCTCCTTCATCTTCATCATCTTCCTCTTCCTCATTAGCATCCACTCAGACACCCCATACTCCTCCTACTATTATGGCTTTTCGACCCATTGTGCAAGATAGGTAATGCTGCTCTAGTTCTTCCTACAAAATTGGGCAATTTTCCTGATGGTTATCTAAAACATCTGCCAATATTCAATGGAAAAATAGGTCCCTTAGAAGATGATCATGTATCAACCTTCTTAGATTTTTCTGACAATATGAACATAGAATAAGAAAACGTTTATATGAGAATCTGTGTACAATCTCTAGAAGGAACTGTTAGGATCTGGTTTAGGTAGCTCAGAGCTGACTCTATCAGAACTTGGAATGAGATCATAACAATATTTAAAAACCAATGGGGGGTAAAGAAAGATCCTGTTTACTTCCTTACTGAATTTGAGCAATTAAAGAGAAACCTAGGAGAACCAGTAGTTGAATTCATTAAAATATTTAATAAACTCTATCATAAAATTCCTGCTGATTGTAAACCACCAGTAGAAGCTGCAAAGGTCAGATTTTCCAAAGCATTTGATGATGGCTTTCCAGTTATGCTAAGGGAAAGAGTTTCTAATACATTAGAAGACATGCAGACAAATGCTATAGAGGTAGAATCCAATAGGTTAAAATCTGGTAAACTTAAGGCTAAAGCAGAAAAAGAAGAAAGAAAACTAAAAGCTAAGATTGATGATTCATCCTCCTCTAAATCTAAACTTGAAGATCAAAAAATTAATGAAATTACATATTTTCTTAGGAACATTTCTAATAGGATTTCAAAAATTGAAACACAGCCTAGAACTTCTCAAAAAACTATTGTTAGACCTCACGCTCAAATGCAATTCAAAAGAGCTCCTCAAATGCAAATTATTGAGAGACCAGGTTTTGATCAAAACATTCAACCTCCTTTGCTTATTGATGATCAACAATCACAAGATATAGGCCCTTTAATTACTGAGGATATCAATAACATTGATTCTTCAATAGTAAAAATGGCCATAGTCCCTTCATCTTCATCTAAGTCTTTTGAACTAGAAGTAGGAGATACTCAAATTTTCGGATACCAACCATTCTCTAAATTTTTAATTACAGAGTTGAATAAAATATATGATCTAAGACCAAGATCAGGTCTTGGTAGACCTCCAAAATCTACCACCATAATTGAACCTGCAATGAAAACAATTCAAACACAAACTCCATCACCTCAGACTGCAGAGTCATCCACTAAAACCCTCCCATCTGACAAGACTCTTTTGACCACTTTTAATATAGAAAAGGAATTGGAAAGGGTCAAGATTCCTATACCTTTAGCCGAACTTTCCAAAAATATTGGTTACAAAAATCAAGTGTCTAAATGGATATAGTCCTCTAGTGTAGATGTTGAGGGATATGTTATCAGTCTTCAAGATGAAAAGCCCTTAGTAGTGTTTGGCCCTAGTTCTAATATGATCAATAAATTGTTCCACCATTTTATGTAACATTAAAATCTCATGATTTTATGCTATATAACTGCATGTTGGATTAGGGAGCCTCTCATAAGCTTATTCCAAAGGTGTTGGCTACGTGGGGCCTAACCCAAGTTTAGCAGTGAGTTTAGCCAAGAAAATCCCGGTACTACTAGCCCTTTTGGCAATAGTCCGTGAAGCGCAGACTGAGGTCTCACCTGAAGTAGTATGGGAAGGTGCTAGAACCAGGTTTCTGCACCCTAGGGATGTCTTGATGATGGTTCTGGAGGTTCGCGATGCTGCGCTGCTCCACGGAGCTTTCTATTCATCACAACCCGTGTGCCCTTTGTGAATATCATGTTATTCTGATCCGATCCTTATTGTGCCAATATATTATTGCTTAGTTTATGCGGGCCCAATATTCTTATTACTTTGTTCAACTTTCAGATTAGCGCGTGTACTTAAAAGCAATATAAATGCATAAAGATAACCAGAACATGGAAATATAGATCTACAAAAAGATGCACAATATTCTGAGTCAATCTTATCTTTATTAATACTCAAGTTCAGTTACAGACCCAACTCTGCCCTGCGCACTCAGCTGCAGGGGTCTGCGCACTCAGTTGCGGACTCTACTAGGCCTTTGTGCACTCAGCTGCAGAGCCTCTACCTACCTCTATGACCCAATACACTTCAGATTCCCTTCTATCTTCTAACCATGCCTTTGCATCTATATGTTCCTTTTCCAAACTAAGACTAACTTTACACTTAGAGCCTTGCTCTATTTATACAATCCCATGATTCGTGGACCATGGGTAGGCCAACACACTTTACATTAAATTACATTATCTTAGGGTGGACAACACCAGACCCTTGCACTCCATGCCCACATTTCGCGGGGTCTTTACATTACACTTGACCAAAATTCAGGTTTCAAGCCCCAAAAACCCGCTATGGGGGATCTTCTGCCCAACAGGCCCTAAACACATTCATCATGACTCGTACTCGAGTCACTCTATTGGTGTGGCGATCTTTGCGTGAAGTCCATCCAACTGTGCCTATGCTGCGTGAAGATCCATAACACATTGCTCTGCTGTCTGCTGGATTCACTCCGCTCACTCGGCTGAATGCTCATTGGCAGGGTAAAATCCCTATCTCAGTTCATGCATTGCTTTCATTTGTGCAAGTTTTCCTTTGATGTTGGCCGTGATGAGGAAGGCCTCATCAATCCAAGGTTGGACATGTACTTTAAGTACTGCCTCTTTTTGGCGCACTGCGTCCACTTGCTCCTTCAATGCCTTTACCTATTGTAGCCTTGCGAGCCACTAAGTTAGGAGCACTGTCTACACTGTCCTTTTCACACTATCATATTGCATTTGAAGCTCCCGTGCCTTTGTTTCCAACCGTTGTATGGTGGGTCCTCCTGTAAGGTTGTGAGGACCTCGAAGGATTCTTCCTACAAAGTGATGTAGCTCTGAACTTCCTGTTCAATTTCTTCCAGCCCTTTTCGGATATCGCCAATGCGCTGTTCTTGAAATTTTGGGGGCATGGAGGGTTGCACCTTTAATCATAGTTCAACAATTTTCAGGTTGAGATCCAGCTAGATCCTCGTAGCCTCATCCTTTTCCTCGCAGAATCCACTAGCCAATTTGTGGATCCGCATTCCTGAGGGTAGATCTGTCATAATTTCCAGTTCTGGGACATGGCGACCTGCTTCCTCTATGATCTGCTCCATTTGCTGGTTCTGCACCACTACTTCATCGCGTTGTAGGCTAAGCTACTCGATGTTGATTCATTGTTCACTTAGCATTTGTATTGCACGTCCTTCCCTAGCACGGAGTTTTGCTATAGCTCCGTCCTGTCGCTGGTATAAAATATCCCACGGAAGGGTGGCCAAGTTTAGGCCGAGTCCCTTGATCCGTCCTACCATGGGTCTATCCTCCATGATGTCTACTGTTAGTGCTCTTTCCGGAAGTGCGATGGTGTTAGCCATTTTGGCCCGTCATAGCTGCTCTGTTGCCGATGTTCCCGCGGCACTGTAGGTGACTACCGTTCCTTCTTGTGGGGGCCACACCTGAATTCCCGAAGTTGTGCCCTGAGGGCCCCCAACACAGCATGTTGCTTCGCCATTCCTTCCTGGAGCACTTCCCTAGTGACCTCGTGAACTGTGTCACCGATGTCGTATAGATCACCCTCTGTCAATGTAATAGTCTCCCCATCCAATTTGGGTGCCTTGGTCTTCTTCTGTGGCCCTGTTCGTTCTATACTGCATGGCCATTTCAGTTGTGTTGATGTCATTCTCAGGTCCGCACCTTCTATTGTGTCGTCTATCCCCTGTCTTACAGTCAGATCCGAGCCTCTTCCCTCCTGCATTGTGGTTGCCCCTGTTGCCAGTGTTGTTGCTGCTTTGTTTGCAGCCTTGGTCTGCTCCACAGAAACCTTCAATGCCTCGCTAGAAGCCCTTACCTCCTCGGCGAATTTCTCATTCCACTTATGTTGTGCCAGCAGCTTGGCGGCATCCTTCCATCTTTATATCACTACCTCATCGCGCACTGCTAGATCCGGGGTGTGCCACTCGGGTGGCCATGAGTCGAGCACCGCAAACACAACGTCGTCAATCATGATGAAGGGGAGTTTGGTCCATTTCTACTCTAGATCCTTTTGCGCCCTGATATACACATTGTGCATATTTTCCTTAAAGTCTACAAAGCTCCGCAGACTGTTGTATACTGTGGCTGATAAGCGCGGCCGTTTGTTGATCCCCATTCGTATGCTTTCCTCCATAAGTATCCAAAGGATCTTCGTCTCATGGATCTGCATAGCATCCCTTGTTGCCCATAGCAACGCATATTTCGTTGCCTCTGGTAAGTCCTGATTAAGAGGACGAAACTGACTGTACTCTGACAATTACCCTACGACCAACAAGATGGATAAGAGCAACCACGCGTAGTGGAAGGTCTTACCCTGTTCCTGGGCTTCATTATAGTTCATCAGGAACTCCTCAGAGAGGAACTATGCCCAGTTGAACTATACCCCCTCATTACATTGCTCGGCCAATGCGATGACCGTTGCAGGTATCTCATTGCCACAACATTTTCTCATCAATTTTCCTACCAGCAGCTGGGTGGCTACGCGCACCCCTTTTTCTTGAACTCTAGTAATGACATAACCTCTTTGCTTCTTCTCCAACTTGTATTTCTTCTTCATGGCCTCTGCGAGTGACAAGTCTCCGCTTTGGCTAGCTATTTCCACGGGGTCCCTTCCTGTATAGGGAAGCCGAGAAGTCCTATGAATAAGTTGCGCTGTGATGGGAATCAACTCCTCCAACCACAAGTATCCATCATGCACTAGGAAAAGCAATTCCCTAATGACGAATAGCATGATTGGTGCCCGGTGATAGTGTGGAATCCATAGTAGGTGGAGTAGCCTAGCCTCCTCCACACCACGCAGCCATTTCTACAACTTTAGCATTGTAACTGATCCCTCCTTCCTCTGTTTCATGAGTTGGTTGGTTTCCAAATGTGGGAACTTTCCGCTGTTTGCGAGGTCTCAATCCTCAAATTTCATCGTGGGCACACAGCCCAAAATCGATCCTTCAAACAGAATTCCATCTGGGAGAAATGGGGTTTGGAGTACCCTCTTAACAACATCTAAATCTTTGGGTACTTTCACTCTCCCTTTCCATGGGAGGACATACTTGGGTAGTTTTGCTTTAGCGCACACTTGGCTGAATGTCTTCCTCCATTTCTTCATCCGCCTCGATTTCGTCTACGAACACTTGGAGATCCTCCTCCTCATCATCTGTCTCAAGATTAATAGTTTTTCCCTTGTCTTCCATAGACAGTTTACCGAACCTCGGATTTCACGGGGATATATGGACTGGTCCCGCTGCCTATGGATCTTTCTTGGTTCTCGGTGTCCGAGGCGATTTTGGAATTTCTGGTCCCACCTACAATGAAGGGATCTGGTCAGCTTCTTCAGTGGCACTTTCGACAAAGCCCACACCTCTCCTGGTAGTTGTCATCTTGTTTGTGTTGTCTGTAGTTGTTCGCAACTTTGGAGGCTCAAACACAGCTTGGCGCTCAACACTGTGGGATCTCTATAATAGCTCAAATCTCAAACCAACAAGTGTTGTCTCGTGGCCTTCCTTGGTAGTTTTATAGTGCCCTTTAAATTTGAATTTGACCATTCCGCCCATTTCTGAGTCATTAATGCATTCTTGGCAATAGATAGTCCCAAATCTATTTCTGACTCCATGTCTTAATTGCCAGGCGTCTGCTCCTCGTTTCCTTAACTTGGACATCTTGTCATGAACAGTGACACCAAAAATCACTTCCCAGCCTACTCGTGCGACAGCACAACCCTCTATGCGCAGCTATGACCCCTATGACATATCAATCATGTGCACAACCTCTGTCTCACGTAGCTCCCATACAAACTCTTTTATAGTCCCACACTCTCTTTCAACTGCTTGGAGTGCTAAGACTGTGCTTCCTATGGATAGTCAGGTGGTCGCACCACCAATACGAGGCTTCAATTTACCTACTAGCTCGGTCCGTGGGCACACCTCAATTACCCTTGTGTCCATTAGTGTGTCACATTCTTCCTTGTATGGTGTGCTCCCCTGTTTAATTTGTTTAGTAAAGTGCAGTTGCAGCCATGGTAGTAGGGTCTCAAATTCTTCTAATGCAGTAGTATGGCTGGCCATACCTTGTCCCATCGTGCTTAGTTTCTCGGCACAGCATGCTTGCGCGACTCCAGTTTCTAGTTTGTTTATTTCTCTGTCCAATATCATGCTTGTCTTTCTCAGCCATACCTAATCTTCTTTGTGTTCGTGAAGTTTCAAGTTCCCTCGCCAAATGGCTTCCTGTAACTGCATAATTACTTTACCTAAGTCCTCACGTACTGTCCCAACTGTGGGAGCTATTGTATGGGGATTATTCTCTACTTTTATGGTTTTGTCTCTTCTCATCAATGTTGGAGTCATTTTTGCACTCAAACTTTTGCTCATGGCCTTATAGGCCCATTGAACCGCGGGTATGCACAGATCCCAATCAATTCATCTCGCCTGATGAACTCCGTTCATGATTCCGCATAGCTTTTTGAATGCTCCGACGTGGAAAATTTGTGGGGTGCGTCGCTTTTCCTTCTGTTGTGTCTGGTTCCAATTTTCGATCCTTAGTCTGGGGTGTGCTTGTGTGGACTGCATGACACATGTCTGCACCCATCGACACAGGTGGGCACGCAAGCTGCTTCGTCTTGGCTACCTTACTCTTGTTTGACACTGGGGGCTCCCAAACCGCAAGCTCATCTGCCTTCTACATTCGTGCCAGTTTACAATGGTCTGTTGATGTGTACTCCACCATCATGAGGGTGTTGTGCACAACGCCCATCCCAACGCACCGTACTGTTGCGGTTCCGCTATTGTGCTTTCAAATTTGTCCAAGAATTTATCTGCCAATGTCACTCCATCATAGGTTGGTAGTTCCTTTGCCTCTGTCATCACGCAATGCAGTGATCTAATCATCATGTTGCAATTCAGTGTTATCACTTCCTGCAACTGATTCTTCTAGCGCTCTACTTCTTCCTCTAAATCTGAAGTACAGGAGTTGTCGCACTCCCACGAGATTCTCCCATCGGCAGTCGGGTTCACCCAATCCCGGTCTCGCACCGTTATCTGGTAAATACAATCCAG
The DNA here is from genome assembly GCA_031772625.1 of Pinus tabuliformis. Lineage (NCBI taxonomy): Eukaryota > Viridiplantae > Streptophyta > Pinopsida > Pinales > Pinaceae > Pinus > Pinus tabuliformis. Next base: position 2,029,773,029 of record CM062816.1, read on the forward strand.
CTCATTGTCGCTTTCATTTTCATGCACTGGTTCAGTGTAGCGCACTCCTTTAGCTGCGTCTAGTGGGACTACTACGCGTAGGGACATTTTCTCTAATATCATCTTCTGCTTCTTCAGGTTGATGACTCCATCCATATCAGTGGACCAGTCCATTCCTAACAATGCAAGATAAGGATTGTTGTCATCGACAATCTCTATTACCTTAAAGTCCATTTGTGTGCTTGTACCTTTAATATCAACTGTTACCCCTTGCAACCTCCCCATTGGAAAAATCTTCTGTTGGTTCTCCATGCGTAATTGAATAGGGGACCAATGCAATGCGGGCCGACCCATATGTTCCCATGTCTACTTTGTTAATACATTCGCATCTGAACCCAGGTCTTGGATTACCTGACCCATTTCATATTCGCCAATCTGCGCTGTCAATCTCATTTCCCTCTCAGTGCTCAATGTATTCTTTCCCAATTTCCAGACTACGTGTGGTTCCCCTGACCCCGCGCACCTGGTGATCAACTCCTGTAGTCACTTAACTGCCTTATTGTCACGCAATATTTTCATGCATGTCTCCAAAAAGGTAGTAAGCATAGAAGGATCCATCCCTGGCTCTAGTGGATCCTTACTAGCTGAAGTGGAGGCCTCTGTGAAGCTCTTCTTAGCTTCCATGAACGTCTCCTTTGCGTGTTTTAAGTCAAACTTAGGTTCCTTTGTAGAAGCCTTGCAAACGCATGTATCTTCCTCGGGCTACTTCCCCTTATCCTCCCCTGTGGTTGTTCCGCTTCTGAGCATCATGTTCACATTTGGGTCTTCTTCAAGTGGTGCAGACCTCATCATTTGGATATTCTGAGTCAGAGGAGGCTGGAGTACCCCTTTCTTGCACATCTGTGCGATCAACGTAGGACAATATATTGCTTGATGATCGAACTGAGCATAGTATGAATAGGATATTCTCGTTGGGTTGGTACAATCATGGGCATAGTTCCCTGGTCCCCCACAATTGTAGCAAATTAATTGTCTGCGGCCCCTTCTTGGTCCCATTCCTCCTCGTTTTCGACCTCGCACCTAAAATCTAGCGCACGCCATCCCTGCAGTTGGGTCGAGGCCTCGCATTTTTTTTTTTGCATTTTATAGGCTGGGGTCCAATCTGTCATTAACTCGTCGCTGTGACATGTACGCTCATTGTGGCCTACTGACCTACAGAAATTACAAAACAACTGCTAGGGAGTCTGCATATACTTCTGCAACAAATAACAATTATCTATCGTGTGTTTTCCTCCTATCTGACAGATCACGCACCATAACATGGGTGTCGCACTTGGCCCTACCTGTGCCTCTAGTCTAATGGCATTGGACCCCCTCCTTCTAAGTAGTTCGGGAATACTGGACAATGGTCCTTGTCATGACCCTGGAATTTTCATTTTATGCACCACACTTCCTTGCACGCCTCTAGCTGCGGTGCCCTATCCTGCTTAAATCTCTGCATTTCCAGGCAGAGATTCTATAGTTGCACATGGATTTTTTGAATTCCTAGCCCTAGATCTTGTATCGTTGTCTCGTGCAACCTCATCGCCATTTCCAACGCTTCAGCCTGGGTAGAAAGTTTCTGTTGTGATAGCGTCATCCTCAGGTGTGGTTTCAGAGATGCTGCAAACCATGCACTATGTTGTGCATCTGTGAGCATCATATTAGCCTCATAGATCATACTCTTTAGTCGCTGATCCAGATCCTAGGGGGTGTTTCTTGGAAGCATCGCAATCTCTTTAAACCCGATGATTGTGTGTCTCTTATTTCCGCCGGCTAAACTCTCTATTTAGCGCATTCTGGATCTCTGCTATTCCTGTATTTGGGTGATCATTAGAGTGCTTGATATACCATGTCAACGTGCGATCCTACATCGCGCTCACCAATGTAGCCTTCTTAGTTTTGTCATTTGTGACACCTTGTGCTTCCCATATTGCTCTTACCACGAATCAGAACTAGTCCAGATCCTCATTCCCTACTCCTCTAAATCGGGTAGTTTGATCACGCTCGCCATGCTGAACTGTGGGGTTGGTGGAGGTGGAGTGGGTGGAGATGGAGGTGAAGGAGGTGAAGCGGGTGGTGGCGTGGGTGGAGGTGGTAACTGCAGAATGCGTTGTCTTATCAAATTGATCGTACTTCTCGGAGAGACCTAAGTGAGCTCCTCCTCACTCTCTCGTGACAAACATTAATGTATTCGCATAACCCACTTTTCACATAACAACATCTTAATCCAGGTATTCAGAGATTTAATGTACTTACCTCGTGGTCCCTTGAGAAAACATCGTTCTACTTTACTGTAGCTCATGGTCGTGTCTACTGCAAACTCAATGGTAAATCCCCCTATTATCTGATCGAGCCAATGGTCCACAGCTTGTGCGATCTTATCGTCTGATGCCTCTAGTATGTGCACTAATTCCGGAGTCCACACTATCGGTTGGTTGATTTTACACCTTCCCTGGCCATCGGCTAACCTCGCAATCCACTAATACAGTTCAGAAGGAAAGGATGCAAAGAAGATCTCGTGGATTTCTATATACACGTAGTGATCCAGCCACCTTTTCTCAGATACCTGCCAAGTTCTGTTTTCCTGTGTCGCGAAATCATGTCCAACCACTCTTTAATTTCCTTCTTTGTTGGGTTCCAGTGGCACGACATTGGACATCCCTTAGGCAGATCCTGCTCCTAGCAATGGAACCATTTTTTGGCTATGTGGGGCGTGACCCAGGTTCAACATTGAGTTTAGCCAAGAAAATCCCGGTATTGCTAGAAATTTCGGCAATAGTCCATGGAGTGCAGACTAAGGTCTCACTAAAAGTAGTATGGGAGGGTGCTGGAACCAAGTTTCCGCACCTTAGGGATGTCTTGATGAGGGTTCTGGAGGTTTGCGATCCTAATCTGCGCACTGCACTGCTTTGCGCAGCTTTCTATTCTTCGCAACCCATGCACTCTTTGTGAATACCTTGTTATTCTTATTTTATCCTTACTATTCTATTATATTATTACTTAGTTTATGAGGGCCCAATATTATTATTACTTTGTTCAACTTTCAGATTAACGCGCGTACTTAAAAGCAATATAAATGCATAAAGATAACCAGAACATGGAAATATAGATCTACAAAAAGATGCACAATATTTTGAATCAATCTTATATTTATTAATACTCAAGTTCAGTTACAGACCCAACTCCGCCCTGTGCACTTAGCTACAAGGGTCCGCGCACTCAGCTTCGGACTCTACTAGGCCTCTGCGCACTCAGCTGCAAAGCCTCTACCTACCTCTAGGACACAATAAACTTTAGATTCCCTTTTATCTTCTAACCATGCCTTCACATCTATCTGTTCCTTTTCCAAAACTAAGACTGACTTTACACTTAGAGCCTCGCTCTATTTATAAAATCCCATGGTCCATGGACCATGGGTAGGCCAACACACTTTACATTAAATTACATTATCTTAGGGCGGACAACCCTAGACTCTTGAGCTTCATGCATGCATTTCACAATGTATTTATATTACACCTGACCAAAATTTGGGCTTCAAGCCCAAAAAACCTGCTATGGGGGGATCCGCTGCCCAACAAAAGGAAATAATGGACTACCTTCAGTTACAAGTCACCCGTTCTTATCACGACCTTTACACCTTTGACTTAAAGAAAGTACCATGCCTAGGATTGATCAAATACCTAGTTGTGACCTAAGCTCAAATACTTGTCAAAAGTATAGTTTTAGACATAGTTGTCACTGATATTCTTTCCAAGTTTGGCATGCTTCTATCCAGATCATGTTGTGCTAAACTTGGAGGATCACTTCAGATGGACATGTCTTTTGCTACTATCCCAGTCTATGGAGGTGATAATTTAAGGTTATATAGGGAAGTCCATTTCCTTAATACTGTTTGTAGGTTTGATTAAGGAAGGAACCACCCTATCTATGCAGTAAACTAGGATTTTGGTTAGTTTCAGTTGTCTTCACAAAATGCATCAAACACTCATCTTGCCATTGAAAATATTGTTTCCCAGCCTAAAGTTTTAGAATCAGAGATTTGGAAAATCTACTTTGATGGCTCTTGCTCAAAGGAAGGAGCAGGAGCAGGAATTGTTCTAATATCACCAATTAAAGAAAACGTAACTTCGTCATGTAAACTTGAATTTGAGGTCACTAATAATGTGGTTGTGTATGAGGCTTGTATTCTTGGTATTGAGTTAGCTAGAAGTTTAAAGGTTTAAAAATTGAGTGTATTTTATGATTCTGAGCTTATGGTAAACTAGGTTGGAAATCTGTGTCAGACTAAACACCCAAGGCTTAGGTCATATAGAAATGAAGCTTGGGACACAGTTGAAAATTTATTCCAAGGTTTTAACATAAATGTTATTCCCAAAGATGAAAACATGCATGCTGATTCACTAGCTATCTCAGCAATCTCCTTCAAAATCCCTGAGCCAGTATCCTTAGAATACCAAATCCAAGTCAAGTATCGGCCATCAATTCTTGATAACCTTAAACACTGGAAGATTTTCAAAGATGATGAATAGTTTAAATCTTTCCTTCAAGTTATTGATGAATTCTCAAATATGAAAATTGAAGGAGATTAAAATGATATTCCAGAATTAAATCAACAAAATCCAGAAACTTCATTTAGTCCTAAAATTCTTGATCACGATATCATCTGGTTATCTAATAATTTTATCCCTAAAGGATTAGTCCCATTGGAAAAATTATTTGATAATAATGATGTCTCTAAAATTCCTTGTTTCACTCACCTGAAGAAGAAATTGCAGAATGTAATATTGGGACTTTGGATGATGTGAGAAATGTTCAATTATCTTCAACTTTACCTTCGGATGTTAAAGTCAAATACTTGAATCTTCTTAAGAACTATAAATATTTTTTTATCTGGTCTTATAATGAATTGAAAACTTATGACACATCTTTTATTGAGCATAAGATTCCTTTGAAACTAGAAGAAAAACCCTTTTAGCAGAAGTCAAGAAAAATTAATCCCATATTATTTCCAACCATTGGGAAGGAACTGAAAAATATGCTGATGCTCACATCATAGTGCCTTTAAGGTATTCTAATTGGGTAGCCAAGCTAGTTCCTATTAGGAAGAAGAATGGTGAGATTAGGCTATGTGTAGGTTTCCGAAATCTGAACAAATCATCTTTAAAGGATAACTATCCATTGCCCAAAATGGACCATCTACTTCAAAACGTTTCAGGTGCCAATAGGATCTCTGTGCTAGATGGATTTTTTGGTTATAACCAGGTTATGGTAAGTGAAGTTGAGCAAGACAAAATTGCTTTCACCACTTCTTGGGGTACATTTATGTATGCCAGAATGTCATTCGAGTTAACCAATGTTGGAGAAAATTTATAGAGAGCTATGGGTTTAGCATTTGTAGGTAAAACATCTAAATTTACTGTCATTTATTTAGATGATTTAACTGTTTTCTCTGATTCTGATGAAATTCATTTAAAACACTTGAGCAAGGTTTTTGACAGGTGCAGGAAATTTGGCATATCCATCAATCCGAAGAAATATTTGTTTGTTGTGAAGGAAGGGAGATTACTAGGGCATATAATCTCCAAGGAGGGAGTTATAATTGGCCAAAAAAGAGTTTCGGAAATTCAGACCCTATCTCTACCAAGGAATAAGAAAGAGATTCAAAACTTCCTTGGAAAGATCAATTTTCTTAGAAGGTTCATCCCAAATTATGCCGAGATAGTTAAAGATATAACATATATGCTTAAGAAAAATAATGAAGTGAAATGGATAGTCCCTGCTATATATGCTTTTGATCAGATCAAAAAGGCCATATCTAAGGCCCCTACATTAGCTAGACCTAACTATTCTTCACCCTTTATCCTATTTTCTTTTTCATCTGAAACAACCTTAGCTGTTGTACTTTTATAGAAGAATACAAATGGTGATGACCAGCCCGTAGCATTCTTTTCAAAAGTAATTAGAGATGCTGAACTCAGGTATGATATTATTAAAAAACAAGCTTATGCCTTCATTCAAGCCTTCAAAGCCTTTAGAATCTATTTCCTGCATTCACACATCACAACTTACATCCCTAATCATGCTCTTAAAACTGTCTTGACTCAACATGATACTAAAGGGAGAAGAGGGAGATGGATTGCTAAAATCCTTGAATTTGACCTTGAAATAAAAACCACAAAGCTAGTAAAAGGCAAAGGCCTAGCCAAATTGTTAGTTGAATCCAACTACAAATTATTGGGCATTAATATGGTTTTTGAAATATCATTAGGGGAGAATCCACAAGAACCTCCCTTAATATTAGGAGAGAATATACAAGAACCTTCCTTGATATCAGAGGAGAATCCACAAGAACCTCTTCCTTCAGTTCAAGTCATTCTTGTTCACATAGATAAAAAATATCTACTTTCTAATTGGTATTATGATATTGTGCAGTTTCCTAGAAATTTTCAAAGTCTGGTTGATCTTACTTTGAAACAGTGCAAAGCTCTGAAGCTTAAAGTAGTGAAATGCTACATTATTAATGCTAATCTATACTGGAAACACCCTCTTAATATCCTTGTTCTATGCTTAATTGAAAATTAAACAGAGGGAATTATAGTTTAGTTCCATGCAGGGTTTTGTGGTGGACACTATGTTTGGAGAGAAATAACCTACAAAATTCTAAAAGAAGGTTTGTATTGGCCCACACTTTTCAAAGAGGTTGGAGCAAGAGTAAGAAGTTGCAAACCATGCCAAATGTTTGCAGGAGAATAGAAGTTGTCAGCGCTTCCCTTGGTTCCAGTATCAGTTGATTATCCTTTTCTACAATGGGGATTAGAATTTATAGGGGAAATTCATCCACAATCAAGCAATCAACATATATGGATTCTAACTACTACAAACTATTTCACCAAGTGGGTAGAAGCCATTCCTCTGAACAATTCCATTGATACTGTTGTAATTAAATTTATTGAAGAAAACATCCTGTCAAGATTTGGATGTCCCCAACAGATTGTTACAGATAATGCAAAATCTTTCAGCAGCATTAAAATGATTGAATTCCATAAAAAATATTCAATCATTTACATCATTCTACACCATACTATTCACAGGTTAATGGACTAGCAGAGTCTTACAACAAGAGCTTAGTTAAGGCCATTAATAAGACTCTTGAATAACATAAAATGAGTTGGGACAACCATCTTGTTCATGCCATTTGGGCAAATAGATTTTCTCCTAAGAGATCAACAGGAAAGTCTCCTTTCCAATTAGTTTATGGCAAGGAAACCTTTTTTCCTACTCATTTAGCTTTAGTTGTCATGAGGTTCCTCTAGAAATCCTATGAAGAAAAAGATGATTTCTCAAGAAGTATTAATCAAATTATTGAGTTGAATGAAGACAAGAATGAAATTCAGTACGAGCTAAGGAAATATTAGAACAAGATGAAAGAATTGTTTGACAGAAAGGCTAGAGAAAGAAATTTCAAGAAAGGTCACATAGTACTCATATGGGATACAAGGAGAGAAGACAAAAGTAAACATGAAAAGTTTGACAACCTCTAGTTTGTTCGATTCAACATTTCAGAAGTCAAAGGGAGCAATACATTTATCCTATAGAATCTTGAAGGAGAGTATTCCCCATTGCCTGTCAATGGGAGATACTTAAAACAGTACATTCAATATTAATTCTTCATTCATCCATCAGATGTGAATATTCTGAGAGTTTATTTTATTTTTGAAAATATCAAGTTAGTATCTATTTCAACAAAGACTCCATAGTCCGAGGAGAAGGCACTTGGATCTGCTTGTTCTCTACATCCCACATGGGGAAGCAGTCTCATATGGAGCCGATGTTGTAGCATTATTTAGTTTTGATAAGTTAGCATATTAGTCAAAATAATTTTAAAATGTTAAGTTAGGATATGGATGCAAGAGAAAGAAAAGATAAAATGTTAGGAAAATTTGATGTTTTATAGGAATCCATATCAATAAAATGTTAGGTATTAACTACCCTAAATAAAGAAGGCAAAAGGAAAATAAAATGCTAGGGAAGCAAAAGAAAAGGAAGGCTTCATTTTCTGTTTTTGAAAATGCACAGGCTTCTAGTCTAAATGTGCCATAATCAAACATGAAATGTGTTTTCATGTGCAGAAGAAAAAAAAAGGAGAGTAAACATTTACTCTATGGTTTTTATGTTAATTTTGGGTATTAATACTATTCATAAGTTCTAAATCCCTATCCCGAAGTATTAATACTATCCTAAGTTTTAATCCCATATAACCCCTCTGCTCATAACTCTCGTCATTGTCATTTCCCTAAGTTTAATACCCCTCTTATATCGTGCATTTCCCAACACCATATTGCATCAATTCCAGACCCCATCGAACAATCCCATCACATCATGGTTAATTCCCTACCATGTCACGATTCATATCCACTCATCTTCCCACATCCGATGGCCCACAAGAAATTTCGGACCCCCCTCGCCATCCAAGCTTTATCATCGGGGGTGGGGGGGGCAGTGTGTTCGAAATGGGTGGTATACCAAACCGCGCCTACCCGTACGTGGTAGCTCCATAGCATTTTAGACCCCCCATAAGTAAAGCCACAAAGCATTCACCCCTCCCCCCTCCAAAAAGTTGATTCCTTACTCCCGATACCGGTTACCTAACCATTGCACTTCTGCCACCCGGTCCATCTGTTAAACTCCATCAAATCATATTTGTTCCCTCCATAATCAACCATGTTAAGAATTTAATTTTCTCAGCCATTAATTCAACAGACCCACACCACCAACAAAAAAACAAAATTCCTATATAAACCTCCTTCCTCTCTAGGAACAAGTTAATGAATTCATGTTTTATCACTGATAATTGATTTGATTATAGGTTGCTCACCTAATCCCGACATTGTCAACTACTAGCAGCAATATCTGTCTAATCATTTATGGATTATTCCTTCTATTCCTATCCCCAGAACCTTCTATCTATTCATGAATTGTCTACTTTCAACCCACTTTTACTCCTGCTCTCAACCATCACTAACATGCCTCCAATGGACAAAGGACCTGAGGAAATTGTCAATCCTCTAACTTATCCTCTTGTAGATCTTCACCATGTCCCTATGGCTAACAGAGACTACAAAATTCACAAGACACTCTGTGAGCTTGACCTCTTCGAGATGTACTGCTGGCTCGAAGACAAATACATTGGTAAATTAGATTATATCCAGCTGTGAGAGTCAAACCTACCTCATTTCATCTTTCCTTGTACCCACAAAACCCGTGATTTCATTAGAAAATGTTATGCATCATACTTGCCAAGTCGAAGGGCCATAGTCACCCCCACTAGAAAAATTATTTTTACCATAACCCCTCAGGACATTGATCAAATGATCCAAGCCCCCAAGTGTTAGAATTCCACCCCATTTTCTTATGAAGCACTAGTTGAAATATACCAGAAACTTGACTTTGAAAAGAGAGCCCAAATTCTTGAACTATTTTTGACACAAGATGCTGCATTACTAAAGAAAATCCCACCTTATCCCTCCTCCATATTCCCTAAGAGAGCCAAGAAGATTATCACTGTCATTTCCTACCTCCTTGGCTACAACTCTGATCAATGGGTAGATGAGGAAATTATAGGATTTTTATCCATCTTCTCTGCTGATGCAAAGCCCTCAATTGTGTTTAATTTCATCCATTTTCTTGTAGAGTCAATTCATCAGCAACTGGTTAAGTTTCGAATGAAGGAGGTATTCAAATATGCCTCTGTCTTAGTCTACATGTTCCTATACTTTCAAGGGGACAACATGAACTTGTCTTTGCAAAAGCTAGATGAGAAGGGAAACTAGCAGCCAATCATTTTCTTGACTACTCTAGTCATGAAGGAGCAAAAATAGTACACTTACAAATAGTTTACTGAGATGTTTGTTCATGCATCCATAGGCCTCCTAAGCAGCAAAACTAAACCAAGAATAAGTGAAGAGATCAAAAGGGTGTTGCAGTTGTTAGAAAAAGTTCAGACAGGGGACTGGTACCTGTATGAAAATTATACAGAAATAAGGATTTTTGGATGTGAGCTCCCACCTAATAAGCTGCCAAAATTCTTCCCAATGAGGATTTTTTCCTTGGAGTACATCAGGCAGATGATAAACATGGATGAAATCAACTTTTTCGCTTCCAAGAAAAATTCCCAGTTTAAGATAAAAATGTAGGTTGGCCCTTTCATTTGCAACAACAGGGTGGCAGGGGAAGAGGCAGACAAACTTTTGAAAGAAATGTAGTTCAATATTAGTTTTACATGGTCTTATGATCCATTAGGGATCGTTTCTAGATTAAGGGTAGAACCCAAGTCTACTCCTTATTTTCAGACACCCAAGCCACAAATAGAAAAGTACAAGAATCAACTGCAGTGGGTTTAGAACACCTTACAGGAGGCATAATAACAACAGGTCTCCTCATCAATAGTGCAGACTCCTACCATGCAGGAGAAGATATCTAAGAGGAGTAGAGAGGAAGAGTCCCCTTTGGGGACTGATATTTTCAGTGAGGGGTTTAAAATTATGTACAGAAAGAAGGCTAAGATTTGTTCCAGACTAAGCCTTAACAAAGATTCAGAGCAGCAAACTATCATCACAACTAGTAAGCCACTTCTTTCTTCATTAGTGGGTGATCAGTCTACATAGTCTCCTACTACCTCTTCAGCTTCACAAGAGTAGCAAAAATAATGCAGACATGTAAATCTACTTCAGGAGAGGCAAAGAATGGCATAATGGATATCTTCAAGGAAATAAAAGTCAGAAATTAAGCATTGAAGATTAACACTTACAACCAGTTCTGCAAGCAGACTTCTGTTGCCCAAAGCAGTTTGCTATCACTCTTTGACTCAGAGAAGGGGGAAATGCAGATGGAATTCCTTAAATAACAAGTTCCTCATCCCAAGGGAACATCAGACTACGAAAATACATATTTTGAGTTTGATTTCAAGGATATACATCCCATTGACCAAGTGGAGATGAATAAGAAAATGGGGCAAATGATTTTCTATACTGTCACTAGCACTGCCATGACTTTGTCCAAATTATAGGTTACACAAGCAAATTTCCAGTCACATCTAAAGATGGAGAGAGTTTCTTCTCTTGCAAAAGATACTAAAACATAGGAAGATTTGGTAATCAAACTGGGTTATGATCCTGCAAACATAAATGCTGCAGAGGAGCCGATCAAAAAGAAGAATTTGGATATAGCAGCATTGAGGAAGCAATTAAAACTGCCAGCTACTAAAGATCCTCTAGCTAAGGATATTGCAGAAACAGAGACTCAAAAGGTAGATATGATGAAACTCATCATGGAGAAGACTGTACAGATTAAGCAGATGGAGAAATTGATCAAGGCAAAAGAGAAGGATATTAAACAAAGTGCTCCTTTAGAAGCTCTTCCTATCACAAACATTCCGAGTGCCATATCTACTAGGACCAGTACAAGAGATGCTGCAGACCAGTTCACTAATGTAGTCCAAAATATGTCCCTGCAGACTGAAGAGATTAAGAAATTTCATGATCAAGTAAAACTATTGGAGGATCATCAAAGAATTCTAACATTTTTCATGTAGTGGAGCTTCAGACAACTCAAAATCAAATAGAAGCATGGAAGAAGTTAGCAACTGAATATTCGATTGGCTACACTCTTGGTAATGTCAAGGAAATTATATGGAACAACATCATAAAGGATATTGATGAAATCTGGCCATGTATCCAAATTATTTTTTAGCAGAAGGAGTTGATGGAAAATGTAAATCAGACAATTGCCAATATAAATACTCAACTGGGATAGAAGCCTACTACAACCAACAACATTATAAAGTTTCTTAATTATAAAAATAGGTATCAACTGGATGACTTAGGAGAGGATGACAAGACTGAAACCATTCTGGAGGTGAAGAAACTTTTGACCAAAAAAAACTTAGTAGTGCAGTTGAAAAAGAAGTGTCACACTCTTGAAGTTGCAGTCAATAGGTTTTTCACAAGGATTGATGCATTGAACAAGAAGGGTTTGCCTTCATTGTTTGTCAACAATGATAAATTAATGACCAGGGAAGACTAATTGAAGAAGGTTTAGGACATCGCTAGGGAAACAACCAAATCATCCAACATCAAAGGTTCCATGACAGGCAAGGTGTCTTAAGAAGCCATCAACAACATATGTTTTATTCAGAATGACATAAAACATATTTTTATTGTAAAACCCACTTTTTCCAAGTATATTGAGGTAGATGAAATCTACTGTAGGGTTACCAAGATAATAATTCTAGATGAAGAACGATGGGAAAAGTTGTGCAAATTTCAAGATTAGAGGATAGATCAACCTTGCTAGCGCAACACCCAAATAGTGGCCACTCAACAACAACTTTCCTTCAAAACATGGCCATATGTGCAGATTCATTCTTTTTTATCGAATTGCTTCCCTTTATATTAGTTTTAATTAATAATAGCATGCCTTGCCACTCAGGCATTTATTGTAAGTTTTTGTATTTCTATTTAAATACTTCATTTTGTTGAAGTATTCAGGGTTGCGCCCTTGAACCAGTTAGCAAATAGATTTGTGCTAAGCTGGAGCATTTTTGATAAAATAAAAGATTCTGGATTTACTTCATATGGCTTGTCTCTCTGTGAGTTCTTTTCATTGTGTTTTTCATTATGTATTCCTCGTATAATTTATTTCTTTTACAGTCATCCGATTGAAAATTTAATTGAATCTCAGTTTCATTTTTAATCCTCTATGAAGTTGTAGTTTAATTACGAGATTAATTTACAGGACTGTCTGTTATTGTGAATTCCTCTCTGAACTTGAATTGCACTAGATTTATGAAATGACTTAATTATATTTTTTTGATTACGGAAACACAGTTTTCTTAATTTCTTCTTATAAATGGTCAAATACTCTGTATGAATGTTAAATCATTTATACTTCTTCATATTGTACTTATCCATCCCACTTAAAATCAAAGTAACCATCTATATTTAAAGAACAACCTTTTGTTTTATTGAAAATCTGTCTAAGTTTAAAGCACCTACTTAAAAGTAGTTCACTGGTCATCCAACCATTAAAATCAAGCAAAACATTTTAGATGCTTTGGCATAGCCCATTGACCTTAGGCTATCTCAAAGGACAACAATATGCTGTGATGAAATAATGCCTTTATAAAATAATGATTTATTGATGCGTGACTCTATTGGATAATTCTTGCTAACTATATGCAATGAATGTTAAGTATTTATGTGAATATTATAATACATTATGTTATGTTTATTGAATACTTAAGTAGATCTGTGCAAAATCAGATTTAGGGTTGCTTTATGGTGCGCATAAGAGAATGATTCCTCTGTTAAGTGTCCGCAAAGACCTATCATAGACTTTCACAAAGGTCTAGAGGTTGTTTAAGTGAAGTTGTAGTACCAAACCTTAGGGGCTTATAGATCTACGCGAAGGTAGATCTAGGGAAATAAAAGACATCACTTTGATCTCTAGATGTAGAAACTTGGTTCTAGCATCTCCCCATACTACTTCGGGTGAGACTTCAAACTATGCTACACGGGTTGATGCTGAAAGGGCCAGTAGTGTAGGGTTTTGTTTGGCACAATTAACTTTGAACTTGGGTCAAGGCCCCCTAAGCCAACAAATGGTTACGTTTCCGTGACTGAGATCTATATAAGGAGATGAGTGATGTCCCATAACTAGAATCCAACCAGGAAGGAAATTGAGTAGTGGGTGGACAAATATTTGTACAGAAAAATACACAAAATTTTCTTCTGCACCTTCTCGATCGAACTATATTAGTGGATAGCTAAGTTGGCAGACGGTCAAAGAAGGTGGAGGCTTGACGGTCCAATAGTGTGGACTCTGGATCTAGTGCAGAGGTTGGAAGCATTTGAAGACAATATCACGCACGTTTTTCACCACTGGATCGATCGAATTATAGGAGGATTTATTACAGAGGTCGTGGTTGATACCTTAGTTAGCTACAATGATGTAGAGCGATGATTCTTCAAGGGACCGCGAGGTAAGTATCTGAGATCTTTGAATACCTCGATTAAATGCTCTTGTGTGAGAAATGGTTTATGTTGTTACCTTGATGTTCGGATCTATGCTTAGTGGATGGATCTTTAGAAATCGAGAAAAGGCAAGCCCTGAATATAGCCCATTGATTGGACCTCCTTTGAGCGACGACAAGGGAATGACACAAGCCTCACTGCAAAGTGCAGTCCAGATGATAAAAAAATGTTTTTCGTGAGTACATCATCCATCCTCTCCACCCCCACCCTCACCTCTACAACATACACCTTTGCCCACACCACCGCCACCGTTCAACATGTCGAACTCAATAAAGATGCAGATTTTCATGGGTATAGGGAATGAAGATACTGATCAGTTATGGTTTGTTGAGAATGCTATATGGATCGTGCATTAGATCACTGATCACAACATACAAAAGACACACTTAGTTACTGCTCTACAAGATTTCACACTAACATGGTGTATTAGGTATTGTGTTGATCATCCTTTAGCAACACTAGCAGATACTAAGGATGCTTTAAACAAGGAGTTTAGTAAGCCAAAGTCTGACTCGTAGTTAGTTGTTGGATTTAAGTAAATCACTATAAGGGCTGGTGAGATGCCTTGAGAGTTGGATCAAAGGCTGAAATGCATAATCCACAAAGCTAATATACAATTCACGGATGGTCAGTAATGTGAGTGGTTTTTAGCCTCGCTTTTGCCCCACCTGAGGATTTCTTTGTCATAATTGAAGATAGGAATGCAGGCGAAAGCCTTGGAAATTACAATGAGATTGCATGAGACACATATTTAGGATGTGAATTTGGGAGTCCAACATATTCACTCGCAATTGAAAAGCCTCTTCTTGGAATTCTAGATCTTGAAAAAAGAGAAAGAGGCTAGACCAGAGGTGCGTGAGGAAGTTTGGTGCCTCAAGTGTAAAATCCAGGCGCATGATAAATACCACTGCATTGTCTTTTCAAATTATATTACAAGAGGAGGACCGATTTCCCTTAGGCAGGAAGCTCCAGTAGGACTGAGTGTGGGGCCCACGCTATGGTGTGCTATTTGTCAGGTGGCAGGAAAACACGTAACGAACAATTGTCATTTGCTGCAAAAGTTCGTTCAGACACCACAACAATTATATTGCAATTTCTACAAATCAGTGGAACATGATGAGCGCCATTGTCCTAGCTACGAGCTGATGATGGAAAGGACTCCTACCTACTAGATGCAAGAAAAAAGTCGACCTCCATATTAGGGTGCAGGAGGAGTGTGTGGAGGTTGTCAAGGAAGAGGATGGGGCTGAGGAGGAGGAGGACCTGGTAGAGGTTGTGGTCAGGTTATTTGATATAACTGTGGGACACCAGGGCACTATGCATGGGAGTGTCAAAATTAGACATGGCCATCCTACTAATATTGCAGCCAGTTTGACCACACTCTAGAAGAATTCCCTATGTTGATCGCTAAGATGCAAGAGAAGAAGGCATAGCCTCATAAACCCACAGAAAACTTACAAATGATGAGAGTTGAGCCCCGCGACGAAGATCCGAATGTGAATATCATGTTCAAAAGTAGAATAACAAGTAGGGATGATAAGGGAAAACTACCTGAAGAAGATGGATGGGTTCCTAAGGACAGAGAGAAGGAAGTGGGTTTTGATCTGACATGCATGAAGGAAAAAATTTTGGAGGCCAATAAAAGCTTCGTTGAGGCATCTACTTCAGGAAGTCAGAACAAAGTACCAGAAACTAGCATGCCTACAAAGGTTGACCCCTCTATACTGACCACATTCTTGGAAACCTACACGAAACTTATGCGCGATAGCGAGGCTATGAAAGGCTTGCAGGCTTTAATAAACAAGTGTTTTGGTAAAGAAACATATCCTAATGGACACCACGTAGTAAGAAAAATTGGCAAACATAAGGCAAGAACACGGTGCGAGATTATGCTCACTGCGCAAAAAGGTGATTACGAGATGGACAAGGTTATTCTGGATCTAGGGTCTGACGTGATCATTTTTCCTAAATAGACATGGGAGAGAATGTGGAGACCTGTGCTGTAGTGGTCTTCGATCCAGCTAAGGATGGCGAACCAACAGAAGATCTTCTATATGGGATGACTACATGGATTCACTGTGGATATAGAAGGTGCGAGCGTGCTGGCTAATTTTGAAGTAATAGAAATTGTTGACGACAACAATCCATACCCCACGCTCCTTGGAATTGACTGGGCCATTGATATGAATGGATTCATCAAATTTGTAGGTTTTAACCCTGTACAGAAATAACCTGCATACAAATTCTAAAACATAGAAAATAAACAATGCGAGAGCATAACACATAAAACACATATACACAGATATTTCCCCTGGATCCCAAAACCGAGACTACCAGTTTGATTTTTCATTATTTTCCATTCAATGTTACAATGCATATATATACATGTCAAAGCATCCAATACCATGGACTGAAAACCATGGCGTCCAAACCCATGGACCGAAAACCATAGGTAGGTTTGCCCAACCTAATATAGGGTCCAAAAAAAAATTTCCAGGGGCGCTGCCCCTGATCCCGTAGAGGGGGGCTACCCACCCCCCTCTAACCCCCCAGACAGGTGGGGCTACCATCCCCACTGTGAAATTGGTACAATGAAGAGGAGGCTCCACCCCCCCTCTAACTCCCCACTTCACTATGTAGGTTAGTCGTGGAAAGAATATAACACAACCCAACATTCCCCCACTTGTTGTTTTCTTTCCATAGGGGGCCACAGGAGAGCTTAGTCATTTTTCCAGCCCTGAAATGCCCGTTGTTTCTCTACACTAGGAGAAATTCTCAGAGTTCACAGATTTTTTCAATGCATCTGTAGTATTATTCAAAGTGTCCACCTTTACCAGCAACACCTTTTTGTCTGTTGGCATTATGATACATATATGATATAGGTGTTGTCCTTGATGGCAACTCACTCAGATGATAGATCATAGTATGACTAGTAAATAGAAAAGAATTAATGATCAGAGAGGTATATGCAGGTGTGCTGTGACAAAGAATATACACATGGGTGCACCATATACCAAGTCACGTATACGTACACATGCATGTTTACGGAAGGAAAGGCACGTACATGTTGGGAACCTAAGTTTTGGTCCTTGGTATTTGGTCCATGGTATTTTGGTATCGGCCCATAGTATTTGGTCCGAAGTGTTGACCCCAGGTATTGGGTCCAAGGTATTGATCCTACATGGTTTTGGACCATGGTATTGAAAGAGGCCTAAACCTATATAAGGAGAAGATCATTAGGCCAAGAGGGTAAGTGTGCAAGTGATGAATATCTGATGAAGTGTGAGATCTAGTAAGCTGGTTATGGGTTTGTGATGCTTTACTAGATCTGAACCAAGGACGCATCCATGTGGATGATGATGAACAATGGATCGGGATCTTAAGGCTTGGAATGTTTTATCATTATATGGTTTTATCATGGATAGACTAGATCTGAATTATTGACACATGTTTATTCTATAAATTTTATGTTCTGGGTATAATTGATGTCTGAAATAGCTGCAAAGTTATAAGTTAGAATTTGTAGATCTGTACGCAGGTTCGCTTTGGTAAAAGTGTGTATACACGCAAGCTGGGTTCATTAGATTAGCTTATATAGTATGAAGTATGATATTTTGAAGTTGTTGTTGGATTTGGTTGTTATTGCAGAGTTATATTCTGTGTTCTGGTGACTGTGTTGTTGATAGGGTTTCAATATTTCAGTATTGGGTGATTTAGAGATCGATGATACAGGTGTAGTTGATGGGTGTTTTGTAGTGGTGATTGATTTTGTGCTTCAATGTTGTTGAAGGGTCCAGTATGAAAATTGGATGAAACATGGCCTTAAAAAAAATATTATGGTGTTGTGCTTTAGGAGTATCTAGTATGAAAATTTATGAAATGTGGTCCCTAGAGGAAGAGAGAAGATCGTAGCCTTTTGTAGGCCGACGCCTACGTACTGGTAAACATATCGGTCAGTACAAGAGCCAGGGGGTTGGAGCTCCCTTTCAGTAGCAGCTAGAAAACAAGTTAAGGTTGGAGCCTTCAGTAGGTCGGTGCCTACGTACTAGTAAATGGATCAGCTAGTACAAGAGCTAAGGGGTTTGTAGCTCCCTTCCAGGAGAAGCTGGAGAACGAGAGAAGGTTGTAGCCTTCTGTAGGTAGAAGCCTTCATATTGGTATAATACTATACCAGTAAATAAATATTGTAAAAAGAAGTTTCTTATTAAAGGAAGATAGAGACGAATTGCAGCAGGCGGTTTTCACCCACATTGGGTTTCCACCTTACATCATGGTGTTCATGTGTGCTTCTTATGTGTGATGATCTATCTTGTTTTACTGCACCTGTTTACTGATCATATGGTTAATAATGTTTTGATGCACTCATTGAAGATCAACTAACTAAATCATAAGTTTACTAGATATATGCTAGTTGCATTAATCACAGTTGCGTATACACGCAGGTATCATTAATTGAAGTAGTGTATATGAATCTGATAAAGGAAAGGAAAATATTATTGATTTTCTAATACTGATTCACCCTCCCCCCCCCCCTCCCCCTCAATATTATTTCCAATATTTTCTTCTATCATATCCCTCACAAAGTGATACTGAACATCAATGTGCTTTGTCTTTGAATGATAAGCAGGGTTCTTTGCCAAGAAAATTGCACTTTGGCTGTCACAGTCTATCCTTATAGCTCCCTGTACTAACCCCATACTTGAACACAATCTCTGCAACCAAACTGCTTCCTTGCTTGCATGAGTGGCTGCCATGTATTCTGCCTCTATAGTTGATAGTGCCACTACAGATTATTTCTTACTCATCCAATTGAATGCACCTCCAAATAGGGTAAGCACATACCCACTTGTAGATTTTATCTAATCTAGATCTCCATCCCAGTCTGCATCAACAAAGCCATGAATATCCAACGCTCTATCCAATCCTGGTCTTCCTTGGTAGCACAAACCATTATCACTAGTGCCACACAAATACCTAAAAACCCGCTTCACTACTGTCCAGTGCTCCTTCCTTGGTTTTGACATAAACCTGCTCAATACTCCCACTGCATGTGCAATGTCTGGTCTAGTACAGACCATTCATAGATCAGGCTACCGACTACACTTGCATATGGAACACAGGACATATTCTCTTCCTCTTCTTGTGCCTTGGGACATTGTTCAGCAGATAACTTTACACCTACAGGAATAGGAACCTTCACTGATTTACTATCCTATTAAACCTCTACAGTATTGTCTCGACATACTTCCTATGGTTTAACCAGAGCTTCCTCTTTGCCTGATCTCTTTTAATTTCCATGCCCAAAATATAGTTTGCAGGACCAAGATCTTTCATGTCGAATTTGGAGGACAATTGGGTCTTCAAATCTTGGATAATTTCTTTGTCATTTCCAACCAACAACATATCATCCACATACAAGAGCAGATACATAACACGGTCAACAATTAATTTAAAATACACATAGTGACCTACTTTGCTTCTGGTGAAGCCAAGTCCCCATATAAATGTATCAAATTTCTGATACCACATCCTTGGTGACTGTTTTAACCCATACAGAGACTTCTTTAACTTGCATACTAGTTATTTCTTACCCTTCACTGCAAAGCCTTCAGGTTGCTTCATGTAGATCTCCTCTTCTAGATCCCCGTGAAGAAATGTTGTCTTTACATCCATCTGTTCTACCTCAAAATCAAAAGCAGCAGCAATAGATAAAAGTAACCTAATAGAAGTTACCTTGGAAACAGGAGAAAAAATATCACCAAAATCAATTTCCGGCACCTGGGAATAACCTTTTGCTATCAACTGGGCTTTGTATTTCTCCATCTTTCCTTCTGCATTTGTATTCTTCTTGAACACCCATTTGCTGCCAATGGGTTTCCTTCTTACTGGCAACTCCACCAGATCCCAAGCATCATTTTTGTGCAAAGATGCCATTTCATCAACCATGGCCTATTTCGAAAGTTTTCCATCCTCTGAATCTACTGCTTCCTTCACAGTTCTAGGATCATCATCAGTAATATATAAAGAAAAATTTGAATAGAAAGCAGATGGACTATACCTTTCTAGCTGCCTTCTTTCTCGAACTAATCTTCTTACACCCAGAGTTTGTGGCTCTTAATCTTCTGATTCCTCTTCTGCTGTAGAGTCTGACTCTTCCTCCTTTGACTCAAACTCTATCTTCTCAGATTCCTTTCGTTGGAATTCATGTTTGATAACATGTTTCACCTCTCTGAACACCACATCTCGGTTGTACACAACCTTCCTTGTTGTTGGGTTCCAAAGCTTATAACCCTTTAAACCATCCTTATACCCAATAAAGATGCACTTTTCATATTTACTATCCAACTTGGTTCGTTTCTCCTTTGGAACATGTACATATGCATCACATCCAAATACCCTTAGATGTGAAAGAGAGGGTTTCCTACCAGTCCATACCTCTTGTGGAGTCTTATTCTCCAATGTTGATGAACGTGATCTGTTGACCAAGTAACATGTTGTCTCCACTGCCTCTGCCCAAAATTCCTGTCCTAACTCGACACCACTGATCATGCTTCTTTCCCTTTCCATCAACGTCTTGTGCATTCTTTCTGCAACTCCATTTTGCTGAGGTGTATATGGAGTAGTTTTCTGCCGTTCTATACCACACTTCTTACAGAATTATTCAAATTCCTTACTGCAAAACTCTCCACCATTATCTGTCCTCAGCGCCTTTATCTTCTTCTCTATCTGGTTTTCCATTAGAGCCTTAAATTCTTTAAACCTATCAAAAACTTCATATTTCTTCTTAAGGAAATATATCCATGTATTCCTTCAGAAGTCATCTATAAATGATACATAGTACACAGACTTACCCAGTGATGAAACCTTCACAGGTCCAAACACATCACTATGCACAAGCTCCAATATTTGTTTCGCCCTCTTACCCCCAGAGGGGAAACTCACCCGATTTTGCTTCCCATATACACAATTTTCATAGAACTCAAATTCTAGAGAGCTATTACTCATACCTTCTACCATACCTTTATCATGAAGTATTTTAAGGCCCTTCTCTCCAATATGTCCAAGCCTTTGATGCCATAGCATGGTCTTCTCTCCAGAGACCACTAGATTTTCTGCTCCACTTTTAAGACCGACAGAATTGTTGCACCCATCAAAAACAGTGCTACCTTGTAGCTTATATAGAGTTCCAGTCCGAACACCCCGCATCAATACTAGTGCTCCTCGAACCATCTTGCAAGTATCCTTTTCAAACACTGTTTTTACACCTGCATCATCCAACTTGCTTACAAAAATCCGATTTCTGGCCAATGCAGGAATATGCAGAACACCTGGAAGTGTTCTAAGCCTTCCACCTTGTAACTTCAACTTTACTTTTCCATGACCAACAATTCTAGCCTTCCTGTCATCCCCCAAGAAGACATCACCACCATCGTATTTCTCATACTCAAAGAACCACTCTCTATGGGGAGTGAAGTGAAAGGATGCACTTGAGTCAATCAACCATGCCTCATGATATACATGTGTACTTGAAGAAGCCATGTACACATCCCCACCTTCATTTGAGGTGGTTTTCGCCTCTATAAAAGGAGCATCATTAGATCCCTTTCCCTTATCAGGAGCTTTAGATTTACAGTCCCTTTTGAAGTGCCCTTCCTTTCCGCATTTCCAACACACCACATTTATAGGTTTTCCTGGAGATTTAGATCTCCCTCTAGATTTAGATCTCCCACTCGATGACTTTTTTTGTTTTTGTTCTGGGACCGTCCTCATACAGACAAGGCATAACCATTCTAGCTCTCCATATTTTTCCTGCTCATCTCCTCCATCAGCAAGGATGATACCATTTCATCAAAATGCAAGGCAGTTGCATTGATACCTACTGCAATAACCAGACTATCCCACAAATCTGGTAGAGAACACAATAAACTGATGCACTTATCTTCATCTGAAATTTTAATATCAACAGATGCTAACTGACTTACCAAAATATTAAATGTGTTCAGATGCTCTGTCACCAAGTCTCCATCTTTCATCCTTCTAAGGTTATACAACTTTTTCCGCAAGAACAGTTTATTCACCAGAGACTTAGATTGGTACAAAGTCCCTAGCTTGTCCCACAAAGCCTTCTCCGTAGCTTCCCCTGATACATTCAGCAATACTGAATTTGAGACACACAATCGTATTGTTCTCTTTGCCTTTCGATCCAACTTCTTCCATTCTTCATTGGACACTCCCATTGGTTCAGTACCCGGATCTACCATGATCCACTGATCTTTATCCACCAACAAATCCTCCATCTTGAATTTCCACAATTCAAAACTCTGACCACTAAATTTCTCGATCTCTATCTTTCCACTGCTTGCCATCTTCTTTCACCACCAGAATCGATCTTGCAGATCTCCCACTGAACAGGGTCTACCATAGGCCCAAGCGAAACCCCTCAGCAACAAAGGCATCCCCTTGAAGCCAAAATAGCTCTGATACCAAATGTAGGTTTTAACTCCGTACAAAAATTAACTGCATGTGAATTCTAAAACAGAGAAAATAAACAATGCGAGAACATAACACATATACATAGAGATTTACCATGGATCAACTAGGACTACCAGTTTGATTTTTCATTATTTTCCTTTCATTGTTACAATTCATATATGTACATGCCGAAGCATCCAATACCATGGACCGAAAACCATCGCATCCAAAACCATGGATCGAAAACCATAGGTAGGTTCGCCCAACCTAATATAGGGTCTAAAAAAATTCTTCCCATGGCACTACCCCAGACACCATAGAGGGGGGGCTACGTGCCCCCTTGAAACCCCCTAGACAGGGGGGGCTACTACCTCCCCTATGACCCCCCCACTTCGTAATCGGTGCAACGAAGGGGGGGTTGTGCCCCCCCTCTAACCCCCTGATTCACTATGTAGGTTGGTTGTGGAAAGAATATAACACAGATAAGCGATTACGAGATGGACAAGGTTATTCTGGATCTGAGGTCTGATGTGATCATTTTTCCTAAACAGACATGGGAGAGAATGGGGAGACCTGCACTGTAGTGTTCTCAGATCCAGCTAAGGATGGTGAACCAACAGAAGATCTTCCCTATGGGATGACTATAAGGATTCACCATAAATTTAGAAGGTGCGAGCATGCTCGCTGATTTTGAAGCAATAGAAATTGCTGATGACAACAATCCATACCCCACGCTCCTTGGAATTAACTTAGCCATTGATATGAATGGATTCATCAAATTGAAGAAAATAATAATGTCGTTTGAGAGGAAATCGCTTCTAGCTATAGTACTATTGGACCTTACGGAAGGACCACGCTATATCAAACTGGTCCATGACTATGAGAAAAGTGATGATGACTTGGATCAGAACTACAAAATAACTGCATGAGATCAAGATTGGATTAACCCAATATCTGATGGTAGGATTGCATGGAATCGGGAAAGTTCTTGTACCTCAGATTCAAATGAATAACTTTATCATTGGAAAAATAGGTTGCATGAAGTATCTATGCTACACTACAACATGATGACTAAATCGTTACACCGTGTGTCATTGGAGGTAAGAAATTTACCCTATTATGATGGTTCAACTGATGTAGATAAGTTTTTGGATGCATTTGAACGAGAAGTCCCCGAGGATCATTGCTTCCAAGAATTGGATTTGGTAGTGCGTGCTATGCCCGCATGATGGTGGGAAACACACAAGGACATCTTCAATGAATGGCGAGATTACAAAAGGATGATGAGGTTGTGATTTGGTCATCCTAAAATTCGCCTCACTAAGAGATAAGATGGGAGAAATGATCTGTGTGATCATTTAGCGAAGTGGACCAAATTTTACGGAATAGAGCCGCAACTGGAGTGGGTACACTTATTTTGTCATACATTGGATACAATCCCTATGAATTGGTACCTGGAAACAGAGCGCCTCCATGGCACCGCAGAGTCAGATATATTAAGGGAAAGATTCTTAATGACCTTCAGTTTTGAAGATGGGTTTGCATGCATTGATGAAGCTCCACAGGCGATTAAGGTAATGATCTTCAGAACTCCACAAGATCCTTTGTAGTTGGTTCAGCCCAATTGGAGCACCTAGCTGTGCCATGCACAAGAATGCTATAATGTGACCGCCGAGGGGGAGGATGAAGATCCAATAAATATCAATATTTTAGAGGCAAAAGGCCATTGCAAAGTTGAAGGTTCGCAAATAGAGAACTCGAACATCACTACGCCATTGAAAACCAGGAAAGTAAAAATTGGTACTGAAGCAGAGCCAAAATTAGTGAATATCGGGGACCACTCAGATGATTCCATAATGGATAAAGTTGCTTAGTTACTCTGTGAGGACTAGGATATTTTTCCTACCAAGTTTTCGGACCTAAAAGGAATCATAGGTGACTTGGGTGCGATGAAAATAACTTTGAAACCAGATGTGAAGCCCATTAAGCAGAGGTCGTATCGCGTTAATCCCAAATACAAGGAAAAGGTCTACTTGGAGTTGGATAAGATGCTTGAGGTAGGCATTATTGAACCTATGGAGGAATTTGATTGGGTGAGCCCGATAGTGGTTCAAGAGAAGAAAAAGAAGGGAGAAATAAGGATTTGCGTAGATCTAAGGAAACTGAATGATGAGATATTGGATTACGTTGGAGGGTAAGAGGCCTACTCATTCATTGATGGATTTTCGTGGTACCATAAGATCCATATCATGCCAGAAGATAGGAGAAAATTAGCCTTCACGACTGAACAAGGTTGTTTTTAGTATATTGTCATGCTGTTTGGACTCAAGAATGTGCCTGTGCTATTCTCTCATGTAGTTATAACAACATTTAAGGAGTTCAACCACAAGTTCTTGGAGGTGTATTTTAATGACTGGACAGTCTTCAGCTTAGTGAAGCGTCATGTAGCAAATCTGTGCCTGATGCTGGATACATGCTATAGATACCTGATCACACTGAACCTGAAGAAGTGTCTATTATGTGTACCCTTTGGGATATTGCTAGGTCATGTGGTGTGCAAGCAAGGGTTGATGGTGGACCCTGTCAAGATTGTAGTGATAATAAATTTGGAGGCCCTGAGAAGTGTCAAACAGCTGCACGCAATGCTCAGACAGATAGGATATTACATAAAGTTCATCAAGGCTTATGCTCAGATTACCTTCCCCATGGAGAAACTACTGAAGAAGGATGCTACATTCTTTTTAGATGAAGAATTCCAACACAGTTTGGATGTATTGAAGGAGAAGATGGTCACCATGCCAATTTTGGTCTTCCCTTCCTGATGGGAGAAGTACTAACACAGGCTGGTGAGGGACAGATAGACCACCCTATAGCCTTCCTGAGTAGGAAATTATCAAAGGCCAAGAAGAATTACTAAACGAAAAAGCATGAAGGATTGTCTATGGTATACATGCTTCAAAATTTCAGGCACTACTTTTTGGGCACACATTTTGAAATGTACATAGAACATTCTGCCTTAAAATACTTGGTCAATAAGCCTATGTTGGGGGGAAAGATCTGCCGATGGTTGCTGCTATTCCAGGAGTATGAATTCGAGGTGATTGTGAAGCTAAGTAGGTTTAATGCATGACCTGACCATTTTTCATGGATTGGGACAGTAGAGGAGCCTACTAATTTGGAGGAAGTGTTGTCTGATTGGCAGCTCTTCGCGGTGTGCATAGTAGATAACCACTTTGCCGATATTATTCACTTTTTTACTACAAGAGGGGTATATGAGTCAATAGAAGAAGGAACTAGTAGTGCACATGATGAATTTCTCAGTGATTCTAGGGCATTTGTATAAGATGGGCACAAATGAGATATTGTGATGGTATGTGCTAGATTTTGAACGAAATAGCATCCTTTCAGAAGATCATAGAGGGGCTAGCAGAGGACATTATGTAGGAAAAGTGACAATGCATAATATTTTGCACACAGGGATGTGGTGGCCTACACTACATAAAGATTCTAAAGCATATTGTAGGGAATATGATGCATGTCAATGAACAGGCAGACAATCACGGAGGGACAAGTTGCCACTGAGTCCTTATGTATCATTGCAGCCATTTAAAAAATGGGCAATTGATTTTTTTGGCCCAATTAAGTCCTTAGGAAAGAAGACAGGAGTGCGCTATATCATCACCACAATGGAGTATCTAACCATATGGGCAGAGGCATAACCAATAAAGGATTGTACAGGGGCTATAGCAGCAAAGTTCTTGTTTGAGTATGTGTTGACCAGATTCGGCTACCCAAAATTGTTGATGAGTGATCAGGGTATGCACTTCCTAAATGAAACGATCAGTGCATTGATTGAAGTGTTCTAGGTTTATCATCAGAAGAGCACACCGTATCATCCTCAAGCTAATGGAATAGTTGAGGCATTTAATAATATATTGGAGAACACACTGATGAATATTGGCAATGCACAACGGAATGGCTGGGATGTGCATGTACGTGTAGTGCTATGGGTGTACATGACTACTTGCAAAAAGCTAACAGGTCAAACACACTTTTAGATTAGTCTATGGCATAGAAGTTGTGATGCCTATGGAATATATCATGCCTATTCTACGCATAGCAGCTTTCATAGGTATGGAAGATCACGAAGCCTTGGAAGAATGGCTCGAGCAACTGATGGAGCATGAAGAAGACATATTCTTGGCTAGATTCCATCAGCAAGTACCAAAGGAGCACAAAAAAGCATGGCATGATCGACACATCAAGCTGTGCACGTTCAAGGTAAGTGATTTAGTCTTATTGTATGATAGCAAGTTCACTAGTTTTCCAGGGAAATTTTAGATGCATTGGCTTGGGCCCTATGTTATCAAAGATATTACAGATGGAGGTGTAGTTCAGCTCACGAAGCTGAATGGAGAACCTTTTCTAGGAAGGGTGAATGGTAGCCGATTGAAGCCATATATAATGGATCCATCTCAATGACTATATGATGACAGGATAGTCTTAGTGCTCTAGGTAGTTACTGGGGATCGCGGGTTTATAAACTACATTGCCCGGGTTGGAGGACTATGTGGTAGATGGGCTACGTGGAAAATGGTGAAGTCACAAGATAAGACTCTGCATGAAGGGAGCTACACTCTGACAGAAGGTACCGCACAACACAGTGGGAGGTGATCGTTGGAGTCACTGTTCTTGATTTGACACCCAGAAGATGGTTAAGAGGAGTGGTCTAGAGAAATTTAAGGCCAAAATCTTTGAAGATCTGCCGCCAAAACAACATTAATGATCGAAATTTTGGGGGAACAGATGGATTTGAATTCAAAAACCCCTATAAATTACACGTGCTGGTCCAACAGAGGACAATTTGCGAACTTAGAGTTTTTGAGATGTGTTGTCTGTTTCTTATGGACAACTCGTTCTTTGAACCAGAAGTTTATCGTTGAAACCATGTTAGGTCTAGGCCCTGCTAAGCCTATGAGCACTGGGGGAGATGTTGTGTTAGAAGGATATGCTCTAGAGGTTGCAAGTGTAGAAACTCTATTGCCTATGCCTACGGTGCCAAGGTCACCGAGGTTGAATCCTATGCCTATTAGAGAAACCCAGAAGCCAAAGAAGGATAAGCAGAAGAAGCCAGTGTCGGTGCACGTTTCACCCCGAAAACATTCTGCAACTCAAAAGCAGAAGAAGGACAAGCAACCCGAGAGGGTTGTTAATTTGGAGGTTGAGGAGGGACAAGGCACCAAGGACATAGATGCTAAGTGAATGGAGCCCTTTATCAAGTTATTTGATTACATCCCTTCGTGCAAAGGGAAGGCAAAGGTCACCAAGGACCCAGATTCTAAAAAATTCTTCATCTCTACGCCCCTGCTATCAAAGAAGGTTCCCTTTGAAGGTCTGCGCCTCACGCAGACCCCCCTGTTGAAGATGGAGGATTGGGACCTAGTAAACCATGAGATGTTCCTGCACCTAGTAGCTACAAATTATATGAAGCATCTTTACTACCTGGATTTAGGTGTCACCGAATTGGAGACGGTCGAATGGATCTTCAGAGTGGATAATTCCGGGTTTTTGAACTTGTTGTGGGTGCCCCACTATCACCACACTACTATCAATACCACTTATGTGTGGCAATTACTTACTCTTGTGCATGATGGGTGCTTATGGATAGGAGGGCCTATACCCATCATTGACATGCTCATCCATAGGATCACACAACTACTGCATCAGGGCTTGAATCCAACCAAGGAGTTTGGTGGAAAGGTAGGAGAAAATTATTTGGCAGACAAGATGAAGAAGGAGTTTGTACTTGTGAAAAAGTCATGTGGATATTCAATAACTTCTATCCATGACCTCACGGTGCATATTTTTACACAAATCCTAGCAGGGAAAGTAATGAGAACGTGTCGCGCAAATGAAGTTCTAGTGCCTGGGGTATCGTTAGCCACACAATGCGTGAAGGGTGTGCAGTTTAACTAGTCGTGGTACCTCTGCAGCAAATTCCTTGCGAACTTTTGCGAGGTCCAAGATGAGACCAAACCATTCCAATATGTGTGGTTGCTACTTTCAATCATGTTGGTCGCATGGGAACTGCTGGAGGAAAACTAGTTTCTTCCACTGAAGGAAGGGTTGTCAAAGGCCACGCAATTCACCTCCTTGTGGGCCACGAAGGACCCTGCACTGGTCATTGAAGAAAAGATATTCTGGGTGTTAATGGAATCTAATCTTCGCATGGCCATCAACTAGTGCCTAAGGAAGTCCCTGAACTTGTATGAGTAGTTGTCATCATATGTCGCATTTAAAGCTGACTTCCAATACATCTACATTTAGGTGCGCAAGGACACACAAAAGAAATGGTACAGTTTACCATACTTGTTCACAGATCATGACATTCAGGAGGTGATCAAGCGCTGGCCAGAAGAGTGTCATGCATTGTCATATTTGGATGTCGAAACCAGTAAGGGTGCGGGTAGCTCGGCTGAGAAGAAGAGTAAGGATGCAACAAACTAGGTTGTGCAAAAGTTGGGCACACAACGGAAGAAGGAAGCCACAGAGAAGGCTTAGATGGAAAAAGAGCACACTACTAAGAAGCAGGCTGAGCAGGAGTAGCACAACTTACAGAGAAGTGGTAAGTCCCATTCGCTCGCGATAGAGGAGGGAGAAAAATCTAAACAGGGCGGTCGAGGAGATGAGGGGTAGAGCACCCCCTTTCAGCTAAGAAAGTGCAGACAGGAGCAGCGGGAGGGTCCCCACAAGAATAAAAAGTTGAACAAAATGCAGGTTGATCCCATGATCTTGAAAGAGGGTGATCTCGATGAGATCAGCGACAAAGTTTGGGATACTACAACTGAATTGTTGCAAAAATTCGAGAAACAGTACATGCAGATGTTGGGGAGTGCCTAGAAGGATCTACTTAAGATGCAGATCCAGACTAGCAGGATACAGGTGGGTGCAGGTCAAGTGAGTGCCACACAAGTGAGCCTTGCATCGGGGACGAGTCATGCTGCAGAATTGGTTAGGACACTGGACCTTCTCACGGTTTCTCTACCAAAAGGGTCCCTACACATGAAGCCAGCTGATGATCGAGTAATATTAAGTACCCTTAAGGAAATCACGCTAAAAATTGCAATGCTCCCCAACGAATTTCTTCATGCGTTGCAGGCAAGAGTAACAAAGGAATTAAGAGCTCGAGAGCAATGCGCTCTCAATTAGATCAACGAGTACAGGGTGAAAAACGAATAGATGTTCACTAAGAAACGAAGGTATTGAAGGAAAAATAAACAATCCATGCACAAAGTTCTAAGCTGGAGGCCATAGTTTCACATCCCAGAGGACACACAGCTGGAAGCTAAGATCTGAAAATTAGCTACAGTGGTACACGAGGCAAAGGTAGAAGTTGAGAGAGTTCAATTCGAACTCAATATGAATATTACAAAGCTCCAACTTAAATTACAGAATACGACTCTCCCTCAAGTCAGATGACAACGGGGAGCCATCATCAAGGAAGGGATGGCCACTTTATGGCATAATCACTGATTGTATGACCTTGTTTAAACAGGTGATGGAGTCAATAATGACTATGCAAGAATACCTAAACCTACAGATCTTGGTTATAGAGATTCTCGAGCTCCAAAATTAGTATGACGAGGTCAGGGAAACTGCGTGCTCAATTGCTACAGTGCAGCAGCTTGCCAAGTTGCAGGAGGGGAAGCATCTCCTTGCACAGGTGGAAGCAACACATAAGAAGGAGGAAATACTTAAGGCGAGGTTGGGACCTTAGTTAGAAGAATCTTACCAATTATCAACCAACATTGAAGAGAAGCTGATGGGTTTACAACAAACACAACAAAAGATCAAGTTGGTCATGGAAGGAATAGCTACAGAGCAACTCATCGAAGAGGTTAAGCAGGAAGCTATGCAGAGTGCTGCCAAGGTTGCAGTTGTTTAGGTCGAGCTAGGGGATCTTCACCACAAGATCACTGCATTAGCTCAGTGACTCGAGGGAAAGTCACGACCTTTTTGTTGGGGGCCTATTGGGATGGGGTCCCCTGGGTTAGTTTTGGGGTTAAAAACCCAAATTTTGATGTAAATTTTGGTAAAAAGGTCTAAAGTGTCCGCAAATTGTGGATGCGGAGCACGTAGATAGTTAGAAGTCAAAAGGGGTTTTAGCCCCTTGGTTATGAAAATTCAAGTTAGTTTTGATATCCACCCATGGTCTGAGGACCATGGGATTGTATGTAAAAAGCTATAAATAGGTGTTTCTTAGGGAGTCTAAGGCAGATAGAGATAGATGCTTATGACTAAGTCGAAGAAAAAAGGTAAGTAAGCAGCAGGTAGATAGAAGGGAAAAGGCTCCATAGCTGAGTGTGCAGAGTACTAGAGTAGAGTCCATAGCTGAGTGCGTGGACTCCTGTAGCTGAGTGCGCAGGGAAGGTTTGTGTCTGTAACCACATATTGAAGATCAATGAAGAAGAAAGTTGAATAAATTCATGTGCTTATATGTTTACTTCTATAATTTATGTTTCCGATATATGCTGTGATGAAATAATGATGTATTGATGCGTGACTCTATTGGATAAGTCTTGCTAACTATACGCAATGCATGTTAAGTATTTATGTGAAGATTATAATACATTCTATTATGTTTATTGAATACTTAAGTAGATATGTGGGAACTTAGATCTAGGGTTGCTTTATGGTGTGCGTAAGAGAATGATTCATTTGTTAAGGGTCCGCAAAGGCCTATTGTAGACCTGCACGAAGGTCTAGAATCCATTTACGTGAAGTTGGAGTACTGAGCCTTAGGGCCTTATAGATCTGTGTGAAGGCATATCTAGGGAAATAAAATACATCACACTGATCTCTGGATGTGGAAACTTGTCTCCAACATCCCCCCATACTTCTTCGGGTGAGACTTCAGTCTGCACTACATGGGTTTATGTCGATAGGGCTAGTTGTGTAGGGTTTTGTTTGGTGCAATTAACTTTGAACCTGGGTCAGAACCCCCTAAGCCAACACTCAAGATGATCAGAGTGCAAAGTATTCCCCTGTCAAGTGTTATCCTCAGAGTTGAATGGATAAGATATCCAATTTCCATGTCTAAGAGTAAAAAGATGGGCCCTATTTCAATTTTCTCTCTAAATATGATCAATGTAAATGGTAGGGATAGGTCCACACCACCTAGTTCCAATCCTGAAAAGTTGGTATTGATAATTGTGATCTATAGTATATTTTTTTTGCAACAATCGTATATACATGATAAATTCATCATTTCTCAGATTATAGATATTCCTCGAACATTTGTGCCCATAGTATTTTTCTCAGTTTACTCCTCCAATCAAAAGAATAAGTTTTGGTTAGATCTCATGATACCCTAGAGGCCATTCATTACATATGTAGGTTAGTTGAAACTTGTGAGCAATATATTGAAACTAGGCTTAACCAATATCGTATTCTTTACTGTCTTATCCAGATTCCAAGATTCATATTTCCATGGATCAAACCTGGTTTGGATCAATCTGCATCTAGATCCAACAAGGATGCATTTCTTGTTTGGAAACACCCAAGGATTCACTCAGGATATGTATCCAACATGCTGGATATGCCACTCACATAGATCATCAAAAACTATGGGGCCCTGAAACCCTAACAAGAAAATTTGGTAAATACAAAATAAAATATTGACACATCCAAAGTTTCAAACATTTACAAAATATTAATACAACTAGTTACTACATCAAATGTAAGATATTAAAGTACTCAAAAATCAATGCACATTAAATAGAGGTTCAACAGTTAGAACCATAAACTGTTGTTTTCCAATTGAATAATTTATGTCATCAAAATTATAATGTATAATTTTGAACACCAATCAATGTTTCCATCTTGCTATAGAAGAGTTATATGTAGCAGATGGTGCAGTAACAACAATAGATGGACTTGGACAAGGGGGAAAACTCCAACACTGAATTATTATTCCATTTCCTTCGATGATTGAGCCATCACTTCTATGGTATAAATCAAAATGAATAAGAATGTTGCAGTTGGAGAAATGATGTGTCTAAAAAGTTAGAATTTCTTCAAATCAATGAGAATCCCTTCTAATATGGTTTTTCTCCTACACCTGCTCAATGTTAGAGACCTTTCATGTTGTCAAAAGTGAAAAAAAGAGGCAAATCACTTTTGGCTGCCATATTGTGGCCTACACACAAGATACAGGCATGCACTGCCTTGACATTCATCCTGTTTCTTAGATGACAACCTTACTAGAACCTAAGTCACCTAGTTTGAGTTCATGTTTAAGTTTGGCAATAGTTAAGTTCGAGAATGCAAAATAATGAGATAAAAATTGACATTAAAATCATGAATATAAATTGAAATTTTGAAATTTTATAATTACATATAATAAAACTCCAGGTGCTCATTAAAAATGTAAGATAAAAAACGAAAATTACATGCCAACATTAAACATATATATTTATAAAGACAATATATTGTTCAAAATTTAAAAACATGTAAGATATCCAAAGTTGAGCTTGAAATACAGATTGAAATTTAGTTAGGGTTAAAGTTCAAAAAATTTTGAATTTTAAGCTTCAAATTCAACAAAAATGCGACTCTGGCTAGAAAACATTAATTGTTGAACTATATATCAAATAGTAGCAGTATCATACACTCAAGAGAAGTTATACAATTCCTTAATAACAATTGAACCATGAATATCTAATGGCAACAATGGAAATATTATGTATCATTTTTGGTACTTGAGTCGAGAAAGAGGCTTAAGTGTTAATTAAGCCCGAGGAGGCCAATATGATTTTCAAGAAAAAAGATAGATTTGAGATTTGTATCCAGTTATATCTCGAAAGCTTAAACAATCCCCAATTTTGAACTTTGAACATTTGAAAATAATGAAGAGAACAAGATGTGCAATATTTTCAAGTAGAACATGTTGACACAGCTATGATTTATTATGACAATCAAATAGTATTGAAGTTGGCAATAAATCTAGTGTTTCATGAAAGTACAAAGCATGTGGAGCTACATTGTCACTATAAATGAAAGCTTGTACAAAATCAAGACATCGAGATGTAATATCAAATAACACAGCTAGATAATGTAAACATATTGACCAAGCCATTTGGTCCAGTAAGTTTGTTAAATTTAGAAATAAGCTTGTTGTGTCTGTAGAATGATCATTATTACCCCTCATATAACACAAGGCATTTGATCCAGTTGAAGACTCTGGTAGGCATGATATGTTTCTAGTATTATGATTTTAAGCCATATCTTGATACCAGATGCATGGATATCAATGACTATCAGTTTGTAGTTTTCCTCACATGAGCCAATACAAAACAATATTATTGATGGGCTATCATGATATATTGAGGGGGGATTTAGCTTGTTCCCACACTTTCCTCAACACTTCTCCTATTCCTTTGTTGACCACCCTCTTGGGTGGGTGATAAGGTGTCTTGAGTAGAAGTTTTGGTTAGCATATGTTTGTTTATAATCCCCCCTTTATAGCAAGTTCCTTTGGAGATTATATGCAGTGGATTATTATTGATGTACTCTTGTTAGAAGATGTGTACTATCTTAATCATTTGACTATCTAGCAGGATAATTCATTATTCATGTTGAGTTCTCTAGACATGCACACATTATTATGGTGATCTAATCTTCCAAAACACTACATTTATGTTTGGTTCATGATATATTGGCTTGATGAGATAGCAATATAGTGGAGATGTGATGGTGACGGGCTCCAAAATGTTGGATATTACTGCATACAGGAAGAGGGTGGCCTCATAGTTCGTAGGATAACTAAAGACAACATTCGGTTCATATTTTTTGATATCATGCTAAGATGATATTCAATGCGATTGAAATTAACACTAGTCACTAGGGCTATAATATACGCACTTTTATTGAATTTTCCAAAGTTCCTGGTGGTAAAAATCACATAAATAGTGCTTGTTGCCATAGGCAATGGTGAGCTCCAGTATTGTTGCAATAATGCTACAACTCCTGGGGCTTCCTGTCTCTCATTTTATCAACCCGGTAGTTCGTACAAACTTGGAAGCGATGGTGCTATATGCACAAGTACTAGCTCTTGTCGCAGCTGTCACTTGGTCAGCTGGCACAAGTCCGCTAGGGCTCAAGCCAACTTCTATAGGCTCTCAGAAGAAGCTTGCTAATTGATGGACGAAAGCTATTCTCAAAGGAAAACTACTCTACTTGACAAAATGGACTGAAAGCAAATCAAAGCATGTAAACCTAGGAAACCCTAATTTAACTAGTCTAACCTCTACAATGCAAAAAATGTGAATGAAACTTCTACCAATGCTGCTGTTACCTCTAATAAGTGAAAATGCATGGATCTAAACTACTTGCATCATGAAAGATATGTTTTTGTATTTTTCCTTTAAGTGTGTGGAATGATTGTGATCTTGTGCTAACTAGGGTTTGGTTGTGCAGATGGGATGGAGAAGGAAGGAAAGCGTGGGACAGGTTGGGGAGGCTAGGAGAGGTCCCTAGGGATCCTTAGCATCCATCCACAGAGGTTCCTCACATTCAGAAGCTCGGCAACCGAGTCAGTGGTCTCCTACAGGAAGTCTGCAGGGGATCCTATAGGATACTCTGGTTTCTACAAGATGTCTACCAACAGCTACAGGATGACCCACCGTGAGTGTTTGGCGTGATCGAGGGGTGATGAAATGGTAGGGGGAGATGTGTAAGGTAGGAATGAGGCTGGTGATGGCTGTAGAAGTGGAGGAATAGGATAGGGAGTGAATGTAGGGAGTAGGTTGGAAGATAGAGGGCTAGGTCAACGAAAGGGCTAGAGAATGGAAGTACGTGAGGAGTGAAAGACTTTGGGAGATAACAGAGCGGAGCAGAGGTCAAAGATGTGTTTGCATGCGTGATCAAGATGGAGGACGAAGTAATGGAACGAGAGAAAGCAGTGTAAATGGAACAAATGCTTGTGACTATCACCAAACCGAAAATGCATTAACTTAGACTACCTGTGCTTATAAATTCAATGAACAACAATCTAAACGCGAAGGAGAATGTGCATGAAGCTGTGGTAAAGGAGTGTGGTGCAGGTGTGAATCATGTGGAAGCATCTAACATAACGTGACTGTGTTTGCAGCAATCATGGAATAAAGAAATGCGTATTTTTGGTGGTTAGTCATGGACTGCACTCCAATCCCAGATGAGATGGCAGTGAGCCTTAACAACCTTTTTGTTGGAGCTCCAATAGATTTTATCTATCCTCTTCTAACCTAAGCAACTGTAAACCAATTCACCATAAGCAAATCCTATACTAAATTAGCAACCTGTAATTCGAATTGCATGTGAAAAGGAAAACTCAAAGCGCTGAAACGAAATGGAAACAACACTACAGCAGAGGGGATCTATGGCTCTCAGGTTGGGCCCTAACCTGAGAGCTATAGTCTCCTTAAGAAAACTCAGAGCTAGATCAAAATCTGCCTTCTTTATTCATAATCTGATGTTATGCCAAATTGGCTTACAAAAAGGAACAAAAACTGAGCTCTAGCTCGTACTTTCCAATTACAAGAGTAATGCCAAGGTTCAAAAAGCTTCTCTACAAGGCTACGGCCTCAGTATTTATGCAAAAATGACTATCCAATAGGTGTCCTTGATTTTAGGAGCTCGGCTGTCCAACTAGAGTTCAACTGCAGATCCTGTAGGACGGTCATAACTGGTGTTCCTGTAGAGCAGTTTATAACTGTTGTTCCTGTAGAACAGCTGGCTGCTTCTAAGCTCGGAGGGAAGATGGATTGGGGCTCAGAGTTCTTGGTGGGAATCACGAGGAATGTCCCCAAGACCGTGGACATCCTCTCCTAAAAACCAGCAGTGCCACCTCATTGCCTCCTTGTCTCCTTTTCACGTGGTCTTTTCTCCCTTTTAATGCAAAAAACCTGAAATCATAATGCATTAGTCACGTAGATAAAGTGTCTACCCTTATTCCTACAAACAACACGAATAAACTAAGAAATGCATGCATAAGCAGTAAAAAGTGAATGGTTTGAGCAAATAGAATAGGCCAAAATGAGCCCGAATTGTACCAAAATTGGGGCTCATCATCACCCCCCAGCTGAACCATTTGCTCATCCTTGAGCAACCTTGCCCTGGCTCCTCGTCTTTGGTCGAGAACTAGAGCCCGGAGCATGCTTTTCCTTCCCTGATTTTGGTGGTGCTGCCTTCTCTGCTGAGGGTGGCGCTTCTTCTTTTCTCGTTTTTGGTGGCCCTGCCTTTGCTGCCCTTGGTGGTGACGAAGGTGATGCTTCCTTCCCCTTTCCTATTTCCTTGAGCCTGGCTTCGGAAGGCGACTGGCCTATCCTTCGTGTCCAGGAAGTTATTTTTGGGCTCCCCTTTTCGGGGGTGGCTGATGTTTTAGAAGGGGTTCTTGCACTGGGTGAAGTAGGGACGTCCCCTGAAGTGGTTTGGCTGCTGGGTGGAGGCTGTGGCTTGCCCGTGGTCATCCTCTTGCTTCTCCTGGCTTCAGATTGTAGAGGGGTCTCCCTCTCTCTTTTCTCCTTCGGTTTCGGAGGTGTACTGAGGGCAGCCAGCGCTGCTGTAGCCTTCTTTTCGAGAATGCCAGCCCTCTCTTTTTTGCGTTTTGCTCTCTCAGAGCTCCTTGTAGAGGGTCCCTCCTTTTCAGATTTTGGGCTTCCTGTGGAAGCCTGTGGTTGCACTTTTGGGCTTCCTGTAGAAGCCTTTTCTCCAACGATTTTCGGGCTTCCTGTAGAAGCCTGTTCTCCAACGATTTTCGGGCTTCCTGTAGAAGCCTTGGTCTTTGCTTTTGGGCTTCCTGTAGAAGCCTGCTTTTCAATGATTTTTGGGCTTCCTATAGAAGCCTGATTTTGTGTTGTCGGGCTTCCTGTAGAAGCCTCTTTTTGCTTCCCTGTAGACACAGGGGTCTTCACTTCCGCTTGCTTGCCTGCTTGAACTTTGCTTTTTGCTTTGGGTGTAGGTGCTGTTGAGGTGCTTGGGCTGACGTGGGCCACCTCTGCTTTGTCCATTCTGCTCTTCATCCTCTTTTCCCTTGCTGACGGGGTAGGTGTGCCACCTTTTTCTTGGCCTTTCTTTTCCTCATGCTCCTTCCTTTGTTCTTCGGCCACTGCTTCGTGTTCCTCACTGCTAGAGGAACCTGTTTCTTCGACCAGCATTTTAATATCCCCGTCTTTGGTCAGATTGCGAAAGGATTCCCATGAGAGGGGTACCTTATATGAGTGCAATGCGTCCTCCACAAGTAGTTTTATTAACCCATGATGGGCTATCTGATCAGGGATGCCCTGTCTTAGCTTTGTAGCACACTCCATTAGGGACTGCAGTAAAAAGTAAGGAATGCTCAGTCTCTGTTCTGCGGGAAGATCAAGCCGATGTCTTAGCTCACTGAGCAGCCGGAAGTGATATGCATATATGATGCTATAACGCCCCTCACAAGTGATATATTTCATAATGTGCAAACTGACTTCGTTCCATGGTGGTGACAGGCTGGTCCTCCTCACCCCGTTTTTATCCTCAGATAATTCTTCCTCAGGTGGGAAGAACTCCTTCTTGGCTTGCTGACTCAGCTTTCTCTCGTCTTTGTCCCACGGCAGGC
The DNA here is from genome assembly GCA_031772625.1 of Pinus tabuliformis. Lineage (NCBI taxonomy): Eukaryota > Viridiplantae > Streptophyta > Pinopsida > Pinales > Pinaceae > Pinus > Pinus tabuliformis. The sequence goes on from CM062816.1 coordinate 2,029,811,243, forward strand.
CCATAGGAAGTTCTCTGATTCGACTGATGTGTTCTGGGGTGAGTTTGAGGCTTAGACCTCTGAAGGTTACTGTGGCCAGTGTCTGGGACTTAGGCTGCAGAGCCTGCAAGAATTCCTCAGCTACTTCATCATCGTAGCCCTGTAGCTTATCACAAAAAGGCATCCATTGTGCTCTGGTGAAGAGCTCAACCACTGCCGGGTTTCTCCTTAATGTATTTGAATCAGTGGGCTCTCGTCTTATAAACCCACCCGGCATGATGGACACGGGGGTTTTGACTAAAGGTGACAAATGCAAAGGAGATTCGGTCTATTCCAGGCAGAGCATGCATACAATTCACAAAACACAGTCTAATGATACTGCTATCCTGTAGAAGCGATAGTATAGGCACAACAATCCGATATTTTTATGACCAGACTGTGAATAATGATCTTGCCACCTTTGAAAGCCAATTGCGGAAGGGGTTTCAGGGTTACCTTTTTTCTGCCACCTTTTCTTACGTGAGGAATTCCTCTTCCTGTAGAACCGCGTTCCTGTAGAGACTGCTTCCTGTAGGACTGCGTTCCTGTAGAAGCCACGCGCAATTCTCGGGGAGGACTGTAGTTGGCCGCGCTCACTGTGTGCTTGACCAGCGTTCTGGTAGCCAACAACTCGGCGTATCAAAATGCAGAAGAAATCAGAATGGCTTAGCCGAGTTGAAGTGTTGGATGATAAATGCGTGCGGTTGATTTAGCCGATTGGATTTTGAACCGGCGCAATCCATGGCGCGGGGGATGAGCTGTCCCCGTGGACCGTTGGGCGACGTCATCCATCCTCCGCCTGCGTTCTCACTCACTGCTGCATTCATTTCCTCAGATTTGCCGCCGCCTTTCCTGTTAAACTCATGCTTCTGACGAGAGTGCTCCCACGTGCATGCCGTTCATTCTCTTTGTCATGTCCGCCACCCAATCACCCAATTACACTTTAACTAACCGACGTGGCCAGTCGACTGGCCATACGGCCGCTCAACCATTCAATTTTACGCTTTGCAAACAAATTCAAAGTTAGATTCATGCGATTTGATGGAATGAAGGGGAAGACACTTACCTGCATGCGGCTGCACACGATTTTTCGGTTTTTGGACGACGGGGAGTGGATCTACCTGCTGCATGCGGTGTACACAGACCCGGAAGCTCGTGGTAACCGGATGCCAACGCTGGAGTGGACGGATTTGCTTGCATGCGCCCGCGTTTCATCTCAGATGACGGTGCTGTGAATGGCATCCACTTGAGCAGGTTGAACTATTACAGGATCCCCGCAAGGGGTCTCGTAACAGTCCTTTCTCCTTGGGTGCATGCTGCACGATGGCGGTTCTGATCACGATCCCGGAGCTCTTGATGCCTGTGGTATGAGATCCCATCATTTTTCTATTTGGAAATGGCTTTCTCACGAGAACTCATCAATTTCCTTTGTTTTTTCAGGGACTTGGCCGCATGTCGACACAGGTGGTGGAGCATGGTGACAGCAACGTGCAAGGATGCTTAACAGAGGCTTGCATGCATCCAAACCAAGCCATGGTCGCGAAATCTCCTTTTACGACGAATTCTGGCCGCCCAAAACTCCTACAGGAAGTTTCCTGTAGACACAGAGCTTCCTGTAGAAAGTTTGGCCTTCCTGTAGAGAGTCTGCACTTTCCTGTAGAGAATCCGCGCCTTCCTGTAGAAAAACTGTGCCTTCCTGTAGAAAGACAGCAGTTTCCTGTAGAAGATTCAAACCATGATAAAATTGCAAATACCTTGAAAAACATAAGCATTCTTGGAGGAGGAGCTTGTGAGGTGTCCTGGCTGCATGAGAAGGACCTTTGACTTTGACTTGAGAGGCTTCCTCTCCTCCATAGAACACCTGCAATCTGCATGCAAATTTCACATAATAGCTTATTGATCTTGTTTTTTTCTCTTTTTTCTTTTTTTTTTTTTTTTTTTTTTTTTTTTTTTTTTTGAAAGATAGCAGGGGCGCCTCAATGAGGTTTTCACCCTTACCACCTGCCTTAAGCGCCTCAGAGAGGTTTTCACTCAAGGATCTTTATTTCTTTTTTCTCTTTTTTTGAAAGATAGCAGGGGCGCCTCAGATGAGGTTTTCACCCCTACCACCTGCCTTGGGCGCCTCAGGAAGGTTTTCACCCAAGGATCTTTATTATTTTTTCCTCTTTTTTTTTTTTTTAGATTCTTCAGGGTGTGCCCAAAGCAGGGGCAGGACCCTTCTCTATGACCAATACTGCTTTCTCCATAGTTTTGATGAACTCTTGTCTGGAGGGAGGCCTCCTGTAGATCTTCAATCGATGCCTGTTGACAAGCATGGGGATGGCTTCCTCATCAATGGTCCGGATAAGAACAGATCCATTGTCATGACATTTTTCCACTGAATATGGCCCTAACCATCTGGTTCTCAGCTTCCCCTTGAAATCTTTGTATCTGGAATCATACAACAAAGCCCAATCTCCCGGCTGAAATTGCTTGTCATGGAGATGCTGGTCATGCCACACCTTCCTCTGAAGTTGAACCACTTCTGAGTGAAGGAGGGCCTGCATGTGGTGCTCATCCAATCCATTCAGCTGTAATAGCCTTTCTTGTTGTGCATGGCTGAGATCTAGATTCAGCTGAGCTTCCATCCTCAAAGTGTTATACTCAAACTCAATGGACAACAAAGCTTTCTTCCCATAGACCAGCTCATAAGGTGTGAAGCCGGTGGTGGTCTTCCAAGTGGTGTTGTAAGCCCATGTGGCTTCAACCAGGCGATCTGCCTAGTCCTTTCTACTGCTGCTCACCACTTTAGTCAAGATCCCTTCTAATGCTCTATTGGTGACTTCCACCTGCCCATTTGCTTGAGGATGATAGGGAGTGGAAGTTCTATTCTTGATCTTGTGATGAGCTAGGAGATCTTCAACCAGGTGGGAGGTGAACTGGCTCCCTTGATCGGTGACCAGCTCTCTTGGATAGCCAAACTTATAGAAGATGTTCTCTCTTAGGAACTCGGCCACTTTTTCTTCTGTTGCTGCTTTGATTGCTTTGGTCTCTACCCACTTCGTCAGGTAGTCAGTGCACACAATGATGTAGGATCTTTGCCTCAAAGAGGGATTGATTGGACCCACAAAGTCCATGCCCCACTTCTCAAATGGCTCAAGAGTCACTTGAGGTTGGAGAGGCATCTCATCCCTTTGGGTCGGTTTCCCCATTCTTTGGCATTGGTCACACTGGCTGACATATCTTCTGACATCTTGATGAAGTGTGGGCCAATAGTAGCCTGCCTGCAGGATCTTGAAGGCAGTTCTCTTTGCTGCAAAATGTCCTCCACAAGGCCCATCATGACAGGTGAGGAGGATGTCAAAGACTTCCTCCTCCCTTACACAACGCCTTAAGATCTGATCGGGGCCAAGCTTGAACAGATTGCCCCCAATCCATGTAAATGAGGCACTCTTTCTGATGATTTTGCTCTTCTCTTTTGAAGAGAGGTGCGGAGGGAACTGAGCTAAAACAAGGTAGTTTGCTATATCAGCAAACCATGGAGAGAGTACTGAGATAGCAAACAGATGCTCATCAGGCATCTGGTCATCCACCGTCCCATCTTCATCTGCAGACAAATCCAATCTAGACAAGAAGTCAGCAACAACATTTTCTCTCCCTAGTTTATCAACAATGGTTAGATCAAACTGCTGCAATAAAAGTAACCATCTAATAATACGAGCATTCACATCTGGTTTATTCATCAAATATCTAATAGCAGCATGGTCAGTATGTACAAAAGTCTGGTAACCAGTAATATAATGTCGGAACTTGTTCAGTGCATGGACCACAGCTAAGAATTCCTTCTCGGTTACAGTGTAATTCAGCTCTGCTTTGGACAAGTTTTTGCTAACGAAGTAAATGGCATATGGAAGTTTTTGCTCAACTTGTCCTAAGGCTGCACCTATGGCTTTGTTCGAGGTATCAGTGTGGATGTGGAAAGGTAGGGCCCAGTTTAGACCTCTCAGGATTGGAGCTGACACTAACTTGTCTTTTAATTCATTCAAACTCTTCTGACAATCGTCAGTCCAATTAAACTCCACATCTTTTGCCAACAGACCGAACAATGGCGAGGCTAGCTTGCTGAAATCTTTAATGAATCTTCGGTAATATCCTACTAATCCCAAGAAACTCCTAACATCCCTTACCTTTTGTGGAGGTGGAACCTTTTTGATTAGAGCGATTTTGTTAGGATCCACCTGTAACCCTTGGTGAGAGATGGTATGGCCTAGCACAGTCCCTTCAGTCATTAGGAATTCACATTTTTCAGGGCTAAGGGACAAGTTCATCTCGATGCACTTGGTTAGGACCTTTCCCAAGTTGGACAATGCTTCCTGGAAGTTAGCCCCATAAGGAGTAAAGTCATCCATATAGATTTCTACTGCATCATGGACCAACTCTGAGAAGATGCTCAAGACAGCTCTCTGGAAGGTAGCAGGAGCATTGCATAGCCCAAAGGGAAGGACACGGTAGGCAAAGGTACCCCAAGGACAAGTGAAGGTGGTCTTATCTTGGTCTTCCGGGCTGATTTGAATCTGGTTGTACCTACTAAACCCATCCAGGAAAGAGAAGAACTTCTTTCCTGCCAGTCCATCCAACACTTGATCTATGAAAGGCAGAGGGAAATGGTCTTTCTTAGTAGCTTTGTTCAGCTCTCGGTAGTCTACACAGATTCTCCATTTCCCATTTTTCTTGGGAACCAAGACCAAAGGGGACACCCATTCACTATCTGAGATGGGGTAGATGAATCCAGCATCCAACAGTTTCTGCAATTCTTCCTTGACAATGTCCTTAAGGGCTGGATTCATTCTCCTCTGGGGTTGCCTAACTGGTTTACAATCCTCTTTGATGTATATATGATGGGTACAGACCGAGGGATGGACTCCTTTCATCTCCTTATAGCTCCAAGCAAAAGCATCTAAGTGGCTGGCCAATAGGCTACACAACTCCTTCTCCTGGGAAGGAGATAGGGAGGAGCTAATCTTTAATGCTCTCTCAGGGCCGAACTCCACACTTTTGACTCTGGGAGTGACAGGGCTGGTTGTACAAAGGTCCACTAAGGTGCTAGCTTGGGCATCCTCCACCAACTTCTCTAAAGATAGTGCATTGGAAGGTGGATTCTGGATCAGGGTCTCAATCAAATCATCCTCGGTAGGAGGGTCTTTTCTAGTGGTATCTAGGGTGCATAGAGGTGCAGAGTACACCTCGTCTTCCTCTCCTTCCTCCAACCAGAGTGGTAAATCATGCTCTAAAGAAGGTTGGGCAGGAGGGTATAGGACTAGCTGCTTGGACATGGGACCATTTTTGATGGTCATGTTTCCTGCCCGACAACTTATGTAAGCATCTGCAGTAGCTAACCAAGGCCTTCCCAAGATGAGAGGATATCCAGTAAGCTTGGCCTTTGGTTGTAGAACCAGGAAGTCTGCAGGGTATTCCCAAGAATCGATAGAGACCAAGACATCCTCCACAATCCCTTCGGGAGTCACGATGGAGCGATCTGCTAATTGCAGTACTGTCGAGGTCTTCCTCAAGGAACCCTGAAGATTGAGTTTAAGCATGGTATCCCTGGTCATCACATTGATGGCCGCCCCCAGATCAATCAAGGTGTGGGGGATAATGGTGCCATTGATGTGAACATCTACTACAGGACTTCCAGGATCTAGGTACTTTGGGTAGATGACTTGTCCTAGCATAAGGTCAGACAGTTGTCCTATGACATTGATAGTTGAGGCATCTTTCTTCCGTCTGCCTGGGTGTTTGAAACACTTCTCCTTAACCAGCTTGTTATATATTGGCACATCCTTGATGGCTTGGAGAAGTGGGATTTTTACACACAACTGCTTGAGCTCACCCAAAAGCTCATCTTCTTCTGGGTTAGGTTGTGTGGTGGCTGTTAGTCTCTCAGGAAAGGGTGGAATAGGCTTTGGTTCACTCTCCTGATGGTTTTCCTCATCCTCTGGGGGAGGAGGTTGGCGATCTGGAAGAGTCTTTCCAGATCTAAGATTGATCTCCTGGATCTCCACAGCATAGGTAGGGCATGAGGTCTCCCCAGTATATACCTGTTGAGCCTGTCTATTGTTGGGGTTCGGGTTCGGTTGAGCAGGCATCTGAGGTTGCCTTGGAGGAGCAGGAGGTAAAGGCTGAGGTTGAACTGGTGGTGGAGGAAAAATGGCAGGAGGAGTGTTGTATTGGGGCCTCCACCCCGGCTGAGGTGCATTCCATTGAGGCTGTGGCTGGGGATGTGAGTGATATGGATGAGAAGTAGGTTGAGTGGGGTACTGAGGTGGATAAGACCATGGAGGAGGCATGGACCATGAAGGATGAGCAGGGGGACCCCAGGAAGGCATAGGAGTTGACTGGTTGGGGTTGTAATAGGCTTGAGATGCCCCTTGCATCCCCTGCTGATAAGGTCTAGATCCTTGAGGCCTCCTTTGGTTGATGAAGTAGAGAGGTTCAGTGGGGGCTTCGGTTCCTTGGTACATGGCTTTAAACCCAGGTAAGGTTGGACACTGATTTGTTGGGTGGTCCTCCTCACAAACGAAACACACTTCAACCGAATGCAATGGACATTCGTTCTTAGGGTGTCTTCTGGTGCACCTAGGACAGAAGACAGCCAAGGCTCTCTCAGCTTCTTCTTTCTTCTGCTGGATCCTGAATGTGTCCAGCTGCATGGAAATGGTCTGTCTCACCTCACTCTTAAGATCTTCTAATTGGTTTGTAAACTCATGTTTGGAGAAAGGGACACCAGTGGAGAGGAGATTTCCTCTACCTCGTTTTCTAGCTGCCCTGGAATGATTTCGAAACACAGTCTTGATGTCCTCATAAGGCAGTTGGTAAATGTCCCCCCAGCTAACATGTGAAGGGTGTCTAAGAGATCTTCAGGGACTCCTCGGAGTAGAACCAACTTGAGGGATTCAGGGTCAAGTGTGCACCTGGCCTGTTTATAGCTAAATTGGAACCTCTCCTCATAATCCTCTAAAGACTCATCATTCCCCATGGTCATTCGAAAGATCTCTCCCTTGGTTTCCTTGGACCTACAATAATCCCTATACTTGGTATTGAAGGCTTGCTGCATCTGAGCCCAAGTAGCGATGCTATTCCTAGGTAATCCCATGAACCAGCGTAGTGCTGCATCCTTAAGAGTGGAAGGGAAAAGCTTCAGCTTTTGCTCATCTTTAGTATAGTCATAGGTTCTACAAAGGACAAAAACTCAAACAAGAAGGTATCAGGATCCTCAGTGGTCAGTCCATGGAAGTGAGGCAAGGCGGAGGGGCTAATGTTTTTCATTTTCATATCTCCATTGGTCTCTCGGATGGGGAAAGCTCCTTCTATTCTCTCATCTTCTCTCCTATTATCAGCCATGGCTTCAGATGGAGTGGTTTCTAACTCTTCTTCTTCTATAGGGTCTTGGTATATCTCAGGATGTTCACCTATAGGTTCCTCTGGGTCACTGTCACCAAAGAAGAGAGAAGGGTGACTTTGTGATGCGGTGGGGGTGTTGGGTAGGAATTTGCCTGATTTATCTCGGTTCCTACGAGGCATGAAATGGAAAGGACTTTTCTTTTTTGAGTGCTTTTGCTTTTTCTTTGGTACCTGCAAAACTGAAACAAAGTGATCTACAACTAACTATATTGCTCAAATGAAATTGCGGAATCGGAAAGTTAATCTAGGAAAGCAAGAAATGTTAATCTAGGAAAGCAGGAAATGCTAATCTATGAAAGCAGGAAATGCTAATCTAGGAAAGCAGGAAATGCTAATCTAGGAAAGCAGGAAATGCTAATCTAGGAAAGCAGGAAATGCTAAGCTACTTTTGCAGAATGGAAATGAAATAAACTACTGAGCAGAAGTAAGAGTACGAAAGTAGAAGAAAAGCAACAATTACTAATACTCTGACGCTTCCCCGGCAACGACGCCAAAAAGATGGTGAGCTCCAGTATTGTAGCAATAATGCTACAACTCCTGGGGCTTCCTGTCTCTCATTTTATCAACCCGGTAGTTCGTACAAACTTGGAAGCGACGGTGCTATATGCACAAGTACTAGCTCTTGTCGCAGCTGTCACTTGGTCAGCTGGCACAAATCCGCTAGGGCTCAAGCCAACTTCTATAGGCTCTCAGAAGAAGCTTTCTAATTGATGGACGAAAGCTATTCTCAAAGGAAAACTACTCTACTTGACAAAATGGACTGAAAGCAAATCAAAGCATGTAAACCTAGGAAACCCTAATTTAACTAGTCTAACCTCTACAATGCAAAAAATGTGAATGAAACTTCTACCAATGCTGCTATTACCTCTAATAAGTGCAAATGCATGGATCTAAACTACTTGCATCATGAAAGATATGTTTTTGTATTTTTCCTTTAAGTGTGTGGAATGATTGTGATCTTGTGCTAACTAGGGTTTGGTTGTGCAGATGGGATGGAGAGGGAAGGAAAGCGTGGGACAGGTTGGGGAGGCTAGGAGAGGTCCCTAGGGATCCTTAGCATCCATCCACAGAGGTTCCTCACATTCAGAAGCTCGGCAACCGAGTGAGTGGTCTCCTACAGGAAGTCTGCAGGGGATCCTACAAGATACTCTGGTTTCTACAGGATGTCTACCAACAGCTACAGGATGACCTACCGTGAGTGTTTGGCGTGATGGAGGTGTGATGAAATGGTAGGGGGAGATGTGTAAGGTAGGAATGAGGCTGGTGATGGATGTAGAAGTGGAGGAATAGGATAGGGAGTGAATGTAGGGAGTAGGTTGGAAGATAGAGGGCTAGGTCAACGAAAGGGCTAGAGAATGGAAGTACGTGAGGAGTGAAAGACTTTGGGAGATAACAGAGTGGAGCAGAGGTCAAAGATGTGTTTGCATGCGTGATCAAGATGGAGGACGAAGTAATGGAATGAGAGAAAGCAGTGTAAATGGAACAAATGCTTGTGACTATCACCAAACCGAAAATGCATTAACTTAGACTACCTGTGCTTATAAATTCAATGAACAGCAATCTAAACGCGAAGGAGAATGTGCATGAAGCTGTGGTAAAGGAGTGTGGTGCAGGTGTGAATCATGTGGAAGCATCTAACATAACGTGACTGTGTTTGCAGCAATCATGGAATAAAGAAATGCGTATTTTTGGTGGTTAGTCATGGACTGCACTCCAATCCCAGATGAGATGGCAGTGAGCCTTAACAACCTTTTTGTTGGAGCTCCAATAGATTGTATCTATCCTCTTCTAACCTAAGCAACTGTAAACCAATTCACCATAAGCAAATCCTATCTAAACTCATGAAAACAACTAAATTAGCAACCTGTACTTCGAATTGCATGTGAAAAGGAAAACTCAAAGTGCTGAAACGAAATGGAAACAACACTACAGCAGAGGGGATCTATGGCTCTCAGGTTGGGCCCTAACCTGAGAGCTATAGTCTCCTTAAGAAAACTCAGAGCTAGATCAAAATCTGCCTTCTTTATTCATAATATGATGTTATGCCAAATTGGCTTACAAAAAGGAACAAAAACTGAGCTCTAGCTCGTACTTTCCAATTACAAGAGTAATGCCAAGGTTCAAAAAGCTTCTCTACAAGGCTACGGCCTCAGTATTTATGCAAAAACGACTATCCAACAGGTGTCCTTGATTTTAGGAGCTCGGCTATCCAACTAGAGTTCAACTGCAGATCCTGTAGGACGGTCATAACTGTTGTTCCTGTAGAGCAGTTTATAACTGTTGTTCCTGTAGAACAGCTGGCTGCTTCTAAGCTCGGAGGGAAGATGGATTGGAGCTCGGAGTTCTTGGTGGGAATCACGAGGAATGTCCCCAAGACCGTGGACATCCTCTCCTAAAAACCAGCAGTGCCACCTCATTGCCTCCTTGTCTCCTTTTCACGTGGTCTTTTCTCCCTTTTAATGCAAAAAACCTGAAATCATAATGCATTAGTAACGTAGATAAAGTGTCTACCCTTATTCCTACAAACAACACGAATAAACTAAGAAATGCATGCATAAGCAGTAAAAAGTGAATGGTTTGAGCAAATAGAATAGGCCAAAATGAGCCCGAATTGTACCAAAATTGGGGCTCATCAGGCAAGTCTACTCCATTTGGTTGCAATTGTGTGAATTTGCATAAATGTATAGAAAACTTGTTAAAATGACTATTTAGATATAACCCTAGTGGCACACATACCTTTGTTGTGATTACTTTGACAATAATTCGAATTCACTCAACTTTCATATGGTTTTGAACTTGGGTTCCCTTCCATGTGCTTTTTTTTTACTGCATTTTACTTCTGATGTGATATATAGGTTCAGATTGTAGTATTTAAGCACTTCTTATTGATGTTCAATTGTATGTTTTTTTTGAACTTTCCAAATGATGGACGTGCTAATGGTGTAGTGAAGTTAGTTTTAAAGGATTCATCACCATATAGTGTAATAGAAATGGGAAGTCAAGACTGTAGCATCACTGTGTGGACCACATCTAGTCCACACTCTATTTTTGTTGGGAGACCTTTGTTCTTTGAAATCAAATAGGAATTCGAAAATTCCTATTGTTAAAGGCCATTTTTTCACATTTGATCAATGATCCTCCTAATGGGATCAATCAACATCCTATTCCCCCTTGTCACCATATTGAAAAAATCCCTAAGAATTTACCTTTCATTTCCCAGTATTTCAGCACTAAACTACTTCACTTGAGCCAGTTTGAGGACCAACACTCCTTGTAAGCCTACTGAAGTGTGTTCACTAGAAATTTTATCCTCTATGGCCTGCGTTGTTCACTAGTTGGTTGATCCCCTTTGCACTTGTTTTGATTCTAGAAATCCGAGAGAATGATTGGGATTCTAAAAGCTTCCCTTCCTAGGAGTTTCTAGAAGTTGTTTCAACTACTTACCTTGGATAAATAATTTGGATCTTATCGTTCCCTACTTTGGAGTTTTGACCACTTATCCTTTGATCCTATCCCTCCATAAAAGGTGGATCTCTTACCATCGACTGGTAATTAGATAAGAACTCCCAACTTACCATACTTTTGTATATATTCCTAGCCTTCTATGTGGTTGGGGGTTAGCTTTTGGAGAGTGATTATGCTCTTATGTTTCTGTAGTGAGTGGTCATCATATCATGTAATTATGGTGATTGGAGGTGCATATTGTGACAAGAAAAGGATAAGTCAAAAAATTGGAGGATCTCTTCTACACTAGATCAACTTCTACTTATGGTTGTAATCTCCTTCGAGTTAGATTAATACAAATAATTAATTATTTTTCTATATGTGATGTTGTTATTTCACTTATTTCAATACCATGTTGATGTATTGAATGAAGTACTTAGATGATACTACATATATCTCATAGTTTCTTGGCTTGTGTTATATAACTGTGCAACATCTAATTCTGGCATTCAGAGATGGAATTGGAGCTTCCAAATGAAAGAAGGAGCGAAGTTTGCGAACGATTCTAGTTAGGCCTCACACCATCATTTATTTACTTTAAGGAAAATCATTGAGTTCCTTTTCTCTTTGTTGTTCTAGGCTAGCCACTGACTTAGGGGAGATACTTTTGTCTGTAATCATAAATCCCATATAACAAATTGGTTACTCCACTAGGGAACAAAGTATTCTCTTGGTGTTTTCCTTGTCCATTGTGTTCTATTACCTCCTTAACAAACCTTCGTTTTATCCTCCAACCAATAACATACCTAGGAAGTGATTTCATTGAGCCTTTTTTGCAATTTTTGTGATGGAATCCTCTTTCCCAGGTGCAACGCACCCCCTGTGCCTTTCACAGAGTGTTGCAACTCACCCTGGCCCACTCTACACCAACGTTGGAATGCACTAGTGCCTCTTCTGCACCAGTGTTGGCCCTTCTTTTTGCATGAATTTTTCCTTCATTCTTCAGCCTCTCTTTGTTCATACTACTCCCAGATGAGCTTTCCTGAGTCCTTAATGTCTTATGGGCTCTCTAAAGCCTCAATTTGGTTTCCGTTTGTGTTGTTTTCCTTAGGTAAGAATTGGTTTTGACTTTTATTTTTTCTTTTCATTTGGTCACTTGCAAACTGATTTCCTTTGATTGCTAGTCACTTGGATGAATTGTTGTTCTAGTCCTCATTCTGAAAAGTGTAATTGAATTAGTAATTGAACATTTTCATCTTAGTTTTCTTCAAGTTGGAAATTAAGTGTGGTGAAAAGAAAAATTTTGCATCGACATTTAGGGTTTTTCATGTGCTTTAGCATAGGAACATTTTCATCAAAAAAGAAATTGCATCTTGCATATTGTTTGCTGCATATTATGTTTTGCATATTGATGGCTCATTCCCTTCCTTAGCTAGATTTTCATTGAAAGAGAAAGGATTTCTATTTTCTCATACTAGATTTGCATTTTATGATATTCAGGTGACATTCATGGTGAGCACCAAAACTGAAACATAATCAAAGATAAATAGTAAAATTCATCTCAATTAAACTAAGGATCATTTGAAAATTCACGCAAACATTTAAATGTCTAGGCTAGAGACATGTTTCGCTGTCGTTAAATGTAGGAGATGTCTTTGTTTGCTCGCATTGCATCACGGGTTTGAAATCCAATTTATTGTATGCAAGTGTATATGATCGTACTCCATGTACCTTCGGGTATATTGGATGGAGCTCCACACATAAAAATATATGGGAATGATCTCATCGAATGGTTACACATTTGACAACACTACTATGGACTGCACTCGCACATACCTTCGAGTATATTTTGGGAGTCCCCAATGGGTTTCTATCCATCCATTGGTAACTGGGTCAGCTGCCTTGTGTACCGTTATACACTGAACAAAACATTTAGGGAGATTTCCAGCACATACGTTAAGTCCTTGGTTTGCTAAGGTGTATATTACAGTTAAGAGTTGCTTGGTAAAACTGTATCCTTCTCATGGAAATAATCCTGAGTATATCTTAGGTTGAGACTAATGGAAATAGTTCTTGAGTCTACCAACCAAGTAAGCCCCTCTGATGGGAATCTTAGTCATTTTCCTTCTTTTGGAAATATTGGCGCTCCTTATATGGCAACATTGTCCCTTCTCGGATTTACCATTGGTTTACCAGTTTGGTTATTTCCGACCCCTATGGTTACGAATGTCCAAACTTCTTCTAAACTGAGTTCTCGTTTACCTGAACAACATCAACCTCTAGTTGATCCTAAATTTGACCTTTTTCCTTCTTCACCTATTGTTTATTCATCCCTTTCTTCCTCTTCACCTGGTGAAAGTCTTGATTCTAGTAACTAGGAAGCTAAAAAGAATAAGAAAAACATGAAGAAGAAGAAGCAAAATAACCAAGGGGGCAACCAAGTAGCCATTTTTACGGATGCAACTAGTATGGATAAATCTTCCAATCAGCCCCACAAAGTTCAATCCCCTTGCATGTTGTGTAAGGGTTACCACCTTCTTAGACATTGTCCTAGTATTCCTAAGGTATTAGAAGTGTGGTCCACAGGCTCACATCGACCTTTGTTGTCATCTTGCTCATGACAAACCTTCAACTAGTGATAGTAAGGTCCATGGGAAAAAGGGTAATGTCAAATTTTGTTGTAAGTTATGTGAAGGGAATAATCCTATTCACCTTTATCCTTATATGGATGAAGCCTCAAAATCATTAGAAAACCTTACAACTTCTTAGCCACGACTTCTAGCTGGTTACTAGAACATTTCTCCCTACCCTCCACTACTTAATGAAGTGATTGATCAGAATCTAAATCCAATCAACCTTGCTCTCTCAAAATGTGAATCCCATGTGTCAATTCTCAACCCAAAATTGGTTGAGAAAATGATTGACTCAATTCTGCCTTCATTTGATCGTAACTTTCCCGAAGAGAGTGAAATTCATATCACTCAAGATCTTCGTGTTTCTTCATATTCCAATGAACTATGGGGAAATCCTCCCATTCCCACGGTACAGGGGGAAATTTCTCCAATTCCCTTAGTGAAAGGGGGTAGTTCTCCCATTTCATCGACACCCCATCCAAGTAGTATGTTTAGTTCCTTTGATTGGAGTCAATTGGTAGGATAACATCTTCCTCCTTATGTGCCCTTTCAGATCATAATACATGCTTATAATTTGGACGTACCTAGCACAATTATAGATGAAGGTGCTGTTAGTGTCAGTCTTTCTAGCCTTCCTACAGTGATCAAATATGCTCTTACAAAGTGGTCTCATAGTGTCAAGGTCAAATTTTGTCATTTCAGTGAGTCTTCAAGCAAAATTTGGTCACTAGGCATTAGGTCTAGGGTTTGCTTTCACACTTTTCAAAGTTGTCCAAATGTCAGTCCATGTCATCATTCAGCTGAGCCTATCATCATTCAGAGGGTTGCTATCATCATATTAGGTTCCATTGGGTCATGTTACACCTTATTCATGCTTCAGTTGTGCCTAGGCAAGGTCATTTCCCTCTCCTAGGGTTTTGAAGGCTGTTATAGACATTTTTGTGCCTTACAGCATGAAGCATGAAATGTCCATAATCTAAGGGATCCAAAGTCCCTAAACATGTTGTTCCTAGCCCTAGAGGAACAAGGCCAGCAAACCACAACACTGAACAAAAGTTCTCCACCTGAAAACACTCAAAAACAAGGCAATTCTGGATCATGTCAACTGCTCCACTGAGCATCTGCGCTGAATGTCAACTGCTCCACTGTCTACCTGCGTTGAATGTCAACTGCAAAGAAGGCTACCTGCGCTGGGCGAGTTTGGACATGTGGCACAGTCATTCCTCAAGGTGTCAATGCCTAGGAAGCTTCCAAAATGACACTTGGATCAAGGAATTCGACTAGTGATGAGTAAGAGGTTCCAAATCTCCATGTGGAAGCAAGAACCTCCAAGTGGACTCAAGAAATGAAGAAGAACTGGAGTGGGAGAGGACACTAGTCACATCTCAGGCTGACTCATCCTCTCTCCAAACTCCTATATATGGATCTCTCTCCCATGAGATCCAGGGGCTGGAATCTTGTGAATGTAAAGAATTGCCGTTGGTTTGAGTTTAGAACTATTGGGTGATTTGCTTTGAAGGAGGTGAAGAGGAGATTTCTTTCTGCTGAGAAGGTGATGCTGGATTGGGCCTCTTATGGTTGTATCACTTCCTGAACCTTACTTCTTCCATTAATAAAGCATTTGAGGTTCTTCTATATGCATGTGTCTCAATGGTGTATTGTTATACTTGTGTATTTGATTTATTCTAATCCTTGAATCAATTATGAATGTATGCTTCTTGTAGTTTCCCTCTCTTGCCATTTTGCAGGATCTTGGTGTAGCTGGGCCAGTGAAAGAGCAAGGAGCTGGGGGCAAGCAGCAAGGAGAGAAGATTGGATCAACCATTAGCGAAAGACATCGGTTAGTGGATCTCTTTCTCCCCTCTTTTACATCTCATAAAGAAGTAATCTTAGATAGCTTTGCTTTGATTGTTGCTAAGGAACTATCACCCTTAGAGTGGGATAGGGTCATTCCGTATTGGATACTTTTCCCAACAACAAATTGGCGACTTCGCTGGGGATCGTATCTTGTTGGTTGTTTGTGTTTTTGCTATTCATTTCCTAAACATAGGGAGTACCGAATCGAACTGCATTTGGATCTTTCAAATGCAAAGTAGAGGGCAGCTACTCTAGCTCAGTTTCTGGGCATGTTTATGATTTGAAGAGCTGATCCAAAAGGACTCTAAACAGCTCTTAGTGATAGCTTTTCATCCTCCTTTGAATCATCCTTTAGTGTGTACTTGATTGGTAGCTTTGATTTGGCCAAAAACTGTTGATTTTTGAGCAATCTGTGACCCAGAACCCAAGAGAAACGAGAGTTTCTCTGTTCATTGCAGGCACTGTGAAGGCAGTCTGCATTTCATCGCAGGCCCCGAAGGGGCTACCTGTGCTGAATGTCAAACTGACAGTGTTCTACCTGCGCTGAACCAGTGTGGCCTTGTGCAACTGGGGTTCTCTGCTTTCTGTTGCGCTGTTTTCATCCCTGTTTTTGCAGCTTGTTATCAGTCAATGTACCTATCTGAAACCACCTTTCTTTGCCACTATTCCACCTCGGTTGTATAAAGAAACTGTATTTGTTCCTTGTGTATTTCTTACATCATTTGCAGTTTCCCATAACGAAAATGAACTAGTCTTGTTGTGGCCTCTTAGATCTAGACCTGTGATAAGTGTCGTTCTGATCTTAAGAGTTAGTTTGTTTGTTGTTCATAGCTGATTGAGCTTTTGCTTTCGTCATATGGTTTGAATTTATGTATTTCTAGTGTTGAAACAAGTAAATCTTAAGGTGTCTTTTGATTTTGGACAAAAGCTTGTTTTCTTTCACTTGAAATTGAATTCAAAGTTATACAACAGCTTTCTTTTTGTAGTACACCAACATTAAGAAAGAGAAAAGAAATACCTGCATTATGCATGTGCATTTTGACAGCTTGCATGTTGATTTAGGAAAAAGTGCATTAGTGTGTGCTCTATGATCTGTGTGAAAAGATGATGTCTTTCTTTTCCCTCAGTAGTTAAGATTTTCATAAGTTGAAAAGATTGAAAAAGCTTGCTTCTCATCTTTAGACTGCATTTAGGAGTTGTACCATACATCTCGTGGTGATCCATAAAGGCAAACTGCTAAACAAGATCAACCTAAAATAAATTGAATTTACATAACAACGCTTTGAAACATAACGCAAACACATAGAGGTCTAAGCTAGAGACGTGTTCCGGCGTCGTTAAACGTGATATCTTAGCGTTGAGTGGTTGGGTGATTCCTCCACGGTGAAGCGATAAGTATCAATACGGACTTGTGCTCCCACGTACCGTCGCGTATATATTGGGAGAACCCTATAGGAACAAAGCCTTTATCCATAGGAAGCCGTGTCGGCCGCCCTACTGATCGCAATGTAGTGAACACAGCATTCACGAAGATCGACCACCCGTACCGTAAAACGTATTCTGTG
This sequence comes from Pinus tabuliformis, assembly GCA_031772625.1. Classification (NCBI taxonomy): domain Eukaryota; kingdom Viridiplantae; phylum Streptophyta; class Pinopsida; order Pinales; family Pinaceae; genus Pinus; species Pinus tabuliformis. The sequence continues at coordinate 2,029,828,200 of CM062816.1, forward strand.
CTTTTGCGAAAGGTTTGGCACACCCTCTGCCTAGATCTCCAGAGCAGTTTCTTTTGACCTTTTTCAGACTCTATAACAGAAAAATTCCATCCGAGAATTTGTCACTTCGAGCTCGTTAAAACATCGAAGGAGACTAGAGTCATATTTAGCTTTTTCTCGACTCTTAAAAAGTGAAAAAGCAAGTTGTGTCTAAAGCGTCATTATAAAATTTATTTTAAAACGGAACACAATCACCTCCTATTCCTGCGTTGATCTGTAGGTTGAGAACATGGAACGCACCAACCAAGGAATTCCCCATGATGGAAATCCTAGTCCTTTCTCCTCTTGGGGAGAAGTTGGTGCGCCCCACATGGCCACATTGTCGCTTCCAGGACTGACAATTGGCCTACCAATCTGGCTATTCTCAACCAATGTAGTTCAGAACACCATGGTTCCTGAACAGTCGAGTCAAAAGTTAGATCAGTCTAGAGCTGCCCACCAGCCTTCTACTTCCTATAACTCTTCCTCCAATCCTTCATCTTCGCAAGGTAGAGCTGGCAAAAGCCAAGCTCCCATGGAGAAGAAGGCGAAGAAGAAGAGAGAGAAGAAGGAGAAGGAGCCTAAGGCGACTAGGGGCAAGCAAAAGACATCTGACGAAAATCCACACACAGCACAGACCGGGCCTAAATCACCATGTGTCATATGTAGAGGAGACCACTTCCATAGAGATTGTCCCTGTATTCCCCGGATACTAAGGGACTGGTCCCCTCATTTGCACAGTTCGGGAGCATCAACCTCTGATAGCCATGTTGAATGCTTACCGTCAACCAGCGAAAGTGAAGGTTCAAGACAAAGAGGGGGAACAAGATCCCCCTGCAGGCTGTGTGAAGGCGATCACGCCATCCACCATTGTCCCTTCTTAGACGAAGCGAAGAGAGTTTTGGAAGATCGTCCGATTTCACCGTTGAGACTTCCTCCTGGATACAAAAAACTCGTGCCAAGTCCTTCGTTGGTTGAGAATACAGCTGGCCCGCTCAAGTGGTCAGCTGAAGCGTCAGTCATTGAAAATGAACCTACTGAATCCAGACCAGACGAAAGTCCAAAGGTCGAAACGGAAGTTGACCCGGTTCTCCCTTCAGAAGTTTCATCTTCAAATGACACCGTCACTGAAGATTCATCTTCAAATGACACCCTCACTGAAGAGAATAAAGATGACACCATCCAGATTCTTTTCATCAACACAGACTCTGACGAGCGTCAGGGCAATGCGCCCATTCATTTATCGCAGGAAGGAACATCGTCAGGGTCATATCCGGCCGTGTATTCAGTCCCACCACCAAGCAACTTGGTTGTGTCCTTTGATTGGAACCAACTAGGCAGACCCCGGTTGCCAGCTAGTATACCATTCAGAATCATGGTCCAAATATACAGAATGGTAATGGCTGGCACTATCATTGATGAAGGGGCATCTGTGAGTATCCTTTCCTCTGTTGCTTGGAAAGCACTGGGTTCCCCGGTGCTTTTACCTGAGATAAGATATATCTCGGGTTTCGATAAAGGAACCAGTCGACCATTAGGGATCCTCCCCAATGTGCCCATTGCATTGAAAGGGAAGGCCGTTCAAATGAACGTGATGGTCGTTCAAGGACCCTTGGATTATAACCTACTCCTTGGACGAGACTATATATATTGCATGGGAGCAATAGTCTCCTCACTCTTTAGAGTAATGTGTTTTCCACACGAAGGAAGAATGGTCAAGCTCGTAGACCAACTTTCATTTCCGGGATCACGCATCGCAAATAGTCACATACCAACCCTGAATGGTCTATTCAATCAAGAAATGTCTCCGCCCCCGGTCCTTCTTCCCGATGAGTGCGAGTGATTCGGAAGATAGGACTGGAACCCAGGGGGCATGCACCCTGGTCTGCTTCAGGCAGAAAAAACCCTGGGTATAAGGTAGAATTTCCGCGAGAGAATATGACTAGTCCGTACCCCGTCTATGGTTGGAAGAGGGGTTGTTCTAGAATAGGATTCTTTTGTCAAAGTTACGTGTTTGACAAAGGTCATTCACCCTTGTCTATTTCGGTAGACATTGCCGAGGAAGTGTTTTGTTGAAAAATAACAAGACAATCTTTGGGTAACCTGAAAGAGGTAAGCCTCCCTCAGTAACACAAATGTTTTGTCTTTGAGTAGTGTTCTTCTCTTGTCGCAAGTAGTTGCTCTCTTGTCGCAAGTAGCTGTTCTCTTGCGATCTTGCGAAAAATTTGTTGAAAGTTGGGCTGACGAGAAGACAAGTATCGTATAGACCCGTTAAAATTAACGAGAAGACAAGTATCGTTAAAATTAGACTAGCAAGACGACAAGTAGCTGTGAACACCCAAAGAAAAGCAGAGGTGAGAAGGAGGAGGGGCAACCTTGAAATCTTATTTTATACCTGGGGGCATGCAACCCTTTTGGAGTGCAAGCAAAGAGCGGTTATTTATCTGTTTTTTGGATTAGCCGTTTCCGAACTTGCATAAAGAAAGGAGCGAAGCAAAGCTTAGTGAGATGAAGCTCCATAAAAAATAGAATCTTGAGGGGACATTTCTTATCTTATCACTGGTAAATCGAGCAGTTTTAGCATAAAGTTCATGCTCGTTAAAAAATAAACGCAAGATCCGAGCAGTTTTAACACGGTCTTCATGCTCGTTAAAAAATAAATATAAGCAGTGATCAATGTTTCCTCCAGAGTTTAAGCTCATTTTTAACTAAAAAATGAACCTATCCCGGTAAATAGCCGCTGTGATCGTAAATTTATCAGCCATAAAAGCCTTGGCCGTGTTTGCACCTGCCACCTCCACTTTCATTTGGCCGATCATTCACCTCCACTTGATTGTTTACCTATTTTGAGGAACAGCTGCGAAGAGTGATTTCACCTAGCCATCCTTGTGACACTGCCGTGATTGGAAAATTCCAACCTGTACCTGGAATCTGCTGCTATCCCTGTTTATCACTCGTTCCTCAAAATACGAGTCTTCTTTGAGCTCTTTTCTCCTGACTCGTAAAATATGAAAAGATTGCCGAGTTTTGGCCTTCCAGCTCGTTAAAGGACCGGAAGAGCTATCCCTCCTCTAGATTTTAATCTTTTTGGACCTGAGGGATTATTGCACAAAAAGGTCGAGCGCTTGTTTTATTCGGCTCGTTAAAGTTATCGAAAACTCATCCCTTTTGTATTGTTTTATACTTTTTCGGACTTAAGGGATTAGATGACGAAAAAGGAATTTTGGAGTTAAATTAATGTATCTTTTCAGACTCTCTAAAAATGAAAAGGACCGAGTTGTCTTTGTCGCTAGACTCGTTAAAATGCATTAAATAGCGACAAACTTGTCTTTAGACGAGAACGAGTTTCCCTATCGCTAGGCTTGTTAAAACATAGCGATGGGCTTGCCCGAAGGGCAGGTTATAGAACAAGCATATGTTATCCTCCTCAAGCTTGACAAAAATAAAGAGGTACTGGTCAAAAATGACTGAGGAAAAATTGGGAGAACCTCAAAGCTTTAATGGTAGCAAGTCGCTCTTGAACATGACACTTTTCCTCCGTACCACATCGGGTTGGGTTGTTTCATTCACCGGTCTCATCACCATGGTCTCGCCAAACCATCCACATTTGGGGTAATGCTACTGATCCATCGCATCAGTGTCGTTATATGTTAAAGAGATGTTGTTCAGAAAGAGTCAACCGTGTCCCATCCACTACCATACATCATCTTTCATCCTTTCATGACCGCCACCCTGAATCATATTTCACAGATCGTTTTCACCTTCATCACAATCATTAACTCCGTTCCGTGTCACTGATGTGGGATTCATTAAGGCCCTCCTTTGACGGATCGCTTCTTGTCGACTTCAGCTCATTATCCAAGAAGTTGATCTAGGAACAACCCCCTCAGTACTTTGAAGCTTGCATGCCTTAATGGCAAGTTTCTCACTTCCGGCGACAGGTATACATCAATTACCTTCGACCGAAAGATTTTGCGTGGTGTTCGACGCCAAGTCCTTTATTCACACCACGTGGATTGTACTGCCGTACCTTGAGGGTCATCATCATTATCGGTGATTCCTCTCGCGCTTGTTAACAGTTTACATCATTGACTGATAATCAAGCGATGTCTTTCCATGTTCGACTCCAAGAAATTCTCACATGGATCGACTTGTACTTAGAGTGAAGATCGGACGAGTTTGAAGACCCCGGATCTAGTTTCATCCATCCGGGCTGCGATATATATTCAGGAAATAAAGACATTGACATGTGCAGCAGATGATCATCCTACTCAAAGGATGATAATTTCAGCAGAGAATTATCAGTCTACCATCAGACGATTGTCTGTTCTATGTACAGAAAAATGTATTTATAAAGCTGAGCATGGGAATGCCCGCCTCAGCTAGATCATGAAAGCAGTATGAAAAATAATGTATTGTATTGTGTCTTATTACAGGTCACCTCTCAACGATTGAATGAACTTCGGATCCTCCTGATAAAGCATTTCACCCGATAAACGACCTCATACTTTAGGGGGCAACTTTTATAGACATTTTTGTGCCTTACAACATGAAGTATGAAATGTCCATAATCTAAGGGATCTAAAGTCCCTAAACATGTTGTTCCTACCCCTAGAGGAACAAGGCCAGCAAACCACAGCACTGAACAAAAGTTCTCCACCTGAAAACACTCAAAAACAAGGCAATTCTGGATCATGTCAATTGCTCCACTGAGCATCTGCGCTGAATGTCAACTGCTCCACTGTCTACCTGCGTTGAATGTCAACTGCAAAGAAGGCTACCTGCGCTGGGCGAGTTTGGACATGCGGCACAGTCATTCCTCAAGGTGTCAATGCCCAGGAAGCTTCCAAAATGACACTTGGATCAAGGAATTCGACTAGTGATGAGTAAGAGGTTCCAAATCTCCATGTGGAAGCAAGAACCTCCAAGTGGACTCAAGAACTGAAGAAGAACTGGAGTGGGAGAGGACACTAGTCACATCTCAGGCTGACTCATCCTCTCTCCAAACTCCTATATATGGATCTCTCTCCCATGAGATCCAGGGGCTGGAATCTTGTGAATGTAAAGAATTGCTGTTGGTTTGAGTTTAGAACTATTGGGTGATTTTCTTTGAAGGAGGTGAAGAGGAGATTTCTTTCTGCTGGGAAGGTGATGCTGGATTGGGCCTCTTATGGTTGTATCACTTCCTGAACCTTACTTCTTCCATTAATAAAGCATTTGAGGTTCTTCTATATGCATGTGTCTCAATGGTGTATTGTTATACTTGTGTATTTGATTTATTCTAATCCTTGAATCAATTATGAATGTATGCTTCTTGTAGTTTCCCTCTCTTGCCATTTTGCAGGATCTTGGTGTAGCTGGGCCAGTGAAAGAGCAAGGAGCTGGGGGCAAGCAGCAAGGAGAGAAGATTGGATCAACCATTAGCGAAAGACATCGGTTAGTGGATCTCTTTCTCCCCTCTTTTACATCTCATAAAGAAGTAATCTCAGATAGCTTTGCTTTGATTGTTGCTAAGGAACTATCACCCTTAGAGTGGGATAGGGTCATTCCGTATTGGATACTTTTCCCAACAACAAAGGAAATTTCTCTTGGATGGTCAAATCACCGACAAAACTTGTTTCCTAATGTTCATACACCTTTCCCTATCCTTAAGGTACCTTATCAAACACTTCCCATCCCTTAGATCCGCCAAATTCCTCATTTTTGCACAAACCCTAGTTTCTAGCTACAACTTGGCAATTTTCTAGGTTTGGCTTGTGTTTTGCCCTTTTCGACCCCTTCTCCTCACTCAATCTCTGAGATTCCACTTTCCCCTGCTTCCTAACATCTCTCCCCACTCCCAAGAATTTCCCCAAGAATTTAGAAGCCGCCAATCCCCTTCATTTCGCTCCATTTCGACAAAATCCCTTGTTTCACACATCGGGACAAGTTGCACTCAAATGATGTTTCAGAGAAATAAAAGATGAATTTTGGAAATATGAGAGAGGTTTTTGTCCATAACATTCCAAAGAAGAAAAACCTCCTTCACTTTTTTCACAGGTATCATGGTTTTAGAGAAATACCAAAATTACAATCGCCGGATCCAAGGAGTTTGGCCAAGGCACAAAAAAGGAGAAAGAAGCCCGATCCCCTCCATATCTTGGCTGAGGCTTCACTCAAAGATCATGGCACTCAATAGCCTAGCCACAGCTCAAATCCCAAAAAAATTTGAGAATTTTGGGTAATTTTGGCATTTTTTGGTAATTTACAGCTTTTGGCTCTTCAACGGGTCTCACCCCCGGTGAGACCCTTTGTCATGGCAACTCCTTTTCACAAAAACTCAGCATTTCCTGATTTTTTATGCAAAGTTTCATATGCCCATGGATGGACTTGAGGTTTTATGGAGTTTTGGGCCTCCAGAAGGTCAAAATACATGCAAAATTTGACTTTCTGCCACTTTTTTTGAACTGCAGAAAGTTGTCTTGGGAGAATTGGTTTTTGATAGGGCAAATGAACTCCAAATTGAAAAATTCCAGTTGGGTTGGAAATTAGACTCACCGAAATTTCCAAAGAGATATCCTGCACCCAATTCTAACACATGAAAGTGCCTCAAACAGGGCTCCAAAGGGGCGCGACCCGTCAGGCAGAGGGGCGCGACCCGTTAGGCAAACTTTGCCAGATTTCACTGTACAGCCCGGAAAAGCACAGTTTGACTTGGTTTGACTTTTTGGGGTTGAAGATGGTTATCTTTGATATAATTTTTGTAACTCTAAGACACTTTTACCCTTTTGTAACTCTTCTTGAAGATTCATTCATGTAATGGGTAAATATGTAATGTATGAATTGGTTTCCAAGTTTATAGAGGCAAGTTGTTTTGACTGCCTAGTTTGTAGTGCTTAGTTTAGAAGTGGTTGAAACAGCTCCTAGGATAGTGAGCTCGACCCATGGAGGCAAGGAAAGAGGTTATATCATCTATATTATGTACTTTCTTGCTCATTTTCATGGTTGGACTCTTGAGGGAGAAGCTATCATTGTATTATTTCACTGTATCTCTGCAATTTTTGGCTAAGGAAGACCAGGGTTTTGCAGTCCTCTTTGGGATTCTTGTGGACTCATGTGTTGATGGTGTGTTTTCTCAATGTTCTTGTAAGCTTTTTTATGTGATTCATTTCCTTTCTTTACTGCTGCACATTAAACAAATGAAGTGTTAAAGTATGAATTCATGCTAGCCATGCTCTGCTTTTAAATTTGTTTAATTTCAATGTTTTCTACTGTCTAAAGGGAATTCAAAGTCATTGTTTTCTCTCTTTAGCTCCTCATCTTTCCTTCCTGATCATCCATCTCGATTTAAGGAATCAATACTATTTCCTACCTCGCCCCAAGGAACCCCCTGCAGAAACTGTGTCCAATCCCCGCACCCAAAATTGCAATTCCTCAAATTGCCACCAAAAACCCAAAAAACCCCAAATCAACCTTTTTAATCAGTTTACTAGCCTAATATTAGTGTTACCTTGTTGGTCATCTCATCCCATTGAAGATCTACCGAGATTGACCGGAGAGAGCCTTCTCCTGCCCCGTAGGGCTAGCTACGAGGCTGAATGGTTTGATGTAGCCTTGAGGTTTAGCCTGAGGTGAAATTTCAAGCGCTAACATACTGGTGACCATACTGGGGAGAACAAATTAATCGTTTGCTCATTTACGTGTTATTTCATAAGTCTTAGACGGAGCCTGAAGTTATGCCAGGTAGCCTTCGAAACGCTTTTGCTTTGCATAAGAGGAAGTAGATAAACGCTGCTTCAGTCAATCTCCGTGAGCTTGTGAAAACAACACTTCGATTGCATTTTACCCCAGCACATGTATCAAGTTCAGATCTGATTGTTGATAGTGGACAACGATCAGACACTGACAAGGCTGAAATCATTCACTGGCGACTCCTTCACTGAAAAATCCAAAGATCAATGCTTCATGGTGACTTCACTGCAGAGAGATCAGTAGCTTTGAGCTTTTCAAGATGGATCGGATTGCAAGAAGATACGCTCCGTTGAGTCGAGATCACATCCCCGGTTTTCCAAATAAAATTCTGAAGGTAGATTGGTCAAAGAATTTGCCTACATTTAATGATGATGGTAAGAAGGATGCTGCTTTACATCTAGTTAGATTTCACATGCATATTCGCAAGTTGAAGGTGGATTTTCCTGAAGATCGTTTGATGAAGATATTCTTGGCCACTCTGGAAGGTAAAGCCCAATCATGGTATGAAAGTTTGCCACCTGCTTGTATTTACTGTTTAAAGGATTTTCATGCTATGTTCATTGAACGATATAAGGACTCTTATCCATCATTGAATTTAGTTCAAGACTGTTGCAAGCATGCCTATAGTTTTATTGAAAACCTTGAGAAGTTTTATGAAGATGATAATTTCATGGATGAAGAGATCATGGAAGCCCTGTATGAAAAGCCGTTTCAACAGCACATAGAAATCTTAGAGGATACTTGTCAAGATCAGCAGGTTGAAGATGGCCATATGGCTGTAATTGATGAAAGAGAAGAGCTTGTTTCAGATCTGCCTACAGAAGAAGACAACGTGCAAGATAACCAAGATTCAAGTTTAGAATGTAATGCAGTCAACTCAGCTATTTCAGATCAAAATTCAGATCGCGGTGACCAAGAATACCTTGTGCCGAATCCTGAAAAGGAGAGTTTTGTTGTTGAGATCATGGACAAAGTTCTTGATCCAAATGTCCTTATGCCATCAGAACAGAGCCTGCATGAGGAGGTAATTCAGCCAGCTCATGAACAGCAAGATGAGATCTTTGTTCAAGTAAGTGAAAACTCTTCTTTCAATCATAATTTGGATAGTTTGATTGCCATGTCATATGAAGATGATCAACAATGTTTCCAAGTTTCAGAAGATCAGGACTGTCATTCAGATTTTTCATGTTTTGAAATGTTATTTCAAGAAGAAAAGACTTGTTTGAACAAAGGGAAACAGAAAGTCTTATCTCCTTTGTCTGAAGAGGAGATAGATCAGCTTTTGAAAGGTCATGCTACAACCCAAGCTAAAGCAAATCGGCAGTGTGCACATGGTCACGAAAGTGTTGGTGAAACTTCTTCCTCTTTTGAAAATGATGACAGTCTTGTAATTAGTTTTATAGATCAGCAAACAGATAATATTTTCTTTCATGAAGATGATGAGGCTGTCATGTTCGATGATCTTGAGGATTGTTTTCTGTTTAAAAATGACCTAGACCATGAAATTGAGGAATATAAGATTGAGAGAGACAATATGTCAAAATTTCTCACGGTCAAGGAATTTACAGCCAACACTCATATGGCAGAAGCTTATACTTCTCTGTGCCTTCCTATCAATTAGCAACCCACTGTTCTTTCAGATTAGAATGAAGTGAGTACTTATATTTTTGCAGCTGGATCTCCAAACAAGGTAGTACTTCAGGATTATCAAGATCGCTTTGGCATTCTTCTGCAAGCATTAGAAAAGATAAATGTTGCCTGGTTCATTATCATAAGCTTTGGTTTCAGTGGTTATTTTGAGTTGCCTACAGGTTCATCGTTTCGCCTGCTCGAGATAAGCAAGAGCAGAAATTTGGTATGTAGCCATCTGCTGGATTGGTTACATTGGAAAGCTCATTATACATGATTGTACATATTTCATTAGTATGCAGGTGGTTGTCATCATGATTCCAAATCTTGATGGATTGCTGCCGTTTTTCCAAAAGCTTTGTAAAGTTTTGTTTTAAGTCGGTCATGAGTCATTTGTGTTTGGTCTGTTGAGTGAGTTTTTTCAAGTTATTTCAGTTTGCCATCGAGTCGGTTTGAGTCAAGTTTCAGTTAAGTTTCAGTCAGTTTTCAGTCAAGTTTTCATTCAATAAATGAGTCAAAGTCTTGTGTCGTTTGCCGAAATAATGAATCCATTGCCCAATGATTGAAAGGCACTGGTCTGCTCTCCCAGATGTCTAAGGTTCTTGGCACCTCCAAGGAGCCACCATCCCCATTGGAGCCAATGTTAGTGTCAGCCTTTCCAGCCTTCCTACAGTGATCAAATATGCTCTTACAAAGTGGTCTCAGAGTGTCAAGGTCAAATTTTGTCATTTCAGTGAGTCTTCAAGCAAAATTTGGTCACTAGGCATTAGGTCTAGGGTTTGCTTTCACACTTTTCAAAGTTGTCCAAATGTCAGTCCATGTCATCATTCAGCTGAGCCTATCATCATTCAGAGGGTTGCTATCATCATATTAGGTTCCATTGGGTCAGGTTACACCTTATTCATGCTTCAGTTGTGCCTAGGCAAGGTCATTTCCCTCTCCTAGGGTTTTGAAGGCAATTTCTCTTGGATGGTCAAATCACCGGCAAAACTTGTTTCCTGATGTTCATACACCTTTCCCTATCCTTAAGGTACCTTATCAAACACTTCCCATCCCTTAGATCCGCCAAATTCCTCATTTTTACACAAACCCTAGTTTCTAGCTACAACCTGGCAATTTTCTAGGTTTGGCCTGTGTTTTTCCCTTTTCGACCCCTTCCCCTCACTCAATCTATGAGATTCCACTTTCCCCTACTTCCTAACATCTCTCCCCACTCCCAAAAATTTCCCCAAGAATTTAGAAGTCCCCTATCCCCTTCATTTCGCTCCATTTCGACAAAATCCCTTGTTTCACACATCGGGACAAGTTGCACTCAAATGATGTTTCAGAGCAATAAAAGATGAATTTTGGAAATCTGAGAGAGGTTTTTGTCCATAACATGCCAAAGACGAAACACCTTCTTCACTTTTTGCAGAGGTGTCATGGTTTTAGAGAAATGCCAAAATTACAATCGCCGGATCCAAGGAGTTTGGCCAAGGCACAAAAAAGGAGAAAGAAGCCCGATCCCCTCCATATCTTGGCTGAGGCTTCACTCAAAGATCATGGCACTCAATAGCCTAGCCACAGCTCAAATCCCAAAATTTTTTGAGAATTTTGGGTAATTTTGGCATTTTTTGGTAATTTACAGGTTTTGGCTCTTCAACGGGTCTCACCCCCGGTGAGACCCTTTGTCATGGCAACTCATTTTCACAAAAACTCAGCATTTCCTGATTTTTTATGCAAAGTTACATATGCCCATGGATGAACTTGAGGTTTTATGGAGTTTTGGGCCTCCAAAAGGTCAAAATACATGCAAAATTTGACTTTCTGCCACTTTTTTGAACTGCAGAAAGATGTCTTGGGAGAATTCGTTTTTGGCAGGGAAAATGAACTCCAAATTGAAAAATTCGAGTTGGGTTGGAAAGTAGACTCACAGACCTTTCCAACGAGCTATCCTGCACCCAATTCAGACACCTACAAGTGCCTCAAACAGGGCTCCAAAGGGGCGTGACCCGTCAGGCAGAGGGGCGCGACCCGTCAGGCAAACTTTGCCAGATTTCACTGTACAGCCCGGAAAAGCACAGTTTGACTTGGTTTGACTTTTTGGGGTTGAAGATGGTTATGTTTGATGTAATTTTTGTAACTCTAAGACACTTTTACCCTTTTGTAACTCTTTTAGAAGATTCATTCATGTAATGGGTAAATATGTAATGTATGAATTGGTTTCCAAGTTTATAGAGGCAAGTTGTTTTCACTGCCTAGTTTGTAGTGCTTAGTTTATAAGTGGTTGAAACAGCTCCTAGGATAGTGAGCTCGACCCATGGAGGCAGGGAAAGAGGTTAGATCATCTATATTATATACTTTCTTGCTCATTTTCATGGTTGGACTCTTGAGGGAGAAGCTATCATTGTATTATTTCACTGTATCTCTGCAATTTTTGGCTAAGGAAGACCAGGGTTTTGCAGTCCTCTTTGGGATTCCTGTGGACTCATGTGTTGATGGTGTGTTTTCTCAATGTTCTTGTAAGCTTTTTTATGTGATTCATTTCCTTTCTTTACTGCTGCACATTAAACAAATGAAGTGTTAAAGTATGAATTCATGCTAGCCATGCTTTGCTTTTAAATTTGTTTAATTTCAATGTTTTCTACTGTCTAAAGGGAATTCAAAGTCATTGTTTGCTCTCTTTAGCTCCTCATATTTCCTTCCTGATAATCCATCTCGATTTAAGGCATCAATACTGTTTCCTACCTCGCCCCAAGGAACCCCCTGCAGAAACTGTGTCCAATCCCCGCACCCAAAATTGCAATTCCTCAAATTGCCACCAAAAACCCAAAAAACCCCAAATCAACCTTTTTAATCAGTTTACTAGCCTAATATCAGTGTTACCTTGTTGGTCATCTCATCCCATTGAAGATCTACCGAGATTGACCGGAGAGAGCCTTCTCCTGCCCCGTAGGGCTAGCTACGAGGCTGAATGGTTTGATGTAGCCTTGAGGTTTACCTTTCTCAGCCTGAGGTGAAATTTCAAGTGCTAACAGGTGCATCTATCAATATTTTGTCCTCAACTACTTGGCAAGCTTTAGGTTCTCCGCAGCTTGTGTGCATTACCTAGAATCTGTTGGATTTTAACAAAGGAACCAGTCAACTGTTGTGGATCCTCCCTAAGTTTCCTATTAATTTGGGAGGAAATATTGTCTAGATCGATGTGATGGTAGTCTAAGGCCCTTTGGATTTTAATTTAATCCTTGGGCATGACTATGTTTATGTCATGGGAGCTCTTTTCTCTTCACTCTTTCATGTGATGTGTTTCTCGCATGAAGGAAGAATCGTGATTATTGACCAGCATTTGTTAGTTGGTTGTAATTTGACTCCAAATTAGCCAACATCCCTAAATGATGCTTATATGCAAGTGATATTCCCCCCACCATAGGTTAATTATGTGGAAACCTGTTCCATGCCCACATCTACTGATGATCTAGTAGGTGATGTAGTGCATCATTTATTGGAGGAATTTGAGTATAATATTTCCATTGGATCCTTTGATCCATTCCAAAGCGTTTTTCTCCCATCTCATGAGAAACTCTTGGAAGCCATGGTCTCTTGGAGGCCATGATTTGATTTCGAAGAAGAGTTCCTTTTCTTGTGTCAAGCTCATTAGAAAATGAAACAAGGTCCCTGAGCATAGTTCATTTTCTTGTGTCAAGCTCATTAAAACATGTAACAAGCTCTTATGAAGAAAATTCTTTTACTATGTCAACCTTGTTAAAAAATGAAATAGGTTCCTATGAGCATAGTTATTTTCCTATGTCAATCTCATTAAAAGATGGAACAAATCCTGTTTCAATTAGAGTCTTTGATTAGATCTCATAAATTCCCATTTGAGGCTTTCACTTGATATCATAAATGAACCTTCATTCCATCCACATGTTAGTACCCAATAATCTACTTAGGTGCATAAAATGAAGTTTGGGGGGCATGTACCTCGAATTGCGTCATTATGTTGGGGGAATGCAAACTTATTTCAAGCATAGTTTTTCTTCGTTTCAAGCTTGTGTAAAAATGAAACCACTTTCAAGCATAGTTCTTCTCTGTTTCAATCTTGTCAAAAAATGAAACCAATTTCAAGCATAGTTTCCCATGTTTTAAGCTTCTTTAAAAATGAAACCATTCCCATTTTATCCATCGTGATAACCATTTTTATCAGTCTATTTTTTTTCTAGATGAGCCTTGGTTTTTTCATTCCATCGTCAACGGTCGAGTGGAAAGTGGATGTCCCATCCCGAGTATGGATTGTGTATCATCAATATGAGATTATTTCTCCTTGTATTTATAAGTGTATTATAATGGTTTATATGTGGATCATATGGTTGCGATTTCATTGGTATTTATGTTTCTATTATGCTCGTTATGTATGTGTTTTATGATAATAGCTATGTATGGATCTCATCATGTTTTTACTCATAAATGAATGAACATTGTATCTATGACCTAATGGATGAAATGACAGTTAATTTTTTGAGGCATCGATGCATCTTAGCGATTCTCAGCTAAGTATGAGACCCTTATGCTCATATCTATTCTTTACACCTGTAGATTACGTATCCATGATATGTTTGACGAAATTCCTGTCATGGCTAGTAGGTATCTAGTCAAGATCTTATTCAAGTAATTGCATTTGTACTGTCATTTCCTTGTTATATTAATGTTCTGAATGTGTCATTCAATTCTAGATAGTGACCTGGGCTTTGGGCTTGAAAAGGTGGCTCAAATCCTAGGGACACTGGAACAACACTAAGAAAAATAGTCCCTGGATGCTAGCATGCCTATAGCATGGGAGCGTCCAGAGCCTCCTCGACACTGGCATGCATATAACAAGGGAGCATCTGGGGGTCAAGTGATCCAAAATCTTAGTGGAACCCAGGGGCTAGTTGGTAGAAATTCGAGGACGGTTTCTAGGGGTCCTAATGCTGATGTTCAAGGTGTATATGGTGTGCTTCTGTTGGTTCCACTTCCTTAATGTGACTTAGGAGGTTGAATAATATCATAGTGGCCTCTCGTTGCATGTTTACCCCAATTGGACGGTTGCTTGGGTAGATGTGGGAGGATGTTGTTATAGAGTGTTATCAGATCCCAACTCACCCCTTAGATTGGATGGCCTGTGTGCATTGTTCATGCATGCATTTTGGTTGCATGCGTGTCTCATATTCTTGCATTCCATGTGCTTGTTGTATTTGCATAGTGTTGATCATGGTTGTCATGATGTTTCCATGTGGAAGTTGATGTTTTTATTATGGAGTTCATTGTCATGATTGTATGGATGGTTACATGTTGTTATATGTCTCTTACATATGTCAATTTTGTATGCATGGTTACATTCTTGTATACTTTCTTACATGTATTATTCTTATAAGTTTGGTTACAAGTATTGTTCATTTATGCTTGATTACATGTGTTTATGCATGTGTGTGGTTGGTTACACATTGCTTATGCATGTTAAGGTTTTCATGTGGTCAAGTGTACTGTTGGCTTGTTGGGGTCTGACCCAGGTTCAGAGTTAATTAGCCAAAAAAATCCATGTACTACTGGCCCTTTCGGCAACAATTTGTGGAGCACAGACTGAGGTCTCACCCAAAGTAGTATGGGGGGGTGATGGAACTAGGTTTCCGCATCCTTGAGATGTCTGAGAGGGTTGATTGGGTCCAACCATTAGTCCCTTCATGTAGGTTACTTCATGCACTTCCCTGTCCCTCAAGACGTGATATACCTGCCTTTGCGTAGCCCTATCCAGGCGTTGTGGAGCTTTCGCACTGTTCGAGCAGTGCTCTGCACTATCTCCCTAAGTTGCACCTGAGATCTTACTTATTTTCTTACACTAGTTAGGTATCTTTGCGTAAATGGATGCCTTATGTTATATTTATTTATACAGCACAATTATATGAGTTCGCGTAGTAAATAAACAATACACTTGCAAATTATACCCAATAATACATAAAACAGGAAAAAATACATAGAAATATGATAAACCTTCTCTTTATTAATTCTTTCCATGGTTACAGACTCGACCTACCCTACGCCCTCAGCTACAGGGGTCCGCGCACTCAACTGTAGACTACTAAGCCTTTGCACACTCAACTACAGAGCCTTCTCTTACTCTACAACCCAACGACACAATTTACACTTCGACTCAATCCCTTACACTCATCATGCTTTCCTTATATTCGTCTATTATAGTTGTTTTCTACAGTTAGAGCCTCACTCTATTTATACAATCCCATGGTCCGTGGACCATGGGTAGGTCTATGAAGCCGACATTACATTACAAAAACAAGGGTGGACAACCCTATAACTCTATTATGTCTTTGCACTCCACGCCCACAATTCACGGGGCCTTTACAATGGACTTGTTCAAAACTTGGGCTTTAAGCCCCAAAACATGGCTTGGGGGGATTCCACGCCCGACAGGCCCCCAACACAAACATTGTGACTCGCCATCGAGTCACTTTGTCGATGTGGAGTTCTTCACGCAGAGTCCCACCAACTCTTCTCGAACTGCTGTAAGGTTGGTAGCATACTGAGTGACTACCTGTTGAATCTCCTTTACCCGTTGTTCCGAGCAGGTGTCAAAACAGCTTTGCTGGACCTGCTCCTACATTCCCTGCATTTTGTGAGCTTGCCTTCAATTGTTTATGTGATAGTGAAGGCCTCGTCGATCCAAGGCTGAACACACGCCTTTAGGACTGCTTCTTTGTGTCGTGCTACGTCCACCTACTCTTTAAGCGCTTAGGCTTGTTGCATTCACGCGAGCCTCTGAGTGAGGGCCACCATCTACATGGTCCCTTTGATGTTGTCATACTACTTATAAAGTTCACACGCTTCTATCTCTAAGTGATTGATGTTGGGGTCCTCTTGCTAATTTGTGAGGACCTCAAATGACTCCTCCAACATTCTGGTGCAGTCCCTTACTGCATTGTCGATCTCTTCCAGCCCTGATGCAACAGCGCTGGCGCACTGTTCTCTTACTTCTAGAGGGGTGGACAGTTGTGCCTTCAGCCGCAGCTCTATTATCTGAAGGTTCAGCTCCAGCTGAACCTTAGTCATTTCTTCTCGCGCCTCACAGACCCCTGCTGCTAATCTGTGGATGTCAGGTGCATCTACTGGGATGGCAAGCTCAGGGACCATCTGACACCCCTGGTGCTAATCTGTGGATGTGCGCCTCTACTAGTGCGTTTGCTGGGATGGCGAGCTCAGGGACCATCTGACAGGCTTCTTCTAGTACCTGTAACATCTGCCTGTTCTATGACACCACTTCGTCGCGCTACAAGCTCAACTACTCCATCTTGATATTTTTCTCACTCAGCACTTGCAGTGCGCAGCTCTCCCTAGCCCATAGTTCTGTAGTAATCCCATCCTGCAGAATGTATAGCATCTCCCATGGGAGTGCAACCATGTTGATTCTGATAACTTTTAGTGCACTCATCGTAGGCCTGTCAGCCTCATTTGTTGTGACCAGCGCCCCTTCTATTGCAATTGTCCCTACTATGAGGCTGGTCGAGAGAGTACTACCCTCAGGAGTGTGCATCTGCAACTCCTGAAGTTGTGCTCTGAGAACCCCCAACACGATCTGGTCCTCTTGTACGAAGCTCTGGAAGGCCTCAGAGGTGACATTGTGCACCATCTCGCCGATGTCGTGTAGATCACCCTCAGTAAGGGTGATCGGGTCAATAGAAAACTTCAATGCCTTGACCTTCTTGCACGACCCCATCCGCTCGCTTGGGCACTGGCACTTTAGTTGTGTTGACACGGTTTGTGTGTTCGTGCAGCCCTCCTCTTCCTTTATTTCCTGCCCATGCGAAGGCGACTTCTAGCCCTTGCGTGCCTTCGTGGCTGCCTCCTATGCTGTTGCTGCTACTACAACCTTCTCATATTTTGCTACCATCTGTGCAACGTCTCGCGCCTCTTGTGCTTTTGCTGCCACGGCTTCTTACCTTCTCTTCTTTGCCAACTGTGCCATGCACAGTTTTGATCCAAGTGGATATTGGTGGCCACCTGCCAAGTCCACCTGGACCCCCACCATTGTTTCTCTCAGCATTTTCAATTTCCTTAATTGTAGCACAACTTACAATTTTTAGCATTTTTTCGGGTCCTGAACTTCTAGAGCCATTTTGAGGCCCTAAACGACGTTTTTTGGGAAATCTGGGGGCAACATGGGTCCATTCATGGACCCATGTTGTCCTTCCCAAAGTGGTAGTGCTCGGATAGATCTTTCTAACGAGCTATTGTACGCGTCAAACGGAGATCGTATGCCAAAGTTACGACCCCGGGAAGTTGATGTACCAATTTACCCAAATGGGGCCCACAGTTTGGCGTTTCATCTGCTAGGGTTAGGTTTTGGAATGTTAAGGGTTTTCCATTGTTTCTCAACAATAAATAGGTCTTCGAGCCTCATTGTAAAATAGTTCAGAGGCATGTAACCACCACATCTCTTCTCAGAGATAAGCTACCATCGCCCTAGCTGGTTTATTTCCATTTCGGGTTGTAATCATATTTCAGTATTTTCCATTAATGAAATGAAGTATTATTTCCATTGCATCTTTGTGTATATGGTTATCTCTGTAATTTTTTACGTTCCTGTTTAAATCAGGATCAGTGGTGTCAGAGCGGTCTGATTTTTCTCTCTTTTTCTTTGCATGTCCCCAACAAGGTCGGGATATAAGGAGTTAGGGCTCGAACTGGTTGAACCTTTGCAAGACCAGCCTCGCAAATCCCGACGGCCTCCCATGGCGGATGAGAAGAAAGATGAGGGGGCAGGAGATCCCATCAAAATCTTGCTCGAAGAAGCCCTCGAGTGACAACGGAACGCGATGATGGACAGCTTTGCCCAGATCCTTCAGCGGCTACCCAGAAGCGACGCATCGACTTCCAGCAGCTACTCTGGAAACGCCACGCCCTTTAAGGTACAAGTTAATTTTGAAATCCCCATATTCGAGGGTCAGATAGACGTAGATGTCGTAGATAAATGGTTAAATCTGCTAGAGGGTTATTTTTCTGTTCATGAATTTTCGAGTCGGGAAAAGATTGTTTTCGCTCTTCTCAAAGCAGCCCCCCACGTCAAGGATTGGTGGGAAACCTACTACGAGCAGAAGGATGAAAGTACTAGCTCACTATTTTCAGCTGCACCCACCTGGAATGCATTCCGGGATGCCATCAAGGAGCAGTACTACCCTGTCGGAAGCTATGAGGATGAATACATAAAGTGGACCATGCTGCGGCAGGGAAGGGACCAAGACATGCCGAAGTTCACCAATCTTTTCCATACCCTTCATACAAAGTTGGGTATCGAGGATTCGGAGCAAAATTTGATACTCAAATACCGTGGCTGCCTGCACAAGTACATCTAGGAAGAAATACAATTCCTGAACATCTCCTCACTCGGCGCAGCATACCGATATGCCGTCAAGGTCGAGCAGAAGTTGAAACAAAAGAAGCGATACTTTGGATCTGCGAATCCAAAGCAGGGGAAAGGTGCCCCTAAACCACAGAACAAAGGACAAAGCCAAGGCGGGATAGCCCAAGACAACCCGCCGAAGCTGCAAGAAAAGAACAGCACTGCGAAGCCGAAAAAGGACACAGGAAAATGGTGTGAGTTCCATAAGAGCTCCACTCACAACACAAGTGAGTGTCGGGCCAAGCAGTCACTGGTGGCTAAGCTAAAGGTTTTAGAATCAGATGCATGTTCTGACTCTGAGTCAGAAACCGATAAGGGGAATGAAAAATGGAAGCAGATCATTGATGCGGATCCCAACGCCACTGTTGCTACCGCCAAGATCCAGAAAAATGAACCCGAAGATCCAGAGGAGGAGGAACGTCTCTTCCACTCCCAGATGTGGGTAAAGGGCTCCCCGATACAGTTCATTGTTGATAGCGGGAGTCAAAAGAACCTCATTTCGGTAGAGGTCGTGAAGCAGTTGGGCTTACTGACCACAACACATCCACAACCATACACCATTGGGTGGCTTCACCAAGGACGAGATCTTCACGTGAGCCAGCAGTGTCGCCTTCCATACAACATCAAGCCCTTCACGGCTGAGGTATTGTGTGACATTGCTCCCCTTGAAGTTTGTGATGTATTATTAGGACAACCATACTTGTGGAAGCGACATGCTGTGTATGAATCAAGGCCCCGTGCTGTTATTATTACATTGGGAAATAAGTTGTACAGGATACCAGAGGTAGCACCACCTATCGCCATCTCTTTGATTACTATAGAACAATGCAGTAAGATTATTTCCAAAACTAGGAAATTTTTTTTCTTGATGATACGCCCTCAAGGAAAGAAGAAGACGGTGGCCGCGGCCTCCAGACGGGGTCCCTCTGCATGACAACTATAGATGGACAAGGTTGTGGAGGAGTACAAGGACATCTTCACCTCCCCTGCAGGGGTTCCTCTGCACTGTCAAGTCAAGCACTCCATCGATCTAACACCAGGTGCGCCGCTACCTAATGGAACAATTTATCGACGCTTCATTCTAGAGAACAATGAAATCAAGAAGCATATTCAGGAGCTCCTGCAGAAAGGTCACATCCGTCCGAGTTCATCGCCTTGTGGGAGCCCGATCGTGTTGGTACAGAAGAAGGATGGGACGTAGGAGGGCCTTTTTGAATGGTTGGTTATGCCTTTCGGATTGACGAATGCTCCTGCAACCTTCATGAGGCTAATGGATGACATCTTGCGGCCATTCACCAACTCCTTTGTAGTAGTATACTTGGATGACATTCTGATCTTCAGCCAGAGTTGGGAAGAGCACCTCCACCACATCCGACAGGTTCTCCAAACACTGCGGCAACACAAGCTATGTGCCAATTTGGAGAAATGCACTTTTTGCATGACCCAGGTTCAGTATCTGGGATACATCATTGATGAACAGGGGGTGCATGTCGATCCAGCCAAGATCCAAGTCATTTGGGATTGGCCATCTCCAACCACTCTAACAGAGCTCTGCAGCTTTCTAGGTCTTGCCAACTTCTACCGCAGGTTCGTGTTGGGGTTTTCTCATATTACTTGGCCCTTGAGTCAAGTCACCAAGGGAGGGGCGAAAGAAAAATTCTTTTGGTCTGAATCTCAACAGAAGGCATTCATGGAGTTGAAGGATTGCCTCTGCACGGCACCAGTGCTCGCGTTACCAGATTTACAACAACCATTTGAGGTCGAGACAGATGCCTCTGACTATGCTATTGGGATAGTCCTTACTCAACATGGACATCCAGTGGCATATCACAGTGAAACACTTTCAGACACAGTCCGGAAGTACCCCACTTATGATAAAGAGATGTATTCCATTGTACAGGCCTGTCGACAATGGAAGCATTACAATTTGGGGAAGGAAACGATCATCCACACAGACCGTCGATCCCTGCAGTTCATACAGACCCAAGGAAAATTGCAGAATGGTCGCCATCAGAAGTGGCCTACACACCTGCAACAGTTCCACTTGAATATCAAGTATAATAAGGGCAGCACCAATAATGTTGCAGATTGCCTCAGTCGACCACCGATCATGGAGTTAACCACCGTGCTCAACTCTTATGGGCACGAGACTTTTGATTGGCCACTTCTCGACAAAAGCGACCCAGAATTCGGCCACACATACCAGACACTCTTGGAGGGTCGGCATGTTCTAGATTTTCACCTCCAGGATGCCCTGTTATGCCACCTGGTCACCTTTGTGTTCCTTCAAGCGAGCGTGCCAAGATGATTTGGGAAGCACACTACAGTCGAGCTGCTGGGCATTTCGGGGTCAAGAAAATAGTGGTGGTACTGCAAAATTATTTCTATTGGCCGAATCTTCGACAGGATGTTGGGAAGTACATCAGATCATGTACTGCCTCTGCCATTGCCAAACCGACCATTAAGAAGCACGGCCTCTATACCCCGTTGCCTACCCCTAGTTAACCTTGGGAATCCATCTCCATGGATTACATGTCAAGCCTTCCTTCCACTAAGCATGGAAATGACTATGTTTTTGTGGTCATCAACAGGTTCTCGAAGATGGCCATTATGGCGGCCTGCAAGAAGAATATCACAGCAAAAGCCACTGCTAAACTCTTCTTTGAACGAGTGTGGGTGCACTTTGGGATCCCACAGTCTATCATCTCAGATTGGGACAGTCGGTTTCTCAGCACATTTTGGTCCAGTCTCTGGTTAATGCTGGACACCAAACTCACGAAGTCCACAGCCTTCCATCCTCAAACTGATGGCCAGACAGAGGTTGTCAATAGGATGATTGTGCACATTCTGCACATGTATAACTCAAAGCATCCACGCACATGGGACGAGAGCCTCCCCTATGTTTAGCATAGCTACAACCGAGCTCTTCACAGCTCCACTGGCCATAGCCCTTTTCAGGTGGGTTTGGGATTCCAGCCACTATGCCCCATTGATGTGGCCATGCCACTTGCAGCTACTCACATAAATTCAGCTCATGTCCAGTCCGAAACAGATAAGGCCACCAGATTCATTGAGTGCATCCAACATATTCGCCAGTAGGTCCATGATATTCTTGAGAAATCAAATGTGAAGTACAAGCATCGACATGATCAACATCGGTGCCACACAAGTTTCAGGTGGGCGACAAAGTCTGGTTGCATTTGCAAAAGGAACACCTTACTAGAGCCTATCGGAAATTGAGACCACTTCGATATGGTCCTTACACCATTACTGAGGCTATGGGAGACAATGCATTTGAGCTCAGCGTTCCCCCATTCCTTGGCCTGCACCCAATGTTCAATGTGGACCGCCTTCGGCCATACTTTCCACCATTGCTAGACACATCCGACATTGCAGAACAGCTCAAACCCACAGAATTAAATCCAAATTGCATGGAACAAGCTGCAACTGATCGGATCATGGACACACAGATCAAGAACACTCACCAACAGAATATCCAACTGTATCGAGCTGTCAAATCAGGCCAACTCCTTCAGCAGGGCAAGTGGCTCACCAGGGAACAAGTTCAACAAAAGTTTCCTCATCTCATGGAGGAACTCAACGCAATGGGAACCATTGCTTCCTAAGGGGGGAGGAATGATCCAGGTGGATATTGGTGGCCACCTAACAAGTCCACCTGGACCCCCACCATTGTTTCTCTCAGCATTTTCAGTTTCCTTAATTGTAGCACAACTTACTATTTTTAGCAGTTTTTTGGGTCCTGAACTTCTGGAGCCGTTTTGAGGCCCTAAACGACGTTTTTGGGGAAATCTGGGGGCAACATAGGTCCATGGATCGATGTTGCCCTTGCCAAAGTGGTAGTGCTCGGATAGATCTTTCCAACGAGCTATTGTACGCGTCAAACGGAGATCGTATGCCAAAGTTACGACCCCGGGAAGTTGATGTACCAATTTACCCAAACAGGGCCCACAGTTTGGCGTTTCATCTCCTAGGGTTAGATTTTGGAATGTTAAGGGTTTTCCATTGTTTCTCAACAATAAATAGGCCTTCGAGCCTCATTGTAACACAGTTCAGAGGCATGTAGCCACCACATCTCTTCTCAGAGATAAGCTACCATCGCCCTAGCTGGTTTATTTCCATTTCGGGTTGTAAGCATTGTTGGTCAGGTAAATCCCCTCTGCGGACAGAGGCGATCCCACTAGCCTATAACAGAACTAGCCACAATCAAACCACGCTGCTACGCAAGTTCCTAGTTGTGCATCAAAGGTGAATCAAGAAGACTAACCTGGAGTCCAACGCTATGATTGAAGCAGAGTTGATATCCCCGCTCCCTCGCTCCAACAGATCACAAACGAACACCTGCACATGCAAAGGAAGAGACAGATACCAACATAAAGACTACCAAGGCAGAACTATGTTTCGGTCAGAAAGGAAATAAATCAACACATCACCATGATAGATAATGAGATTGGAACTATAATAGCAGTCTCTCATCAATTAATAAACAGGAAAAGTTACAACCATTGTTCTGACGTTGACCCTTCTCCTGGCTGGGCGAGTAACTATATGTGTCTTGCAATGCATCTCCTCTCCGGCAGCATAACCTCTCTAGCACTCACTAGCATTCCTCCAAGAACTCAAGAACTCAACATCTAACACTCCATGACCAATAATCATCACTACTATCACTCAATCACTAAATCACTAGCACTAACACTAGCCTGTCCAATGCATAATGACAAGCTTATATAGATGAAGAAGGGAGGAGGATACGATGAACCGGGACACCTTTTGCGGATTAGCATTATCCTCAAAAGCCATAAAGATGGATAAAGCTCGACAAAAGACTGATTTTTTATCCTCAGAAAAGCTCCATGTAATGAAGGAAACAACAGTCGGACGTGCGTTAAGGCAAAAAGCACGACTAAATTTGGTTGGCGCGACTGTTGCTCTAAGATAGAGCGCCAATGGTCGCGCCCTCTTTTGAGGATATCCACCATTGGCGCGGGTAGAATACTGTGGACTTGCACCAATGGAAAAAGATCACTTTTCAGGGATAATCTGCAAAAGATGTCTTCAGGGAACATGGAGTACATACTCAGGGGAACATAATGCAAGTATTTTTAGACTTTGTCACTTCTTATAACTCCCGGGATGGGTCCTCCAAGGTACGACAAGAGGAGTAACAGGGATGGTGACAAATTACTGTGTAACAGATGCCCCCTAAAGCATGAAGTCCGAGAGGTGGAGAGGGGTGAAATGCTTTACAAGAACACACATAAGAACACATAAGAGCACATATAGTTACTGCCACCGAGGAGCTGTATTAAGAGACATGACTGATAGTTCAATTACATGATGTACGTGGTATGGTCGCAGCCATCCATAAGAGAGTACATAAATAATCTGGATCCATAGTATGGACGCAGCCATCTGGTTAGGATCAATGAATTGACTCAGGTATGGTCGCAGCCATCCAGTGAATGAGTCAAGTATCAAGAATCACGCCTGGATTACAACAGACACAATCCAGGGTCTTGCGCTCGATCTCGACCCGAGCAAGAGTACAAGTCCAAGCATGTGAATATATGAGCTGAATTCGAACATGCATGAACATCGTCTGATTACCAGTCAATAATGGAAACTGTTAACAGACGCGAGAGGTACCACCAATAATGAGAATGGCCCTCAAGGTACTATAGGTACAATCTACGGCGTGTGAATCAATTCTGAAGTCGAACACCCGTAGAATCATTCGATCGGAGGCCAATGATGAAAACCTCACGTCGAACACGAAGAACCTACTATTGAGGCATGCAGGCTCCAAGGCACCGGAAAGGATTCTCTAGATCAATTCCCTGGATAATGAGTTGAAGTCGACAGGGAGTGACCTTGATCGAAGGTGGGCCATAATGTTTCCCACCTCATCGACACGAGACAGAGAGATGAAGTTGTGAATCAAGATTGTGCAAACTATCAGAGGGAGGTTGTTTTTCAGAGGTCAACTTCTCTTGAACATATCGGCGACACATTAATGGAATTGGCAGTATTTGACATCAATGTATCAAAGGTCATGATGACGAGGCAATGAGTGAATGAGAGGTCAAATAGGGTACCCAAGTCCATGGAAGTAAGTGAAAGATATGAGATGAAATATCCCCACCCCGGACACGAAAACAAAAAGTGCCATGTTCAAGAGCGACATACTGCCGTTACGGTAATAATTATGGTTCAAAAATTTTCTTTTCCCCCCGCCATTTCTGGCGAGTACCCCAGTTATTTTTAACAAGCTTGATGGGGATAGCATATGCTTGTGTTGTGACAAAATCCGATGTCATTAAGTTTTAACGAGTCTGACAAAGGAAGAACTCGGCGTCTTTTCATGTTTAGAGAGTTTGAAAAGACAGCAGAAAAGGAAACTCCAGGGATGTCCTTTTTCGTAAAGTTGTGTCTCTCGGGCCCGAAAAAGTATAAAATAATACCCGAAAGAACCGCCCGATCATTACGATCGAGGAGTACTTTTCATGATTAGTGACTTCGACCTGAAAAAGTAAAAAAGCGGTCAAAACCACGTCGTTTTGTAACCACTAACGAGTTTGAAACGAAAAAAACCCGGTAATCTTTTTATGTTTTAACGGTCGACAAAAAGAACTTAAAACGACCGCCCCTTATCACCATTTAATGAGTCAAGAGGAGCGACTCGGCAATATTTTCCTCTTTAAATGGTCAGAAAAGAGTTGAAAGCGGACCTCGAAGTAACCTGTTTCGTGTTTTACCGAGCTCGAAAAACCGAAAAAAAAGGAGCTCGTTAAGTTGCTTGAGTGGCACTAATCCCTGTCAACATACAAAAACAGCGTAAAATCCTACTTTGACATAAAAATATTCAAAAAAACATGATTTTAAAGTGTTTTTTAAGCCAAAAGAAGTTATAAATAGTGAAATAGTAAAAAATAAAATTACTTTTCACTTTTTACCTTGTAAGTTTAGCGTTGGAGGGTTT
This sequence comes from Pinus tabuliformis, assembly GCA_031772625.1. NCBI lineage: Eukaryota > Viridiplantae > Streptophyta > Pinopsida > Pinales > Pinaceae > Pinus > Pinus tabuliformis. The sequence goes on from CM062816.1 coordinate 2,029,854,002, forward strand.
TGGGTGCAAACTTCAACTGCTGATTGTGACCAATCCAAGAGACCATTCGAGCCGCCGTTTGAAACAGGTAAGAGGCCTCATCTTTAGCTCCATTTCTATTCAAGTTATTTATTTTTTCTTCCACAGAATGATCTTCTACAAGGAGGATTGCAAAAATTAGGGTTGCGCCCATTGGCGCGAGTTTTCCTCACGGGACCGCGCCAATGGGCAATTTTCTCTAAAGGAGACGCGCCAATCGCGTGAAACAATTTTCACATAATTTTGACCGTTGAACCTGCAATTTTCTTTGATTTTTGGTTTCACCATTGATCTCATGATGTCATTTTGGTGTTTTGGTTGCAGGAATTGGTCAAAATGGCTATAGAATGGAGAGAAAGGGAACATGAGGCCATAGATGCTTTGGCATTGGAATATGACGCATGCATGGATGCTTTGCAAGATTGTGGCTTGAAAAAATTCTTCCTTACCTCATATCTACGTGCACAGCCCGAGTTACTAAGGTTTATTGTGGATGCCTGGGATATTGAGGATCAAGTATTCCACTTGAAAGACCAGACATTGGAGTTGGATGTCTCTGATGTCTATTTTATTACTGGACTATCTCGGCGGGGCGCATGGCCCATCTTGACCGGTAGTAGACCTTCTGGGGAAAAGATGGGGGAGGTAATGGCCAGAGTTTGTCCTGGGGCCCATTTTGGATCCAATAGTGCCAAGGTGGACATTGTCACTATCCCAGATTTGGTGCTACGAGTGGTACTATTCACTATCACTCGGACGGCTGGGGTACAGGCACCCCACGAGGCTAGCAAGAATCACTTGCTGCTGGAAACTGAGTGCCTACACCCTACATTATTTGATTGGGCCACGGCAGTAACAACAAATATCAAGAGGCAGCTTACCAAATGTAAGCGTGATGGCAATAAATAGTTCGGATATGGATCCATCATAGTATCGTTTTTCTTGGAGCGACTACCGATATTTCGGATCCCAAGAGGTATAGTGGCAGATCCAGTGCCACGGGAGCCAAGGTTGGCTCGATGGGCACCACTTATGCCCAGAGGAGGTGGGGGCCAGCAGATGGCCTGGAGGCCCGAGTTCTTCATTTGGCTCCAACACCAGTTGATCGTCGTGGAGGACTGGCCCTATGCGGGCACTGATTTTACTGGAGATCCAGACCTCCCGTTGCCTGAGGGAGAGGACTGGGACGAGGAGCTAGGTAAGGACCTTTTATGTTTTTAATATTTTAACATATTCAAGTTTTTATAATTCATGTATGTTTCTTACAGCACCTATATATATGTATGCAGACGTTGGTGCAGAGCGACCAGCCGACTTGCCTCACAACGTACGGAGAGTACAACCTGCAGCGGACCCTCAGGTAGAGGGTGACGATGATGACCTGGTGCAGAACCTCGAGGCACTTACTCGAGGGATCCCAGATTATGGCAGACTGGCGGACGTGCCTAGAGCATACCAGAGGCATACGGTGGGAGTATCTACTCGCGTCCATCGTCTGTTGAGACGTTTGGTGCGGGCGGTGACATGCTATCATGAGCATCACTGCGATTAGATGCCTAGGTTTCATTTTACACGTTTTTGAGAGACGTGTTGTCGACGACTGTATGAGTTTTGGACATGTATTATTTTTTGGATTATGTAATGCGCGGGGCGCAAACATTTTGACACACACGTATATATATATACATATGTTCATGGTTCATTATTGTGTTTTCATGTGCTTGCTTACATAATGTTTTAGTTACAAATTATGCAGATGTCTATCTAATACATGATTGGCCAATGCATCAGATAATGTGTTTAATTGTCTCGAAACATGTTGATATGTAATAAAATAAAAATGCCTTTCTAACAACCTTACACGTAAATACAACCTTAGTATATGATGGTTTCTGACGGAATATTGCCCGTTGAGCTGGTGGACAACAAGTTGAGAGTCCAGGTTTACTATCAATGCGCGAATACCGAAATTAATTGCTCTAGCAAGTAGCTCGATTACAGCACAGTATTCGGCGACATTGTTAGTAGTACGGCCTAAACACACACCCTGGCAATCTATTAGCTCGCTATGAGGATCGTAGATTACCCATGCCGCAGAAGACAAATTGCGGGTACTGCGGTAGGCACCATCAGCGAAACCAACATAAGGTGCATCCGGCATCTGCACAAGAAGCGAAAAACACAATAAGTGGTAGCTATGTCTCGAAAACCTACACAGAATACACCAAAGTACATGTATGTACACAATAAAATGTACCAGCATCACGCATAGTACTTTTTCAAGTAAAGCCCATTTTGGGGCTTCCCAAGAGGGTTTCCTTCATAATCAATCAGCTCGTAGGCCCCTTTCTGCAGGACTCTCTTGACAATATAAGGGCCTAGCCACATAGACTCGAGCTTTCCTGCGCCTAGCTTATCTTTCGCTTGATCATAGAGTAGGACCAAGTCTCCCTCAACGAAAGAACGCGGATGGACGGTCTGATCGAAGTGAGTCTTGACTCGCTTCTTTTGTGTTTCGATGGCCAAAGAGGTCAGGCGACGAGTCTCATCTAACCGTTCTAGGTAAAGAAGGCGTTCTTCTAACGGGGTAGTGTTGGGAAGCAGTTCGATGGCTAATTTCAATGAAGGGATCTCACATTGAATTGGAAAGGTAGCCTCTAGTCCATAAACTAGTTGAAATGGAGTGAAACCAGTGGCATCCTTCACGGAGGTTCGGTAAGCCCATAAGGCAGGGAATAACATCAAATGCCAGTTAGATTTATGCACACCAACGATACGTTGAAGCATTGTAACCAAGATTTTATTGACAGCTTCAACTTGACCATTGGACTGAGGGTAGTATGGAGTTGAACTATCGTGTTGCAAGCCTAGCTGGGTTGTTAATTCCGACATCATATGATTACGGAAATGCTTTCCGTGATTAGTGACAATGGCTTGGGGGATGCCGAATCACGAAATAACATGATTGAATAAAAATTGCGCCGCAGTGTGACCGTCTTCAATTAATATTAGCATCGCCTCGGCCCATTTAGTAAAGTAATCGACGGCAACGATGACAAACCCATGCCCCCCGGCCGAGCGAGGGTTACAGGTCATATAATCAATTCCCCATTTTGCAAAGGGACCGACGGAAACCACAGGGTGCAACGGAGCAGAAGGCACTCGCATTTTCCGCTGGTATATCTGGCACTCATGACAAGAACGGACGGCAAGGATTCAATCCTTAAAAATAGAGGGCCAAAAATAGCCAGCACGAAGGATTTTTTGGGCTGTAGCATATCCGGACATATGTCCGCCACAAGCGCCAGAGTGGCAGTCATTTAGAACCCATTCAGCTTCCTCTAGAGTAAGACAACGGTGGAGAACGGAGTCTGCACCAAGACGATATAATGTATCTCCAAGGATACGGTAGGGTTGAGATTGATGACGAATCCTCCGCCGAGCGTCTTTAGACACACCCGGGCGGAAGGAGGACGTTTGCAGATATGTGATTATATCTCCATACCATGGATCGAGGGTGCTAATTAGGAACAGGGTTTCATCTGGTATTTGGTATTCTGCAAGTGAGGTTGAGGAAGAAGATGGCAAAGAGCAAATTAACTCTGCAAACACAAGGGATTTCTTAGACTTGGCAGTGGTAAATTCCAAGTCAAACTCTTGGAGGATAACAATCCACTTTGAGTATTTGCCCCCTAGTAACTGGCGTGACAATATATACGTCATGGGGTTGCAATCAGAAATCACAGTAGTAGTACGCAAAAGAATATAATGACGGAAGCGTTGTACAGTACAAACTGCGGCTAGTGCCAACTTTTCGATATAAGCATATCGAGCTTCCGTGTCTAACAGGTTGCAGCTGAGATAGTAAATAACATGTTCAGTGTTATCATCATCAGTTTGGAAAAGAACCATGCCGATAGTGGTATCGGCGGCAGCCAAATACAAGGTGTAGTCGCGATAATAATTCGGAGGACGAAGCAATGGAGCAGAAACAAGTAAACTCTTGAGACGTTCAAAAGATTCCTGAGCTGTGGCATCCCAATGGAAAGGGATATCACGCTTCAGTAATCGCGTAAAACCTTTAGCTACCTCGGCATAGTTGGGAACAAAACGACGTAAAAAATTGGCTTTCCCCTACAAACTTTGCAACTGATGCAAAGAATTTGGGGGAGGGAGATTGACGATAGCTTCCACTATAAGGGGATCCAAAAGGATGCCTTCTCTAGAAACGATAAAACCGATAAGTCTGCCAGATTCAACGCAGAAGGCACATTTGTGGGGATTTAGCCGGATTCGGTAGTATCGACAGCGAAGAAAGATTTCGCGAAGGTGTTTAGGGTGGTCCTGACGTTTAGCTAAATGAGCAGTAAGATCATCCAGATAAGGTTGCACAACATGCCGAATGTCATGAAATGCATACGACATTGCGCGCTGGAAGGTAGCACCGGCATTTTTAAGACCGAAAGGGAGCTTCTTATAGGCAAAAGTCTCCCATGGGCAAATAAAGGCCGTTTTGTGTTGATCAACAGGAGCAATATTGATTTGGTTATAACCGGAGAAACCGTCCATAAAAGAATACATTTCACTGCCGGCACACTCATCAATGATCTGATCAATGAATGGTGTGGGAAAATTATCTTTAGGACAGGCTTTGTTTATATCACGATAATCGACACAAACCCGGATTGTACCTTGTTTTTTAGTTACAGGGACAATGTTAGAAACCCAATCTGTAAGAGGAATAGGGTAAATAAAACCGGCGTTAAGAAGCTTTTCGACTTCGTCCTTAATCGCCGCAGCCTTCCGAGGGTGTACAGGGCGTAGACGTTGACAAACAGGCTTAGCATCTGGGTACGTGATTATTTCATGCATCACTATACTAGAATCAATGCCAGGCATTTCTTCATAGGACCAAGCGAAAACATCACGAAATTCGCGAAAAAGTTCGGAATAAAGTTGAATCTCTGCTGGAGTACAAGTGACTCCGATATGAAGATGCTCGACTATCCCGGGTTTAACAGAGATGTCGAGGGGTTGGGTTCGTGTAATGTTTGCCATATTTCCTTCAGAAAAAACCTGATCAATTTGAATAGGTGTTTGAAGGATTTGTGATGGTAGACAAGGAGCAAACCACTCGAGGCATGTCAGGAAATGCTGCAAGGCAGGGAGAAATGAGGAACGATGGTGAGAACTGTACCAGGGAGGTTCCTCTAGAGACATAGTCTCAATAATAGCTTCGTCGGAGAGGAATATTTCTCCTAGAGAATCCGAAGAAGCCTTATCTAGAAGTCCTGAGGATGGAGTAAGCGTAGAGGAGGGAGCCGAGGCAGCAATGATTTCAACATAATTAAACTCGGCGGGACTCAATGGCATCTGGTCGCCCCAGGAATCTACTTGGTCTGTAGGGGGTACGAGCCATGGATCAGAGCCAATAGCGATCATATTGACAGAGGCGACATTTAGAGGAGGGAGTGGAAAAACACCCATAAGATCAGGATCTTTGAAAAGTCCAGCTCCCAGAGTCTTAGGTAATTTGGAGGTATGGTCCACGAACGGGATGGTGCATTCGGAAGAAGAAGCAAAAAAAGAGAGCTGGTCAACGGTAACGATCTTCCCTTGATGAGGAAAATGGATGATTTGGAAGAAAGATGAAGCAACAGCTTGCATTGCGTATATCCAGCTACGTCCGAGAAGGAGGTTGTAGGTTAGAGTAGCATCAACGACTTCAACTTCCATCTCGACCGTCTTCCCTTCCAAAGAGATTGTTAAACGTTGGAGTATACCGTAAGGACGGGACGCTCTTCCATCAAAAGCTTCCAAGGTAGTGGGAGATTGACTCAACGTCGGAGATCCAATAGCTTTCAAACAGGCAACGGATATGATGCAAGTTGAGGCACCTTCATCAATAACTGTATGATGAATCGTGTTGGAATCAATAATTACCTGTATGAGGAAGGCGATTTGGGGAGGTAGTCTTAGAGTGTGGCGTTCTAAGTCAAAAGTTATTAAATCCGAATCGGCCGGATCTATGCCACCAATGGCAGATAGCATGGACTTCCTCTGAGAGTTTGTGCTAAGTCGTCAACGATGTTGTAGTGCATAGCATAGACATAGCCGACGGAGTCTGTGCTAAGTCCTCAACGATGTTGTAGTGCTGTGCAGCACGAGCATTCGGATTATACGAGGATTTCCGGAGTACTCCTTTTGGAGGGGGTCGAAGAGGTGTTTCAGTGGTAGGTCTCTCGATGTGGAGCGGACCTGAACTGAACGGGGGAGCACTTGGGGGAACCTCAGGCTCCTTCCCGGCAGATGACGAATAATATTTCGTTCGAGTACTGATATTAATGGGTATTGTACCAGCCATAAACACTTGAGAACCAAAGGAAGAGGGAGGCTGAGTAGGGTTAGCCACCATTTGAGTTTTTTGAGTGTGTTGGGTGGGAAAGGGCTCTTTGAGCACCGCAGGAGTCCCAGAGGTGCCTTTTAATAAACGACTAACTTCGGACCGCCTCGGGCAATCCTTGGTAAAGTGATTTTCATCGCAAATAAGACAAGGATATTTGGGTTTGCGTTTAGTGCCGTCCTCAGGTTGAGGTTTTGGGGTTTCCTGCTTAGGTTGCTCCGGCTTATTTTTCGTTTTCCCTTTTTTCTTCTCTTTCGAAGCCTTGTTTGCCGTATTAGATTGGACGGCATTAACCTCAGAAGTAACATTCGAACCAGGTGATGCCTGGGATGGTTGTCCATTCGAAGCAGATGTTTTTTGCTTTGCAGGGTTCGTATTTTTCTTTGAGGATGAATTAACCGAACCAATGATACCGTCAACAGTGGGTGTTGGCGGGGCTTTAGATGTTCCTTGTCTTGGGACATCAGGCAGATAATCATATAATGTACCTGACTGAGAATAAACCAAGTCAAGGTACTGAGCTCGAGCAATAGCTTGCTCTTCAGTGACACACGCCCCCATGGCGATATCCCGAGCTATCGGAGGCACGAACGAAGTCGTAAACCAATCGGTAAGAAGCTGGTCGGGAATCCAAAATTTGGTCATAAGTCTACGCTGTCTCCATTCATGGATATGATCAGAGATATGCGTAGCTGTCGTTTGTCTTAAGGATGTGAGGAGGTGCGTACCCGTTTCGTATCGAATGGGCAACTGGAAGTGAGTGAGAAATGCCATAGCCAAGGAATTGAAATCTTGAAAGGACCCGCGATGAAGTTCGATGTACCACTTAGCGGCAGAGCCAGTGAGAGTCCTTTGAAAAAGGCGAAGCCGAATTGAATCGTCAAGCCATGAATTAGATGAACACCACAAATGATAGGTCATAATATGGGCTTGTGGGTCTTCATTGGCTTTACCATCGAATTTTGGACAGTCACCAGGTATTTTAGTTGGAACTGGAGGCCAATAAGGATTATGAAGAATAGGATCATTGGTTAATTTGGATACATCTGGTAATTCTAAAGTCGCTAAGAATGGTAATTGAGGATTGAAAGGCATCTGGGGCTGTTGGTAGGGTGGAGCACCACGGTTCCAGCCAGGTGGTGGTTGCCCCCATAGAGTTTGTCCGGAAGGATTTGGCCCCATAGTGGATTGGCCGTAGGGATTTGTATAGTGCCCCCCAGCATAAGGATTACTAAATGATGCTACAGGTGTGCCGTATTGTTGTTGATAAGTTTGCGAGGGATTCGCTTGCGATTGCTGGTAGTTCTGGTACGGGGCAAATGAAAATTTCCCTTGAGGTTGTTGGTAGCCATACAGTGGTGGGGCTCCGAATTGAGTTGAAGGACCAGGCTGGGTTGGATAAAAAGTTTTTGATTGAGACCCAGCCTGCATTTGAAGACCAGATGGGTGTTGGGGTCCCATTTGGGGCCATGGACCGGATTGAGCAGCGCCAATGGACTGTCCTATAGGTTGGGCTATCTGGCCAGAAGGAAAACCTTATTGATGGTGAGGTTGGCCGATCTGTCCAGAAGGTTGTACCTGCTGATACTGAGGTTGGCCTACCTGCTGGAACTGTTGTTGCGCAGTTGAAGGTTGTCCTAGCAGACTAGATGGTTGAGGAGACTGGGCAGTTGGTTGGCCCAACTGTGTTTGAGGCTGACCAATCTGCGTAGAGGGTTGTGAATACTGGACAGTAGGTTGACCAAGTGGTTGAGTAACTTGTCCAGACATTGGACTATACTGGACATTGGATTGGTTTGGGTTAATAGTTTGTTGACCACTTTGTCCAGCGGGATAGCCTTGCTGGATACCAGGTTGGACTTGTTGAAAAGACGACTGACCTGAGTTACCAGAAGTTTGCATATAAGAAGAGGAAAAAGGAGCAACAGTAACGAAAGGGTTTCCATGAACAGATTGCCCTGGTTGGTCTTGAGGGGGTTGTATTGGAGATTGCGCAGATAAAACTTGACCACCATGGAAAGAGGTGGAGGTCCAATCAATTGACAATGGGACCGATACCTCAACAACCGGTTGAGATGAAAAATATGGATCATATGGCTCCTGCATTGGGACATTTGTCATGGGGTCAAAGACTCCAAACAAAGAAGCTGAGGGACGACTAGAAATAGAAGTCAAGGGGGCTGCACATACCGTTGGAGCGGTTGTGACGGAGGTAACAGATAGACTGCGACTTGGTGGAGTAAAAGGCTCCGTAGTAGGAAAAGTGTGTGATGACCAAATGGGACCTGTGAACGGAGTTCCAGAAGGCGTAGCATCTCTCAAAGCTTTATAGCCCAGTGGTAAATTTGTAGTAGTAGGCGTACTACTAACATGTATAGGGTCCGTTGAGGTGGGAATTTCACCGCTCGTTGCAACAGACTCATCGGTCGTTGTAGGAGACAAATCATCCATGTCGGATGAAACTGGTGGGACGGACCCACGAGGAGAAGGATGGTCCCAAAAAGGGATACCGTCCCCAAAAGGTTCCCACGTAGGGTTCCAATGAAACTGGTAAGTCTTGTCACCCGGGGCGCGAGAACTAAGTGGTTGTGTACTTAGAACCACTGGAAGACTCACCACCGGTGTTTCGGTAGAAGACGAAACTGGTAATTCTACCAGGATGAAACTTGAGAAGTTTATCGAGATAAATCCTATTTCGGACTGACACAAACGAAAGCTAATTGGGTAGATGTTATCGTGGCCAATAAATTTTAAGACACTGAACTTAACCTTTTCATTTTTTAAGAGTCGAGAAAAGGATAAAAGATGACTCTAGTCTCCTTCGAATATTTAATGAGCACGAAGTGACAAGACGCTCACAGGCACCTTTTCGTTTAGGGAGTCCGAAAAGGATCAAAAGTGACTGCTCTGGAATTCTAGGTAGAAGGTGTGCCAAACTTTTCGCAAAACCACAGAATACTTTTTAGGGTACGGGTGATCGATCTTCGTGAATGCTGTGTTCACTGCATTGCGAATCGTAGGGCGGCTGACACGGCTTCCTATGGATAAAGGCTTTATTCCTATAGGGGTCTCCCAATATATACTCGACGGTACGTGGGAGCACAGTCCCTATTGGCACCTATCGTTTCACCGTGGAGGAATCACCCAACCACTCGACGATAAACTACCAGGTTTAAAGACGCCGGAACACGTCTCTAACCTAGACCTCTAGAGTGTTTGCGTTATGTTCCAATGCGTTGTTATGTTCATTGAGTTCATTTTAAAGTTTATCTTTGATTATGTTTCAGTTTTTTGGTCCTACCGTATGTGATATCTCAAAAACTTTTTACATGCAAACTATATGCCAAAATCAAATCATTTGATTCGATGAACTCTATCTACAAGAGGGTTGAGATCTTTTTCACAAACGAAATGATCACTTCAACAAACAACAAAGACCCTAATGCAGCTAATAACAAGAAACAAAATTTTGTCTTTTTCTTTTTAATAGCAACAAATAACAATAAATGCTAACTACTATGATGCAAGAGATTTTTTATTTTTCTTTCCTTTAAGATGGCATGATGCATGTAAACAAATTCTAAGAGATATGCACAATCCAAGTTCAGTTAATGAAATAGAACCAATTCTGAAACACTAAAATGAACCATGCAAGCAAGGAAAAACACAAAGACTAGTGAACTTCAAAGAGGCTAGAAGTGAAGTATTCAGAGTATAGAAGATCAAGCTTTAAAAAAGCACTGGATAGGTGCAGAACACAACCAACAAGCTGACTGGATAATCAAGAGATCGAAACTTCCCACAGAAGGCTAGACATGCAAAGTCACTAGATATCCTAGGGCTGAGACGAAAATCAATAGAAATGAGCAAACAGCTGAGGGATACAGGCTAAGTCCAGTCAAGCAGAGGTTCAACACAGTTCCAGAGGCTGGGAGAGATATATAAAGAGACTGAAAGAGCTTTCCACCCACACACAGGCAAAATTTACAGAGCTGGCGCGACTGTCAGCCTGCAACTTGCGCTACCACAGGATTGGCGCGAGTTGCTTTCGAGCAACATGCGCCAACTAGAAAAATAAATGATATGACCTCAGGTCGGGTTGACAGTGCTCAGATGGGTCAAACAGTAAAGAATAAACTCAAAACTGACTCAGGAAGCTCATTCACTCAAGCAAGCAGAAGAAAATTAACATGCAAGACAAAAATCAAATGGTTCGCTCCCTAGTGGAGTCGCCAATTTGTTGGTCAGGTAAATCCCCTCTACGGACAGAGGCGATCCCACTAGCCTATAACAGAACTAGCACAATCAAACCACGCTGCTACGCAAGTTCCTAGTTGTGCATCAAAGGTGAATCAAGAAGACTAACCTGGAGTCCAACGCTATGATTGAAGCAGAGTTGATATCCCCGCTCCCTCGCTCCAACAGATCACAAACGAACACCTGCACATGCAAAGGAAGAGACAGATACCAACATAAAGACTACCAAGGCACAACTATATTTCAGTCAGAAAGGAAATAAATCAACACATCACCATGATAGATAATGAGATTGGAACTATAATAGCAGTCGCTCATCAATTAATAAACAGGAAAAGTTACAACCATTGTTCTGACGTCGACCCTTCTCCTGGCTGGGCGAGTAACTATATGTGTCTTGCAATGCATCTCCTCTCCAGCAGCATAACCTCTCTAGCACTCACTAGCATTCCTCCAAGAACTCAAGAACTCAACATATAACACTCCATGACCAATAATCATCACTACTATCACTCAATCACTAAATCACTAGCACTAACACTAGCCTGTCCAATGCATAATGACAAGCTTATATAGATGAAGAAGGGAGGAGGATACGATGAACCGAGACACCTTTTTCGGATTAGCATTATCCTCAAAAGCCATAAAGATGGATAAAGCTCGACAAAAGACTGATTTTTTATCCTCAGAAAAGCTCCATGTAATGAAGGAAACAACAGTCGGACGTGCGTTAAGGCAAAAAGCACGACTAAATTTGGTTGGCGTGACTGTTGCTCTAAGACAAAGTGCCAATGGTCGCGCCCTCTTTTGAGGATCTCCACCATTGGCGTGGGTAGAATACTGTGGACTTGCGCCAATGGAAAAAGATCACTTTTCAGGGATAATCTGCAAAAGATGTCTTCAGGGAACATGGAGTACATACTCAGGGGAACATAATGCAAGTGTTTTTAGACTTTGTCACTTCTTATAACTCCCGGGATGGGTCCTCCAAGGTACGACAAGAGGAGTAACAGGGATGGTGACAAATTACTGTGTAACAAGCATATTTCAGTATTTTCCATTAATTAAATGAAGTATTATTTCCACTGCATCTTTGTGTATATGTTTATCTCTGTAATTTGTTGCATTCCTGTTTAAATCCGGATCAAGTTTGGCCTCCTCTTTCTTCTTCTACACCACATACTTCTCCATTGCCACGATATTTGGGGCACACCACTCTGGTGGCCATGTCTCTAGTACATCAAATATTACATCGTCTGTGGCTACAAAGGGTAGCTCACTCCATTTCTTAATGGAGTCCTTGCATGCTTTGATATAGATGCTGTGGAGGTCCTCTTTAAACTCTGCAAAACTTTGGAGGTTGTTGTAGATAGTGGGTGATCACTGCGACTTGCAGTTAATCCCCAATCTGTTGTTCATTTCCATGAACACCTAAAATATCTTACTATCGCGGATCCAGTTCACATCCTTCGTGGCCCAGAGAGAAGTGTACTTTGCAGCCTTCAGCAGATCCCTGTTAATTGTGGGGAACTAACTATCCTCCGACAATTCCCTCGGCCAAGAGCACTATGTACAATAGAAGCCATGCATAGTGGAACTCTTTCCTTGTTCCTAGGCCTCGTGGAAATTTTCCAAGAATTCCTTGCATAGGAACTCAGACCATTTGAACTGGAACCCTTCCATGCATTACTCAACAAGTGCCACCACCGGTGTGGGTACCTCATTCGCGCGGCACTTGCGCATAACTTTACTGTCCAGTATCTTGGTCGCCACCTTGATTGCTTTGTTGTTGATGTTGGATATGGTTTAGCCCCTATTCTTCTTTTCTAGTTTGTATTTCTTCTTCATGGCCTCCGCAATGGCCAAGTCACTGCTTTTCTCCTCCGAGATGTTTGTGGGTTCCTCTCCTTTGCATGAGAGACGGGTAATGCGGTGTATGAAGTGGTCTGTCACGAGGATGGGCTCCTCCAGGCATAAACACCCACCATGCACCAAGAAGAGGAACTACTTGATGACGAATATTTTTATTGGGGCGCGGTGGAAATACGACGCCCAGAGAAAGTTTAGTAACCCTGCCTTTTCTACTTCGCATAACCACTTTCGCGACTCCAATTTGATAACCCCCACCACAGTATTCTTCTTGGGCTTCATGAGTTGCATGGTCTCTAGGTGAGGGAACTTGTCATGGTCAGTGAGATCCCAATCCTCAAATTTCAAGCTAGGCACCCGCCCCAGGTGTGTGCCCTCAAAGATGATATTGTCCGAGAGGAACGGAGTTTGGAGAGATCTCTCGCTCTCGTTGAGATCCTTGGGCACTTTTTCCTTCCCTTCCATAAGGGGATATAGGCGGGCAGCTTTTTTGGAGGGTGCACATGCTTAGTTTCTTCCTCCATGCCTTCGTCCTTGTCTTCTTCAATGATAAGGTCCTCCAACTCTTCCTCCTCCTCGTCGGTTTCCAAGTTAACGACTTTCCCTTTCTCCTCCATCGTTAACCTGGTGCGTAGTGGGTTTCATAGGGACAAACACACAAGAATCATCGACTGTTTGTCTTTCTTTGGCCTTGGCATGTGTAGTGATTTAGGGATTTCTGCTACAAACCCGACACCTTCAGAGGAAACCCCCATAGTCAGGGCTTGCACGACCTCTTCAGCGGTCATTTTTATAATTTCCCTAACTTCTTCTGACGTTGCCATCTTGCTGGTCCAAGAATCTTTCAATCGTGTAATCAAGGGCTCAATCAACACTCGGCATAGGGAAAACAGATTTCGGCTCAAGATACGTGAGGCATACAACAGCTCAAGTCGCAAATGACCAAATCTTGTTCGTTGGCTAGCCCTTTGTAATTTATAATGCCTTTTGAATTTGAATTTGACCGTTCCCCAAAATTTGGTTCATTAATGTTCCCTTGGCAGTAGATTTTCCCAAATCTTGCCCATAAAGCACATCTTAAATGCCTGCCACCTGCTCCCTTTCATCTCAAGTCGAGCATCACATCATGAATAGTGACTCCAATGGTCACTTTCCAGCCAACCCATGTGGCAGTGCAGTCCCCCTTACGCAGTCACGGACCTTGTGACACTTTGCTTCTGCGCTCAGCTCCTGGGTAGAGTATTTTATAGTCTCACACCTCCTTTCAACTGCCTGGAGTGCTAAGACTATACTTCCCATGGCTAGTCAGGTGGTCGTGCCACTTTTATAGGGTTTCATCTGGTCATCCATCACTTTTCCTGGATAATAGCCACTTTTTATTGTTACTGGCTCGGTCGCACACCTTATCATCTGCATCGCGCCACCATGGTCGATTTGTATAGTAATATGCTGTGCAATCCAAGGCATTAGGATGATCAATTTGCGATGATAGTTCCTAAATTTGTCAATGTGATCGTGCACACCCTACTTTATTACCCTGGTCTCTTTATTGAGAAAATCCTTCCTGATCTCGTCCTCCAGCTTCTTGGCTTCCACTTCCACCAGAGCACTTTTCTCCCTTAATCGCACCCTGTCTTTCCCAAGTTCTTGGAGCCTAAAATTACCCTGTTGGATTTCTTCCTCAGGTCCCAAGCGTTCCGCTTCGTTCAGCTATGTGATCCCCTCTTCCAGGGCTCCGCAAACCATCATATCTGTCGGTGCTTCCATAAACAAAATAGGCATTTTATGCTCTATGGGGATTAAAACATTGCTCCATACTCCATCCTTGGAGGTGCCTGCACCATCATTTTCTTGCACGTGGTCCTATAAGCCCATAGAACTATTGGTACGCGTAGGTCCCAATTAGTCCACTGCGCACTATGTATCTTGTTCAGCGCTTCGCATACTTCGTTAAAGGCTTCTGTGTGGATAAACTTCTACGGACTTGGTCTTTCCATACTTCATGGTTCCAATCAGAGGGGTCCTTCGTGCCATTGCCTCACCCACACATGCTTATTGATCGTGTCCCTTAACGTGAAGACTTTGTGCCTCCGCACAGGTTTCAGACCATATGCCTATATCCATCTAGACAGGTGGGCGCGCAGACTGTTTCGTCCAACAATCTTTTCTTTTAATCACATCATAGGCTTCTCAAACCGTATGCACATCGTTCTCCTGCATTCACACCAGTCACCAAAGCTTCCTTGGTGCATACCCCACCACGTCGCGGGCGTAGCACACAGTACACATTTCAAAGCTTTGAAACATTGGTGTTTCGGCACCTCTCTTTGAAATTTGTTCAGGAAGTCATCCACCTCACTTAACCCATTATATGTAGGAAGATCCCTTACCTCTGTTGATACACAGTGGAATAATCTCGTCATCATGTTACAGTTCAGCGTGGTTACCTCGTGTAACTGGTTTTGCCATCGTTCTATCTCCTCATCAGAATTCGATGTGTAGGAGCTTTCGTGCTCCCATGAGATTCGTCCATTCATGGTTGGATTCACCCAGTCTTGTTCTTGCATGGTTATCTTGTAGATGCAGTCCAAATCGTCATCACTATCGTAGTCGTGCACTAGCTCTGTGTAGCGCAATCCTTCTGCTGGATCCAAAGGTACAACTACGTGCAAAGACTTTTTCTCAAAGATCATCTTGCGCTTTTTCAGATTTATCACCCCATTCATGTCAGTGACCCAATATATTCCTAATAGCATGGGGTGGGGATTGATTTCATCAATAATCTCTATTACTTCTAAATCTACTAGGGCACTTTCTCCTTCGATATCCACTGTGATTCCCTGCAATCTTCCCATAGGTAGGATCTTTTGATGGTTTGCCATTTGCAGTTCGATATGGGACCATTGCAGCGTAGGCCTTCCTGTGCACTCCCATGTTTGCTTCAGCATAACGTTCACGTCTGATCCCAGGTCAAGAATCACTTGGTCCATCTCATATTCTCCAATCTACGTGGTTAATCTCATTTCCCTTCCTGTTCATGTCATGTGCTTTCCGAGCTTCCAAACTGCACACAGTTCTTTTGGCGTTGTGCCAATGCATCTATTTATGAGTTCCTGCAGCCCCTTCACAACCTTGCTATCACGTAGCAACTTCATGCATGTTTCCAGGAACGTTGTGAGCATCAATGGGTCCATTTATAGCTCAAGTCTGTCTTTGCTTCTTGAAGTGGACGCCTCAACGAAGCTCTTCTTGGCTTCAATGAAGGTTTCCTTAGCGCTCTCCAAATCAAAATCTGGTTCTTTTGTAAGATCCTTGCGAACCCAAGTACTCTCTTCAGTCTGCCTGCCTTTGTCATCCCCGGTCGTAATTCCACTTCGGAGCACAATATTCACATTGGGGTCTTCCTCATGTGGCTCAGACTTCATCATTTACAGGTTCTGAGTCGGGGGAGGTTGGAGCGCTCCTTTATCGCGTAACCGCACTATTAGTGTGGGACACTCCTTCGTCTCATGATTAAACAATGTACAATACAAGCATGATGGATGCACTGGATTCGTACAATCGTGGGCATAATGTCACGGCCCTCTGTAATTGTAGCATATCAGCTGTCCACAACCTCTTCCAGGTCCTCCTCCACCTCGGCCTCGTCCACACCTCTGAAATCTAGTTCGTGCCATCCCTGCATTCTAGTTGAGGGGCCACGTTTTGGCCTGAACTCTATAGGTAGGAGTTTGATCCATCGTTAGCTCATAACTTCTATAGGTGCGATCATCATGTCCCACTGATCTACAGAAATTATAGAACAACTGCTATCAATTCTGCATGTACTTATACAATAAATGGCAGTTATATGTAGCATGCTTTCCTCCTATTTGACAAATTGCGCACCATAACGTAGGTGTTGCGCTCAGTCCTGCTTTTGCCTCTAGTCTCAATGGAATTAGTCCTCCTCCCATGAGTTAATTTGCAAACACTAGGCAGTGGTCCTTTTCATCTCCCTGACCCTTGCAATTTATGCACCATACCTCGTCACACACTTTTGGGTGAGCTATCCTGTCTTGTTTCAGACTCTATATCTCAAGGCATAAGTTTTTCAACTGCGCGTGAATCTGCTGAAATCCTAGGTTGGGATCCTGTATCGGGGTCTCGTGTAGTCTCATCGCGATTTCCAAGGCCTTGACCTAAGTTGCTAGCTTCTGTTGTGACAACATGTTCCTTATATGTAGCGTTAATGATGCTACAAACCATTCGTGGTGTTTTCCATCTGTCAACGTCATGTTAGCTTCATGAATTTTGCACTTTAGTCTCTGACCCAGCTCCCAAGCGATCTCACCTGGTAGCATTGTGATTTCCTTAAGCCTAATGATCGACTACGCCTCTGACTTTGGTTTGCTAAATTATTTATTTAACGCAACTTGGATATCCACGATCCCCGCATTCGGATTGTCATTGGAGTGCTTAATGTACCAGGTTAGCATGCGATCCTGCAGAGAGCTAACCAATGTTGCCTTCTCTATACTGTCATCCATGACTCCCTGTGCTTCTCATACAACTTTTATCACGAACCAAAACTGGTCCAAATCTTCATTTCCTACTCCCTTGAACACTGCCAACTTTATCACACTTTCCATATTAACTCACGGTGGTGGTATGGGCAAAGATTGGGGTGAAGATGGTGAAACTGGTGGTGGTGTGGGTGGGGTTGGTATGCATGGAACCCTCTACCTTATCAAATTGATCACACTTCTTGGTGAGACATTCGTGAGCTCTTCCTTGTCCCCTCGCGGAGGTGAAATCAAGGGGCTAGTTTCTAGTTCTACACGACCTTCGTTTCTATAGATTCTTCAACTTCACGTAGCCCCAAACATCAATTTATTTGCATAACCTACTTTTCACACAATAGCATTTTAATCCAAGTGTTCAAAGACTTAACGTACTTACCTCACCGTCCTTTGAGGAAGTGTCACTCTGCCTCGCTATAGCTAACTGAAGTATCTACCACGAACTCAGTGATGAATCCTCCTATAATTCGATCGAGCCAATGATCAACAACATGCCCGATCTTATCCTCCGATGCTTCCAATCTACGCAGCAACTCTAGAGTCCACACAATAGGTCTGTAAAGCTTGCATCTTCCCTGGCTATCTTCTAGCTTTGCGATCCACTCGTACAGCTCAGTAGGGAAGGATGCGAAAAAAAATTCATGGATCTCTGTGTATAAGTAGCAGTCTAATCACTCTTCTTTTGATAGTCGCGAATTCTTGTTCTCCTGCACAGCTAACTCATGAATCTTCCTATCCAACCAATATCCAATTCCTTTCTTAGTTGGATTCCACCAATACAACATCAGACATCTTTATGTAGATCTCGGCCCTGGAAATGGAACCATTTGTTGGCTTGTTAGGGCCCGACTCAGGTTCAAAGTTAATTAGCCAAATAAATCCCTATCTACTGGCCCTTTTGGCAACAGTCTGCAAAGTTCGGATTGAGGTCTCACCCAAAATAGTACAGGGGGGTGCTAGAACTAGGTTTCCGCGCCCTTGAGATGTCTGAGAGGGTTGATTGGGTCCAACCATTAGTCACTTCGTGCACTTCCTTATCCCTTGTGCCCTGATTTACCTTCCTTCGCACAACCCTAACCAAGGGCTATGGAGCTTCTGTGCTACTGGAGCAGTGCTCTGCACTATATCCCTAAGTCGCACTTGAGATCTTACTTATTTTCTTACACCATTTAGGTATCTTCGCGTAAATGGATGCCTTATGTTATATTTATTTATACAACACATTCATATTAGTTCACACAGTAAATAAACAATACACTTGCAAATTATACCCAATAATACATAAAACAAGAAAAGATACACAAAAATATGATAAACCTTCTCTTTATTAATTATTCCCACGGTTACTGACTCGACTTGCCCTGCGCACTCAGCTGCAGACTACTAGGCCTTTGTGCACTTAGCTGCAGGGGTTTGTACACTTAGCTGTGGACTACTAGGCGTCTGCGCAGTTAGTTGCAAAGCCTTCTCCTACTATATGACCCAAAGACACACTTTACACTTCGACTCAATCCCTTAGACTCATCATGCTTTCCTTCTATTCGTCTATTCTAGCTATTTTATACACTTAGAGCCTCACTCTATTTATACAATCCCATGGTCCATGGACCATGTGTAGGTCTATCAAGCCAACATTACATTACAAAAACAAGGGTGGACAACCCTATGACTCTATTATGTCTTCGCACTCTATGCCCACAATTCGCGGAGTCTTTACAATGGACTTGGTCAAAACTTGGGCTTTAAGCCCCAAAACATGCCTTGGGGGGATTTCACGCCCAACATGTATAGTGATGTAATGGTGGTTGTCATGCATGAGGTCATATCATGTGTGGTTGCATGGTCATGCATCAGTGATTGAACTTTATCTATAATGACGGTTGCATGGTAATATGCTTATGTATAATGTTTCTATATATTGTCATGATTATGTTATACATGTATCATGTTGATTTGTTGATCTTCAAGATAAGGTATCCTCCCCGAGCTATACTAAGGTATGCTGGTTTATTGTGATTTGGTTTAGCTGACATGATATACCTTGCAGGAAGAATATAAAATGGGTAGAAAAAATGGTAGACTACAAAGACTCTCCCTATGAATCAAATCAGAAATATGCAGGGAAAATTTTAAGTACGGAAAATTATCTTAATGTTTAGAAAGCTTAGTGAATCTCATTAGCCCCTAATATGCAAACTATAAAATTTATTGCTTTTTTAATAAAATTATTCAACTTTTTAATGTGTTTTTTATAATATCTATAGAATTTTGATGATTTTAATAGTAAATTTATTTTATAATATAAAATTTGGGTGAATCATTTTTATAAAAAATGGAAATTGGTGAATCCATTTTTTAGAAAAAAATACTGGAAATTAGCCCACTTGTGAATATGAGCCCCTAAAATTTTCCCTAGCAGTATGGTGTTGGGAATTCTTCTGATTTGGTAGATACACTGAGAAGCTTAAAGGAAGAAATAAGGAGTTGTAAGGCATCTAATGATAGTGTTGAAAAGTGTGCAACAAGAAATGCTTGTTGAGAATGCAACAAGATGATGGAGCTTAGTGGAAAGGAGTTGCCTTCACTAAGTGGGCCCGCAGGAAAATTATGGCGCAAAGTCTATTTTTAGACTATGTCTATTTTTAGACATATGGATCATGGTATATGAGTTGCAGGATGCTGTTTATGGATGATTGGTCATGTTGGGAAAAATAGATGGACTTCTATTTTTGGATCACAACAGGAGTGATTAGAGTCTATTTTTAGACTGCTAGTCAAAAATAGAAAAGTCAAATATTATTGTCTCATAATAATATTTAGACTATAAACTTTATCTTATCCTCTTGGAGCACTTCAGTTTGAGCTATAGATGTGGCACATGCAGCTGTCAAAAGGAAATACACTTTCTTTGTGGGTCAGTTGAGCTATTGCATGCAAGACATCAGTTAGAACTCATGTGGTTGAGTTCTATGGAGTTGGATGAGCAGTTAATGGAGTTGTGTTCAGTTTGACTTAGTTGAACTAGTTGTATTTAGTCTAACTGGCCAATAGACTAAGTGATGAGTTGTGTGAATTAGTTATTAATTAATTCACTAATTATTAACTCGTAATGCAACTGAAGAATACATTAGTTAACTCAATGCATGTATAGTTAAGTGGAGACAGGTGTTAGAGGTTGAGATTGCTATCAGTTGTGACTATAGTTGTGCATGAGATTTTGCACAATCAAAGGATTGAGTATGCCCATGAGAATTGCATATTCCCAGTGATATAGCCTGTGCTCACATGATTTCTAGTGTGAGTGATTCTCCAAGGTAAATAGAACTTGGAACTAGTTTGGATTCAATTCATTCTCTTGCAGGATTGTGCAGTGGAGGCAGGCAAAGTAGCGGGGGAGATTTGGAGATCAGATCTGAGTTGTATTGTGTGTAACAGGTGGAGATAGTACTGATTACTTGTGAGGAGTATTGTACTATGTTTGTTACATGTTCTCAATCAATATAATATACAGATAGTTAGGTTTTTTAGCGAGATGCTTTCCCCGAGAAAATACTGTGTTGATATGTGTGATTGGTGCTTCTATGTGCGCATGTTATTGTTTTTGCTTCTGTAAATTGATGATCAACGTAGAGGAGGTTATGTATTATGCATGTATTTCGCAATAGTGTATAATTGGGATAATCTCTATGAATATTTCATATTATTCAAAATTTCTACAGATAGAATCATGCATGCACAAGAGAAGCTAGCAGAGGTAAATGCAGTGTTACTTTAGGGTTTGTTAGTTTTGTAGCGACAGGGGCCACTTCGGATCAGCGATGAGTAGGAGGAAAAAAATAATGGGTCATATGGTAGTAGGTCGCATGGTGGTCACAGGTCGGATAAAGATGACACAGTGAGGGATGTTGGGTTGTTGGACACTCTGGACAGGAGAGGTGACAGTCACAAGTGCCATTCTAGTTCTAGTTCTCATAGGCATGATGATCGATATCGTTATCATCCATATAATAGGAGTGATAAGGGATACTTTCTAGATTATTTTAATAAAGAAACACCACCTACATTTGATGGAGAGGTGAAGAAATTGTAGGATGTAGAGGCATGGTTTCTTGGCATGAGGAATTTCTTCTGGTTGCATGACTATTCATAGAACATGAAAGCTAGAGTAGCTAATTTTAGTCTCAAAGGTAAGCCATACATTTGGTGGGAATATGTGAAAAATTTCAGAGGTATACATGAGGAAGACTTGACTTGGAGTGAGTTTGAGTAGCTATTCAAGAGGAAGTATCTATCAGAGAGATACTTTGATGATAGGGAAAAACAATTCTATGAGCTAAATATGGGATCTATGAAAAATGATGAGTACACTAGAAAGTTCTTGGAGCTACTGAGTTATGTGCCCTTGATCCAAGTTCTTTCGCTTATAGATGTGTTAAAGAATTACATGCATAAATTGTAGCTTAACATAGAAATTTAATGTGCACATGAGAGAAGAGGAGAAACACATAAAGCATGAAAGAAGACAACAAGACTTGATAACGGAGTTCGTCTAACTTGGACTGCATCTCTAGGCCCTGCTCAATCAATGGGGAGGCATTGATTCATTAAGTGGCATGAGAAATAAGAGTACAAGCAGCAGTTACAAAAAAGGAGTCTTATACCTCCATACTAAAAAATTGCCGAAAAATGAAGAACAATGATGGAGAAATGGACAGCGCCATTGTGTTCGTGGCATTGATAAATACTGAAACCATATAAAATTTCTCAAAATATGACAAAGTGAAAATTTGGCCCTCCTACAAAAATCTGCCTTGAACTACGTGACCTCCCTCCTCTGCCTCGACGCACTGATAAATCGTGTTTTAAATAATAAACGGTGGGCAGATTACACAACAATCAATTATGGCACAGTGGTAAATTTGGAGAGTTGTTGAGGAGGGGTCAGGGGATCAAATCCCGCCCCTCCTCTTTTACCATATAAATCAACCGCATGTTTATTTTTGAATGGGTTGGGTCCGTGCCCCAAGGGCTTACCCACCCAACCTCCGTGCTTCTCGTTTGGTGGTTCTGTAGTGTGGAGGAGGGGTCGGGGTCATGGCTTGCCCCTCCATTAATATACGTTGAATGGTTGGGGTGGCAGGGTTGGTGGCCTACCACCCCTCTTTTTATATATTTTTTGTTTAATAAAAACAACCTGGCCCTTTTTGAAAATTTGAATTTTGACCGAAGGAGTCATTTTAACCAGGCGACAATTTTGCCCAGAATCTGGCTGGAGTTGGCTAGATTCCGTCTGTTGGAAAATTCCATATAGTGTCTTTATTAATCCTGCCGAGTTAGCAAAACGTCAACCCAACTTTAATTGCCTCTATCTTCCTCATCCAGACTCGGATTGGAGTGCCTTTCACACTGTTGGAATTAGGGCGACAAGTATTTTGATCTGATGTCAAGTTAATCATCTTTCCACCACTTTTAATTTTGAGATTTTTCCATGCTACTGATGTTTGGAGCTCCACCTGGATCAATCCTGCCCATTGAGGAGCTTTTGGACCACTAAAAGCTTTATCAGTCAATTGGCAAGTGAGGGAATTTTTCCCTCACTCTTTATTTTTCCAACCATTTTTCCTTGCTAGGGTCTTTCTTTTTCCAACCATTTTGCCTTGCTAGGGTGCATCCCCTTGAAACCAACTTGAAGGTATTCCACATCTCCCCATCATGAAGTCCTGGTTCCTCTGTCAAGGATGATTTATTCAAGTAACTCATCAAGATACTCTGGTGCAAAGTCATCAACTGTAGGAATTGGCCCACCTCTTATGTGTCCATAATCAATGGTGGCTCATACAACTTTAAGTTTTCCACATTCACTACGGAGTACATTTGCATATATATTGACAAATCGAAACGGAAGGCATTGTTTCCAATCTTTTCTAAGATGGTGAATGGACCATACCATATTGGTTGCAACTTCTTCCCTTCTCCCTTCATCCTGTCCTTGCTGATATGGGACCACACTTTGTTGCCCACTTGAAATTGATGGTCGACTCGGTGTTTATCATGTTGAGCCTTGTACCAGGCTTGAATTTTCTCCAACTGCTCTAGTACTACTTTGTGAATCAACTAGATCTGCTGAATGAACTGTTGTGCTTTGTCCCTGTCATCACGTCCATTGGAGTCATTTTCCCTTCCAAAGAACCTATCACAAGGGTCTTTTGGCAGGTAGCCAAAAACGTCTCGAATGGTGAATGATGCATAGATGAGTGCACTGCTTGATTGTAGGAATGCTGCACATATGGAAGATGCTCATCCCACAACTTAGGATGTTTCCCACAATAGCCTCACAACAAGTGTACCACGGTGCGGTTGACAATCTCTGTCTGTCCATCAGTCTGTGGATGAAATGTTGTGCTTCTTTTCAACTTAGTGTCCATCATCTTCCACAAGCTCGTCCAAAACTCTTCGAGAAGGTGAGAGTCCTGATCTGACACAGTTGATGTGGGCAACCCAAAATGGACCCAAACATGCTGAAAGAAAAGACAAGCAGTCTGCTCTACAGTGATCTGCTTTTTACAAGGCATTAAAATACACATCTTACTAAAACGGTCAACGATGACAAATAGCCGTGACTTTTCCTGGACAAAGGCAAACCTCCTACGAAATCCATCGACACACTTTCCCATGGACGACTCAGAATAGGGAGTGGTTTGTAGAGCTCGAGTTTTCTATTAGAGGGCTTTGAAACAAAACATACCAAAAACAAAATCTTTGTACATGACACAAAGTTTTTTCAACACCAAAATGACAGACACAAGGGAGGTGTGGGCCTCCCGGATTACATATACCCTTTCTCCTATGGATATGCATAATTTTCCAAGGTGATACAACAGTTTTCCCTGCAAGTGATAGTTGTCCACTTGTGAACCATGGGTTAGTTTTGCATAAATCTCCTTAAAGTCATCATCGTTAACATATTGTTCAACATAACTTTCAAAATATAACAAAGAATTATGAAAAATAACATAAGCAGAAATAGGAGGGCGAGATAGAATATCAACCACTTTGTTGCTAGTGACCTTCTTATACTTTATTACCAGATGAAATTGCTGAAGAAAACCCATCCACCTGAAATGACGAGATTGCAGCAACTTGGTCTATGACTGAAGATACTGCAAGGGCCGATGATCTATATGGATGATGGTCTCCTTGTCGATCAGGTAGTGTTTCCACTTTTTCACACTCTAGACCAAGGCATATAACACCTTGTCATAAGTGGGATAGTTGATCATAGCCTGAGAGAACTTCTCTGAATGGTAACATATCGGCTTCTTTTGCTGCATCAGTACAACTCCCATGACATATCTGCTGGCGTCTGTCTCGATCTCAAATGGCTGTGGGAGATCTAGTAAGGCCAAGACTGGTGTGTTTTTCATCTTTTCATTCAATGTTTCGAAGGACATCTGCTACTTTCCTCCCCATTGAAAGACTTTCTTTACACTTGTCAATGCGTGTAAAGGTGCTGCAATAATAGAGAAATTGGCAATAAATCTCCTCCAATACTGTACTGCACCCAAAAAGTTGTGAACCTCGGTTACACTAGTAGGCTTAGGCCAATTTAAAATTGCTTCAACTTTAGAAGGATTAATTTTTGGCTGACCATGACCAACAATATGACCTAGGTAAACCAAAGAGGTTTTTCCAAGCTCACACTTTGACAATTTTACATAGAGTTTTTCTTTTTTCAATACATCAAGCACTTTCTTCACATGACATACATGTTCATTCCAACTTTTAATAAAGATAAGAATATCATCTAGATATACAAGAACAAATTCAACAATGAAAGGCCTAAAGAGATCATTCATGACCCTCATCAAAGTGGCTAGAACATTGCAAAGTCCGAATGGAATCACCATCCATTGAAACAACCCATGTTTGGTCTTGAAGGCGGTTTTCCACAGATCCTACTCTGCAATTCGAACCTGGTGATAACCACAATGAAAATCCAATTTGGTGAAATAGATAGCATTCTTTAATTGATCTTGTAAGTCATCAATGTGAGGAAGAGGGTAACGATTTTTCATTGTGATTTTGTTTAGTGCTCGATAATTCATGCACATCCTCCATGTGCCATCTTTCTTCGGCATAAGACAATCGGTGAGGCACATGGAGAAGTGCTCGGTCTGATGACCCCTTGGTTCAATAGTTCCTGCACCTGCTTTTTGAACTCCTCCATCTCAATGGTCGACATCCTGTACATGCCAATATTTGGTAAAGAAGCTTCATGTTGCAAATGGATCTCATGTTGGATTTCCCTCTTCGAAGGTAATCCAATTGGTTCCTAAAACATCTCATCATAGTTAGAAATTAATTCATATAATTCCCTTTTATGCACATGATCACAACCCTAGAAAGCATCAGATAATTATGCATATTTTCCCCTTACAACCGTAAGCATGCAATCCTTACTGGAATTCACCAACCTATTCATTTGTCCTGCACTTACAAGGTTGGCATTCATTTTAGTTTGATGAGCTCTTACAATATATTCTACCCCATCTTTTGTGATTTGGTATTTGTTTTCATGATGGAAGAATATTGCCTTTCTATCATATAGATATGGACTCCCTAACACCATGCCACAGATATCCAATGGTATCACATCAAGTTTTACCTCATCCACTAACTTAGAAGAAATCAAAAATTTAACCTTTCACTGCTTAGTTACATTCAATTTTTCTTTATCATGTATCCATCAAAGTGGGTAAGGTTTTGGATGTGGTTTTGTTTCTAAGCCTAGCATCTTTACCAAGGATTCTGAAATTAAGTTTTCTTGGGATCTGGTATGAAAAAGAGTTTCCACTTTTGCATGATTTATGATAACTCTAATATGAAATAGCTCAATTCTCTTTCATTCATTAGGAAGAGACTCATCTATTGAACTAGTGCCTTCATGTGATTCAAAATTAACATGAGGTGTAAGAGTACCTTTTGTTCTTACTGCTGTGATCAATGCTTCATCGCCTGAATTAGATACAAGGTCTTGTTGCATAGTTGCCACTATGTTCTACTTTCCTTTTCCTCCATACTTCTTTGGTCTCTTTTCTAGGTATAGTTTCCAAAAATGATCATCATCATGACCTTCCTTTTTGTAGTGAGTGCAATAAGGTCTTTCTCCTTCATATTTCTTGGTTGATGATATCCTCTTCTCCTTTCCTTTTCCTTTCACTTCGGATTTTCCATTTGGAGGTTTGAAAGGTGGTTTCTTGAAATGATCATCTCTTTCATTTTTGACCCTGTTCTCAAGATAAATGGCCTTTACACTGGCTGAGTCAATAGTAGTTGCTTCAAACAATAATAATGAATGTCTAAGGTAACTATGTAATGATCCAGTATACCTAGTTACTGCTTCAGGTGAGTCAAGTACAATGCCCAAATTAAGTGCCCGTTTTCTAAATTCGTCATCAAGATTTGAACATCCTGACCTCTGCCTTGCCTTAAGTATTGCCAATACATTAAGGCTTTTTGTTTGTAACCCAAGGGATAAAATTGTTACTTTAATGCAGAAATGAACTAGGCTATGAGGAAAGAAGATTACCCACACTCTTACTGCTTCGCAATTTGCTCTCCCACCAAACGAGAGAGGTGTTACTCAGCCGAAGAGAGGCCAGCTGAATCTTTGCCTCATCCTCTTCGATCTGCTGAATCCTGCAATAAATTTCAATCTGCCTAATCCAATTATTAACCTTTTTTGCATTACTTTCGCCATTAAACATGGGAAGATAAAATTTTACATCTAATTTAAAGAAAGGTTTCTTAGATGCATCCCTTGAATTTCTATGATGATGGTGATGAGAGGAAGAAGAACTTTAACTCATGGAAGGAGAAGGAGGGGGTTCTTCTTCACCATTGCCATGCACTGAACCTTGTTCTTCTAGATTTATCTCTTCTTCTTTCTCTAGTCTTGAAAGCAACTCGCCAACATTTTCTACCATTGTATATAAGGTTCGCAGAAATTGTGCTCCTCTTCATGACGAGCCTCTTCATCTGCCATGTTTCTCCTTCGATGTGCACGCCCTGCTACGGGATCAAAATACTTTAGTTTCCATTCACCTTTTCAGAGCTTTTTTCTTGTTAGCATACAAACATGTAATTCACATCTAAAAATACCTACTTTAATACCACTTTATTCAAGATATTTCGCTTATAGATGTGTTAAAGAATTACATGCATAAATTGTAGCTTAACATAGAAATTTAATGTGCACATGAGAGAAGAGGAGAAACACATAAAGCATGAAATAAGACAACAAGACTTGATAACAGAGTTCATCTGACTTGGACTACGTCTCCTGGCCTTGCTCGATCAATGGGGAGGCCTTCATTCATTAAGTGGCATGAGAAAGAAGAGTTCAAGCAATAGTTACAAAAAAGGAGTCTTCTACCTCCATACTAAAAAATGGACAAAAAATGCAGAACTCTGATGGATAAATGGACAGTGCCATTGCATTCGTGGTGTTGAGAAATGCTGAAACCATATAAAATTTGTCCAAATCTGAAAAAGTGAAAATTTGGCCCTCCTGCAAAAATCTGCCTCGAACTACGTGCGCTCCCTCCTCTGCATGGGTGCATTGATAAACTGTATTTTAAATAATAAATGGTGAGTGGATTACACAAAAATCATTTGTGGTGCAGTGGTAAATTTGGAGTGTTGTTGAGGAGGGGTTGGGGGATCAAATCCCGCCCCTCCTCTTTTACCATATAAATCAACCGCATGTTTATTTTTGAATGGGTTGGGTCCGTGCCCCAAGGGCCGGCCCACCCAACCTCCGCGATTCTCGTTTGGTGGTTCCATAGTGTGGGGGAGGGGTCAGGGGTCATGGCTTGCCCCTCCATTAATATATGTTGAATGGTTGGGGTGGCGGGGTTGGTGGGCCGCCACCCCTTTTTTTTATATTTTTTTGTTTAATAAAAACAACCTATCCCTTTTTGAAAATTCGAATTTTGATCGAAGGAGTCGTTTTAACCAGGCGACAATTTTTCCTAGAATCTGGCTGGAGTTGGCTAGATTACGTCCACCGGAAAAGTCCAAATTATGTCTTTGTTAATCCTACCGAGTCAGCAAAAATTCAACTCAACTTTGACTACCTCTATCTTCCTCACCCAGACTCGGATTGGAGTGTCATTCACACCATTGGAATCAAGGCGATGAGCACTTTGATCTATTGGAAAGTTAATTATCTTTCCTCCGCTTTGAATTTTGAGCTTTTTCCATGTCACTGGTGTTTAGAGATCCACCTGGATCAGCCCTACTCAAGGAGGAGAAGGCAAAGATTCAAAGATTCACTAGTGAGTTGCCAATGATTTAAAATATATGATTGATTTCAATGAGCCTAGATCATTCAAGGAGGCCATATGAAAGCTAAAGAATTGTAACAAAACATCGAAGCGTAAGTATGAGGTTAAGCTAGACTGAAAAGGTAATGCAAAGAACAAGGTGAAATGGGACAAGAAGTGAGTAAGACCACAAGATTCAGGTAATAAAGAGAATGCAATGCCATATAAGAAGTTTAATGCATCTGACAGAGGATAGGGGCGTCGATATGAGGTGTAGAATAAGGAGCCCGTGCAATGTTGGACTAGTGGAGGGGATCATCGCAGGAGAGATTTCCCTCAATATCAGGGTTATAAACCTTAGATATATAATGCATAGGATGCACTTATAGTTGGGGATGTTAGACTGAGTGTTCCTCATATCTATGCAGTGTTGGATAACAAACATGCAGACCATCACGCATCTATCATTGAGATGGGTGGTAAGATTTTTGATCAAGTTATTTATATTTTGATTGAACCTGGATCTAATTATAGCTATGTTAGTCCTAACTTGGTGGATAAGTGTTGTTTGAGTAAGGAATTTCATGCATAATATTGGTTAGTGCAGTTGGATATAGGTACAAAGTAGCGAGTTCACCATTGGGTAAAAGCTTGTGCATTTGATTTGAATAGTATGCCTACCAAAGCACATTTGAATGTATTAGTGTTGGGATCATACAATATATTGTTGGACATCGATTGGTCCTACCATCATAGAACCAAGGTGGATTGTTATGGCAAGGCCATTGAATTCATGGATGACAATGGAGAACCAAGAGTCTTAGAGGGAAACAAGAAATCCATATTAGTTAGGATGGTGACATTTATGCAGGGAAAGCGCAATCGCAGGAAAGGGTGTGTGTTATTCACAGTGCACATCTCTAGTGAAAAGGGTAAGGATGTTGAGGATGAAAATGTATTGAGTAGGTACCGATTTATACAATAGTTTTAGGATGTATTTATTGATGATATTTCAGAGTTTCCACCTCACAAGGAAGTAAAATTTTCTATTGAGTTGGTTCCAGGGGCAACTCTAGCATCAAAAGTACCTTACAGGATGAGCACACCTAAGTTGGTAGAGTTGAATCTACAGTTGAAGGAAATGTTGGAAAAGGGATAAATTAGGCCATGTGTATCACCTTCGAGTGCACCAGTCTTATTTGTAAAGAAGAAATATGGTACTCTTAGATTATGCATTGGCTACAGGCAGTTGAACAAATTTACCACCAATAACAATTATCTACTGTCGAGAATTGATGACTTGTTCGATTAGTTGAATGGAGTAGTAGTGTTCTCAAAGATTGATTTTAGATCTGGATATTATCAAGTACACATAAAAGAGGAGGACATTTACAAGACACCCTTCAGGACCAAGTATGGGCATTATGAGGTTGCTATAGTTTCATTCGGTTTGACTAATGTTCCAACTACATTTATGTGCTTGATGAATAGTGTGTTGCATCCATAGTTGGATAAGTTTGTTATTGTGTTCATTGATGACATATTGGTATATTCTAAAAATGAGGAAGAGCATGCCGAGTATTTAGCAGCAATGTTGATATTGTTGAGAGAGCATCAATTGTATGCTAAGCTCAGTAAAAGCAGTTTCTTCCAGAGTGAGGTACACTACTTGGGGCATGTTCTCTCTAAGGAGGGAATTGCAGTAGATCTAGAAAAGACAAGGGTCATCATGGAGTGGGTAGCCCCTAGGAATGTAGATGAGGTGACGTATTTCATGGGGTTGGAAGGTTATTATAGGAGGTTCATCAGGAACTTCTCATAGATTTCTTATCCTATCATATCATTGCAGAGAAAGGGTAAGAAGTTTGAATGGACAAAGAAGTGTGAGGCTAGTTTTGGGAAGCTTAAGTAGTTGTCAACACATGGACCAATGTTAAAGATTGTGGATCCAGACAAAGAGTTTGTAGTATGCACAAATGCTTGAAAGGAAGGACTTGGTGGAGTCCTTATGAAGGATACACAAGTGGTATGCTATGAGTCATGAAAACTAAATGAGCATGAGCAGAAGTACCTGAAACATGACCTTGAGTTGGCAGTGATCATGCATGCATTGAAGATGTGGAGACACCATCTTTTGGGTAGGATATTTATGTGGATGGGTGATCAAAGGAATTTTTGGTATCTATTTGAACAACTGAACCTAAATGGTAGGCAGGATCGGTGGTTGGCCACGATCAGTGAGTTCGATTTTGAGATCAAATATATCAAGGGTAAAGAGAATGGGGTGGAAAATGCTCTTAACAAGCAGATATAGGTAAATTACTTAAAAAATATGAGCTCCTATGGGACAGACTTACATGATAGGATCTTGCAGGCAGGTTGGCATGATGTTAGGTATATGGATATTATGCATAGGTTGCAACAAAGTACATGTACAGGTACATGTGGTGCTATAAGTGCAATTACATGTCTATGTACAAGTATAGGTGCAGCTACACAGGATGTGGACCATTGCCTTACAACATATGGATTCGTTAGGTTCAGATATAGGGTATATGTGCCAGATAGAAGTGAGCTCAAGAAGGTGATGTCGAGGGACTTTCATGCGAAACTTTATTCAGGTCGCCCAGGTTATCAGAAGACATTGATTACAGTGAAGAAATTTTATTTTTTGCTGAATATGAAAAAGGATGTAGCATAGTATGTGACTAGGTTTTTTGATTATTAGTGTGTGAAGGAAAATGCAAGCATCTAGGTGGACTACTCTAGCCGATTGCGATTCCAAAGTGGAAATGCGAGGTCATTTCCATGGACTTCATCACGTGTTTTCTGAGTGTAGTGAGACAACATGATTCCATCATGATTATTGTAGACATGTTGAAAAAGGTTGCGCACTTCATTCCAGTGAAGTCTACGTTCTCAACTAGTGATGTAGCATAGGTATGCATCAGAGTGGCATTATACTGCATGGTGTTCTGAAGAAGATTATTCCAGATAGGGATGAAAAGTTAACTTCCAAGTTTCGGAAGGAGTTATTTGTAGGTTTGGGAATAGAGTTGGCCTTCAGTACAAATTATCATCTATAGATATATGGAAAGATCGAAAGGGTCAATAAGATATTGGAGGACATGTTGAGGAAGTATGTGATGCATCAACAATGAAAGTGGGAAGAGTACCTTCCACTAGTAGAGTTTGATTATAACAATGGGTATCCAAAATCTTTGAATATGAGCCTATTTGAGGCATTGTATGGGCAGACTTGCAATACTCCCATCAGTTGGAGTGATCCAATTAAAAGGGTGTTGATTGGACTAAATATTTTGGTAGAAATGGAACAAGAGATGCAGGTTATAAAGAACAATATAAAGGAAACACAGGATATGGAGAAGAACTATGCAGATTGGAACAGGATTTTTAATGAGTTATAGGTTGGGGAACAGGTGTACTTTCACATCAAACCAAATAAGAGCTCCGTATGGATTGGATCATGTCCCAAGCTGGCACCATGGTTTTGTGGTCCCCTCAGTATTTTTGAGAGGATTGGGCCAGTATGATATCAACTTGCACTGCATCCCACAATGAAATTCCATTATGTTTTGCATGTGTCATTACTTATGAAGTATGTTAAAGATGTTGATCATGTGATTGACTGGTCTATATTATAGGTGGAACCAGATGGAGAATTCCAGCCAGAGCCTTAGTGTATATTGTAGAAAAAGGTGTTCATCCTCCAGAACTGAGAAATCGAGCAGGTTACGGTGCAATGGAAGCACTTTAGGCCCAATGAAGCTACATGAGAGATGGTAGATTAGCTGCAGACTATGTGTCCTTCTTTGTTTGTTGGTTAAGGAAAAGAAGCTTTGGTATGATGTTTTGGTATATGTCTTGGTATATGTTTTGGTACATGTTTTGGTGATTTTGGTATATGTACATATGTATATGGATGTAAATACCTCCATGAGCTATGTTATAAAGCTATAATAAGTGGTACGGTGTCATGTCATTATGATGTTATGCTTGTTATGTTTTCATGTTGGATTCTTATCAGCAGGATGATCATTGTAAATAATGCAATGAGCTAAGTTATAAACCTACATCGACAATATATTTTTCTTACAATAGTTTGTGGTTAAGGGTGTTGTTGAACACTGAGGATGGTGTTCCCCAAGGGGGAGGATTTTTTAACAACCCTTGTGAAAATTCCATGTAATAACAGTTATTAAAGAAAAAAATAATAACCACGGTTGATGGGATACTTATTTCAACCTGAATGTGGGGTAAGACATCCTAGTATGGGTTTTCATTTGGTTATTAATGGCTAAGGAAATTGGCAAAGGAAATGGCTAAGGCTTTGGAAAGGAAAAATGGCATTTTTGGCACATTTATTTATGAAAATAGTGAAAATTAGGAGAAAATGGAGGTGAAAGGTCATAGGTTGCATGTAGGAGGAAATAGAAGGAAAATAATGGAAAATGAAGAAAATAGAGGCCTCGTTCATAAAAAGGCTTCTAAGGATTAGTTGGTAACATTTTGTCAATTCAGTTTTGGAGCTCTCTCATTATTCTTTCTCTCTTTCTAATAATTTTGGATACTTAGAGTTTTTCTTGAATCACTTTTGGAGGGTGTGGCATACTTGGATTTTGGAGAAAGAATGCAAAGGAAGAGCAGGAAGGAGAAAGGGGACATCGATATCAATAGCTACAATGGATTTTTCTTGTAGGTACCGAGTTTCATGTATGTTGTTCCTCACTAGTTTTGGCATGCATGGCATATGCATGTGGCTTGTTAGTTATGATCTATCATTGGCATGGAGGATGGCTGGGATTGATAATGGATTTGCCTAGCCTTTCCATTTATTGGATAACCATGGAGATTGTGGGTTCATATCCTTGTTTTTTTTTTGTTGGTTCTCATGTTTCCTTAGCTTGGGTTGAGTTACTAGTTCCTTGAGCCTTAGTTGAACAAATGCTCTAAAGCTTTGTAACAACTTGGGCTGAGTTACTAGTCCCATAGCCTTGGTTGGAAAAATGGTCTAGAGCCCTTGGTGGGTCATTTACTAGTCCTGGAGCCGTGGTTGGACAAATTATTTGGAGCCTAGTAAAAGTTGTGGGTTGAGTTACTAGTCTTGGAGCCTTGGTTGGAAAAAATGCTCTGGAGCCCTGGAAGGCCTAGACAGAGACCAATATGATGATGATTTTTTGATGTCCAACCATAAGGTGGAATAACTATTTTGATTTGTTGAGGTGGAGGATGTCTGGAAGCCCTGAATAGTTTTGGATTGAAGTGTTCTATGAGATCCCACATTCATTATTGGAATATGGAATGGGGGTGAATGGGTGAAGAGAGATTTGGCTTAGCCATTCTAGGATCGGGTGGAATGTGGAAGTCCCATCCCGAGTTTGGATTTTGCATCATCAATATGAGGTTATTTCTCCTTGTATTTCTAAGTGTATTATACGTATTTATATGAGGATCATATGGATGTGATTTCATTGGTATTTATGTTGCTATTATGTTGGTTATGTATGTGTTTTATGACAGTAGTTATGTATGGATCCCATCAAGTTTTTACTTGTAAATGAATGAAAAATGTATCTATGACCTAATGTATGAAATGGCAGTTAATGTGTTGAGGCATCAATGCCTCTTAGTGATTCTCGGCTAATGTATGAGACCCCTATGCTCAGATATGTTATTTACACCTATATATTACATATTCATTATATGTTTGAGGAAATTCCTGTCATGGATAATAGGGGTATAGTCAAGGTCTTATTCAAGTAATTGCATTTTCCCTGTCGTTTCCTTGTTGTCTTACCATTCTAAAGGTGTCATTCAATTCTGGGTAGTGACATGGGATCTAGGCTTGAAAAAGTGGCTCAAATTCCAGGGACATTGGAACAACACTGAGAAAAATAGCCCCTAGATGCTGACATGCCTATAGCATGGGAGTGTCTAGAGCCTCCTAGAAACTGGCATGCCTATAGCATGGGAGTGTTTGGGGGTTAATTGGTCCAAAATCTCAATGGGACCTAGGGGCTAATTGGCAGAAAGGCTGGGATGGTTCTTAAGGGTCCTAATGTTGATGGTCAAGGTACGTATGGTGTGTTTCCATCGATTCCACTTCCTTGGCGTGACTTAGGAGGTTGAATCATATCATAGTGGCCTCTTATCGCATATTTACCCTAGTTGGTCGGTTGCTTGGGTAAATGTGGGAGGATGGTATTACATGAGGAAACACCATATTCACAGAGAGGATTTTGAAAAATAAAAGAAATATTGAAAGAATCCTCACCTTATTTCTCCTCTACCTGTTTAATGTGACTACTTTGAACCTAATAGCAATTTGGACCAGCAACTTGAAAATTAAGAGTGTGTGAAAAACTAGTTGGTGGAGTAGATTGGTCGAGCGGATCATGGTACAAAGAGTCGTGGAATGTAGATGAGAGAGAATAATAGAAATCCAGATCAGATTTGCGACTAGAGTTATGAACAATGACATCATCTTCTGGAATGGAGGAGTTATTATTCACCATAGGCTTCATGAGCCATTTTGGGATTTCCTCCATTGAATATGAATTATCAAAATTGGAAGGAGGATGAGAAGATGGATTAGGAATTTGATATGCATATATCCCAACTTTATTATCATCGTGAGGAGGCACCCTCGTCGGAACTAGGAAAGGAGGATGAAAAAGAAAAAAATAAGTAGTAGGTAGGTGTCTCATGATTTACAAGAGTTGGGGAAGTAGAAACATCAAGAGGTTCAAGTTCACCATGCAAAGAGGTGTGAACCAAGCACCCAAATGTTTTCTTAAAGAAATCCAAATCCATGTCTTCTTCAAGAAATTCATAACAAAGGTGAAGGAATCGATCAAAGAAATCCTCAACTGATTCATTAAGTTTCATTCTTAGCTGATTGATTCTTTTAAGAACATCACAATAATGATGCTTATCGAAGGCTTGATAAACCTCCTTGAGGAAATGATGAAAATAATGGATGGAAGCAGATGGTAAAGTATGAGACCATCGATTAACACAACCATAAAGGGTGAGGAATAAAGCAACATAAGCAAAAACTTCATCCTTCATTTCGTAATGTTCATGAAATTTAAGAAAATTAGAAATGTGCTCAGTCATGGATGTTCCATCCTCACCATTAAACTTCAATTGAGACAAGTTATAAAGAGGCTCATCAAGGATTAACAATTTACCAAGATAAAGGTTGAAAAACCACCCCAGGGGTACAATTTGAGGATGGGCCATTTATGATAAGAGATTCAAAAAAAACTAAATAGGCACAATTTGTCATCTGGCCCTCCTTCTAGTGCCATTTTGTTAACGTTGTTGGAAATATATTAACCAAGGCAGTCTCCCCGATGTGAAGCCCCATCTAGACTTCACATTGTTTGAAATAGGATCCCCATCTGAGATTGTTGGCTTAGTGGGTCCTGACCCGGGTTCCAAGTTATTTGTTCCAAACAAAACCGTACACTACTGGCCCTTTCATCCTCAACCCGCTTTGCACGGACTGAAGTCTCACCCAAAGAAGTGTGGGGGGATGATGGAACCAAGTTTCCACATCCAGAGATCAGTGTGATGTTTTATTATGCCCTAGGTCTGCCTCCGTGAAAATCTATAAGCCCTTAGGGCTTTGTACTGTAGCTCCATTCGGATGGCCCCTAGACCTCCGCGAAGGTAGATGATCATCTTTTGTGGACCCTGAGCAGACAAATTACCTAGTTACACACACCATAAATTGTCCTTAGATCAAAATCTACTCAAATCTACTTAAGTGCTTGAAAAATGTAATAGAATGTATTATGGTCTTCACGTAAATACTTAACATGAAATACATTGAGTTAATAAGACTTAACCAATAGCTTTGCACATCAATATATCATTGTTTCATAAATACATTATCTCATCACAACATATATCGAAAACATAAACAACAGAAGGAAACAGAAAAAACATATGAATTTATCCAACAATCTTCTTTATTGATCTTCACTATAAGGTTACGGACTCAAAACTTCCTTGCGCATTCAGCTGTAGGGGTCCACGCACTCAATTGAGGACACTATTATAGGCCTCTGTGCACTCAGCTGTAGAGCCTTTTTGCCCTCCAAGACTTACTTTCCTGCGCTAACTCTCTAAGACTCCATTCATCGTACCCATATACATAGACATAGATCTTCCTTAGACTCCCTAAGACACACCTATTTATAAAATCCCATGGTCTGTAGATCTCAAAAACCACCTCAACTTTACATAAACAAGGGTAAAAATGATTTTTGACTCCTAACTAACTATGTGCTCCGCATCCACAATTTGCAGATAGTTTACATCGTTTTATCGACCTTTACATAAAAACTTGAGTTTTTAACCCAAAACGGACCCAGGGGACCCCATCCAAATAGGCCCCCAACACAAAGGTCATGAATCGCCCTCGAGTCACTCGAATGACATGGTGATCTTATTGCAAAGATCCTCTAGCTCCACCTACACAACTTCTACCTCAATAATGCTCTATGTAGTTGCCTAGTTCACTTGTTTGACGAGCTGCTTCGTAGCTGGTCCTTCACCAACCAACTTGATCTTTTGTTGTGTGAGCTACACATTCGTCAGCTTCTCCTGAATGTTGGTTGAGACATGGTATGCTTCTTCCAATTAAGGACCCAACCTGGCCTTAAGCATTTCCTATTTTTTCTAAGCTACTTCCACCTGTGAAAGAAGCTGCTTCCCCTCCTAAAACTTGGCGAGGTGTTGCACTATAGAAATGGAGCGTGTCGTCACCCTAACCTCGTCATATTACTTTTGGAGCTCACGCATCTCTGTATTCAATATCTATAGGCTGGGATTTTCTTGCAAGGTCTTCACCAACTCCATTACCTATTCAAATAAGTTTGTGCAATCAATGACTGCAACATCCACAGTAGCCATCCCTTCCTTGATGGCAGCTCCACGTTGTTCCCTAATCTCGGGTGGAGTCGAAGGCTATGATTTGAGCTGCAGATTCGTGATTTTGATGTTGAGTTCAAATTGAACTCTTGCTACTTCCGCCTTTGCCTCATGGATGCCTACAACTAGTTTCCAGATCTTGGCCTCTAGTTGTGCGTCCTCAGGTATGTGTAACTCCGACACTGTTATGCATGCCTCTGCAACTGCGACTGCCAACTGGGAGCTCTGCGCTTGGATAGTGTTATCACTCAGGTTGTCCCTTGGCTCCTTAAGGGATACGGCCGAGGTAACCACAAACCAATCTTTGGGCTGCAGGTCCTAGCCTACCTGCAGTCAGAGAGGGCTCTCTCTTTAAAATTTAACTTTGTTTTGGGTTGATTTTAGGCTAGTTATGGTGCACATGGGTTTTGTTTTGATTTTGGTGGGAGGTATGATGTTTTCAAGCAGAGTTGGGATGCATAGAGTGAGAAGTTCAAACCATTGGGCATGGAGTCATGGATTAGGGCTTGTTGCTTTTTCTTGGTCAGAAGAGGAATACAGAGCAGGATAGCTACACATAGAACAATACCAGGCTGGAATAAAGATGGAATGAAGGTCAGAGATGAAAGGCAACTAAGAATATTTCATTAGCTAACAGAGAGTGAAGGTGAATGATAGTTTCTTTAGGAGCAATCAATAATTCCTAAGTAACAGTCATATGTGAAAGAAACAGGGTAAACATGATCATTTAAGTATGCATATTCATAACCATTTCTGAAGAAAACATATAGAAATAACAAGAACGGAGCATAGGGTGCAGTCAAGCGAAACCTAAGCTATTATTTTTCCTTGCCATTTAGATGGTAACAAAATGGTGTATAAACATATGTAAACTATAAACAGAGATAGGAAAACACTTATTGAGCCATGTAGTAGCACAGGAATTCCACAGTCACTCTTTGGCCATTAAATAACGCAACAATCAGTTCTTCATCCGAAGCATTCCAGCAGTCTTTGATTACAGAGCTTCTCAAAAATACAGCGCAAGTCCAGAATGAGGATTATCAACTAACCAACCCTTTAAACAATGAATTAGGGTGGTTTATATAGAGAAAATATCTAAAATATATATTACAGCAGACCTAAAACAGGTATGAGGGAAATGCGTTCTTTAACCTAATCTTGTCCTGAAATTAATGCAAGAAAATATATTTTGAGCTGCGCTGGAGGCAGCTGCATCAAAATGAGTTAATATCTGTCCTTATGGCTCTGTGCTATTCACTTAGCCATAACTGTGCTTTGAGCTTTGAGCCCCTGCTCTTGGGTGGCTTTGATGTGCATTAACTGTGATCTGAGAGCCTTAAATGGCTTCACCGCTTTCTTTGACTTTGCTTGGGGGCCTTTAATGTTCACCTGCTTTGATGTTGCCGACCTGATACTCTTTGCCGCTTCACTGATACTCTTTGATTTAATTTGGGTTTTATCTTTCCTCTGATACTCTTTCACAGTTGATTCGGGCCACTTTCTCTCTCTTGATACGTTTGAAACTATCAAATCGCCCCCTTTCTGCCCTTTCAAGGCAAAAATAGCTGTTGCAAATGTTTTTCGTGGCCTCTAGAATGCTATCGGCGCTGGCCGATTAAATATGAACCTTTATGAAGAAATCCCGTCAAATTGCGAATTTTTGGGTTTTGCAGGTAGCCGAGCAATACGTAGCCTTCCATTTTGATCATTTTTTCTTAGCTAAGCGCTAATCGTGCATCAACAACTGCCTCAGTGTTTCATTCCGGGCATCCTTCGCTGCGATTTTTCGCCCTTCGTGCCTTTTTTTGGTGATGACATTAGCAGTGGGTCCCAGTACGGCAGTGACGTGGCAATACGGCAGGGTGACGTGGCACAGGACAAGGTGGCGGGGTAGGGACGGAGGTAGATGCGGTGGCAGTGACACGTAGCAGTGGGGGGTTGACGCAGAGGTGACGTAGCGCTGACATGGCACTGACGTCAGGGTTGGAGAGACAGAAGGTGGTTTGTGGTTTCATCGGACCGCATTCTGTATGAGGGCGGTATTTGTTAGAGGGGCTCCGATACAATAAAAGGTGGACACGCGTCCTTCTGTACGATGGAGAAATTGTCGTGCCATCGGAGGCTAATGGTCAGACGTCGGGGTGGCTCCGAAATCGCCAAGAGTCATTGGATCTGGGCGGGTGGATCAGAGGGCTGATGGAGTGCGGAGCTAGCGGTAGGTTTATGTGCGGGGGCCCACCCGAATATTAAATTAATATTTGTTTACATGGCGGGGGTTCAAACCTTTGGGTTGTGGGTTATGCACTGGCGGTGTTTAATGTTTATTCAAACATTTTTAACACTACTCATCAAACAATGAGCGCGAGAGGGTAAAACTGATGAAATGTTATGGGTCAAGGGGTGAGGAAAGAGGTTATTAACTTAACCAAATGTTAAGTTAATCCCAGGCTTAGGACGCATATGGGTTAATAGTAGCCCCAGGTGGACTATCATTTCCCAAAACCATATATACATAGCTATAATGCTATAAGGTGGGATATGTATTATTTTTGGAATTTTATATAGTTTTTGTATAATAGGGGATAAGGAAATGAGCTAGGGAGATAGATAATAGAGTTAGGAGTTAATATGAATTTGTGTGGTGAAGTGTAGGGGAGAGGCTAAGTTTGTGAACTGAAACTTAGACATAGGAAGTGAATAGACTGCGGAGAAATGATTTTTACAGAAGAAATGTGGCTTCTTTTCACTGAAGAAAGTCAAAGCTGGACTGGTTGGGCAGATCCCAAGGTCCTCAAGGGGATGTTAGTGAGTGATTTGGGGAATAAGAAGAAGGGGGAGTTAGACATGCCTCGTTTGAGCTCCTCCAAATGAAAAACTGCCTCATAATTGTGATCTGAATAGATATAACACTTGAAAACATGAAATGGATCACATAGCTTGATTCTGCAACCACAAAACTACTTACCCAGCCTACTTACCTAGCATTTTTTCTTCTTTTTGCATGGGTGCACTTGGACTTGCAGACCCTGATTGTCTTCTTTTCTTTTAACTACCCTCCTATCTAAATGTTCCCTTATATCTTCCAAGGGTCCAGATTAAGCAGTTGGGCTCCTTCATTTCTCTACCTAGCTACTGATCTACCAAGCTTAAGCTGTTTGGACAGATATTCATTCTCTATTTTCTAAAACAAGCAATTTAAACCTAGGGAAGCCAAGATTAAGTTGTTTGGCTTTCCCTTATCTGTAAAACTCTTCAAAAATGGTATGATTCTTCAAAATGGAACTTCTTGGAAATATGGAACCTTGCAGCATGAAGAGATGACATATTTGGCATGTAAAACAGTCAATCATGAAATATGAAACCTATTGCAATAGGAGGCTAATAGTGGCTCCACTTGGGGATGGTTTTTCAAGATGAAAAGCCAAGAATAGCAGGTCAGAATGCCTTGATCTTCAACTGTTGCTGTAGACTGAAATTCTCCTTCTTGTCAATGCCTTTGACTGAATTCTTATAAGATGATATGCAGTATCCTTTTGAGCTGAACTGCAAAAACATTACGGCTCTGCTTCTTGCCTTTTGGGTGCTTGTAAACATATTGAAATCTGCTTGAGCAATTCTTTGGATTTATTTCAAAAACAAAGATCTGAAATAGAGCTTTCTTTGATCTTTCCTTCAAAATTTGCTGCATTGTTCCCTCTTATTTGCCTGCTATAAGAAAAAGTGTTGAAAATTCAAATATTAATGTACAGATAGTATACAGAGCTGTGTTGCGTTCAACAAAAGGGATCATGACAGTGCTTTAGCATTCGGCCATTGACAGGGCCTTCTTCAGTTGTGATGCCATCCAAAATCTTCAGAAAATATGTGTTGTTGCCTTGAACAACAAAAATAATAAAGGGGCCTTTCCATAGGAAATCAAACTTGCCATGCTTTCTTTTGTCCTCTCTTCTTGAATCCCATCTTAAGACTTTGTTTCCTATGTAGAAATCTTCAGCCTTGGTTCTTTTGTCAAACATTTTCTTGAGTTTCTCTTGTAAAATCTGAGCTCTGTCGTACACTTGCTCTCTTTTTTGTTGAAAATGGATGGTTTGGTTTATTCTTTTTTGGATATCATTTGGCTCTACCTGCATCTCTTGCAGCAATTTGATAACAGGGATTCCCAAAGAAGAGGGGAACTTGGCCTCCATTCCATAGACTAACTCATATGGGCTCATCCCTATGGACCTCTTGGTTGACAATTTGTCTGCCCATAGGGCATTTACAAGCTTTTTGTGCCAGTTCTTCTTGTTCTCCTCCAAGACTTTCTTACTGATGTTAATCAAACTCTTGTTGGATGATTCGGCCAAGCCATTACCTTGAGGGTAATAGGCCGTGGAGTGGCCCAAGGTAATGTGGAATTTGTGGCAAAAACTGATCATTTTCTTGGATTTGAAGGCAGCAGCGTTATCTGTAATGATCTTCTCAGGACAGCCAAATCTGGACAAAATGTTGGTTTCAAGGAATTGGATAATGGTGGAGTCATTGGCTTGCCTACATGGGATGGCTTCAATCCACTTACGTTGGCCAGAAGAGGATGGATGGATTTCTCCAATGAAGTCCA
Organism: Pinus tabuliformis; assembly: GCA_031772625.1. Classification (NCBI taxonomy): domain Eukaryota; kingdom Viridiplantae; phylum Streptophyta; class Pinopsida; order Pinales; family Pinaceae; genus Pinus; species Pinus tabuliformis. The sequence continues at coordinate 2,029,896,005 of CM062816.1, forward strand.
AACCCCATTGTTGAAAAGGCTTCTCGGTTGAAATGGGTTTAAGGGGCAAGGGCAGAAGCTTTCTTTTGCCTTCAAAGATTTGGCATTTGTGGCATGAAACCGCAAACTTTCTCACATCAGCAAACAAATATGGCCAATAGAAACCAGCCCTTAATATCTTATCATCAGTGGACTTCAAATATAAGTGCTCTCCATAGTCCCCTGCATGGAATTCTTTCATGATACTGTCAGTTTCATTCATAGTTAGACAATTCAGAAATATTCCTTCATGATTTTTCCAAAACAGGGCACTATCTAAGACACAAAACTTTGATGCTTTCATTTTTAAAAATCTCTTTTTGGTTCTGGACAACCCTGGAGGAGCACACAAGTTTAACAATATAAAACATATATCAGCATACCATGGGGATTGCAAAAAATCTTGACTAATCTGTGGAATCGCCAGCTCCTGTCCATTGTCTAGTTGATTAATATCTAAGGCTTGAAAATTGGTTTCGGACATCAGTTTGGCTAAACCTTGTCCCTTTATCAGCTTGGTGGGTTTTATCTCAATGTCATACTCAAGGATATTGGCAATCCACTTGCCTCTTTTGCCCTCTATGCCCTCTTGAGTTAATATGTCTTTTACAACAACAATTGGTACATAAGCAATCACATATGAATATAAAATGTAAATTCTGAAATCTTTGATTGCTTTAACAAGGGAATATGCTTGCTTCTCCATAATTTGGTACTTCAAGGGTGCATCTCTAAGGGCTCGGTAGAAAAATGCAATTGGCTTTTCATTTCCATGATCATCTTTTTGCAAAAGAACAACAGCAATGGTGTGTTCAGATGCAAATGAAAAAATGATGAAATCCTTATCAAATTGGGGACTTGTGAGGACTGGGGCTTGGGTTAAGGCAGATTTTATGCCCTCAAAGGCTTGCTTGGCCTCTAAAGTCCATTTTACCTTGGAATACTTCTTTAACATTTTATTTAGCATTCTTATCAGCTTGGCCAAGTTTGGGATAAATCTCCTTAGGAAATTGATCTTTCCTAGGAATGCTTGCAATTCTTTGATGTTTCTTGGATAAGGGATTTGAAGGATGGCTTGAATTCTTTCGGGATCAATTCTAATCCCATCTTTTGAAGTGATATGGCCTAGTAATTTCCCTTCTTCAAGGCCAAATAAAGACTTCTTGGGGTTCAAGGAAATGCCATATTTCCTACATGTTAGGAACACTTGCCTCAAATGTTTTAGGTGCTCTTGATTAGATTTTGAGAAAGGAGTAGGGTCATCAAGGTAAACCACTAGGAAATCATGGATTTCTTTGGCAAATGTAATGTCCATGGCCCTTCGAAAGGTAGCACCTGCATTCTTTAGTCCGAAAGGCATCTTCACATAGTTAAATGTTCCCCATGGTGTTGTAAAGGCTGTCTTGTCTTGGTCATCCGGGTGAACAAGTATTTGATTAAAACCTAAAAAGCCATCTAGCAAAGAAATTCTTGAAGACCCCACTACTCTTTGTAGAATATGGTCCATTTTTGGCAGTGGGTAGTGATCTTTAAGGGAGACTTGGTTCAGATTTCTCAAGTCCCCACATAGTCTGATCTCCCCTGTTTTCTTCCTTGTGGGAACTAGATTGGATACCCATTCTGAAAATCTAATGGGTGCTATGATACCAGCCTCATACATTCTTTTCACTTCTTTCTCAATCAAAGGGAGAAGCACAGGATTGATTCTCCTTAGTTTCTGTTTGAAGGGCTTTTGATTTGGCTTTAAGGGAATGGTATGTTGAATAACAGAGGTGTCATAGGACTTAAGGTCCTCATAATTCAAGGCAAATACATCTTGAAACTCTTTAAATAAATCAACATATTTTGGTTTTTGATTGGGAGGCAAAGACTTGGACAGTTTAATCATTTTGGGCTTCTCTGCTGTCCCAATATTACAGTCTTCCACAGCAGTGTTTAAGGGCTGCATCTTTGGCCTTTTGGGGACATCGTTTGAATCATATGTCTTCTAATGGAGTGAGTCCAGCAGGTAGAAAATTGTCTTTTAAATCAATGAATTTAGCCTCTGCTTCAGCTATTTGATCTAAATGCATTTCTTCAGCTCTTGCATGTTCTTCTCATAAAAAATGGTTGGGTGCAACATTTGATTTGTTGCTTCAGCTGTTATAGTTTGCTCATTTTGGCTCATTTGTTGTTGTGGGTCATCCATGGCATCTTCATCAATGTTTAAGCTTGAGAATTCTTGCTGTAAGGTAAGAAAATTGTTGATTTGAGCATCATCCTCAAACACTTGCCAATATTTGATATTGCTAGGGACAACAGGCCTGTGCTTTATCTCAGCAGTAAAGTGGTAATTGGGCTCAAAGGGTAGCTTGCACGTGCTAGCAAAAGTAGCTAGACTATGAGCATGCATGTTATGGTTTCTAGAAATCTTAGCAAGCTTGGATTCGCTGAAGGAATTGAGTATTTCTGTGGTAGCAGACCTATAAGCTCTTAGCCTATTGTCATTAGTGACAAAGTTACCTTTCATCTATTGAATGATTAAATCGGAGTCACCTAGAATGGACACTTTTGCAGCTCCTAGAGCTTTGATCAGTTTAAGGCCTAAAAAGAGAGCCTCATACTCTGCCATGTTATTGGTGCATTTGAAGTTTAGTCTGTAAGCATGACTCTCTGCATGGCTGTTATGTGTATTTTGAATCCATATTCCTGCCCCTGCTCCTAGCTTATTAACAGAACCATCAAACTCTAAATACCATGTGATTTCTTGCTTGTGGTTAGTATTAAGAGTTTCATTCATTTTAGGATTGGGTGGACCTTGGTTTTGTGCTTCATGTGGTTCTTCTTGTATGTTGGTTGCACTAATTGTTTTAACAGTTTCATGGGTATGGGCAACTGACTCTTGATTTATGCATGTTTCTTGTTCTAAAGGCAAAGACTTTTCATCAGTGGGAGGGCAGCTTTCATCATTGAACAATATAAAGGAATCCATATCAGAATGGATTGAGTAAATGGGAAAGTTTTGGGGTTTTTCCTCACTACTTACCACATAATTCATCAGTGTTTCTCTATACAGTCTCTTTGGTTGCCCAAAGACTGAAATAGTGGCATAGGAGAGGTCCAGTTGGAGAGATCCTTGGAGTTTTTCTCCCAAAGATCTTGATAAGATCATGCCATACTTTGGTGGAATGTTAGCAACTACCACGTCCATTAGGATCGTTTTTTTTGGAAATTGGACTAAAGACACACAAAGGTATTTGATTAAGCCTAAACACTTGACCTGGCTAGAATCAAATGAGAATAAGTCTTTGTAGGGTCTAGTGATATCAAGGTTTAGCTTCTCCATTATAGCTTTGGGCATTAGATTGTGTGAAGCACCTGAATCAAACATAGCATTGTGCAACACTTTATCATGAATGTGCAAACTAACATAAAAGGGTAGAAAAACTCCATGTCCTGATTTACCATTGACCTCAGGACCAAAAAGTAATTCGGGTTGATTATCTAAGACATTAACATCATCTCTATTCTCTGGCATTTGCAATGATCTTTTGATTTGCTGTCTATACACATCATGTTTGGCAAGCTCAGAGAGAGGAATAGATATCTTTAATTTACCAATTTTTGCTTCTAAATCAAATGGTTTTTCTGACTGTGTTTTAGTATTGTGACTGGCAGATTTTGCCTTTTCAATTGTATCTTCAGTGATCTTCTCTTGGTTATCAGTGATTTCTTGAGATTGCTCTGTTTTGGGAAGGCTTTAAGGAGTTCTATTTACATTGTCTTTTGAGGGAAAGGATACAAAAGGTTGGTTATTAGAGGGCTGCATGTCAGATACATCCTCTATGGTCACTTCTTTTAATTTTGGGTCTGTTTTATCAGCAGGTTCTGTGATAGCGGCCTTGTCTTTTACTTTCTTAGCTTGCTTGGCATCCTTTGGCTTGATGGGATCAGACACATCAATGGTTCTTGTTCTCAATTTGTATTGTTTATGGACTTCGTAGAAAGCTGAATCATAGCCCTGTTTGAAGTCAAATGACTCTCCAGACTTGGTCTGAAATTGATTTATATCATGGTTATCTTGGTCTTCTTGGGTTAGAAATACTTGTTGTTCACTTTTCAAACCCATCAAGTTTATGTGAGTGTCCTCTATCTGCTCACTAGATGTGGATGCTTCAGCATAGTTTTCATGAAAAGGAGGTCTTACATCATGGTCAGGACTTGCCCTTTCAACGTTTGGGTTCTAATTTTTTCTAAAGTTTGGATTTCTGATAGGATTGTTTTGCTATCCTTCCCATGAGGCTTTTCTTTCAATAGTTCCCATTCTATTTTCAAAGCTGTCCATACCTTTGATGATTGTGTCCAATTTTTGCTCAAAGGCTGAAGGTTCATCTTTGAAAGTGGTTCTTCTCTCAGCTCTTGCTCTATTTCGCTTGGCAATCAGATTTGCCTCCACACTAATAGCTACATTCTGCATATCTGCTAAGGTTTGAGGGGCTCTTTCCCTTAACTGATAAGCCATGTCTGAATCAAATCCATCAGGGAATTTGTATAAAGCAAGATCAGGTGGAGGTCTAAGGTTTTGTGGAATAGCGTTATAAACATTGTTAAACCTGGCACAATAGTCCAAGACAGCTTCTTGAGGGCCTCTTTTGATAGTTTCATACTCAGATAATAGGTGCAGAGGGTCCTTCTTCTTCTCCCATCTATTAAGAAAGGTTTGGTAAAGGGCCTCTGGGTCAGCTATGGAATTTGTAGCAAGTGCTCTAACCAAGGCCTTACATCTCCTGTTAAACTTTGGACAAAAATCTTCATTCTTACACTATCATCATCTATTTCATAACTCTCAAAATAGTCCTGCATTTTCTTGGTATTTTGCATGGCTGTGCCAGAACCAGTGGCATCAAAGTATGTGATTTTGGTTTGATAGTCCTGAGGCATAGCCCCTAGATTTGCAGGTAACTGTAAGGGTGCATATCTGTTAGCCATATTTACAGGGATAAGTGGAACGACTGGAACAGCTGGAAGAGTTGTAATAACAGTGGTGGTAGTGGTAGTATGTGCAGTGAATGGAGGTGTGGAAAAGGTGCTTGGAGAAGTGGATGATGAACAAGGGGAAGTAGGGGTTGAACGAAACAAAACTTTAACAAGGGTTGGAAAACAGCTCGGCTGAACTGTTTCAGGACTAGAATCAACAAAATCTTCTTGCTTTTGTTTGCTAGGGTTTCTAGAGATTAAATTGGGATTTTCAAAAACAACTGGTGGATTTGGGTCTGGATTTGACCTAGTATTATGTATTTTCTTCTTGGGAGCCAGCTTCTAACTTGTTTTTTAGAATTTTCTGAATAAGAGTCCCCAGTGGAGTCACCAATGATGTTATCACTCAGGTTGTCCCTTGGCTCCTTAAGGGATACGGCCGAGGTAACCACAAACAAATCTTTGGGCTGCAGGTCCTAGCCTACCTGCAGTCAGAGAGGGCTCTCTCTTTAAAATTTAACTTTGTTTTGGGTTGATTTTAGGCTAGTTATGGTGTACATGGGCTTTGTTTTGATTTTGGTGGGAGGGATGATGTTTTCAACCAGAGTTGGGATGCATAGAGTGAGAAGTTCAAACCATTGGGCATGGAGTCATGGATTAGGGCTTGCTGTTGCGTTTTCTTGGTCACAAGAGGAATACGGAGCAGGATAGCTACACATAGAACAATATCAGGCTGGAATAAAGATGGAATGAAGGTCAGAGATGAAAGGCAACTAAGAATCTTTCATTAGCTAACTGAGAGGGAAGGTGAATGATAGTTTCTCTAGGAACAATCAAGAATTCCTAAGTAACAGTCATATGTGAAAGAAACAGGGTAAACATGATCATTTAAGTATGCATATTCATAACCATTTCTGAAGAAAACATATAGAAATAACAAGAACTGAGCATAGGGTGCAGTCAAGCAAAATCTAAGCTATTCTTTTTCCTTGCCATTTATATGGTAACACAATGGTGCATAAACAAATGTAAACTGTAAACAGAGATAGGAAAACACTTATTGAGCCATGTAGTAGCACAGGAATTCCATAGTCACTCTTTGGCCATTAAATAACGCAACAGTCAGTTCTTCATCCAAAGCATTCCAGCAGTCTTTGATTACAGAGCTTCTCAAAAATACAGCGCAAGTCCAGAATGAGGATTATCAACCAACCAACCCTTTAAACAATGAATTAGGGTGGTTTATATAGAGAAAATATCTAAAATATCTATTATAGCAGACCTAAAACATGTATGAGGGAAATGAGTTCTTTAACCTAATCTTGTCCTGAAATTAATGCAAGAAAATATCTTTTGAGCTGCGCTGGAGGCAGCTGCATCAAAATGAGTTAATATCTGTCCTTATGGCTCTGTGCTATTCACTTAGCCATAACTATGCTTTGGGCTTTGAGCCCCTGCTCTTGAGTGGCTTTGATGTGCATTAACTGTGATCTGAGAGCCTTAAATGGCTTCACCGCTTTCTTTGACTTTGCTTGGGGGCCTTTAATGTTCACCTGCTTTGATATTGCCGACCTGATACTCTTTGCTGCTTCATTGATACTCTTTGATTTAATCTGGGTTTTATCTTTTCTATGATACTCTTTCACAGTTGATTCGGGTCACTTTCTCTCTCTTGATACGTTTGAAACTGTCAAATCGCCCCCTTTCTACCCTTTCAAGGTAAAAATAGCTGCTGCAAATGTTTTTCGTGGCATCTAGAATGCTACCGGCGCTGGCCCATTAAATATGAACCTTTATGAAGAAATCCTATCAAATTGTGAATTTTTGGGTTTTGCAGGTAGCCGAGCAATAGGCAGCCTTCCATTTTGATCATTTTTCTTAGCTAAGCGCTAATCGTGCATCAAAAACTGCCTCAGTTTTTCATTCCGGGCATCCTTCGCTGCGATTTTTTGCCCTTCGCACCTTTTTTTGGTGATGACGTCAACATGACGTCAGCAGTGGGTCCGGTACGATAGTGACGTGGCAGTACGGCAAGGTGACGTGGCACAGGACAAGGTGGCGGGGTAGGGACAGAGGCAGATGCGGTGGCAGTGACACATAGCAGTGGAGGGTTGATGCAGAGGTGACGTAGCACTGACGTGGCACTGACATCAGGGGTGGAGAGACAGAAGGCGGTTTGTGGTTTCATCGGACCGCCTTCTGTACGAGGGCGGTATTTGTCAGAGGGGCTCCAATACAATAAAAGGCGGACACGTGTCCTTCTATACGATGGAGAAACTGTTGTGCCCTCGGAGGCTAATGGTCGGACGTCGCGGCGGCTCCGAAATCGCTGAGAGCCGTCGGGTCTGGGCGGGCGGATAGGAGGGCTGACGGAGTACGGAGCTGGCGACAGGTTTATGTGTGGGGGCCTCCCTGAATATTAAATTAATATTTGTTTACATGTCGGGGGTTCAAACCTTTGGGTTGTGGGTTATGCGCTGGCGGTGTTTAATGTTTATTCAAACATTTTTAACACTACACTTCAAACGATGAGCGCGAGAGGGTAAAACTGATGAAATGTTATGGGTAAAGGGGTGAGGAAAGAGGTTATTAACTTAACCAAATGTTAAGTTAATCCCAGGGTTAGGACGTGGATGGGTTAATAGTAGCCCCAGGTGGACTATCATTTCCCAAAACCATATATACATAGCTATAATGCTATAAGGTGGGATATGTATTATTTTTGGAATTTTATATAGTTTTTGTATAATAGGGGATAAGGAAATGATCTAGGGAGCTAGATAATAGAGTTAGGAGTTAATATGAATTTGTGAGGTGAAGTGTAGGGGAGAGGCTAAGTTTTTGAACTGAAACTTGGACCTAGGAAGTGAATAGACTGCGGAGAAATGATTTTTACACAAGAAATGTGGCTTCTTTTCACTGAAGAAAGTCAAAGCTTGACTTAGTATTTTACAAAAATGAAGTGATAACAGGACTAGTTGGGCAGATCCCAAGGTCCTCAAGGGGATGTTAGTGAGTGATTTGGGGAATAAGAAGAAGGGGGAGTTAGACATGCCTTGTTTGAGCTCCTCGAAATGAAAAACTGCCTCGTAATTGTGATCTAAATAGATATAACACTTGAAAACATGAAATGGATCACATAGTTTGATTCTGCAACCACAAAACTACTTACCCAGCCTACTTACCTAGCATTTTTTCTTCTTTTTGCATGGGTGCACTTGGACTTGCAGACCCTGATTGTCTTCTTTTCTTTTAACTGCCCTCCTATCTAAATGTACCCTTATATCTTCCAAGGGTCCAGATTAAGCAATTGGGCTCCTTCATTTCTCCACCTAACTACTGATATGCCAAGCTTAAGCTGTTTGGACAGATATTCATTCTCTATTTTCTAAAACAAGCAATTTAAACCTAGGGAAGCCAAGATTAAGCTGTTTGGCTTTCCATTATCTGTAAAACTCTTCAAAAATGGTATGATTCTTCAAAATGGAACTTCTTGGAAATATGGAACCTTGCAGCATGAAAAGATGACATATTTGGCATGTAAAATAGTCAATCATGAAATATGAAACCTATTGTAATAGGAGGCTAATAGATAGTATCCATTTATTTCAGGGGCTGTGTCTTTTCTGCAAACATTTTTTAATTATTCACCCAGTACTCATTGATTAAACTGAGAGCAAACTACTCTTGACCTCTCAATTCCAATGTCACTCCTGTCTACAACGCATGAAGATTCATTGGGAAGCGCTATAATATTTAGGCCGATGTTCTTACGGGTACTAATGATGATCTTGTCATCGGCTGATTCTACAATCACAGACCCTTTCGAGAGAGCAATTGTTCTATGGTCCACTATCCTTACTAGTTCTGCAGCTTGACTTGTCCCCAGTGCCAGGCTCATCTGTGCGGCACTCACTTGACCTACACCCACCTATATTCGGCTAGTTTGGATATGCAGTTCACGTAGATCCTTCTGGACATTTCCCAACAACTGCATGTACTATTACTCAAATTGCTGCAACAATTCGGTTGTAGTGTCATGCACCTTGTCATCGATCTCACCAAGATCGTCGTCTGTCACGGTGAGGGGATCGACATGCACTTTAGCCGACTTCGTCTTCTTGCGGGACCTCATCTTGCTACTATTCTCTGCACTTCCTTAGCTGAAATGGGGTGCTCTGCCCCTCATCGCCACCATCGCCTTGCATAGATTGCTCTTCCTCCTTGGTTTCAAGGGAAGGGGATTTGCTGCTTTGGTCGGGGTCGCATTTTTTTTATTTAACATGTTCCTCTTCAATGCGCTCCTTTTCCATTTGATCCTTCTCTTCGACTTCCTTCTTCCGCTGCGCGACCAACTTTTATGCCACCTATTTTGTTGCATCCCTCCATTTCTTCTCTGCTGAGCTCCCCGTGACTTTGCTGGTACCTACATCTAAGTCAGATGAGGTGTGCCAATCTGCTAGCCAGAACTTGATCACTTCCTGTATGGCATCATTGGTGACCAAATATAGTAAATCAAACCATTTTTGTTGCGGGTCCTTCTACGCCTAAATGTAGACATGATGGAAATATTTCTTGAACTCAGAATATGGCGAACAACTGCTCATACAAGGTTAGGGACAACCTTGTGCATTGGTTGATGGAAATGAGGAAGCTCGCTTCCATCAACACCCAAAAAATATTCGTTTTTGTGACCTATGTGGGGTCCTTCGTGGCCCAGAGGGAGGCCAACTGTGCAGCCTTTGGAAATCCTTCCTTCAATGGAGGAAACTGGCTATCCTCTGGCAAATCCCATATGACCAAAAAATGGAGAGCAACATAGTGAAAGGGCTTAATCTCATCTTGGACCTCATGACAATTTGCAAGGAATTCACTGCATATATACCATGACCACTTAAACTGCACACCCTCCATGAATTGTGCAGTTGTTACACAACATTTTCAAGGATAGTTTGTTCTTATATCAACCTAGTTAAAAAATGAAACAAAGTGTAGGAGCATGGTTCCTGGTCTTGTGTCAAGCTCCTTAAAACATGAAACAAGGAGTCTCGAAGATAGTTCTTTTACTGTCAACCTCGCTAAAAAATGAAACAACCCCCTTTCCCCATCAAGTCGTTTGATTAAGATCTCATAAAATCCCAATCGAGCCTTTTCTAGATCTCGATGAGGTGTGCTAAGGGCACCTTTTCCTCATCTTGAGTTCAGGTTTTCCTCGCTCCCTTTCATGTGCCTTTTTCATCGAGTCTCTACCATTTGCCCATTATCACAATGGGGTTTCCATCTTATGACTCGTAACCCTCACTCACCCAGGGGGGAATGGGGGGCATAGCCTTTTACGAGTTTTACTCTATTTTGGCCGAGTCGATGCTTACACATCATGTTAATAGTAAAACTGTGGTCCTGAAATGGACTCCATCAAAATCCTACGTGGGACATCCCTCACGGTGACTTAATGTGTTATTCATTTTTGTGCAGTTTGGTTTGGTGTGCTTTCTCAAGCAACTTTCCTGCATATTATGTCTTCACCTTCTTTGTAGATGTTTGTGACTCCTTACGTCAGTTTCGCTGATGGTGCTTGCCATAGACCTCAGAATCTATCATCCACGGCATGGGCTATTTATGACCCTTATGGTGAGTTGATTGATCTTCAAGGTATTTGTTTGGGTTAAACAACTAATAAGATTGGTGAATATAGCACATTTATTGACCTCTTGTCAGAAGCCATTGCTCTTAACATTCGAGAAATGTTTGTTAACCTTGATTCGCAACTTGTTGTTCTTCAACTCAATGGGAAATATTCCATCAGAAACCCTCAGATATTGAGAATGTATTTGCGTATTTGCCTATTGGAAACAAATTTTGATTATATCACATATCATCACATTCTTAGGCATATGAATACATTAACAGATGCATTAGTTAATTATGTGTTAGACATACATTTACGCAATATGTGAAAAACAAAACATTGTATCATAGTAAATGGAAAAAAAAAAAAAAAAAATATATATATATATATATATATATATATATATATATATATATATATATATATATATATGTCAATAATGTTTGAGTGTCATACATCAAAACCCAAAAAACAATATATGTGTTCCAAGTACATCTGTGGCTCGCAGGACTCAAAACTATAAATGCTAAAACTATGGACTACTCGACATTGTGCTCATGATAACATGTTACTACTCATACTATGTGAGTCAATAGTCGATAGATATGATCTAACACTCCCACTGTGTGCCACTGATAACAATGTGGAATGTCCTCCATCCAGGCATACTCTAGGATACCTCTAGTCAGGTTCTCGAGATTTTGCGCAATCTCCTCCTCATTGTGGACTCCTTCCTGATAAGGAGTGATCTCAAATTGTCGAGCACCGCACTAGTGATCGTGGACATTCGAGCTGGTCGCTCTAGTACCACATCTACAATTACAAAATCAAAATTTCACGAATGCATATATTTCAAAAACAATAAAAAATAAAAAACAAAAAATTATTTTGCTCACCTCCATCATCAAAATCCTCCCCCTCTAGGAGCAACATGTTAGGATCACCATGGAAGTCAGTCCCACTATATGGCCAATCCTCCACAACAATTAGTTGATGCCTTAGCCACGCAAAGAAAGTGGGCTTGTATGACATACGTTGGCGCCCTCCAATCTTGGGCATCAGTTCACTCCATCAAGCCATCCATGGATCTCGTGGAATTGGGGGATTTACCCCTGCCAGCTAATAATGGAAGAGTGGGATCTGTTCCAAGAAGAAAGTCACAAGAACATAACCATATCCAAATTGCCTAAGGTTTCTTGCCTTGCATTTGGATAATTGGTGCTTCATATTCACTTTCATGGCTTCCACCCAATTGAAGACAGTGGCCGCCATGCAGTCTATGGCATACTGGAACTTAGACTTGTTGGACTCGTGTAATGCTTGAGCCCAAAAAACTCTATTTATGGTCAACAGTAGCACCTTCAGTACAAGGTTTCCTATGGTCATGATGTCAACCTTGCCGCTTTTAGATTTCAGAGCTTCTGGATAATGTTCTACAAGGAACGTGTTCACACTTGCCCCAATGGGCCTACCTCCATACAATTGGATTGGTTCTCCTCTGTGGGACAATATGTTAATGAAGTAGATGTCTGAAGTCTCTAGCTCTAGCTCTTGACCACAGATCACAAATACTTCCCATCTAACATCCCATAGACTAATCCAGTATTGTAGCAACTCTGGTTGAGCCCAAAGACCCAGTGTGAGGAAGAATTTGAGGAGCCCACAGTTCCTCAATGCATCCAGATAGTTTGGATCGTCCAATGCTAATGAATCAATTCCTTCATGCTCACATTCTTTCCATTCGATCACCATCTTTCCTACGATGATTTGCCTGCAAATAATATGCATTTACCCAAAAATCAGTTTTTGCAAGAGAAATTTCGAATCAAAAGAAGTTAAATTGGGCGGAAAATTGAAAAAGTTCATCTCTCGTCACCGACGTGACTATTCTAAAAACATCTACACTAATGGCGCAAGTTCCCGAGTTGTAAACCCTTGATTGGTGCAATCTCGTGCTTGGATCTCGAGCCGACCGAGGGTGATTTTTTTTGGCAAAAATTCCTAAAAAAACCCTGAAAAATGGCTAAATGCATAAAAAACAGGTATGCAAACAAAGCTTAGGGCCTCAACTCTTACCTACAACATACGGTTCATTGATCAACCTCCTGGATCTGTTGCAATCGACTTCTGAAGATTTAGGGCACAAATGGGTAAAACTTGCTCCAAATGAGGTAAAAGAGGTAAATGGTTAAAAATGTTTTACTTTTTCACTTTTTATAAACTGTTCATCATGATTTTGGGTTTTAAATACATTTTTTGGCCATTTTACCTTAGAAACGGATAATACATTTGCTTCTTGTGCATCGACAGGTGATGGATTGACGGTGATGATGTAAAACATGGGTCGTGTTTAAGCTATTTTCTCGACTCATGAAAATTCAAATGAAAATATTGCCGATTATTTTTCCCTTTTTGACTCGTTAAAGAAAATAAAAATGGGGAGTCTGCTTTAAGCTCTTTTCCGACTCTTGAAACATGAAAACATTGCCAAGCTCTTGCCATTTTGACCTCATAAAATGGTTTCAAAATGTCATTTACCGAGTATACGTTTACCCCTTTTTCAGGGTGGGATAAACTATTTACGAAAAAGGTAATCCTTGGATGACATGGTCAAGAGGTTCTCTCAGGTATTGTTTTCTACCTTTTCAGGCTCGAGAGATAACTGTACAAAAAGGGACCTTTAGGAGTTTTCTTTTCCATGTGTTTTTTAAACTCTCTAAACATGAAAAAAATACTGAGTTTTCCCTTTGTCGAACTCGTTAACCTTTAAATTACATCGTATTTGTCACCATGACAGACATGATCTTATCTTTCCTAGGGCTCGTTAATCTTACTAGGTCGGACTATCTGAAGGATGGACTTACACTACAAGAATATGTTATCCCCTTCAAGCTTGTGATAAAAGAGAATTTGGGTACCTGTGGGAAATGGGAAATTTTTACCAGTTGTGTCGGTAGCTTGTCACTTTTGAACATGACACTCCTCTACTTTGTGTTGAGTTAGGATATCCCCACTTTATCATTGACCTCCCTGATTTGGGTCGCTACTTTTTCCTTTCCATCTGATCTCTACCACATCATCATGACCTCCAATCTTCTGGATCCAAAAGCTGCCAAACTCTAGAGTCGTCTCACCGATATGTTCAAGAGTTAATCCTTCTACAATTTACACTCATTCCTTATTCTCTATATCTTCCACAATCATTGCATCTCTTGTCTCATGTCGATGTTGTGGGATACATCATGGCCCTCCTTCGATAAGGTCACTTCCTATTGACTTCAGGTCATTATCTGGGAAGTTGGCCGAGAGACTCCCTTCCAGTACCTTAGCGATTGATGCCCTAATGGCAAGTTATTCGCACTCGACGACAAATTATCATAATTGGCTTTTGATTGAGAGACTTCACGATTGTTCAACTTCAATTCCTTATTCACACTTTGTGAGTTATGCTATTGGTACCTTGAGAGCCATTATCATTATTGGTGATTTCTCTCATGCTTGTTAACATTTCACATCATTGACTAGTAATCAAGAGATTTTCTAGCATGTTTGACTTCAGCACATCTATTCACATGCTAGAAATTGTACTTTGATTGGTTCATGTTGGAAAGCAAGACCCTGGGCTCAAATTACACAAGTCCAGGTTGCAGGGCGATGTGACATGATCATGCTTATATACATGTCTCTTTCAGATGGATCACTGTGACCATACCTTAGGTTTGATATGATCCTTCTTACTAGATTGTTGCGCCCATACCTTGGATCCATTTACATGATCTTCTTTGGATGGATGCATCCATTCCATGATTCATGTATCAGAGATTTCAGATATGTATATATATCTATGCTTGCTTGCAGGTTTTCTGACGGTGGTGTCTGATTCCATGCATATACTCGTAAATCATTTCACCCCTCACTCTTGTTCGACCTTCATGCCTTAGGGGGAATTTGTTACAAAACATTTTGTCACTATCCCTGTACTCCCCATTCCTCAATCCCATAGGAACTCTATAGTGACCGTCATATGTTCCCCTGCCATTAAGAACATGTCCCTACATCCCTCTTCATCTGCAGAACATTTCCCTCTTACATCATTTCCCAATAATCTTCCTTCAAACCCAGTTTTCAAGATTGGTGCTAGTGTTCAGTGCTTCCCCTACACTGATTTGTAGAGTTTGAAACCAGGACTAGCACCGAACGGCGCAAGTGAGCCATTCATCACCCATGCCAACCCTCTTTTGGCAAGTTTTTAAAAATGGAGTCGAAGCTTCTAGGTCTAGAAGCTTCGTGAATGGAAGTCTAGTAATGGTTGAGCAAGATAGAGTTGAGAGAGACTGTTTGGCCTCCTTTCCCCTATTAAAACGGAACAAACCAAAATGGATAAGGCTTATCCCACCATAAGAGGATCCATTTCCCTTCTTCAAAGCTATATAAACTTCTCATTTCACAACCTCAACTAGCTAATGAAAGGGCTGAAATAATCTGCAAATCTTGAGAGCCATATTGAGAACCTTAGCCTTCTAGTTTGTGTGTGAAGGGAGAATATGCTTTTAGTGTTTGGTTTAGAGTAAAAGGAAAGAGGCCTTGAACTTCCATTGTTTTGAGGGTGAATCATGAGATTATTATAGTGGTGTTGGAACCGGGACATGCCAAAGGGAACCTACAATGTCAAAGCTCAGGTTGCATTTCTCATTGAAGTTTTATTAAGACAACTAATGGTTTATTTCCTATATCATGTGTAATCTTACATTTGATAGCTTAAAACTCCTTGACCTTCTAAGTAGATTTAATTTGATTTTATGTTCTCACTTTTGCTGTTGTTTCTTGCATGTTTGTTTTAGGTATTTGAACAAAAGGAAAGAAAGGAAGCTGGAGCAAGGAAGCAAGATCACCATCAAGTGGATTAGTGCTATAAGAGGTAGGCCCTCTTATTCAATTCTAATATAAGGAATTTTACATTAGATTGTCTTGTTTGTGGCTACACCCACTCTTGGGATAGAGGGATCATATTTGTCCATAGAAAGGATTTACCTACTCCATAGTAGTTAACGATATCACAGACGTCAGAACCGCATCTGCACGGAACTTCCTCATAAACCTTCCAGCTAGTATCTGGGTGGCAATCTTCACCTTGGGATCATTGATGGATATGATGGAATAGCCACACGGCTTCTTGACAAGCTCAAACTTCTTTTTCATCTTCTCTGCCAAGTCTCTTTCTCCTGCCTTTCCACCAAACTCCTTGGCTGGATTCAAAGCATCATGCAGTAGGTGCGTGATCCTGTGGATGAGCATGTCCGTGATGCGTATAGGCGTGCCAAGCCATAAGCACCATATGCACTAGAGTAAGTAGCTGCTACACATAGGTGCTCTTAATATTAGTGTGGTGGTAGTTGGGCACCCACAAAAGGTTCAACAACTTGGAGTTCTCCACTCCACAGATGCATTCAACTATCTCCAACTCAGTGATACCTAAGTCTAGGTAATACATGCACCTCATATAATTTTTTGTCACAAGGTGAGGGAATCTTTCATGGTCAGCCAAGTCCCAATCCTCCATTTTCAACAGGGGAACCTGCGTAAGGTGCAGACCTGTTGATGCCCCGAAAATCGTTGTATCAACATTGGGGGATAACCACCTGGTCCGGACCTTAATACAACTCCTTTTCTGTTTGGAATGGTGGCTTCGACTGGATATAATGGGACCAGTTTCCCAATAATGAATAAAAGGGTATGAATGAGTAATTGGATTCTAATAAATGATAATAAATGGATGACCTAATCTATCAGTGAAAATATAAATAACTATTCTATCCCGGGAGACTTCTATTCTTTGAAGTGCAACGTTTGATAATCTATGTCCATTGATAGGCATGTAGATGACTCTAAGAAATAAACATAGATATTCCTTTACTTAATGATTACTTTGTTCAAATAGTTGAACAAAGTGATTAACACATTGTTACACCTATCTTTTTATATTACCGATACATGTATGATTAAAAGAAAAGCATGTTGTAAACATCCAATAGTGGAAAGTATAAAGAATGTTGTTAAAACACATGCATATATCTGATAATAGCAAGAGCGATCAAACAAAAATTCACATAAAAGGAATGAACTCAGACATAGATAATAGTACCATATGAGCTGCAAATCACTCCCAATATCAATCGCTATTTGGATTCCTTCTTTCGACGCATAAAAAACTTTTAAACAATGGCATTAGTGAGCATTCACATAAAAGCTTCGTTATCAAAATCAGAATAATTGGCCCAATATTTATAAAGGAATATGCTTGAAGTACAGTAGTGCAACTTCAGGTTTTTTTCATATACAAAAACTTACGACCCCTTCTAAATGCATGAAAGGGTCTATAAATACTTGATTAAAACTAACTAACTATGAAACTAAAATCCTATTTAATTGGTACAACTTTGATTCTGAATATCTTCTTCACGGAAATTTGGCAGTCGGCGGCATGATTCATCACTTAGGCTTTTTGCCATTAGACCTGAGCTGGCATATCGCAAGCATTGGTTCCACTTCTGGTGGTCGGTTGAGACGAGAATTGAGTTGGGCAGCATAGGTGGCATCCTGTATATCGGGAATGATACACCAGATTGCATCTGTGAGGCACTTGAGGGCGGCTCTCTGGCTATATGGTTTGACTAAGAACAACCAATAGGTGTCCCATGTCAAACTGTTAATTCTCGCGATTAATCTCCCATTTTTCTCCAGCTCTGGATAACATGACTGCTCCAATGTTTTAGCCGATGTCAATTTACCTGGGGTACATTAAGAAATCATGTTAGATAAGTAGAGAGTATCATTAATCAATTCAACCAAATTACTTGTGGTTAATTTGCATCTTGAAACTTCTCTCTCTGCTTTCATTAACTGGGACTGCCATTCCGTAAATAATATCTCTTTATGCGATTCTAGGATTTTTGGCAAATTAGCTGCCTGTCCCTCATCAGTGTCTTGCCACTCAAGAAAATTAGTTAAGGTCTCATCGGCTTGATCCAAGTCTGTTCTAGCTTTGTCCGATTTTTCACCTATTGATGTTGTTAAGTCATGTAAAGGTTCTGCCTGGGCGATTTGTTGACATAACAGCTTTATCTGTGTCACTAATGCCTTGTTTATCTGTAATGCCTCTGCTCTGAATTCAGCTGGCTGTGGAAGATTCTTGGTTTTCTGTATTTGGGCTGATAGTTGAGCAATTTTCTCATCTTTCGACTTCAGAATTTGTTCATTCATTGCTTTTAGTTGTGCCAATGCTTCCGACAGCTCTTTTGGCTTTTGAACTGCAGTGGAATCAATTCTTTGTTTCTCTTCCTGCAATTGTTTATTCAATTGATTATTTATTTGTTGCTATGTAAACAATTGTCATTCTACTTGCTCTGCCTTCTGCTGTGCCTCCGATAGTTGTGCTTGTAGCAAAAAGATTTCCTGGTCTTTTTCTTTTAATAAATTACTCACCTTTGATGCCTTATCTATGGTGGTTGCCGAATAGGCTCCAACATATTGGGACAGTTTTGTTAGGTCATCAGAGGGATCAGTCCTTCTCCTTTTGCGTTGTTGTTTTACTACAGCTTTGTGCTTTGGGCTGTAAAAGTCATCTAAGGGAGGAATTTCTTCTACTTGCAAAACAATCTGATCGCAGGGGTCTTTAGGAATTATCTCTACTTCTGTAGAACTGGGTAGGCCGCTGGTTCCACTAGGAACCTATTTAGATGTTGTCTCCTGTGTGTCAGCCGCTTTTGATGTTTTGGCTTCCTTCAAGCACTCGAGGTTGCTCATGATTGAGTCGAATTGCTGCCATTCCTAGAGCAATTTCGGGTCAATATGGGCATCTACATTCACCTCTGTGCTGCTTTGTTCCTACTCTTTTCTATGTGTTTCCTCTTGCTCTTTTGCATGCACTTCCTCCTGCTCTTTTGATGTAGTAGGAGGTTCCTTAGTGAGTCGCTGCTCAGGCTCACTTGATTCTGTCGTTGGGGTCGTTGCTAACAGATCTAGAGGCAGAGTTTGCAACCTCTGTTCTCTAAGTCTGTTAAATTCAACTAACCCGTCATCCTTATATTCCATTCTGGCCAACGATTTAACTTGGGACATTGACTCAGCTGAGGAGAACAAGTCATCGAACATATCTTCTTTATGATCAAATTTGGTCAATTTTGCCTGTCCAAGTGCATTATAGGCGACTTTGTTTGGATCAAATCGCCTATTAGGAAGAGTTGCTAGACTTAGTGCCTTAATTTTATTAGCTTCTTTCTCTGCATGTTTAAATTCAGGTAGAGCGTAGACACCGCATCTTAGAGGAAAAGGAGGCCAAACCTGCTTCTTTTTACTCCTCAGAGTCTGTGTAACTCCTTTGGAAGTAATCTAATAGGCTACCTCCCTAGCTAACAGTTTATCAGGTATGTACAAAGGGAGGACATGAGGTTTGGCTTGGCTGCCGAAAACTCTTACATAGGTGAATTTTTCTTCTCCGAACCATCTTCCTATGGATGTCAAGTCAACCCCTGCTTGGTAGGAAATCTTAGGAGCAGGTTTATCAAAAATAGAATAGTGAATGGGTAACATAAAACCATTACAAACTTGATATAAATGGTGCTTATAGTGACATTTCCATAACTTCTGATGGTATATATGAATGGGCATGGGGTCTTGTGGAGTCCATCTCCATCCAAGCACAGGAAATTCAGAATTAAAACACAGGGTGTCCAAGATATAGGCACTATAGTAGAATGGGGGAATAAACCTTTCAGTAATGCGGGATTTGCTTCTAAACTCAAGGATTGCGGTTGCTAGCTTATCCGATAGTACAGTTGCCCAATCCATTATTTCGCTATTACATGATGCCTCCATCAAAGGAACCATTTCTATAGTGAAGTTTGCGGAATCATGCAACCCCCACAATCTACACATCATTATCCAGGCATAACAATAAGGAGAACACAAAGAATCAACAGAGTACTTACCTGAAGACTCATGCTTGTGTTTTGCTGGATTTTGCCTCCAATCCCGAATGGGTTCTATTCAATTTCGTTCTCATTTCTGAACTTTTCCAAGAATGCCTTGTTGTACTTCTTCTCTGGTACAGGCAAATGGTACATTTGCCTCAAATCATCAGGTTGAAATGAACCGAAGATTCTCCCATCGATGGTGCAAAAGATTCTGTTTGTGATTGGGATTTATTCAATTGCCCAGCTCACTACATCTGTATATGGGAGAACTTGTTCCCGGGATGCTATCCGATGAAGGAAAGAGTCGGCTAAATCCTTTAGAGTAGCATCAGATTTCCGAGTCGTATCTGTTGTGGCTTGCACTGTTGTTACCTCGGGTATTTCGACCTCAATCAAATTATAGGTACTTTGCCAAGTAGTTTTGCCGAATCCTAGACATGTAGTGTTGGATATCAATCCTTTTCTTTTAGTTCCTGGATCAGCGGTGGGTTGTCCTGTGGCTGGCGAAGAGGAAGCTATTGCGGTCTTCTTATACTTCTTCCCCATTCTGCTTGAATTTAATGCTTCGGAAGAGCTCTGCACAGGAGTGAAAATGAATGTAATGTGGAGAATTGGTGGCGCAAACCAAATATGAACGAGATATATTAATCAATGCATGATGGAGGATTAACTTAAGGTGGCTGCGGATACAATCTGTGAAGAGATTTTAGACTGACTATTTCATTAAATGGCCGTTTAAACCTGCCAATCCTTTAAATGCTCATCATATCGTTTATTGGCCGAATGATTCATTCAAGCGTGGCTTTGATGTTTTGGTGGTTGAGCTTAAGTGAATCGCTATCGGGAAGATAAGGCCTTTAATACCAATTAACAGTAATATCACGGCTTTATCAATCCTTTTTGAAATCCACGCTTTTAACTTTATCGGAATCGGCCATCGGGGGAAAGCTTAAATTTTTATATTGGTTCCTTTCGGAATCCCCAATTACCGATAGCGATATCGCCAATTCTCATTGGGAGTTTTAACTGAGGGCTTTGAAAAGCATGCATGGTACATCTCCGATCACCGATAGCGATATCGCATCGCATCGGAGCGAGAGGGGCTTTTGTTATGATAACTCGTCATTATCGATATCCGATAGCTTTTTGTGTGTTGTCGCGTCGGAGAGAATCAATTGGTCTTTTAAGTCATGCCTCTCTTGTCATTGTGATATGCGATCTTACGATCACTTTATCGCAATGATAAAAGATTACTCATATATATGTTAAAAGACTGATTAATTGGATTATCAAAAAGGTTTTATAATGTTTTTATTTTGTTTCGGACCTTTTTGAATAATAATAAGTTGATACCAATTTAAATAAAAAGGGACCCATTCCATATGATAGTTTTGAGAATAAAATTTGTATGAAATGGGGAGTTGTTGTAGAGCACAACAATTGGCGATTCGCTGGAAGAAACAGTTATCCATGAAAAGTATTGAAATACCTAAACTTTCTCTAAGTAGGAATCTCATCAAAGAGGAAAATTCTAATATAACTAGGTATATATGCATTCCAAATAAAATAAAACTATCTTTGCTAATCTCCTCTCTTGTTTAAAATTTGATACATTCTAAGTTTTAAATTGGCCTCTATTGGTTGATAATGATAAAACGGAAAACCTTTCCAAATTAGCATTTAGAATTGACTCGTATGTCATAGGTAAAGCCTCTGCTGCCAGCAAACGTTCATAGTTTCGACAGGGATACCTTTTAACCATACTACTGTCCATTATCCCATCCACTTTAGAGTATAATTAACAAAATCAATTCAAAACATGCTTTCATATTTTGTATTTCTTTTACTTTTCTGTTATTTTGTAAGATAAAAAGTCATTGTCCTGGTTTGGTGGCCAGCTGAGTGACAATGCCATTCACTGGTAGTAATCTAACCGAACAAGCTGGCTCGTGATGAGACCCTTTGTCTTATAATAAGCCATTACCCTGTTTTGGTATGCAATGTTGGTAATGTCGGTTAAACTATTTCCCGATGATCATGGTAAGCAGGCATGTAATAAGACCTCTTATCTTTTATATCAAATATTTTAGAATTACACTCTAAGTAATTACAAACTTCAATGAATGGGATGGACAATTTTCTCCTTAAGAGAGAACGGATGACAAGGTAAGAGTTGAAGATGCTGAAATTGGATTAGTTTCTGTTTTGATATTGATAACCTTTTTTGTGACCAATTTGAAAACATAAAATGATTTACAATATTTCTAAATTTTGAGAAGAGTTCACAAAGATTGAAATGCGGTTTCAGAATGCAATTATACCTAGTTTCCTAGAAATTATCCCTTTTGTCTAAGACTTCTATTATTTTAAAAGCAAATATCAACACTACTTCCTTGAGAAACTTTTTCATACAGCAAAGGTCAATGGAAGATACCTTACAACTTTATTTCCTAATGGTCCTACAAACTACAAATTTTTCTAAACTAAAAGGGAGAAGGGGTTACCTCCTCAATTGAAGAATTTATTTAAGATAAGGCCATTAACAGGGAGATAATCTCTCAAACCTGATAAATCTTGTAATGTGAAGGTCGAATGGCCTATCTTCTCGTAGATTTGAAATGGCCCAAGCCACATTTTCTAGAACTTGGTGTGTTTTCCTTTATCCTCATGGGCTTTGTCCCATTTCAGAACTAAATCACCGACTTGAAACTGTTTTGAACCGGAAGAAGTTGAATCAAAGGATGACTTGATAATTTGCTGATGTTTTTCATGAATAATCTTGGCTTTTTCTCTTTCCTCTTCTAATTTTAGGATTCGATCATGTCTAAGTTGAATAGTAGAAGAAGGGTTTTCCTCAATAAACTGAACTAAGGCTAGAGAAGGAAGGACAAGATTTGTTGGTAGTACTGCTTCTTTTCCATACACAAGATTGAATGGAGAAGAACCTATGGAAGCTTTCTGTGTTATCCTATCAGCCCATAGTGCAAATATCAAAGATTTATGCCAGTTTTTATGATTCTGTTCGATTGTTCTCTTTATAATCTTGATTAGATTTTTATTGGTAGATTCTGCTAAACCGTTACCTTGGGGATAATAATTAGTAGAATATTTCAATTTAAATCCTCTTTTAATAGTGAATTCAAACATAGGATTGCCTGAGAAATAAGATGCATTATCAAAAACAAGAGCATTTGGGACACCAAACGTGGTAATGATGAATTGATCTATGAATTCTATAATTGCCTCAGAATTTGTTGTCTTCAACGGAATTGCCTCAACCCACCTAGTAAAATAATCCGTGGCAGTAAGGATATACTTACGCTATTTGGAAGAATGTGGAGTGATTTCGCCGATGATGTCCAATCCCCATTGCTCAAATGGTTGTTCAATGTTGGCTGGTTGCAAAGGGAAAGTTGGCTTTCTTTGTCTTCCACTAGAAGTTTGACAACTTCGGCATTTCCTTACATATTCATGAGCATCTCTAAACAGGGTGGGCCAATAATATCCAGCATGAATGATTTTGTGGGTTGTTGTGTCAGCTCCAAAATGTCCTCCTGCTGGTCCATCATGTAATTCCTGCAAAACCTTTTGTGCCTCAGGTTTTTCTAGGCATATTAATAAGATTGAATCATAATTTTGCCTAAAAAGTACATCATCAACAATTGTGAAATTTCTTGCTTTCAATCTAATGGCCCTCTTGCTTTTATAAGACAGGTTAGGGGGTGCATATCCATTTTTCAAATAAAAGATCAAGTCTGCATATTGCGATTCAGAATCAATCATACTTATCTGATTGATTTCTTCAAAATGTTCTGTATCACCTGGTTGTTGAATGTTGGATGCTCTTGCCAATAACTTGCAAAAACCTTGGCCTCTAACAATCTTTGCTGGCTTGATTTCCAAGTCATATTCTTGAAGTGTTGTAACCCAGTTTGCCCTTTTTCACCTAATTCCCTTTGAATTAATAGTTGCCTTACTGCAGAGAAAGGAAATATGACTTTTGTATGGGCTTTTAAAAGGAAGGGTTTGTAATGTTTGACAGCTTTATATACAACAAAGGATTGTTTTTCTACTTCGGAGTAATTTAGTTCGGCACCCTGCAAGTTTGAACTATAGAATGAAATGGGTGCTTCCAAGTTGTGATCATTAATCTGAGTGAGTACTGCTGAATAAGACAAATCGGATGCGATAGTATACAATGTGAAATGATTAGAAAAATTAGGAGTATTTAAAGCGGGGGCATTAATTATTGATTGTTTGATTAAATCAAACACTTCCTTTTCTGTTGATCCCCATCTAAAAACTGAATTTTTCTTAATCATAGTTTGCAGTGGCAAAATAATGTGAGAAAAGTCTGGAACAAATCTTTTAACAAAATTGATTTGGCCTAAAAATGACTGCATGGATTTTTTATTATGAGGAAAAGGGATTTCAGAGATCTCTTTGATCCTATTCGAATCAATATAAATGTCATCTTTGGAGACAATAAAACCTAAAATCTTTCCTTGGTCAAGAGCAAAGAAGGATTTTTTAGGATTGAGTGAAATACCGTACCTTCTACAGCGTTGAAAGATTTGGTTCAAATCATGCAAATGATTGGTTCTCTTTTTAGAAAATACAGTAATATCATCTAAGTAGACAACTACTATTTTATTGATCAATCCTTTGAAAGCTATATCCATCGCTCTTTGGAACATGGCTCCTGCATTAATCAGTCCAAAAGGCATCTTCTGATAAGCATAAGTTCCCCACTTTGTCTTGAATGTAGTTTTAAGTCTGTCATCAGGATGGACCAAAACTTGGTTGTATCCTGAAAAACCATCTAAAAAGGACATCAATTCAGAGCCTGCTACTGAATGGAGTATCTGCTCCATAGTAGGTAATGGGAAATTGTCTTTTAGGCTTGCCTTATTCAGATTTCTGAAATCTATACAAATTTTAATATCGCCATTTTTCTTCCTAATAGGCACCATATTGGAGACCCAATTCGAGTGTCGAACGAGAAAAATAATATTAGCCTTTAAGAGTTTATTAAGTTCAGTTTTAATTTGACTCTCTAGGTTCGGATGTATCTTCCTGAGCTTTTGTTGAACTGGTTTTTGTTCTGCAAGCATTGGAATAGTATGCTGGATGATGGATGTATCATACGTCTTTAAATCATCATACTTCCAAGCGAAGACATGTTTATTTTTTCTTAATAGTCTAATGAATGCCATTTTTTCTTCCAGAGAAAGTCCTAATCCTAGATTAATGTTTTGAGGATTTTGTTCAGTGCCAAGATTAATCAACTCAAACCTCAAGGTGGAACTGTGGAGCTTCGTATTGATCACAGGTTTAAATCTGTCTTTAATGTCATAAAGATCTTCCAGTTTCACCACAGGCTTCGGTATTAAGTTTTCTTCATGCTTTTCTCTCATCTGAAGATCATGATTGCTCTCCTCTATAACTTGATCATCATAGGATTTTTCAGAAGTCAGGAATTGTAAAATGTCTTCATCGTGATTAAAAACTCTCCAATTAGTGACATTGTCAGGAATTGATGGCCTAAAAAGCAATTCTACTGAAAATCTATCTAGGCTATAATCTTCGGAAGGTATGAGTTTGGAAGCAACATTGGCTAGCAAGTCGGCTGTCGAATTTTGAGACCTGGGAATGGAAGAGATATTGAATGCTGAAAAGTGCGAGGTGAGCTCTTTCAGCGATTGATAATGCCTGAGGTGATTTGAAAGATAATGAATCGTATTTCTCACCTGTTTGACAATAATTTCATAATCACCAATTACTTTCAAATATTGCACTTTAAGGCCGACTGCTTTGTACAGTCCTTGGACTAAGGCTTCATACTCGGCTGTGTTGTTTGTGCATTCAAATTCTAACCTATAGGACAGCATTGTTTTTTCTCCTTGCGGGCTAACCAAGATACATCCTGCTCCCGAGCCTTCATTAGATTTAGAGCCATCAAAATATAAAGACCAAAATAAAGAATTTTCTACAATTGTATATACAATTTTCTCAGTATCACCAAAACATCTTGACCTATCTTTTTGTGAATAATTTTCGATCTGAGATGAAAAATTGTTTACTGAGAAAGGAGATGGTTGGGCTGTGAAGTTGCCAAAGAATGATTCTGAAGAATAATTCTCTAAGATATTATTATTAAATGCTATGGGTTGATTTTCCTGTTTGAACTCTGTGATGGTGTCGGTCATGTGCTTTTCCCGATTGATTTTTATTTGATTTGGCTTTCCATTGTAGGGTAGCCACATATGGGACCAATCAGTAGAAATATACCCATGGATTTTTTCGGACCAATCCCTACTTAAGATCAAACCATAAAATTCAGGTATATCGGCGATTAGGATATCAATTCTTTGAAATACTCGCGGATCGGCCGATAACCTGATCGTTACAGAGTTGATTTCTCCTACAAGTTGTACCTTAGTTCTATCTAGTTGTACAATGTGGATTGCAGATTTCTGGGGTTCAATGTTTAGTTTGGAACAAACCGAAGCTGGAATTATATTTGAGGATGCCCCTGAATCAGTCAAACAATTGTGCAGATTACGATTATAAATCTCATAGGTTAATAGGAAAGGAGGAGTATGGGAATTGGATCTGTCTCCAATCATAATCGTATCAGTAGCTTCGATCCTGCTAGAAGGTGGTTTTCCTCAATCATTTGCAGCTTTAGCACTGGGAAGAGGTGAGGAAGGAACAACATTCAATTCTTTGAGGAGTAATTTCTGCTGATGTTTTAGTTTACTAAGTTCAAACATAGTAATGTTTGCCAAAGTTTTCTTCATATCATCAATGATATTGTAATCCATTGAATCAGATACTACTAATGTTTTAGACATTGAGGGCATATTTGAGGTTGAAGGTTGGTTTTGGGAAATCGTTGCAGCTGGCTTCCTTGTGGATACCTTTTCCTTTGTTGTTGTGGCACCTGCACTTCTTTTCTTTGAAGTTGCCTGGATGGGTTCAGGGGCACCTTTACTCCTAGTAGTGACAGGAAAAGCTTCTTCTTCATTTTCTGTATTGGAGTTAGGTAATATGAAATCCCACATTCCATGGCATTAAACAACTTCCTCTTCATCATCAGTTGGTGAGATTGTTTCCTCTTCTTCTTCTTCAGGGTCTGAATCTGCATTAGATATAACATTCAGTGGTGTTGATTCAATTTTCTTGAAAGTTCTAAAAGGCCTTTTAGTTGAGGTTTCTGCTACTTGCTTTTTGATTTCAACCATTTCATTTGACAAAGTCTTAAGGACCTTTTGCAGACCTTCCATATCGTAGGGATATTTTGGAGTTTTCTTCTTTGAATCATCTTTAAAAGAAGCTTTTTTGGATTTTCTATCTTCCAGTGCAGCTTTCTTTTCGAGAGCATTAATACGTTTTTCCACAGCAAGTGCTTCTTTCATGTTTTCAGCTAAAGTTGGTTTTGCAGCCCTGTCTACAAAAATAGCTATATTGGCAGGTAGGACAGTTATATACCATTTGCTTCTGATTTGTTCACTTGGTTTGGAAGCCGTTGGGATTTTACTCAAGAGTTTATTGAAATGCACATTGAATTCTTTAATTGGTTCCCTATCCTCTATCCTAAGATTGGAGAGATCATTTATTAATGTGGCTAAAGACCTATCATCTCCATACTTAGTGAGAAACTGTTCTTGGCAAGTGGTCCAACTGGTAATGGAACCAGATGGCAAGGAAAAATACCAGGATCCTGCGATTCCTTGCAAAGTATAAGGGACGAGCCTAACTACAACATCTTCCTCAGTTACTCCTTTGAGATTAACTGATAACATGAAGTTATTAATATGTTCCTCATCTTGTGTTCCATCATCTGGGTTAAACTTGTGTACCCATTTTCAGGGGCATTAGGTAATGCATGTAATGGTGCAGGCATATTGACCGCACCAGGCCTGTTCCATGGATCTGCCATTGTAACACCAGTAGTGGATGATACTACTGTTGAAATTCCAGATGTTTGGGAAGGAGTTGATATTGAGGATTACGGAGGTTGAGATGTTGAAGTTCCTAATCCATGATGAACAACAATGTGTAATGAAGGGGTGGATGGTTGACTTCGCACAGGGGAAGATGAGATGGAGGATGTGGATGAAAGTGTTTCACTGTCAGATCCTTCAGTGTTCTTCTTGGCCCTTTTCCTTTTGGGTAAAGGGAACTTAGTAGGTTCAATACCGAGCTTTTCGCTCTGAAGTCTAGAGAGGGAATGAGGTAAATTGAACTGCGAAGTCTCACTGCTTTGAGATACTTCAGATTTCTGTGGTGTTATCGAGAAGCCTTGAAGTTTCTGGATGAGTAACTGAACTTCAAGGGAATCGGGACTTAATCGTTCTGGAGTATTGTGGGTGAGGGCAATGGTAGTTGATTCCTCTTCTTCTTGCTTGGATACTGGAGAACCAACATGCAATTGGGAAGTACGAGGTGATGTGGAGGGAGAGTTACTCTAAGAATGGTCTATAGATTTGGATTTGCTCGCCATTCATAGTTAAGGCCCTCCTTCTAGCGCCAAAAATGTTGATGCCCGAAAATCGTTGTATCAACATTGGGGGATAACCACCCCGCCCGGACCTTAATACAACTCCTTTTCCGTTTGGAATGGTGGCCCCGACTGGATATAATGGGACCAGTTTCCCAATAATGAATAAAAGGGGATGGATGAGTAATTGGATTCTAATAAATGATAATGAATGGATGACCTAATCTATCAGCGAAAATATAAATAACTATTCTATCCCGGGAGACTTCTATTCTTTGAAGTGCAACGTTTGATAATCTTTGTCCATTGATAAGCATGTAGATGACTCTAATCAATAAACATAGATATTCCTTTACTTAATGATTAACACATTGTTACACCTATCTTTTTATATTACCGATACATGTATGATTAAAAGAAAAGCATGATGTAAACATCCAATAGTGGAAAGTATAAAGAATGTTGTTAAAATACATGCATATATCTGATAATAGCAAGAGCGATCAAACAACAATTCACATAAAAGGAATGAACTCAGACATAGATAATAGTACCATATGAGCTGCAAATCACTCCCAATATCAATCGCTATTTGGATTCCTTCTTTCGACTTAGAAAAAACTTTTAAACAATGGCAGTAGTGCACATTCACATAAAAGCTTCGTTATCAAAATCAGAATAATTGGCCCAGTCTTTATAAAAGAATATGCCTGAAGTACAGTAGTGCAACTTCAGGTTTTTGTCATATACAAAAACTTACGACCCCTTCTAAATACATGAAAGGGTCTATAAATACTTGATTAAAACTAACTAACTAACTATGAAACTAAAATCCTATTTAATTGGTACAACTTTGATTCTGAATATCTTCTTCACGGAAATCTGGCAGTCGGCGGCATGATTCATCACTTAGGCTGTCTGCCTTTAGACCTGAGCTGGCATATCACAAACATTGGTTCCACTTCTGGTGGTCGGTTGAGACGAGAATTGAGTTGGGCAGCATAGGTGGCATCCTGTATATCGGGAATGATACACCAGATTGCATCTGTGAGGCACTTGAGGGCGGCTCTCTGGCTATATGGTTTGACTAAGAACAACCAATAGGTGTCCCATGTCAAACTGTTAATTCCCGCGATTAATCTCCCATTTTTCTCTAGCTCTGGATAACATGACTGCTCCAATGTTTTAGCCAATGTCAATTTACCTGGGGTACATTGAGAAATCATGTTAGATAAGTAGAGAGTATCATTAATCAATTCAACCAAATTATTTGTGGTTAATTTGCATCTTGAAACTGCTCTCTCTGCTTTCATTAACTGGGACTGCCATTCCGTAAATAATATCTCTTTATACAATTCTAGGATTTTTGGAAAATTGCCTGTATGTCCCTCATTAGTGTCTTGCCACTCAAGAAAATTAGTTAAGGTCTCATCGGCCTGATCCAAGTCTGTTCTAGCTTTGTCTGATTTTTCACCTATTGATGTTGTTAAGTCACATAAAGGTTCTGCCTGGGCGATTTTTTGACATAACAACTTTATCTGTGTCACTAATGCCTTGTTTATCTGTAATGCCTCTGCTCTGAATTCAGTTGGTTGTGGAAGATTCTTGGTTTTCTGTATTTGGGCCGATAGTTGAGAAATTTGCTCATCTTTCGACTTCAGCATTTGTTCATTCATTTCTTTTAGTTGTGCCAATGCTTCCGACAACTCTTTCTGCTTTTGAATTGTAGTGGAATCAATTCTCTGTTTCTCTTCCTGCAATTGTTTATTAAATTGATTATTTATTTGTTGCTATGTAAAAAATTGTCATTCTGCGTGCTCTGCCTTCTGCTATGCCTTCGATAGTTGTGCTTGTAGCAAAAATATTTCCTGGCCTTTTTCTTTTAATAAATTACTCACCTCTGATGCCTTATCTATGGTGGCTACCGAATAGGCTCCAGCATATTGGGACAATTTTGTTAGGTCATCAGAGGGATCAAACTCCTCCTTCCAAACCATGTTGCCCGTCACTGTTTGTTCAGGGAAAAGGGAAGGTTGGTCAGTCCTTCTCCTTTTCCACTGTCATTTTACTACAGCTTTGTGCTTTGGGCTGTAAAAGACATCTATGTTGATGATTGAGTCGAATTACTACCATTGCTGGAGAAATTTCGGGTCAATCTGGGCATCTACATTCACCTCTGTGCTGCTTTGTTCCTGCTCTTTTCTATGTGTTTCCTCTTGCTCTTTTGCCTGGGTTTCCTCTTGCTCTCTTGCATGCACTTCCTCCTACTCTTTTGATGTAGCAGGAGGTTCCTTAGTGAGTCGCTGCTCAGGCTCGCTTGATTCTGTCGTTGGGGTCGTTGCTAATAGATCTAGAGGCAGAGTTTGCAACCTATGTTCTCTAAGTCTGTTAAATTCAACTAACCCGTCATCCTTATATTCCATTCTGGCCAGCGATTTAACTTGGGACATTGACTCAGCTGAGGATAACAGTTCATCGAACATATCTTCTTTATGATCAAATTTAGTCAATTTTGCCTGTTCAAGTGCATTATAGGCGACTTTGTTTAGATCAAATCGCCTATTAGGAAGAGTTGCTAGACTTAGTGCCTTAATTTTATCAGCCTCTTTCTCTGCATGTTTAAAGTCATGTAGAGCGTAGACACCACATCTTAGAGGAAAAGGAGGCCAAACCTGCTTCTTTTTACTCCTCAGAGTCTATGTAACTCCTTCGGATGTAATCTGATAGGCTACCTCCTTGGCTAATAGTTTATCAAGTATGTACAAAGGGAGGACATGAGGTTTGGCTTGGCTGTCGAAAACTCTTACATAGGTGAATTTTTCTTCTCCGAACCATCTTCCTATGGATGTCAAGTCAACCCCTGCTTGGTAGGAAATCTTAGGAGCAGGTTTATCAAAAATAGAATAGTGAATGGGTAACATAAAACCATTACAAACTTGATATAAATGGTTCTTATAGTGAGCTTTCCATAACTTCTAATGGTATATATGAATGGGCATGGGGTCTTGTGGAGTCCATCTCCATCCAAGCATAGGAAATTCAGAATTAAAACACAGGGTGTCCAAGATATAGGCACTATAGTAGAATGGGGGAATAAATCTTTCAGTAATGCGGGATTTTCTTCTAAACTCAGGGACTGTGGTTGCTAGCTTATCCGACAGTACAGTTTCCCAATCCATTATTTCACTATTACATGATGCCTCCATCAAAGGAACCATTTCTATAGTGAAGTTTGTGGAATCATGCAACCCCCACAATCTACACATCATTATCCCGACATAACAATAAGGAGAACACAAAGAATCAACAGAGTACTTACCCGAAGACTCATGCTTGTGTTTTGCTGGATTTTGCCTCCAATCCCGAATGGGTTCAGATTCAATTTTGTTCTCATTTCTGAACTTTTCCAAGAACGCCTTGTTGTACTTCTTCTCTGGTATAGGCAAATGGTACATTTGCCTCAAATCATCAGGTTGAAATGAACCGAAGATTCTCCCATCCATGGTGCAAAAGGTTCTGTTCGTGATTGGGATTTCTTCAATTGCCCACCTCACTACATCTGTATATGGGAGAATTTGTTCCCGGGCTGCTATCCAATGAAGGAAAGATTCGGCTAAATCCTTTAGAGTAGCATCAGATTTCCGAGTCGTATCTGCTGTGGCTTGCACTGCTATTACCTCGGGTTCTTCGGCCTCAATCAAATTATAGGTACTTTGCCAAGTAGTTTTGCCGAGTCCTAGACATGTAGTGTCGGATATCAATCCTTTTCTTTTAGTTCCTCGATCAGCGGTGGGTTGTCTTGTGGCTGGCGAAGCGGAAGCTGTTAAGGTCTTCTTAGACTTCTTCCCCATTTTGCTTGAATTTACTGCTTCGGAAGAGCTCTTCACAGGAGTGAAAATGAACGTAATGCGGAGAATTGGTGGCGCAAACCAAATATGAATGAGATATATTAATCAATGCATGATGGAGGATTAACTTAAGGTGGCCGCGGATACAATCTGTGAAGAGATTTTAGACTGACTATTTCATTAAATGGCCGTTTAAACCTGCCAATCCTTTAAATGCTCATCATATCGTTTATTGGCTGAATGATTCATTCAAGTGTGGCTTTGATGTTTTGTCGGTTGAGCTTAAGTGAATAGCTATCGGGAAGATAAGGCCTTTAATACCAATTAACCGTAATATCTCAGCTTTATCAATCCTTTTTGAAATCCGCGCTTTTAAATTTATCGCAATCGGCCATCAGGGGAAAGCTTAAATTGTTATATTGGTTCCTTTCGGAATCCCCGATTGCCGATAGCAATATCACCAATTCTCATCGGGAGTTTTAACTGAGGGCTTTGAAAAGCATGCATGGTACATCTCCGATCGCCGATATCGATATCGCATCGCATCGGAGCGAGAGGGGCTTTTGTTATGATAACTCGTCATTGCCGATATCTGATAGCTTTTTCTGTGTTGTCGCGTCGGAGAGAATCAATGGGTCTTTTAAGTCATGCCTCTCTTGTCATTGTGATATGCAATCTTACGATCGCTTTATCGCAATGATAAAAGATTACTCATTTATATGTTAAAAGACCGATTAATTGGATTATCAAAAAGGTTTTATAATGTTTTTTATTTTGTTTCAGACCTTTTTGAATAATAATAAGTTGATACCAATTTAAATAAAAAGGGACCCATTTCATATTATAGTTTTGAGAATAAAATTTGTATGAAATGGGGGGTCGTTGTAGAGCACAACAAGACCTTAAAAAGTTATCTTCTCTGGAAATAGGGGCGTGTGAATGAGGAACTTGTCTAAGTCTGGGTCCTTGGGGACCTTCATCTTCCCTTTACATGGAGGGATATATTTAGGTAACTTGGTGATGGGCTGCGCCCCCTCAGCATCTATATCCTCAGTGCTCTGTTCAGCTTCCAAATCCACCACCTTCTTGCGCTTCTTGTCCTTCTTCTGCATCTAAGCAGCAGTATGTTTCCTATGCGACTCACAAACTTGCACCAACCTTTTATGCTTGTCTTTCTTTGTCTTTTGGGTTTCTCGCATAGGTGTAGGCTTTGGCCTAGGTGACCTCGACATAGGAACCAAAGCTTCCATGCCCACTACCTCTATAACATCTCATTCAGAGGTGACAGTTCCTTCAGTGCTTGTAGTCTCAGTGGGGCCTAGTCCTAACATGATATCATAGATGAATTTTCAGGTTAACTTTGGCAAATTATCGAATGCGGAGCTTGCGACTATATCCTTGAAGAAAACACGATTCATAAGTGACAAACAACACAGCTCAAAAACTCTAAGGGTGCAAAGTGTTCTCTTCTAGACTGACACACGTAATTTATAAGGAATTTTGAATTCAAATCCGACTTTTCCCCCCAAATTTCGTCCATTAATGCTATTTTGGCGACAAATATTCAAATATTTTGGCCTTAAATGTCGACCGCCCACTCCTCTTAACCGTCTCCTGGCTGTCAAATGATGAATAGTGAGTCTAACAGTCACGTTCTGGCTCTGTTGCGTGGTGTCTCCTTTCATAACACAGCTCCCTTCACGCAATGTTTGATTGTGTAATGTCACCCTTTTGCACGCAGCCCCCCCTGTCACGTAGTTCCTCAAATTGGGCAGTGTAGTTTATAGTCCCGCGCTCCCTTGCAGCTGGTTGGAGCACTAAGACTATTCTGTCATCATATAGTCATTGATTCAGATCTCTTGTATATGGCTTCAATCGACTTCCATTCACCATTCCCAGAAAAGGTTCTCCATTCAGCTCCATGAGCTAAACTACACCTCCATCTGTAATTTCTTTGATGACATATGGCCCCAGCGAGTGCATCTGAAACTTTCCTAGAAAATTAGCGAACATACTATCATATAATAAAACCAAATCATTTACCTTGAACATGCACAACTTGATGTGTCGATCGTGCCATGCTTTTCCATGCTCCTTTTGTACTTGCTAATGGAATCTAGTTAAGAATTTGTCTTCTTTGAGCTCCATCAGCTATGCGAGCCACTCTTCCAAGGCTCCTCGGTCTACAATCCCTGTGAAAGTTGTTATGCATAGAATAGGCACAATATATTCCATAGGCATCACAAATTTTACGACATAGACCAATCGAAAAGGTGTCTGACCTGTTAGCTTTCTATAAGTAGTCATATACACCAACAATACTGCAGGTACGCGTATGTCCCAATAATTTCATTGTGCGTTGCAAGTATTTGTCAGTGCATTCTCCAAGATCTTGTTAAAGGCCTCAATTGTCCCATTAGCTTGAGGATGATATAGTGTGCTCTTTTGATGATAAACCTGGAACTCTTCGATCAACGCGTCATTATGACCCCTTAAACTCCTATATATAGAAAGTAGGTCTTGTCATTTGTATCATCCAAGAATTGTTCATTTGTGTAATATAAAGGAGGTTGTTGTTGGGACTCAGAAATGTCATATTTTCATCCACCTTTTTCTTCACTATTCCTTACATTTCATCATCCCATTAACCTTTTATCATATCATCTTCATACATACATTTGGGTTTCACCTTCTTACTTTCCATTTTATTCATTTTTGTATTACAAGTGAATTTATGATTAATTATTAGAAAATATACATATTTTTATATATATCTCAAGAATATGTGAGTTTTGTGATGTGTAGGAAGTATGTGAAGAATTAATTCCAAGAGACTTATCCATATCTCCTCCACCATATTAACGAGATAATTATGCAAGCCTATTCCTA
Organism: Pinus tabuliformis; assembly: GCA_031772625.1. NCBI lineage: Eukaryota > Viridiplantae > Streptophyta > Pinopsida > Pinales > Pinaceae > Pinus > Pinus tabuliformis. The sequence continues at coordinate 2,029,930,823 of CM062816.1, forward strand.
AGGATAAAAGCATGGAGGATTTGGTTGGCATATCTTATCCAAGATATGTGAGAGATTTATGGAGGATTCAAAGGGATCATATTTTGTAATAATGGGAAAGTAGTTAAAAATGCTTGAGAGATTTGTGGGATCATATTTTGTAATAATGGGAAAGTAGATTAGTGGATGTCATTATGAGTTTGTTACTCATCCCATTTTATAAATAGGAGTACAATCTCCTCCATTTGTAATTTGGAAGTTTTTGTAATCCTAGAATTTTGGAGTATGTAATCTTAGAAGCTTAGAGTTGCAATCTTAGAGTTGGTTTGTAATGGATATTTTGAAATAAAGGATCATACTTCAATTTTGCTTCTACATCTGAGTCTCCATTGAAGTGGTGTGCTTGTGGAGTTATGGAGGGCCCCCATGGCCTCACTTGAATGCTTATTTGTTTATAATTTATTTTATGTTTTTGTTTGATTTCAGCTTTCAAGTTTTGTTAAATGTTCTAATATTGGAAGAGTCTTATTTGAAGGTGTTCTGGTAAGAGAACCATAAGATCTCATACAATTATTAGATCTAGGTTTATTTCATTTCAGCTTTTAATTTCTTATTAGATGTTCTAATGTTGGAAGAGATCTTGTAGAATATGTTCTTGTAAGAGAATCATAGATCTCAGACAATTGTTAGATCTAGGTTTGATTAGTCATTGAAAGAGATCTTAATGAATATGTTCCTGTAAGGGGACTTTAAGATCTTGGACAAATTAGGAATCTTTCTAGATCTATATATTTTAGATAAGCACTTCTAAGTTTACCTTCCCGGGTTGACATTAAATTAAACTCTAATTTGCATCTGCATTTTAGACCACACATTTTGGCGCTATTGCTGGGGAAGTGCAACTAGAAGGATTAAGTATTTATTTTGTGCATTTGTTTTTATGGACTAATTTGTGGAACTTGGTGACAGTAGGTTCGTAAAGGAGTTCAAAGTTTGGAGCATTCTTTTTTTTTCATTTTCGCACATAGTTAATTTAAATTCAATTTTCATTCTAAACCCCCCATTTCTCACTAATCCATCTACGGATGAGGGCTTTGACAATGTTGAACAGGTACTTCTTGGAGAGCAAGGACAATAACCTTGAGCCAACTCTAAGACAGGATTCTCACATACTTGCAAAACATAATGTAAAATTTTTAAATCTTGATGTGAGCTTGTTCGAATTTTTAGTCCGTAGATGGCTTCACTGGAAGCATGCTTTTACTTAGAAAATAAAACATCTTTTAAGTTAATGTAGAATAGATTAGAAAAATAAAAATGAGATCTCATTAGAAGTCGTTATCATTAGAAGTTTTTAGTTTTGTTTTCAAGAAAATAAATCATCATGAATAAATTCAGTGGCACATCTTTGCATTTCTATGTCTTGTTTCTGTATCACGGGTGAGCCAGGAGCCTGATTATCGGAAAGATTTGTCTTCCGGGAGTCTAAATGCCCCCATGACATTGCAGAAAGAGTGTAGATAATGCAAGGTTTTGTCGCAGATCTTAATTGTGTTTTATCCATCCACGCTAACCTACATAAATAAAAAAATCAAGAGATTAGTATGCTCTCTTCCCACGCTTTGTGTGATCTAGAAGATCAGAAAATCTATTGATTTATTCCAATAAAAATACTCTTGCTAGAGAACTAATCTGCAATGCGACAATAAAGAATTTTGTGAATGAGAAAAAGATCATCTTCAAAATACAATCCCTTAAAAACATCAGTTTTCAAAAGCAGTTTGTTATCAAACCAGGGAAAATATAGACAAACGAAGACATGGGGTTTTTCCATAATAGAATGCATTATATAACCCAGAAATTGTTTTAAATTCCTAACGGTCTAAGAGTAAATCATGGTTCTTCGGGACCCTATTTTGGTAACTACATGAAGAAAAAATGGTTTTTACAATTAATATGTAGAGGAATTCAAAGTTACATAAAAGCCCGATTTTCATTGATTCTAGAGGATTTTGTGTGTTTTTAAGGATATTGAAAAAAAATCCATTTTAGTGTTAATTTATTTTTAGAAATTTTCTATATTAGTTTTTAATTAATTTCTTTATTTAAAAAAAATAAAATAAAAATTGATTTTTTTAATTTTGTTATTAAAAAAGAAGATTGAATTTCATTCTTTTGTTTTTTTTATTTAAAATAAATAAATAAAAAATAAAAAAATTTCACAAAATTCATGCAGGTCTGAAAATAAAAAAATGGAACACTTGGAAAAAATTTTGAGGATCGATTTATCAAACATTTGGAGGATTCTATAAATAATGATTATCTTGTTTCAATATCTTCAAGTTGGCATTAAATATTCATGTTGAATGCTTTTATATCACATACTAATATGCAGAACACAACAGATCTTTCTAATGCCAATCTTTTTTCCAAACATATTTCATCTGACACAAACAGGGAGTATTACTTTTCATGATTATTTTAAGAATGGATTGATTTTAATATCATGATTAAGTCAATTTCAACACTTTTATTGTCCTTAATATGTTTTATTTAGTATGAAATTTTTGCGTAAGAATCATGAAGGAAATGGCCACTTCTTCTTGAACACACTTATGTTTTCTTTCTGCCAAGTTTTTTTTACAGGTTACAGGATAATCAAGTGATCATAAGGAGATTACATTGTGACGACAATTGGTCTTCCAAAGACTACAATTCATGAAAAATTCTAAAGACAAATCCAACTCCACAACCACTACCTTGCACCTCCCTTTTTGAAGCAGATTTTGAATTCCACCAATTGTAAATCCATAAAGCATGACATTTCCATATGCATTTTTCACAGCAAGAGTTCATCTTTATACACCATGCATTTCCTTACATCCATTTTTGGACGCTTGAAGGAGCTAATTCTTCACTGCACATATCATGACATTTTCCACTCCACAACAATCATTTTGCGTCACGATTATAAATCCTTGTTTTACAAAGATGAATAAAACTCATTCGCTTTCCATGATTACATTGTCTTGTTTTCCTCGCCATGCTGATCCACACTTCTTTTCCGTGAGTTCTTTCCATTTATAGTCCTCCCAAATCTTTTTGTACAAACTCGCGTTGATTGATGTGGGATTCCTTAAGGCCCACCTTTCAACAAGTCTTGCCCCATCGACATCAATACCTTATCTGGGAAATAGACTAGAGTTCCTTTTGAGTACCTAGAGGCTTGCATGCCTTAATGGCAATTTCTCTCGCTGGCAATCATGGGAATACATCAATGTCCCTTGATCTTCAAATCTTGCAAGTGGCTCGACCTCGACACATCCATTCGCACTTCGCAAGATGTACTCAGGTACCTTGGCACTCATTGACATCAATGGTGAGTTGCCTCGCATTGGTTAACGGCATACATCAATGGCTGGTAATCCAATGATTTCTATTCATGCTCGACATCGACACATTCATTCGCATGTTTAGAATTGTACATCGGGTTTGTAGCAGGCAAAGACTATACACTTTTTCACGACTCCCTCAGCAGTTATAGAAGCATGAATGCTGATCTATGAGAGTACCACACTTCCACTTTCAGCATTTATCTTTTCCATGATTCAGCATCAAAAGTTCAGATTCCTTCATTTCCCAGGATCCAGTAACAACAACATCAGTCACATTTTCCTGATCCAGCAGCAGCAGCAGCAGCTACATTCCTCTTGCATAGTTCATCATTCTTGGGTAAGTAGAGGTATGTTGTTTTCTAATCTTTAATCATGCAATTCCTTATATGCTAACTTGAATATTTTGGAAAATTCCCTCACCATGCTACATTTCCTTTCATGAGCCAGGTCAAGTTGCATGAGGACATACAACCAATTCAGTTGAGGGGGGGGGGAGAACTATATTCACTTCCATGATTCCATTTATTCACCACTATCACTCCATTTTTTCTCATTTACCATTCACCAACATTTATTTTCCAATGATACTTTGTTGCAATTTGCTTCATTTGCAATATTGGCATGCTTCATTAATATTACAAAAGGGATTTCTTATGCACATTGATAGCTTATGATTTCTAGTCAATGTTTACATTATTATTGAAGAAAAGTGAATAGAAAACGAAATGAATGTTGTCAACACAAGAACCAACATTCTTTGTATTCTTGGTTGTCACAGAAGAACCAACCATAAGAAAATGTAAGTTGTTACTCATGCCTTTCACATATCCTGGAAACATTCATTATTAAAGACATCATCATGTAAAGCCAAATTTGTTCAAGATGCCAAATGTTCTTAAAGAGACCCATGCATGGTTGCATGAGGACATGAAACAAGTTCAGTTGGGGAGGATGTTGGGACTCAGAAATGTCATATTTTCATCCACCTTTTTCTTCACTATTCCTTACATTTAATCATCTCATTAACCTTTTATCATATCATCTTCATACATACATTTGGGTTTCACCTTCTTATTTTCCATTTTATTCATTTTTGTATTACAAGTGAATTTATGATTAATTATTAGAAAGTATACATATTTTTATATATATCTCAAGAATATGTGAGTTTTGTGATGTGTAGGAAATATGTGAAGAATTATTTCCAAGAGACTTATCCATATCTCCTCCACCATATTAAGGAGATAATTATGCAAGCCTATTCCTAAGGAGAAAAGCATGGAGGATTTGGTTGACATATCTTGTCCAATTCCTAAGGAGAAAAGCATGGAGGATTTGGTTGGCATATCTTATCCAATTCCTAAGGAGAAGATCATGGAGGATTTGGTTGGCATATCTTATCCAAGATATGTGAGAGATATATGGAGGATTCAAAGGGATCATATTTTGTAATAATGGGAAAGTAGTTAAAAATGCTTGAGAGATTTGTGGGATCATATTTTTTAATAATGGGAAAGTAGATTAGTGGATGATCATTATGAGTTTGTTACTCATCCCATTTTATAAATAGGAGTACAATCTCCTCCATTTGTAATCTCGAAGTTTTTGTAATCTTAGAATTTTGGAGTATGTAATCTTAGAAGCTTAGAGTTGTAATCTTAGAGTTGATTTGTAATGGAGATTTTGAAATAAGGGATCATACTTCAATTTTGCTTCTACATCTGAGTCTCCATTGAAGTGGTGTGCTTGTGGAGTTATGGAGGGCCCCCATGGCCTCACTTGCATGCTTATTTGTTTATAATTTATTTTATGTTTTTGTTTGATTTCAGCTTTCAAGTTTTGTTAAATGTTCTAATATTGGAAGAGTCTTATTTGAAGGTGTTCTTGTAAGAGAACCGTAAGATCTCATACAATTATTAGATCTAGGTTTATTTCGTTTCAGCTTTTAATTTCTTATTAGATGTTCTAATGTTGGAAGAGATCTTGTAGAATATGTTCTTGTAAGAGAATCATAGATCTCAGACAATTGTTAGATCTAAGTTTGATTATTCATTGAAAGAGATCTTAATGAATATGTTCCTGTAAGAGGACTTTAAGATCTTGGACAAATTAGGAATCTTTCTAGATCTATATATTTTAGATAAGCACTTCTAAGTTTACCTTCCCGGGTTGACATTAAATTAAACTCTAATTTGCATCCGCATTTTAGACCACACAGTTGCCCCCTCAAAGAGGCTTATTTCTAAGGTGTTTATCTATCTTTTCTATCTTTTTTCTGAGCTAGTTTCATAACATTTGGTATGAGGGCTTTGGATTCTAGGGTTTCATTGCTCCAAACAGGTTATCCTGGAATTTTCGCTATCACTATTTTTCTACGACGTTTTAGAAGCTAAAACAACAACCCATTTGATACAAAATCTCATTGAACCTCGGGTTCAAATTTTAGATCTTGTCTCACTATATTTTCGAAGATATGATATGAGGAATTTAGGGTTTTTGCAAGCTCCAGAATTTCATCTAAAACAGGTGATCGTGGAAGTTTCACTATAACTTGTCTGCTACGAAGTTTCAGAAGCTAATAAAAAATCCATTTGAGAAGAAAGTGGTCTGAACCTCGAGTCCAAATTTTAGATCTTGACTTGCTAAATTTTTGGATATATGATTTGAGGAAGTTAGGGTTTTTGTAGACTCCCAAATTACATCGTAAACAGGTGACCTTGGGAAAAGCAACATAACTTTCTCTCTGAGCATCAGATTGAAATTTCATAATAAGTTATAGAAATAAGACGAATTTTAGTTTTTTGTATGCATTGTTCAGATCCGAAGGTCAAAACAGTGACATGTCGCACTTCATACAAGTTTGATCTTCTCAAAAGGTACATAATCAGGTCATCTTGGGAGATTTTGCATAACTCTTTCTTGGAGAATCAAAATGCGATCAGATTGGTGGCATTGGAAAGAGGACACATAAGGCTACTGTAGGTTGCAATTTTAGAACTGGAAGATCTAAAATTACAGAGTTAGAGTCGTTTAAAGATCGAGATCCTAAAATCAAGAAAAGGCAATATGAGGATGTTTGATGGCAAGGATCCAGTAAATTGGATACTATATATGGAGCAATATTTTGATCTACATGAGGTGCACCTGTTACAAAAGGTACGTATTGCATCTTCATATTTAGAACCAGATCAATTTTTATGGTATAAAGGGATTTGTTCCCATAAACCACTTGTTACGTAGTCAATTTTCACAGAGGAAATGATACCACATTATGAGGATACAAAGATAAACACCTTCTTTAGCCAATTGATAAATCTCAAACTAAAGTGTTCAATGGAAGAGCACATTAAGGACTTCCAAAAATTGAATATAAGGGAAAATGATATTACAGAGAAGCAGAGGATTGATGTCTCCATAGGGAATTTAAAGAATAACATTCAACATGAGGTTCGTCTTTGGGCACCTGATTCATTGGAGAAGGAATTCAGGTTGGCAAGAAAAGTGGAAAGAAAAATTATGGCAACAAGGAATTCTACCCCTCACAACTATAAAGATGGAAGTGTTGTTTCTCCATCCCTCCACAACCTATAAGGTTGACACCACAAAAATTGGAAGAAAAAAGAGCAAAAGGACTTTGTTACAATTGTGATAACAAATACATTAAAGGTCATAAGTGTGCTAAGAAGAAATTATTTTACATTGATTGTGAAGAGGGGGAAGAAAGGGATCAAGAAACATCAAAAGAATAGGATATACACCAAGAACAAACCCTAGACAAAGAAGAAATTAATCCTACCATATCTTGTAAAGCATTGGCAAGAATTACCACTCCTCAAAAATCTCAAGATAGAAGGACATATCAGAAATAAAAAGGTTCAAGTAGTGAAAAAGCACATCAAGAAAGAAGAAATGAATCCGACCATATCTTGTAATACATTGGCTGGAATTACCACTTGTCAAATTATCAAAATAGAAGGACATATCAAGAAAAAAAATGTTCAAGAAGTGAAAGATCACATCGAGAAAGAAGAAATGAATCCGACCATATCTTGTAATGCATTGGATGGAATTTCCACTCCTCAAATTATCAAGATAAAAGGACATATTAAGAAGAAAAATGTTCAAGAAGTGAAAGATCAAATCGAGCATCAAGAAATGAATCCAACCATCTCTTGTAATTCAATGGAAGAAATTACCACTCCTAAAACTATCAATATAGAAGGACATATCAAGAAGAAAAAGGTAATAGTGTTCATTGATTCGGACAGTACCCATAATTTTATTCATTGTAAGATAGCCAAGGAATTGAATTGCTTCCTATATCCAGCACTAGAGTGTCAAGTGATGGTTGCAAGTGGAGAAACCATAAATTGCTTTGGAAAGTGCCATAATATCAAGTTATCCATGGGAGAATATGTATTAAATAGCCCAATGATTTCCATTCCAATGGGTGGTGCTGATGTTTTACTAGGAGTCCAATGGCTACAATCTTTGGGTATGATAACTTTTAATTGTCAAGAACTTTTCTTGAAATTTTTTTGGGAAGGAAAGGAAGTTGAATTGAGGGGTATCAAAGGGAAACTGGGAAATATAATCAACTCTAACAGCGTGACAAAGCTTCTAAATAAAGAACAACGGGGCCTAATTGCACAATTATGTTCATTAGAGGATCCCACATCGAAATCATGTATTTCTCTATATCTCCAAAACGTTTTGGATAACCATTCCAAGGTATTTGATACACCCAAGGGCCTCTCACCTATTCATGATCATGATCATGATCATGCTATTCATTTGATTTCAGGAAGTGTTCCTCCAAACATCAGGCCTTACAGATATCCATATGCCCAAAGGAGTGGGAACTCATTCAAAAGTTGTAGAAGATCCCAGTTCAAACAATATTGCGAGAACTTGACAAGGAAGGAAAAATCATATTGGAACCTGAAGCAGTCACATAACCGAGAAATCGACAGCTACGCAATAGATTAATTTTAGAGTAACTCATCAAGTGGAAGAACTTACCAGCTGAAAATTCCACATGGGAGAACAAGAATTTATATAGAAGCATCAAGAACTACTCAAGCGTTGAGGACAACACTTTTTGAAGGAGAGGGACATGTTAGGTCCCTATACTACTAGTGTAACCCCTTATTGTTATTAGTACAACCCCCTTATTATATTCTTGTGCTCATGTAGTCCCCATATTGTTATTATTGTGCCCTTACATTATTATTGTTATGTTGGCTCTGATTATATTATGATCCCTTAGACTCCTATATATAGAAAGGAGGTATTGTCATTTGTATCATCCAATAATTGTTCATTTGTGTAATGTAAAGGAGGTTGAACCCTCGAAGAGGCTTATTTCTAAGGCATTTATCTATCTTTTCTATCTTTTTGTGAGTTGGTTTCATAACACCCAACTACTCCATAATTTTTCTCAAAAAGTTATAGTTAGAGATTATTCTATTATGCTCTTGCCACATGGAGATTTTGTCATGAAATTCATTTTCTCAAAATTTTATATTACTATTCTCCAATTCCATGCACAACCTCCTCTTTTTAATGAGAGTAAATTTTTATTGGATTAATGTTTCTATTTTTATTTTATTTCCATTTTCCCCTTTTCTATTAGGACAATTTAGATAATACTATATATACAGGTTATCAAGAATGATGATGGTAAGGTTACTTTTTCTATTCTAATGCTATATATATACCCATTCTCTCTTTCTCAAAGATTAAATTCTAATCTAATTTTCCTCAAAACCCTCTTACTTGAATTTTGTGTTTTAGTGCTTATCATTGCATGAGAATGGACCATCATTTATCTTCCAACTTTTTGTTGATGCCAATGGTGCCGAATATTCAGTGCCCTTTAAGAAATTCATTTCGATGTTCCAAGGGTGCCATGCCACTTTCCCTTCATGAATTCATGACTAGGAGGGGAAACTAGGCATGGTGATGGAGATCACTATCATGTCCTATGCCACCTCCGTTATGAGACTAATGTTGTTGGGGATCAAGGAATATTCCTTCATGTGTGCCCCCTATTAAATATTTGTGAGCGATTTAATTTGAGCTTCGCCATCATGGAATTATGAGCTTCAAAGCAAAGGCATCCCAATACCTTCTACAAAATTCATGATGAGAGTTCTAATGAGTGGAATTAGGGATGCTTTTCCACCCCTCCCATGAATGACAATATGTCTTCTCATCACCCATGTGTGATTCATTTGACAAAGAAAATTACCTATACCTACAGCTACTATCATGACATTAGTTACCATAGTATACTATTATTTAAAAATTTGAAGTATAGGATCAATAGTATGTAATCAATCAAACCATATTTCATTTACTCATCACATACATGTGCATCCAAGTGGCATCTTGTTACACTAAAATAGACATCAATAACATCTACTCATAAGGTTATACATTGATATAATTGCACATGCTTCAAGATTTTAATAACATTATCATCAACATAATCACTAACTGGAATCAAGAAAATAGTCCTCAAAATATGTAAACGTGGAAACATATATTGAAATCATCATTATGATGACAGATAATCATAAAATAGATACATCAAAATCATCATCACATCCACTAATAATAATAATTATTATAACTGGATCATCAACCTAAGGTCCTCAAATAATAATGTATGTGCCATAAGACTATATCAAGGTTAAGGTAATATCAAAGCTCATCAACTAGAGCAAGGCACTACAATTTTTTTTCAAGAATTGTTAATGACCTTTGAAGCCTTTGAAGCTGATAACCTTGAGCAAAGGTGTGTATGTTGTGGCTATGTTGGAAAATGGAAATTTCCATAGTTTGGTGTGGAAACAATGAAAACAGGGAGACCCTTTTTTGATGCACAAAATAATGACTAAAATAGTGCCTTATGTTTTGAATGATGCATACACATTTATAATAGTGGTGGACATCTCTTTTACTCCAAAATTAGGTACCATGTGAGTGCAAACACCCAAAATTATTTGTTGCTTCTATTTGAAAGATTACATGAGCAGATGACACTGGTAAATGTCAAACATGTGAGAAATTAATTACGGGAAAAAAACTTGTATATTACATATAAATTATAAATTTTGTATTGTATGAAATTATACTTGAAAGAATGAATTAGTAGATGCTAGTGGCGAATATAAAAGTAAAACCGATTCTAGGTAAAAAATTATATATTTTGTTAAAGGATAGTGTATTGTATGGCATTTATTAATCTAGATTAACTAATTTTAATGTGGGTGTGCTAATATATGTCAATACTATTTATTAGTAGATAATTTGAAGTGACCTAAAAATTGTGATACTTCTTTTATCTTAGTTATGATGAAACCTCTGTGGCGATTATAGTAATGGAACTTACAACATATTGGTGAAATTATGCAAATAAAAGTACACCGAAATGAATCAAAAAACTTTCAAACTTATAGCTAACATAATTACAAGAGATTTATTAAAAAATGTCGAAAATGACTAACATTATTTGCTTATAAATATAGAAAGAAATGGAAAAAACTTGAATTAAAATATATAGCAAATTATAAAGTATACTTTCACTGAAGAGAAAAGAAAAAGAATGAATTCAAGACATAGATGTATAGATTTAAGGCATATGTAAAACTATTCCATAAATTTTTTTAACCCAAAATTCTTTCATGGATTATAAACATAGTGTCCTCTTTCAAACCTAATTAAACACTATCTCAACAATGAAACAAATAAAATATTTAAATAATTTTAACTTCATTAATAATAGTCCTCAACAAAATATTAGTTATGGTGAATGATAATACAATTTTGTCCATAGTTAAGGATTTTTACACTAAGTTAAACCTTACAATTATAAAATGTGTAAAACAAATGTTCAAAAAGTCAAAGTCAAAACGTCCCAATAAAACAATCTATTGTCACTCACTGCAAAAATGTGTTTTTCAGTTGCCCAAAGTACAAAATAGAAGTTAGGTATCAAGCCATATTCCAAGCCATTGAAGGTGTCAAACCTAAATCGGACCCTCTCCATTTGATAGTGTTCGGAATAAACTTTCCAACAGTATGTGTAGGCCCAACAATGGACTTATAGATAAGAAGATATGGCCCATTGAAGTTCAGGGGTTTTGTTGCCTTTGAAATAAGGGAGAAGAGCATATCGGAGGTCTCAGAGCATATTGCGAATCGAAGGATCAGGCAGCATGGTATGATAGAGTATACCAGCAATCAGCGATCATTGATATCGATGATCAGAGGTCCACGACAACTATGATGCAATCAGAGGTTTGGGGTGAAATCAATGATTAGCGATCACCGAAATCGCAAATTAGTGAGCGGGGGTTTCAATGTACAGTGAAAATAAAATAAGCATTTCTCCGATTACCAATTAGACATCAGGCATATCGGCAGGGTGAATTAGCGATTAGCAATCACAACAACACAAATATATCACAAATCACAAATTGGAGTATCAGGCAGCATGGCATATCGGAGGTTCCAGTGACATGGAATATCGATGATGACACTTCATAACATAATGGCTTATTAGTGCATCACTCATTAATGTCTCACACATTGTAGGTCATAGCCATGTCACAAATCGGTGAACCGGTGCATCGGTAGGGTGACAACTCTAAAATATTGCAATAGCGTGAGTTGCGATATGTTAGCGTTAAAGCACCGGGAGGGCCAAAAACATTTAACAAAGGAAACCAACACAAAACCAGGGGTAGGAAGGCCTTTTTCTCTCTCTTCTAGGGAGCCACGTGGCATAGTAATATTGGATCCAGTAAAGACACGGTGATGCTGACATCAGCATGATGTGGCAGTATGATAGACACGTGGCATGCAGATTCAACGCATTGAGGGTTCATAAGGGGCCAAAAAAGGGTGACATCTGTCACCACTCACAAGGTGACATGTGGCAAAGGATGACATCACATCAAAGATCACAAATTGGTGCTTGTAGGTTGAGTTGTGTTGTTACATCGAAGTTAAAACCCTAATTGCGATATATCGATAAAGGGGCTCCGATACAGGGGCTGGCCCGCAGTCACATAAAGAGTTAAAGGAACCAAGGGATATGCACGAAAGGTGATCAGTGATTGGAAATCTTTGAAACATGATATCACCTCAACCCTAGTTAAATCCCCGATTTGAAAATGCCGACTGAGGAGCTCCGATATAAAGGCTGAGCCCCAGGTCACAACCCTCGGTCCTATGATGAAGAAATACTGAAAGGGGAAAAACCATAAGGGGGCCAAAGGATATCGAGACTTGCTACGCTATAATGCCTCTTAGAGTAAAAGTCCCGATACAACAATGCCCCGATAATATGGTACAGGGATTTGAAGGTGGATGGGTCGAAAGCTGAGGCATTGAATGAAGGCATGGTGTAGCAATAAATCAGTATAGGGATTGGGGAAGACTTAATGCCTCAGCATGGAGTTCCACTCGGTCATAAATATAAATGACTTCCTGGAAAAACTCTGCTTCTTCTCTGTGACAAGAAAACACACTTGATCGCTACCAACTCTAGAGAGTGGAGAATTTAGGCAATTAAGATGGAAGCGACGGGAACCATTCGAGCTGCAATAGAGGCACATCATTATAGAGACATGGCCTAATTAAAGGCTTTCATAGGAACAATAGAATGATACTACCTACATCATCTTTCCATTTTCCTTTTTCTTTTATTCTGTAATTTTTGTTTATTTTCAAGAAAGGAAACAAATCCTTGAGAATCATTTTGTGTAGTAGGGCTATCGCACACTAAGACGCCCATTCGATGAGACAATTGGTCCTTGACTGAGATATTTTATGACTATTGATTCAAAGCCCCCACTTGTCTGTATAAATAAGGGGGAGAATCACTTAATACAGGTTCCAGAATTTTGCACTCGAGGGGTCCAAAGTTTGTGGTTACACTTTTGTTCTATGAAGCTTGTTCATGAGGGACTTGAGCTATATATGGTTGAATGTAAATGGACTCATGCATGGGAGTCATTTCAAAGATTAATGAAACTATTTGGTGATTCCAATCATAGCAATGCATAGTATGTTTTTTCCTATGTAAATCCCATTCCATATATGTTTTTCTTTCTCTAAAATAGTGTAATGAAGCTACAGGTTTCACCCTTGTTCATGATTGTATATTTGTTACTAAGTTGTGAAAATACATGTGTTAGACACATATTTACTTATGTACCTGTAATGTGCATAGATTTGTTTATGCTTTTCATGACAAATGTACCCATCAGGTATATGGCATGAGACCTTTACTAGCACTCCACTATTTCTACCATTCCTCCTCTTCAATCTTCCATACCTTTGCCAGAACATTGTTGCTAGGATTATGTTTTGTTTACAACCCTATGCACCAAATTCCCTCCTTTCTTTCCCCCTCTTCATGTTACTACAATGCCAATATTAAGACTTCCTGTTGTTGTGTGTCAGCCACTAGAATAAGACATTCCTCCTTGAGATCAGCTCGATTCACCCCCTGAGCATTTGGATCCATGTATTGGCTTGATTCTACCTTGATGAAGGGCTATTGAACCAAGCCCCCCTTTTATTATCTTCCAAAACTACGTGACAATTGGAGTGCAATAGAAATCCCCCATTGGTAATGTTCCATGCACTCCTCTATCTAGGATGTCTTAGGCACTGGTCTACAATCAACCATGAGGCTGTCTCTACGAAGATTTATATATCTCTTGAAGAACTTGTGCTACAGGTGCTAGAAAAATCAACAACATATTTCTGTCATTGTTTCCTGGGAACAAATTATAATATGTTTCCCTAGGTATGAAAAATATTTACATTCCCTCTGTTAGGTGAGCAAAGGAAGTGTGGGTTGAAGATCTCTCACCTTGGTGACTCTATTGTTTCAATGTTATGGTAAACATCCTAGCAACTCCACTGTCCATATCTCTATTTGATCATCCTGGCTTTCAAGAAGCCTTATACTCACTCTGATGCTAAAGCAGTCGAAAAATTTCCCTACCTTTGAAACTAAGATCACTCAAATAGGGGGTTTTCAAAATGGCCATTCCTGCATTCTTGGCCAACCAATTTTCCCCACTGGATTTGTCTTCTATTGCTGGTTATCTTAATCATGTCCCTTTGTTTCATGAATGGAATACCTATTTGCCTAGATTCAGTGGAAACCCAGATAGAAGGTTGGATGAACACCTTAAGGATTATCATGAATGCATGAAACAACAGGGTATTATTTTTGAAGATGCGAAAATGAAATTGTTCATGTAATCTTTAGAAGACGATTTTAGAATTTGGTGTAGAACAACACCTCGTGGCAACATATCTTTGTTAAAGAGTTTTCATATGGTATTCAATCATTATTGCAAAAGATTATATCCATCGGATGCTCTATTTGAAAATTTTTGTGCATATTTCAATGATGAAGATATTCCTAAGGTTAATGACCCTGCTGAAGATGTTTGTGTAGCTCCGCTCAAAGAAAAAATCTACTCGCATCAAGAAGCATCACCCAATGACCAAGAAAGAAAACAAGGGAACATCATCGAGCTACAAATAAACCCTTAGAGATCTTATTTAGCTGAATTTTATGTTTCTCCTTCTTATGATGTATATAACTCCGATGGAGAGTCAAGTGATGTAGAGCCACAACAATCCTAGTCATGGGAAGCTACAGAAGAAGAGGAGGCCCACTAGGAGGTTAATAAATAGGCTCAAGTTTACAATGCACATCCTTCACTAGGAGAACAGGTTCAATAACCTCCTCCAATTTATGATTCATATTATTCAAAGGAGGACATGGTGATTATAGATGTTCAAAGGGACCAGTTTACCAACAAGTGTGGAGAATGCTTCCAGCAACAAGTTTTTCTTGAAAAATCTAAAGATGAGGAGATGAACAATATTTGTAGCTAACCTGACCAAGAAGATATTGGTCAGCAGACTTTTCATGGAAATAAGGTAGTTGCAAATTCTTCTTGTCGGTTCTATGAACTTGTAGCTAACTACATGAAGAAAATATTAAGTCAGCAGCAAAGGTTGTTTCTAGAGCATGTATCCGTTTTTTTGTTTGAAGACTTTTCATGGTGCATGCTTGTTTTGATTTTTAAATTTCAACAACATGGATGCATTAGGTCCAAAACCTAATTTTTGGCCTGGCTCGATTGGAGGGTTTAACTCACTTAGGTGAATTGAGCCTTGTATAAAAGTAGGAGTTGTATATAAATAAGATCACTAGTTGAAAATTTACTTTCCAGTTGGTAGAATTTATTTTTCTGCATTTTAGTTTGAGGAGGAAAGGACTCTTTGCGAATAAATTTTCATGGAGATTTTCTGGTTATATAATTTCATTATACTTTTAACATAATTCCTAATGGAAAAGGCTATTGGTCTACATGTTCTTAGCACCTTGCCAGCAAGGCACTGTCCCCAATTGGAGCCAATGTTGTCACTCACTCCAAAAATGTGTTTTCAATTGCCCAAAGTGCAAACGAGAATTGAGGTATGAAACCATATTATAAGCCATAGAAGCCCTCATAGCTAAATCATATCCCATCCATTGGATAATTCTCAGAATAATATTTCCAATGCTATGTGGAGGCCCAAAAATGGACTTCTAGATTAGAAGATATGCCCTGTTCAAGTTCAGGGATTTTGTTTCCTTTGAAATAAGGGAGGATCAAGAAGTATGGTAGGATAGAGTATACCAATGATCATCGATCATCAATATTAGTGATTAGAGGTCCAAGGCAACGATGAGGCAATTAGAGGTTTGGGGTGAAATCAATGATCAATGATCAACGATCGCTGATATCACGAATCAGTGATCAGGGGTTTCAAGGTAGAGTGCAAATAGCATAATAATTTCACTGATTAATGATTAGTGATCAGGCATATCGATGGGGTGAATTGGCGATTGATGATCGCAAGAACACAGGTATATCACAAATCTGAAATCAGAGGATCGGGCAGCATGGCATTCCGAGGTTCCAGTGACATGGCATATCGACGATCACAATTCGTAACATCATGGCTTATTGGTGCATCGCACATTAAGGTATTACACATCGGAGGTCATAGCCATGTCATAAATCGACAAATAAACAGACCGACGTGGGGTGATAACTCTAAAATATTGCAATATTGTGAGTTGTGATATGTTAGTGTTAAAGCACCAACAGGGCTGTAAATATTTAACAAAGGAAACCAATGCAAAACCAGGGGCAGGCAATCCTTTTTCTCTCTCTTCCACGGGGCCACGTGGCAGAGTATTATTAGATCCGGTAAAGACATAGTGGTGCTGATGTCAGCATGATGTGGCAATATGATGGACACGTGCCATGCAAGTTCAACATGCTGAGGGGTCATAAGGGGCCAAAACAGGGTGACACATGTCACCACTCACAATCTAACACGTAGCAAAGGATGATGTCACATCGTAGATCGCAAATCGGCACTTGCAAGTTGATGCATGTTTTTACATCAAAGTTAAAACCCCGATTGCAATCTACCGATAAAGGGGTTGGCCCACAGTCACATAAAGAGCCAAAGGAACCAAGGGCTAAGCGTAGAAGGTGGTCGAAAATCAACAATTGGTGAAACCTGATATCACATCACCCTTAGTTAAATCCCCAGTTTGAAAACACCAACTAAGGAGCTCGAATATAAAGGTTGAACCCTAGGTCACAGTGCTCAGTCAATGACGAAGAAATACTGAAAGGGGATAAACCATAAGGGGGCCAAAGGAGATCGAGACTCACTGTTCTGTAATGCCTCTTAAAGTAAAAGTCTCGATACAACCATGCCCCGATAGTATGGTACAGGGCTTTGAACGCAGATGGGTCGGCGACTGAGGCATTGAATGAAGGCATGGTGTAGTGGTAAATAAATATGGGGACTCGGGAAGACTTAATGCCTCAACGTGGAGTTCCACTCGGTCATAAATGTAAAGGACTACCCAGAAAAACTATGCTTCTACTATGTGACAAGAAAACACATTTGATCGCTACCAACTCCAGAGAGTGGAGAAGTCAAGCAATTAAGATGAAAGTGACAGGAACCAACCGAGATGCAAGGGAGGCACATCAGCATAGAGACGTGGTCTGACCAATGGCCTTCGTAGGAACAACAGAAGGATACTTTCTACATCATCTTTCTATTTTCCTTTTTCTTTTATTCTGTAATTTCTGTTTATTTTCAAGAAAGCAATCAAATCCTTGAGAATCATTTTGTGTAGTAGGGCTATCACATGCTGAGATGACTAGTTGATGAGACAACTGGTCGTTGGCTGCGATATTTTGTAACTATTGATTCAAAGCCCCCCTTCTCCGTATAAATAAAGGGGAGAAACACTTAATACATTTTCAAAAAATTTGCACCTTATGAGTCCAAATTCTGTGGATCCACTTTGGTTCTATGAAGCTTGTTCATGAGGGACTTGAGTTATACATGGTTGAATGTAAATGGAATCATGAATGGGACTCATTTTAAAGATTGATGAAACTCTTTGGTGATTCCAATCATGGCAATGCACAATATGTTTTCCCCTATGTAAATCCCATTTAATATATGTTTATCTTTCTCTGAAATAGTGTAATGAAGTTACAGGTTTCACCCTTGTTCATGATTGTATATTTCTTACTATGTATTGACAGTACTTGTGTTAGCTACAGATTTACTTATGTACCTGTAATGTGCACATATTTACTTATGCTTTTGGTGGCAAATGTGTCCCCGAGTTATATGGCATCAAAACCTGACTAGCGCTCCACAGTTTCTACCATTCCACCTCTTCAATCTTCCAAACCTCTACCGGAACATTGTTGCTTAGGATTATGTTTTGTTTACATCCCTATGCATCAAATTCCTTCCTTTCTTTCCTCCTCTTCATGTTACTACAACTCCAATATTAAGACTACATGTAGTTCTGTGTCAGCTGCTAGAACAAGAACTTCCTCCTTGAGATCAACCTGATTCACCCCTTGAGCATTTGGATCCATGTGTTGGCTTGTGTCTACCTTGATGAAGGGCTATTGAACCAAGACCCCTTTTATTATCTTTCAAAACTACGTGACAATTGGAGTGCAACAAAAAGCCCCCACTGATAATCTTCCATGCACTTCTCTATCTAAGATGTCTTAGGCACTGGTCTACAATCAGCCCATAGGCTATCTCTAGGAATATTTTTGTATCTCCTAAAGCACTTGTTTTATTGGTGCTAGAAAAAGCGACAACACCATCAAATCTCCCACCTAAATGTTAGATATCCTTAAGATGCCATACTAAAAGATATTATTAATAATAAAAAAACTAAATAGATCATCCTTTTAATTATAAATGTAATTAGATAGCCTTAATATGCCACACTAAAAATATATTGTGAATAATAAAGCAACTAAATAGATCATCTCTTTAATTCTAAATGTAATTAGACATTTTTTCATCTAATTGAAGTTAAGTTATGAAATATGTAAAACAAATGTTAAAAAAGTCAATGTAAACCAAATGCTAAAATGAAACCTCCAAATAAATGAATAAAAGCTCCCAGCTAAATATTAGATATCCTAACATACCATACTAAAGGAAAAATTCATGAACAAGAATGTAGAAATTAATCGTACTCACAGTTGAGAAGAAGTCAGACTTTAAACTATTTTGTGAGCGTGAATATGTAAATAAAAAATGTGAAATCAATATACAATTAGTAGACATATTGTCGCGTTTGTTTTACCGACATAGTATGTAAAACATTGTAATGCTATTATTACAATATCACTTCAAAGGTTTTCACATAACTTGGCCAACTGTCATTACTAGGAATTATATTCACATAACTTTGCCAATTATTTTTACTAATGATTATATCTTTACCTAAGTTGGCCAACTATATTTACTATCTAAAATGAGTAGACATATTATTCCATTTGTCTTACAATTGACAATGGACAGACATGGTATGTAAAACATCATGATGTTATTATTATATTATATCTTCAAAGGCTTATCATGATGCTATTATTATAATTTAACTTCATAGGTCTATCGTCATGCTAGTATTATAATGTAACTTCAAAGGTCTTCACATAACTTTTCCAACTCTCTTTGTTGGATGCATATACAATGATTTCTTTTACAATGATCATGAACACATATAAATTAAATTAGTTACTAAGTTTGTGTGAAATTTAGTGTTTATGATTTGAATTTTGTGAAAAAGATAAAAGTAAGAGAAAAACAAAATTGTTTTACTATATCTTTAAGTTATACTAAACATGCATCCCAACACACCCCCCTTCAACAGTGCCTTACATCAAATGCATGGGGGCATCCAAATCAACTTGTTTGTTAGAAGCATCCCCGAGGGTGAAAGAAATTACCTTCATCAGCTACAATCATGTTATCTACCTCACCACTAACTTTACAAGATTCTTTACTGTATATTTGTATTATGTCATTCCAAGTCATCATAACGAGCCTGTGACATGTATGCCTCGTATAAACACTTTTGTATCATCATTTCTTCAGAGTAATGTTTTTTGGTGAGTTCTTAGTTAAGGACATCTCCCCAATCATCTGCATAGTGATCTCATCTCTCTCAAAAAATCACATTAGACCCATCATAAAAACAACAAAACATGATGTATTTTGGCTATATGCTTGCTCCTTGTAGAATTTCCCACTGTAGATCAACAAATTATGAAATATACTAAAGAAAAATACAATATCTACTTCTACAACAAACTTGCGGAAGCTTAATCAATTTTGAGCAAGAACAAATAGAACACATATAATTGAGAATGAGAAAGCAATCACACATGAACATAGAAGAATACTCTGGGGAAAGCCTCAGCTAAAAACCCCGATCTCTGTATTATCATACAACTGGAAATATGTTCAGATTACACAAAGCATTAGCTCACAAGCTATCCTGCTCTCAGTACAATCCAACAATACAACTTACAAACTGAATAGACACAAGATATTCCTTCCCTCAGCCCTCCAAGCCTCCTATTTCCTTGCACAGTTTCTCTTGGGGTCCAATGTTACCACCTGTTTGAAAGGGCCTCATCACACACTCATCAAACTCAAACGTAGTTGCGCAATGTCCAAGGAATGAATTCCTCCTACATGCAAGAGATATCCTCCATGGAATATTCCTGCAACTGATAGTACACTGTCCCATCATTTGATCTCAACTAGGTCTTTGATTAAATTGACATGCATGAGTTATTTATGAGAGAATATTTAGTTATTTGAAGTGCAGCAATTACATGCATGCATGCATTAACTAACTAAACTCACAATTAGTTCAAAAAACTATTTGAACTAATCTAACTAGACTTAACTCAGTTAACTGAGCTAACTAATTACAACTCAAAGTACAACTCATCCTGATCTCCTTTTATCAAGGGATAACTTCCTCAATCAATGGAGAAACTGTTGGATGTCTTCACATAGACTTCATGTTTGATTTTCTACAAATAATTAACTCAAGATGAATTAATTAATTATTTTACAAACAGCTGCTAAGATCAAAATCGAATTTTAATTCTCAATTTTCGTTTAGGTACTAACTAAAATTGGAATGTATCCCGAAATGCTATTTATAGCAGTGCTATTTTTAGCACTTCTATTTTTTGCATTTCTTGTTTCTATTTTCAACACTCCCTCTCAACAAGAAAGGGATTATCAGTCACCCCAATCCTATCTCTGTGGAACTCGAACTTGCATTTTGACAATGCCTTAGTCAAAATATCTGCATCTTGTTCCTCGATCATAACACACAGCAACAACATGATCCTCTTCACCACACAGTCTCGAAGATGATGGTACCAGATATCAATGTGCTTGGACCTGTCATGAAATACTAGATTCTCAGGGAGTTTGATACAACTATGATTATTGCAGTAGATCATAGCTGGATCCATCCTCTAACCAAACAATCCCACTAGAACCTTCCACATCCAAATGGCCTCACATGCTGCCTAACTGGTAGCCATGTATTCAGCCTCTGTTGAGCTAAGTGAAACTGACCTCTATTTCCTGTTTTACGAGGAAAATACAGTTGAACCAAGGTTGAAGATTCCTCTAGAAGTGCTCTTCCGATCTGATGGACTCCCCACCCAATCTGCATCTGTGAAGCCCTAAAGCCTCACTCCCTCTATCCATTTCTACCACAATCCATACTGAGATGTGCCTCTAAGGTATCTCAGCACATGCTTCGTTGCCTTCCAAAACAACTTGGTAGGTTGAACCATATCTTGACTCATTTGGTTCACCGTAAAGCATAAGTTTGGTCATGTGTTCACTAGATACATTAGTGAACCCACAAGCTGCCGATAAACAGTAGCAACTACTACCTCACCTGAAGTAGCATCCTCCTTCCTCCAGTTCCCAGCTAGAGGATGTACATGGGTTGGCACTTCTCCATGTGAAAGTGCCTGAGTATCTCATTGGCATACTTGCCTTGAGACACAAATACTTCCCCATTTTTCTGCCACACTTCCATGCCTAGAAAGTAGTGCATAAGATCCATGTCTTTCATCTAGAACTCTCTTACAAGGTCCTCCTTGCAAGACTTGATCAATTGATCATCACCTGTCAAAATCATATCATCCACATAAAGAACTATGATCAATGGCTTACCTTCTACCATGATGTGGTAAAGGTTCACATCTGCTTCACTCTTGGTGAAGCCCAACCCAGTGAAATAATTGTCAGTCCTGGTGTACCAAGCACGGGGTGCTTGCTTCAGCCCATACAAAGCCCTCTTGAGTCGACACACATGTGACTCACAATTGAAGGTCTCATCGTAGTTGATCCCCTCGACCTGTGAGAAACCATGGGCAACAAACCTTGCCTTATGTTTCTCAACACTGCCATCAACTGCTTGCTTTACCTTGTAAATCCATCTGGAACTCACCACTGACTTGTCCTAAGGTATTGGGACAACATCCCACACACTGCTCTAAATGATAGAGTCGTACTCCTCTACCATTGCATCAACCTAGACTAGTTGCTGCACTGCCTCCTTGAATGAAGAAGGATCGGACTCTACACACTCCCCAAGCACGGCCATGTAACCAGTGTACTGCTCAGGTGACCTCCTCTATCTGCGTTGAGAAGATGGATGTCCCACATTCTCTCACACATCCAACATCAACCTGTCAGCTTCCCTTGAGCGTTTCCACCCATCTTTGGAAGACTCAGCATGACTGGATGTCTCCACTCCAGGATCCTCTACATGCGGCTGCTCCGCATCAATCTGAGGCTCCTCCTCCTTAGGAACTGAAAGTTCCTCCTCCGCATGCAACTTGAGCTCCCTCTCAAGTGATACTTGCATGGCTTCCGACTTGTCAAACTTCAAATATCTGTGTACAACTGTCCTTTGACTAGTAGGTAGGAACACCCGATAGTTGTGGGGTGTATTAGTGTACCCCACAAGTATCCCCATCTCAGCTGTTGGATCTAGCTTCCAACGGGCATCTTTGGTCACATGGAAATAAATCGATGATCCAAAGATTCTGAAGTTACTCACATCTAGTTGCTTCCCAAAAAAGGCCTCCATAGGTGTCTTCATTTCCAGTATACTTTGCAGGCTTCTGTTCTACAGGTATACTGCTGCATTGCATGCCTTAGCCCACAAATGAAGTGGTAGGCTTTGGTCATGCAACATTGCTCGAGCTACTCCCACAATTGATCTATTCTTCCTTTTGGCCACCCTATTCTGTTGTGGGTTATGGGGTGTCGTCAACTCCCGTTTAATTCCTTCTGTAGTGAAGAAGTCCTTAAACTGTTGGGAGACATACTCTCCACCATTATTGCTACGCAAGGCTTTTATTTCCTTTCCAGATTCTTTCTCTGCCAAGGCTTTAAACTCACAAAACCTCAAGAAGGTCTGATCCTTCTTTTGCATGAAGCAGATCCATCATCTACGAGAAAAATCATCAATAAAAATAACATAATACCTTTGTTTAGTGGTGGAGGCTGTAGAGAATGGTCCACAAACATCTGTGTGAACTCACTCCAGGACTGCTCCAGCTCTACTGCCTCAATCCTGAAAGGAAGATTTCGCATACTTACCCAAGGTACAACCTTTGCATGTATCTGTATGCTCGCGTTTTCCCTTGGGAACTCCGATAGAAATCTGTTGCATGATCTTCAAGGCCCCATGGTGCTAGTGGCCCAATCTTCTATGCCATAGCTCGCCAACATCTTGGCTTTGCACCACCTCTGCCTTGGAACTCAATGTAGCACAGTCATCTACCTCCAGTTTGTAGAGTTTCTTTACTCGAATCCCAATCCTCTTGGTCTGTCCAGTACCAATATGCCTCAGGAATACCTTTCCTTTACTAAAGACTACATCATAGCCTTTATCTTCTAGCATAGCGACAGACACAAGATTCTTCTTCAAACCCGGTACATACTTTACATCAGTCGAGGTGAGAGGAGGTCCATGCTCCCTCTGAAACACAATCGTACCTTAACCTGAAACATGGTACTTTCCATCATCACCCATCTCGATCCGCATCTAGAGATCCTTCTCCTCCAAGGTACTGAAAATATTCTTGTCGCCAGACATGTGGAAATAGGCTCCACTATCCAGGTACCAAACACATCCCAGCATGGATGAAACCATGCATGCGATGAGAGAGAAATCCAACTAGAATTGTGAGGCCAGTGCTTCACCATCTGATCGCTTTGAAGATCCCTTCTTGGATTTCTTTTGTGGACAATTCATAGCATGATGGCCCACCTCATGAAAATAAAAGCATCACACTTTTGATTTGTCAAACTTCTTCCCACGATGGGAAGAACTGGATTTGGGACAGGACGCCTTCCCTTTCCCTTTCCTTGCCTTACTTGCTAAGGCTAGATTTTCTTCATCATCTTGCTTTGATGAATATACATCTCTAATGCTTCTTCTTATCTCCTCCTGCATCAGATCTAACCAAAGTCATTCCCAATCTGGCAGTTTCTCTCTTCCATTAACCGAGTCTTGGTAGCGATGCCAACTCTTAGGAAGACCAAGTAGAGAAAGACTCACCATGTCATCATCGGCTGTCGTGATCCCTACACTTCCAAGCTCATCCTTGCAAGTGGTGAGCTTGTTCAGATATGTAGAGATCATGTCACCCTCTTTACACTTGATGTCCGCTGGGGAGATCTGTTTAGTCGTTTTATTTGTGTTTCTATCATTGTTTGTTTCATAGACTCGACAGCAACAATCGAACTGCATCTGCTATTCCCAGATGCAAAGTAGACAGTTGCTGCTTTGATCCAATCACTGGACTTGTCTATGATCTGAACAATGAACTCACAAATGATTTGATGATCCTTTGTGATAGATCTTAGTACTCCCTCAAAGCATCCCTTTGATTGTACCTTGCTTGTTGCTTTTATTTGGCATGAAACAGTAGATTAAATAGCAATCTGTGACCCAGAACCCAGTGAGAAACGAGAGTTTCTCCTTCAGCGCGACAGCTGTGAAGAGGTTCTGCATTTCAACACAGGTCCTGTGAAGGCTACCTGCGCTGAATGTCAAAACCCCTGTGTTGAGGTTGCGCTGAACCAGTTTGGCCTTGTGCAGCTGGGGTTCTCTGCTCTGTTTTGCCTTGTTTTGATCTCTGATTTTTGCAGCCTGTAACCAGCATAGGTACCAGTCTGATAACTCCTTTTCTCTGCTCAAATTCCGCCTCCTTTTGTACAAAAATACTGTGAGTGTTTTTATGTGTTTTTGGCGTCATTTGCAGTTTTCCTTTGCATGAGTGAAATAGTCATCCTGTAGCCTTTGATTCAGATCTGTTGATTGTGATCTTAGGAGAGAGTTCATCGGTTGTTTACAGTTGATTATACATTTACTTTTGCTTATTGGTTTGAGTTTGTCTCTTTTGAGTGTCGAAACAAGTATTCATTTCGAAAATTGTTAAGTGTTGTAATCTCTTCTACCCTCTCGGATTTCGAAAAAGTAAACTTGTTTGTATTTGTCATTTAAAAGAAAATTCAAAGTTGTACAAAAAGCTTTCTTTGTAGGCATCAATACTAAGAAAGCGGAAAACAAACACCTACATTGTGCATTTGCATCTTGATAGTTTGCATGTTTGATTTAGGAAAAGTGCATTAGAGTGTGTTGATTGCTCTTTGAGAAAAGATGGTGTCTTTCTTTTCCCTTAGTAGCTAGGATTTTCATAAGTTGAAAAGATATAAAGCTTGCTTATCATCTTTAGACTGCATTTAGGAATTGTATCATACATCTCGTGGTGAACCTCGAAAGGCAAACTTCTAAAAATATCAACCTAAAATAAATTGAATGAACTTAACAACGCTTTGCAACATAACGCACAACATAGAGGTCTAGGCTAGAGACGTGTTCCGGCATCGTAAAGCCTGGTGACTGTCGATCTCGTTGATGGTGGGTGATTCCTCCTGAGGGAAGATAGCGCCAGTACGGATTGTGCTCCCACGTACCGTCGCGTATATATTGGGAGACCCCTATAGCCATAAAACCTTTATCCTTAGGAAGCCGTGTCGGCCGCCCTACTGATCGCAATGCACTGAACACAACATTCAGGAAGATCGACTGCCCGTACCCTAAAAAAGTATTCTGCGGTTTTGCGAAAAGTTTGGCACACCCTCTACCTAGAACTCTAGAGCAGTTCCTTTTGGCCTTTTTCAGACTCTATAACGGAAAAAGTCCATCTAAGCATTTGTCACTTCGGGCTCGTTAAAACATCGAAGGAGACTAGAGTCATCTTTAGCTTTTTCTCGACTCTTTAAAAGTGAAAAAGCAAGTTGTGTCTAAAGCGTCTAAAAAATTCATTTAATTCGGAAACACACTTTCCCCTTTTTTATTTTGGTTGATCGAGTAATTCAGAAACACACTTTCCCCTTTTGTATTTTGGTTGTTCGTGGAAGAATTTCAATTAAAACCCCGTCGTTCGTGGAGGCTTACGAGTCAACCGTCTTTGTCTCCGGAATCGAAAACAGTACGGACAAAGCGAACTCGTTTAACCGGTTCCAAATCTCCTCTTAAAGTTAGAACAAGTGTTCCGACGACATCGGAGGTTCCGGTTACTCCAAACATTTCTGGAATCCCTGCCTCTACTGAAGAAGTTCAACAGCCACAGAGGGACAGTGACACTGATCCTAGTCTGAGAGCAAATACTTGCGTTACTGAACCAGTTCCATCTGCAACCGGTCCAGAGAATCTTGCTCCTCAAACAACTGTCATTGTCGAATCAACCCCTTCTTCGGCACCAGAAATATTTTACGGACCTGACGGTCTTCCCCTTCCACCTGGTTTGATTGCGATAGAGGAAATTGTAGAAGATCCGCAAGCAAGTACTCCAACACATTTTGGAGTCGGGGTCACTCTATTTCCTTCGACATCAGAAGTTAGTCTACCACCAGCGGAAGTTCCTGTAGAATCGCTAGGTAATCTCTTGGATAGACTCAAAATGTCTGAACAACCGTCAACATCTAGGACTGTGTCGAATGACACAGCGACAACAGAACTCCCTGTTGTCACTCCGACAATGTTTGCCAGCATACCATCTGTCCCGGCAAGTTATCAACAACAAGCCGGAGTCCCATCAGGGACTGCTTCGACGACATGGTTAGTTCCTATTTCTTCATCCAGATTATCATCTGGTATTTCTTATGTTGAAACTCAACAAATTGATCCAATGTGTCTTCAAAGGCCAATCTTCCCTTTAAGTACTGGATTGCCACCATATGGAGGGCAGTATGCCTTTTCATTGTTCCCTCCCGGAGAACAACCATATGGGAGTTTACAACAAAGTTCAGGTCAAACTGGAATTACATCCAGATGTTGGGTACCAATACTGCCTCAGCAACCAAGGGTTGCATATTCAATGCAACCAGTCCACCCTGTGTCAAATATTCCCACTATACCTGGTATGGCGATTGCGTCGCAAGTACAAGCACTACCTGTTGTATGTCAACCCCAAGTTTCTCAGGTTGCAATACAACAACCTCTTGTCTCGACAACTCAATCACAACCTCAGGTTAGTGCCTCCTTATCTGGAGCGACTCAGGCTCAAACAAGTACTATGACTCCTCATCTTGGTCAATCATCCAGTATTGGACAACAGCAAACAGTCCAATAACCAGGGCTGGTTCAATCTCAACAACCTCCATTCCAGCAATCATATCAAGGACCTGAGCAACAAGTCTTTGTAAGTAATGGGCAACCATATTATAGTGGTTATGCCCATCAACCTTGTCAAAGTTGCCAGCATTATGCTGGTATGCAAAGACCCACTGCTCAGGCGATTCCATCTTATCCTGGGTATGCTTTGCCTAACCTGAATCAACAGTTGCCCTTTGTAGCAACTCTAGAATTACCAGATCTAAACCGACTGACGAATGATCCAATTGCTTATGCCCCTTGCTGGCCAGCGATTCCGCATAAACTTCCGTCAGATATTCCTAAATTTAATGGAAATCCAGGTGAAGATCCATCGAATCACGTGATGACATTTCATCTATGGTGTTCATCAAACACCCTAAACGATGATTCGATAAGGCTTCGCCTTTTTCAGAGGACGTTAACGGGTCCAGCGACAAAATGGTATATTGAATTGCCTAGAGCTTCGTTCGACAACTTCAGTACCTTAGCCAAGACTTTCTTAACCCATTTTCAATTACCGATAAGGTATGAAACGGGAACGGAACTCCTAACCAACTTCAAACAGACAACGGCCACTCACATATCTGATCATATACATGAGTGGCGACGTCATCGTAGGATGGTAAAAACGTACATCCCCGATCAGCTATTAGCTGAATGGTTTATCAAGTCTTTACTTCCTGCTATAACGGAAGATGTGGCAAAGGGGGGAGTCGTAACGGAAGAGCAAGTTATCGCTCGTGCGCAATATATGGACTTGGTCTATACTCAGTCTGGCATGCTCTACGACAAAATACCTGATGCCCCTAGACCAGAATTCTCAATTCCTCCTCCTCCTAAATCGAACAATGACTCTCACGCCGGCGATGGCGTGATTGGCAAAACAGACACGAAATCGACAAAGGCTACATCTAAAAAGGCTTGTAAGATTTCTACTCAAAATGCAAATGTGGAATTTCTTGCCTCGGAAGTAAATTCCGTGTCGACCGACAAGGGCAAACAACTGAAGCAACCAGGGGGCAAGAAGAAAAAGAAAGGGAGAAAAAGGAAACCCCCTGCAGGGTGTCATATATGCGATGAGGATCATTGGACGAGAGATTGTCCACATATAGCTGAAGTTAAGAAACTCTTTAAGAGTTCAAAAACCTCAGTAGTATTGACTGATCCGTTTCCAAGCCCGGGTACCAAACTGGTTGCTAATCAAAATGCTTCCCGATCCCAAGTGCTTATGTTGTCTATCTCAAAGCACCAAAATGATGCTTTGGCAAGGAATAAAGATTACGGGAATCCACAGGTGTCGAATAACAAGGCTAATGGACAACCTAGTAGTTCGACAACGACTTTGACCAAAGTTGTGCCACCCACCATTCCTAAACAAATGATAAAGTCGCCAAAAGGAGTAGGGTACAAGTCGACATTTAATCCTCGTGCAAAAATAGCACAGAATTATAATATAATAGAGGACCTGGCCCAATCGCCGTCCGCTATGTCGACGCTTGAGGTACCGCAAAATTGCCTCTCCCAAGAGCAAGCTTTATTATCAGCAATAGGTGAAATTGACCCAATGGAATCCAATCTTGTGGCCTTTGATCATAAAGGATATGACCCTCAGTTACCAGCTCAACTAGCTTTCCTTATTCAAGTGAAAGCCCTCAAAAAAACTGTTCATCGAACAATTATTGATGAGGGGGCATCTACGTGTATTATGTCGATGAGTTGCTGGAAGAATTTAGGCTCACCACCCTTGTCGAGATCGTCAACGATGTTAAAAGCATTTGATGGACGATCATACACTCCATACGGGATTTTAAGTAACTTGCAAGTTGAACTAGGGGGCAAAATAGTAGGAATCGATGTTGAAGTAATTGACGGAAACCTCAATTACAACATCCTACTGGGAAGGCCCTGGATATATGCCATGGCCGCAATTGTGTCGACCTACTTCAGGAAGATTGCATTTCCCTTTCAAGGAGGAATTATAGTCGTCGACCAACAAAATTTCCTCCCCGACAGTTCACAAGTTACGGGAAGCATTCCAATGATCCATGGAAGCAATCATTTGCTTCAAAATATTGGAGTAGGTCTCCTAAAAGACCCTGCCTTAATGGGTACTTTTTCCCTACCGCCTGCAAGTAATCTGGCGGAAGTGGCCACAGTGGAAACCTACAATATGAAATCTTCTATATCTAATGGATTCGGAAGATTCCTAAACATTTTGTTAGCGTGGATCATCGCCCTAATAGTAATACTGTAAATACAGTGGGCTCTGAGGACGGTTCTTATCTCATGTCAACCTCGTTAAAAAATGAAACAAGGAGTCATGAGGATAGTTCTTTTACTGTGTCAACCTCATTAAAAAATGAAAACAATCCCCTTTCCAAATCTCAAAGGTAAACCTTCATTCCAACCACCAAGTTGAATGCAATGAAGCTTGGGGGGCATGCACCTCGATTTGCGTTATCATGCTGGGGGCATGCAAACTTATCGAGCAGTTTTAGCACACAGTTCATGCTCGTTAAAAAATAAACGCAAGATCCGAGCAGTTTTAGCGCATAGTTCATGCTCGTTAAAAAATAAACATAAGATCGAGCAAGTGTTTCCACCCGCGTTTAAGCTCGTTAAAAAATGAACTATCCCGGTAAATAACCACTGTGAATGTAACTTTATCAGCCATTAAAGCCTTGGTCGTGTTTGCACCGTCACCTCCACTTTTCATTTGGCCGATCGTTCACCTCCATACGTTTGTTTACCCATTTTGAGGAACAGCTGGGAAGAGTGATTTCACTAGCCATCCTTGTGACACTGCCGTGATTGGAAAATTCCAACCTGTACCTGGAATCAGCTGCTAACCCTGTTTATCACTCGTTCCTCAAAAGACGAGTCTTCTTTAAGCTCTTTTCATCTGACTCATAAAATATGAAAAGATTGCCGAGTTTTGGCCTCCCAGCTCGTTAAAGCGACTGGAAGAGCTATCCCTCCTCTAGATTTTAATCTTTTTGCACCTGAGGGATTATTGCACAAAAAGATCGAGCGCTTGTTTTATTCGGCTCATTAAAACTATCGAAAACTCATCCCTTTTGTATTGTTTTATACTTTTTCAGACTTAAGGGATTAGATGATGAAAAAGGACTTTTGGAGTTAACTTTATGTACCTTTTCAGACTCTCTAAAAATGAAAAGGACCGAGTTATCTTTGTCGTTAGACTCGTTAAAATCATTAAATAGCGACAAACTTGTCTTTAGAAAAGAACGCGTTTCACCATCACTAGGCTCGTTAAAACATAGCGACGGGCTTGCCCGAAGGGTAGGTTATAGAACAAGCATATGTTATCCTCCTCAAGCTCGACAAAAATAAAGACGTACTGGTCAGCAATGACTGGGGAAAAATTGGGAGAAACTAAAGAAAACTTTTATGGTAGCAAGTCGCTCTTGAACATGACACTTTTCCTCCGTACCACAATCGGGTTGGGTTGTTTCATTCACCGGTCACATCCATGGTCTTGCCATACCATCCATATTTGGGGTAATGCTACCGATCCATCGCATCAGTGTCGCCATATGTTCAAGAGAAGTCGTTCAGAAAAGTCAACTGTGTCGCATCCACTTCCATACATTATCCTTCATCCTTTCATGACCGCCACCCTGAATCATATGTCACAGATCGTTTTCACCTCCATTAAAATCATTAGCTCCGTTCCGTGTCACTGATGTGGGATTCATTAAGGCCCTCCTTTGACGGATCACGTCTTGTCGACATCAGCTCATTATCCAAGAAGTTGATCTAGGAACAACCCCTTCAGTACTTTGAAGCTTGCATGCCTCAATGGCAAGTTTCTCACTTCCGGCGACAGGTATACATCAATGACCTTCGACCGAAAGATTTTGCGTGGTGTTTGACGCCAAGTCCTTTATTCACACCACGTGAATTGTACTGCAGTACCTTGAGGGTCATTATCATTATCGGTGATTCCTCTCGCGCTTGTTAACGGTTTACATCATTGACCGGTAATCAAGCGATGTCTTTCCATGTTCGACTTCAGAACATTTCTCACATGGATCGACTTGTACTTAGAGTGAAGATCGAACGAGTTTGAAGACCCCGGATCTAGTTTCATCCATCCGGGCTGCGATATATATTCAAGAAAGATAAAGACATTGACATGTACATCATTGCAGTAGATAATCATCCTACTCAAAGGATGATAATTTCATCAAAATTATCAGTCTACCATCAGACGATTGTCTGTTCTATGTACATAAAAGTGAATTTATAAAGCTGAGCATGGGAATGCCCGCCTCAGCTAGATCATGAAAGCAATATGAAAAATAATGTATTGTAGTGTATCTTATTACAGGTCTCCTCCCAGCATTGGATGAACTTCGGATCCCCCTGATAAAGCATTTCACCCGATAAACGGCCTCATACTTTAGGGGGCAACTGTTATAGACATTTTTGTGCCTTACAGCATTGAGCATAAAATGTCCATAATCTAAGGGATCCAAAGTCCCTAAACATGTTGTTCCTACCCCTAGAGGAACAAGGCTAACAAACCACAACAATTCACAGAAGTTCTCCACCAGAAACTGCTCAAAAACAAGTCAATTCAGGATCATTTCAGTGGCTACACTAGCTGTTTGCGCTGAATGTCAAAGCCAACACTGGCTACCTGCGTTGAATGTCAAAGGGAACACTGGCTACCTGCGCTGAACGAGAGTGGACATGTGGCAAATTCATTTCTCAAGGTGTCAGAACCCAGGAAGCTTCCAAAATGACACTTGCCTCAGGGAATTCGACTGGTGATGAGTAAGAGGTTCCAAATCTCCAAGTGGAAGCAAGAACCTCCAAGTGGAATCAATAACTGACAGAGGGATAGGACACTAGTCAGATCACAAGCTAACTCATCCTCTCTCCAAACATCTATATATGGATCTCTCCTCCATGAGATCTAGAGGCTGGAATTTTGTTATTGCAAAGAATTGCTGTTGGTTTGAGATTGGAATCATTGGGTGCTTAATGCTTTGAAAGGGGTGAAGATAGGAATTCCATTTGCTGGGAAGGAGATGCTGGATTGGAGCCCTCTGGGTTGTATCTCTTCCTGAACCTTGTTATTCATCAATAAAGCTATCTTGGTTTCTCCTATATACTGATGTATCTTTGATGTATGATTGCATTAGTATGTTTAGTTTATTTCTAATCCTGAACTAGTTATGAATATGAATCCATGTCTTGTGTAGCGTTCTCTTCTTGTGATCTTGCAGAAACCTCTTGAAGTCGGGCGAGCAAGAAGGCAAGTAGCTGGGAACTCTCCAAGAGAAGAGAAGCCGGATCGAGGGACAAACGGAAGACACCGGTTAGTCCATCCATCTCTCTCTTCATTCTTAATTCATAAAGGAAGAATACTAGAATACGTTGGAAATAATACTGAGAGGGGGGGGGGTGAATCAGTATTATCAGATCAGTAAAACCTTTCCAATTTCATACTCAGAAACATATACGCTACTTCAATTAAGTGAACCTGCGTGTACACGCTACTGTGTCTAATGCAACTAGCGTATATCTAGAGATATTATAATTCAGTTAGCTTAATCTTCAGTAAATGCATCAGAACATTATTAAGCATATTAACAGTAAACAGGTGCAGTATAACAGAACAGAACATCACACAAGAGCCACACACATGAACACCATGATATAAGGTGGAAACCCAATGTGGGTGAAAACCACCTGCTGCAATTCGTCTCTTTCTTCTTTAATAAGAAACTTCTTTTACAATGTACTGGTGCAGTCCTTTACCAGTACGCAGGCTACAACCTGCAGAGGGCTACAACCCTCTCTCGTTTTCCAACTACTTCTGGAAGGGAGCTACAACCCCCTCAGCTCTTGTACTAGCCGATTCATTTACTAGTACGTAGGTGCTGACCCTACAACCTTCTTTCCTTCAGGGACCACGTTTCATCAATTTTCAGACTGGATCCAAGAGTACAAAACAAACATTACTGCAATACAATCATCAACTTATACTTGCATCATAATTCATTAAACAACCCAATACTGAATCACTGAAACCCTATTATCAAGAACACAGAACCCAAACCAAGCCCAGAACTCTGTAACAACCACCAGAATCAACAGCAGCCTGAAATATCAAATCTTATTATGCATACGCTACTTCACTGTACCAAAACCGCGTGTATACGCGCTTTCTCCAAAGGAAACCCGCGTGCAGATCTAGAAATAATTACTTATGCCTTCGCTGCCAGATCCAACCCTTGCCAAGCGTCCCGAACAGATAAACAGTAATACCAGATCTTCTCACTTCTTCAGACACACAATACTTCCTTCCACTTGCCTAATGATCTTCTCCTTATATAGCCTTAGGCCCTTTACAATACCACGGTCCAAAACCATAGTAACACAATACCATCAGCTTCAAAACTAGGGATCAACACGTTCGTCGAGACACCATGGTCCAAAACTATAGGCACAACTTCCAAGGAATAACCGCCACGGACCAAAGATAAGTTTTCCACATACACGCTCTTTTACTGAAGCCAACCTGCGTGTACACGCGACTTGGTATATAGCGAAACCGCGTATACGCGACTTGGTATATAGTGAACCTGTGTATATACGCGACTTGGGCTTAATGAACCTGCGTGTATGAACTTTCTTGGCCTACTGTACTAAGATCCGTCCTCTGATTAAGTTGCCATCACCTGTACCAACCTCTGAGTGAGTTGCCATCAAGGACAACACTTGTATCATAATGCCAACAATCTCCCCCTTTGGACTTGATGGCAACCACCACACCAAGTCACTCTCCCCCTTTGACATCAAGGGCAAAGGGCGGACCAAGATATTCTCTTCTTTGGTATACCTTCTGTTGTCCATACTCTCCCTGAGTACATGCTGAAGTTTCTGATTTGGCTCCCCTATTGTTTATGCCAAAGTGTACCAATCTATCCATGCTCCCCCTGAGCAGATGCAGGTTCTAAGACCAGCCATTCAGATCTGTACCATAAGCATCAGTCTGCAATACTATTCCTTTGATCAAACAACAAGATGTATCATTTAGTTTCATCAGCAACTTCTAACCATAATGCCAACAATGAATTATTTGAAGTATATGCTCCCCCTGAGTGTGAGCCAACCATTTCCTGATCCTGTTCTGCTCCCCCTGAGCCTGAGCCAACCATGACTGAACCTGGGTCTGTTCTGCTGCCCTTCCTGCATATACGCGATTTTGCAGCCTGTAACTCGCGTATATACACGACTTGTCTTCATTATATCAGCGTATGAAAGATGGAATACTGAAATTCATCACTTTCAGATTCCCCTGTGTCTCTTGTGTCAGCTGTCTGAATTATGCCACACCTTTATGTCTCTGTCTTCTTTAATTCCTGGAACTGTGATGATGTATGGTCCTCTTGTTTTGAATTTTGAAATCTGCTCCTGCATTCCCTTGCTTTATGCCCATAGTTGTTGCATGTATAACATCTTACATATTTCATGTTCCTTCTATCGCAATCCATTGCTTTGTGTCCATATGCATTGCAGGCAAAGCAATATCCTCTGAAATACCTGGGATGTGATGATCTTTTGTTATGGTCTTGACCCATTCTACTTCTACATCTGGCTGCAACATGTCCAAGATTATGACATACATAACATTCAAGGTTATTCAGTGGAGGAGATAATCGTCTATCACGTCCATAGTTAGGATTAAAGGATCTTCCTTGAGGAATTTCTTTCCTTGGTTGTTCCTTGTTGAGTATTTCAGATTTCTCCTTAGAATTTCTTGCCTCACCTTGTGAACTAGATTCACCTTCAACATATTCATGAAAACCAAGACCAGTTTTGATAGCAGGAGACCTTTGGCTATTAAGAATATCATCCAAGACTTTAGTACTATCTTGAAATCGTAAAAGCTTATCCTTTTCTTCTAGTTTACCTTTCAAGATATTTACCTCAACTTGATGTTGTTCTTCCTTTTTCAGATACTGATTCCTTAGGTCTTCTTCAGCTTTTCTTCCTTCTTCCACTTGTCGCTTTAGTTTGATCACTTCATGTTCTTGATCTTCAAAAGCTTCTCTGTTCTGTTCTCTTGATTTTTTAAGATCTTCTTTTAGAGAGAGGATCTTTGATTCAAGCCTTTGAATAGTTATGCTCTGATCCTTTACTACATCCTGCAATTGCTCCCTTACCCTGGTTATTGTCTCCAATTGTTCATTTAATTTGGTAACTTCTTCAGTTTCTGCATTCTTCTTTTCATGTGCCATGAGACTTTTAATATCTTTGCTATTATTGGATGAAGCATTCTTCTTTTCATGTGCCATGAGACTTCTAATATCTTCACTATCATTGAATGAACTTGTAATATGGGTATAATAGCTTCTACCATCTTCTTCAGATATCTTTCCTTTGTTATGAGGGCATCTAGCAGCATAGTGACCAACTCTACCACATAGAAAACATTTGAAAGGTAGCCTACCTTTGAACCGTCCAGTTCCCCGTTCAAGATTCTTGACAAAATTTACCTCATCTTCTTCCTCTGACACTTCGAATGCGGCTTCTGGTGGTACCTCTTGTCGCATTTCAAAAGCAGTTAAGATCCCGTGAAGCTGTGACATGGTGATTTTATGCACATTCTCCTTTTCTTCTATGCAGATACTTTATAATCAAATTTAGCTGACAGAGATCTCAAAACCTTTTCAACTAAGACAAATTCCTCAAATTCTTCACCCAAGTCCCTCATACAATTCACAATCTCATCCATACGCAGGAAATAATTAGCTATGCTTTCATTACTATGCATCTTAAGGGTTTCATACCGGATTCTGAGAGTTTGAAGCTTTGCTCTTTTTACCTGATCATCTCCTTCGTAGCTTGTGACGATTTTGTCCCATATTTCCTTAGCTGATTTGAAATGCATGATCTTCATAAATTCTGATTGTCTCAAACTACTCAATAGGACAGTAACAGCTTTGGCATTGAGCTCATATTGCTTTTTCTCTGCTGGATCTGTAGGAGTTGCTGATGGGAATTTGTATCCTCCTTCTACGATTCCCCAAATTTCTGCTCCAAGTGATTGTAGATATGCAGTGGTTCTTATCTTCCAGTGAGTAAAATTGTTCCCGTCAAAGACTGGTGGCCTGATGTGTGCCTCTCTTTCTGGATTAGCCATTCTGATGGATCTTTTCCTTCAAGCGATCAAGCTTCCTCTGAAGGACCTGCTCTGATACCAATTGTTGGAAATAATACTGAGAGGGGGGGGGGGGGGTGAATCAGTATTATCAGATCAGTAAAACCTTTCCAATTTCATACTCAGAAACATATACGCTACTTCAATTAAGTGAACCCACGTGTACACGCTACTGCGTCTAATGCAACTAGCGTATATCTAGAGATCTTATAATTCGGTTAGCTTAATCTTCAGTAAATGCATCAGAACATTATCAAGCATATTAACAGTAAACAGGTGCAGTATAACAGAACAGAACATCACACAAGAGCCACACACATGAACACCATGATATAAGGTGGAAACCCAATGTGGGTGAAAACCACCTGCTGCAATTCGTCTCTTTCTTCTTTAATAAGAAACTTCTTTTACAATGTACTGGTGCAGTCCTTTACCAGTACGCAGGCTACAACCTGCAGAGGGCTACAACCCTCTCTCGTTTTCCAACTACTTCTGGAAGGGAGCTACAACCCCCTCAGCTCTTGTACTAGCCGATCCATTTACTAGTACGTAGGTGCTGACCCTACAACCTTCTTTCCTTCAGGGACCACGTTTCATCAATTTTCAGACTGGATCCAAGAGTACAAAACAAACATTACTGCAATACAATCATCAACTTATACTTGCATCATAATTCATTAAACAACCCAATACTGAATCACTAAAACCCTGTTATCAAGAACACAGAACCCAAACCAGAGCCCAGAACTCTGTAACAACCACCAGAATCAATAGCAACCTGAAATATCAAATCTTATTATGCATACGCTACTTCACTGTACCAAAACCGCGTGTATACACGCTTTCTCCAAAGGAAACCCGCGCGCAGATCTAGAAATAATTACTTATGCCTTCGCTGTCAGATCCAACCCTTGCCAAGCGTCGCGAATAGATAAACAGTAATACCAGATCTTCTCACTTCGTCAGACACACAATACTTCCTTCCACTTGCCTAATGATCTTCTCCTTATATAGCCTTAGGCCCTTTACAATACCACGGTCCAAAACCATAGTAACACAATACCATCAGCTTCAAAACTAGGGATCAACACGTTCGTCGAGACACCATGGTCCAAAACTATAGGCACAACTTCCAAGGAATAACCGCCACGGACCAAAGATAAGTTTTCCACATACACACTCTTTTACTGAAGCCAACCTGCGTGTACACGCGACTTAGTATATAGTGAAACTGCATATACGCGACTTGGTATATAGTGAACCTACTTATATACGCGACTTGGGCTTAATGAACCTGCGTGTATGAACTTTCTTGGCCTGCTGTACTAAGATCTGTCCTCTGATTAAGTTGCCATCACCTGTACCAACCTCTGAGTGAGTTGCCATCAAGGACAACACTTATATCATAATGCCAACAGAATAGCTGTCTCTGTTTGTTGCTAAGGCACTGTGACACCTTAGGTGGATAGGATCGTCCTGCATAGGCATTTTTCCCCACAACACCGCCCTCCCCTGGGTGACGTCAGCGCCACGTCCTTTGCCCAGTGATGTCATCCTACTGCGTCATCTGCCTCCGTCGGCCTCCTGCCACCATACTGCCAACTCACCATTGCCACGTCATTGCCACCGTGTACCGCCATGTCACCCGTTGTACATGCTGATGTCACCCTACCACGTCACCGCCATACTGGGTCCCACCCGTTGACATCATGCTGACGTCATAAGCAAGAAAGGCGCGAAGGTGAAAATCGTGCTTAGGAAGCCCGGATTCAAATTCTGAGGCAGTTTTTCATGCGCGATTAGCGCGCATGGCTATGGGAAATGGGCCAAAGTGGAAAGACCCTCATCGCGCAGCCCCCAGAAAGCCCAAAAGGCATAAAATGACCCTTTTTTCTTTGCGAAGCATTCAAAAAGAGGCAAACGCAGTTTTTAAAGCAACAGAGGGCCGAAACAGAGGCCATGAAAGATCGATGGGACAGTCTAAAGCACTCAGAAGACATTAAACGGCCCGATTCAACTGCGAAAGAGTATCAGAGGAAAGATGGAGTGGAAAAGAGTATCAGTTGAATTTTTTAATCGAAATCTTCATTTCCCAAGGCAGCTTAACATTGAATGGCCTCCAACAAAGTCAGATAAAGTGGTGTAAGCCCATTAAATCTCTCAAATCACAGCCAAAGCATTTAAAGTCGCCGAACAACAATGGATCAAAGCCCAAAGCAGAGTTATTGCAGAAACACTGCACCAAGCCACCTAGGACAACACATTAACTCAGTTTTGATACAGTTGCCCTCAGCGCAGCTCAAAGATATTTTCTTGCATTTATTTCTGGATAGGATTAGGTTAAAGTAATCATTTTCTTTCAGACCTGTTTAGGTCAAACTGTAATAGACAATTTTGGACATTTTTCCCTATATATACCGCCCTCTGTATTGTTTTAAGGGTTGGTTGGTTGATAATCTAGAGGAGAGACTCGCACGGGATATCTGAGATGTTTTACTTAATCAAATATTGCTGAAAATCTTTGGAGAAATGACTGTCTGCTCTGTGTCTAATGGTCTGAAGAATTGAATGTGGAATTCTTGTGCTGCAGTATGAATCAATAAGTGCTTCTTACCTCTGTTATTTCAATTTCATATAAGCTCAAGTTGCAGAACGAAGGATTGGTTTAGAATTTGCTTAGTTGCACTCTATGCTCAGTTTCTGTGGCTTTTTAATGTTTTCTTCTTGATTTAGGCATAAACATGAATTCCTTTGTGGCTCATGTTTGATCTTTTTCGCATATGAATGACTGTTATCTAGGAATTCTTAACTGCTCCTAGATAGGGCTCATTTGTTTTCTTTCTGCTAATCTGAATGAGAGATTCTTAATTGCCCCTCATTCCTTAGCCTTTAATCCATCTCTTTCACCTTAAATAATTGTTTCATATACAACTAGCTTGCTCCATTTTCCTTCTGGCGACCAAGAAAACGCACCAGCAGTACTACTCCTTGACTCCACGCCCAATGGTTCTAAAACTTTCATGCTATCCCTGCCTCTTTACTTGCAAGTATCATTCCTCCCACCAAAACTTAAACAAAACCCCCTTGA
This sequence comes from Pinus tabuliformis, assembly GCA_031772625.1. NCBI lineage: Eukaryota > Viridiplantae > Streptophyta > Pinopsida > Pinales > Pinaceae > Pinus > Pinus tabuliformis. The sequence goes on from CM062816.1 coordinate 2,029,970,659, forward strand.
ACTCAATAGCTAGCCTAAAATCATCTTCAACAAAGCTAAATCAGAAAGAGAGAGCCCTCTCTGATTGCAGGTGGGCTAGAACCTGCAGTCCAAAGACTGGTCTATGGTTACCTCGGTCGTATCCTTTTGCGCTGATCAAAAGGACAACCTGAGTGATAACATAATGGCGACTCCGCTGGGGAACATCCTCAGTTAATTTCATAAAACAGGTTGGAAAAATCCACTGGGGACAAATCAATTGTTCAAGTGCTATCTGCTCCTTAAAACTACAGATGAAGTCTGAATATCAGCCAGGAAGCCTTTGAAACTGTTCTTGCTTTGCATTTTCAGGAGTAAATAAAAGATGCTTCAGTCAATCTTCATGCTATTTTTAAGCTGCAGATAGCTGTTCCCAAATTTTGGTCAGTTCCTTGCTAAATCTACAAACGTTCGCAGAAAAGTACTAAAAAAACAAATTCAGAAGCTGGCTCCCAAAAAGAGCTTACATCATACAAGGTCAAACCCAGATCTAGACCCTCCAGCTATTTTTGAAAATCCGAATCTAATCCCAAAGATCCTTAGGAAGCAAGATAGACAAGAATATTTTGCTGATAATACTCCTGAAATAGTTCACCCTAGCTATGTTCCAACTCCAGTCAAAGTTTTATTTCGTTCAAACCCTATTTCCCCTTGTTCATCATCCACATCTCAAAGCACTCCTTCCACACCTTAATTCACTGCACATACTCCTATTACCACTACTGTTGTCACAGTTGTTCCAGTTGTCCCTGTTGTTCCTATTGTTCCACTTATCCCTGTGAATATGGCCAATAGATATGCACCCCTGCAATTACCTACTATCCTGGGGCTTTGCCTCAAGATTACCAAACTAAAATCACATATTTTGATAGTACCAGTCCTTGCACAGCCCTACAGCATACCAAGAAGATGCAAGACTATTTTGAGAACTACGAGATAGATGATGACAGCGTAAGAATGAAAATTTTTGTTCAAAGTTTAATAGGTGATGTAAGAACCTGGTTCAGATCACTTGCTGCAAATTCTATAACCACTCCGGATGAGCTTTACCAATCCTTTACCATCAGATGGGAGAAAAAGAAAGACCCCTTGCACATACTAGATGAATATGATACAATTAAAAGAGGTCCCCAAGAGACTCTTTTGGAGTACTGTGCAAGGTTCGATAATGTCTATAATGCAATACCACAGAACTTAAGACCACCCCTGACCTTGCCTTGTATAAATTCCCTGATGGATTCGACCCGGATATGGCATATCGGTTAAAGGAAAGAGCCCCTCAAACCCTTGCAGACATGAAAAATGTTGCTGTTAGCGTAGAGGCCAACCTAATTGCCAAAAGAAACAGAGCTAGAATGGAAAGAAGAACCACCTTTAAGGAAGAACCCTCAGCCTTAGAGCAAAAGCTTGATGCTATTATCAGTGGCATGCAAAGGCTGGGAGACAAAGTAGAGAGCGTTGAGAGGAAATCATCATGGGAAGGACAATAGTCCAATACCATAAGGAACCCAAACTTTAGGAAAACGCAAAACACAAATGCTGGTAGGTCAAGCCCAGACCATGACATAAGACCCCCTTTCCATGAAAACTATGCTGAGGCATCCACTTCTAGTGAACCCATAGAAGACACTCACATGAATCTGATGGATCTAAAGGGTGAGCATCAAACTTTCCTGAGCCAAGAAGACGAAGATGAGCATGACTATAGTTAATTTCAGACTAAGTCTGGTGAGTCTTTTGATTTTAAACAAGGTTATGATACTGTTGTGTATGAAGTACACAAACAATATAAGCTGAGAACTAGGACCATTGATATTTCTGAACCTAGCAAACCAAAGGATGGCAAATAGCCCAACAAGATTAAAGGCAAGGTTGTTATAACAGAACCAGCTGATGTACCTATCCCAAACCCGCATCAAGTGACTGTAGAAGGCATAACAGAAATGAAGCCTTCTATTGATCATCCTCTGCCACCTTCTTCCTTTGAGAAAAATTCGACCAGTGTTCCAAAAAGCTCTCCTAAAATAGAAAAATCGCAAGCAATCAATTCCCATAACGCTAATAAACAAGAGCAAATCGCTGATAATTCAAATGAAGAAGAAAAAAATCCCATTGTCAACACCAATACTCCATTGTAAAAGCCATTTAATTTAGAGGTGGAGATTGGAAAACTTAAGATATCCATCCCCCTCTCAGAACTTGCCAAACATGATGTGTATAGGCAACAAATTCAAAGATCACTTCAAATCCCAAAGAACAAGGATGATGTAAATGTTTTAGATGATACCCCTGAATTGCTGTTTGGTCCAGAAGTTAATGGAAAGTCAACATATGGACCTATTTCACCCTTTTATGTCAGTTTGCATATACACGACAAAGTTTTTCACAACGCTATGTTTGACTCAGGAGCATCACACAATCTTATGTCCAAAGCAGTGATGGAAAAGCTGAACCTTGATATCACAAGGCCCTACAAAGATTTATTCTCATTTGACTCAAGTCAAGTCAAATGTTTAGGCCTTATCAAAGACTTGTGTGTCTCCTTAGTCCAATATCCCAACAAGACCATCCTCATGGATGTGGTGGTGGCTGACATCCCACCAAAGTACGGTATGATCCTATCAAGATCGTGGGGAGCAAAGCTCCAAGGATCCCTTCAATTATTCCTCTCCTATGCCACTATTTCAGTCTTTGGGAACCAAAGAGACTATACAGAGAAACACTCATGAAATATGTGGTAAGTAGTGAGAGCAAGCCTGAAAATTTTCCCATTTACTCAATCCATTCCGATATGGATTCTTTTATTTTGTTTAATGATGAAACAGGTCCTCCCACTGATGATGAGCTGCTGACTCTAAAACAAGACATACACATCAATGAAGAATCAGTGGCCCATACTGATAAAACTCTCAAAACAATCAAGGCAACCAACTTACAAGAAGAACCTCCCCAAATAGAAATTTCAAATCTGCCCAATCCTGAAATGGTTGAAACTCTTAGTACTAACCACAAGCAAGAAATCACATGGTATTTAGAGTTTGACGGCTCTGTTAACAAATTAGGAGCAGGGGCAGGTGTATGGATTCACAACACACATAACAGTCATGCAGAAGGCCATGCCTACAGACTAAATTTCAAATGCACAAACAACATGGCAGAGTATGAGGCTCTGCTTCTAGGCCTTAAACTGTTCAAAGCTCTAGGAGCTGCAAAAGTGTCCATTCTAGGTGACTTTGATTTAATCATACAACAGATGAAAGGTAACTTTGTTACTAATGACAATAGAATGAGGGCCTATAGGACTGCTGCCACTAATATACTCAATGCATTCACTGAATCCAAGCTTGCCAAAATCTCAAGAGATCATAACATTCATGCACACAGCCTAGCCACTTTTGCTAGTACATGCAAGCTTCCCTTTGAGCCAAACCACTACTTTACTGCTGAGATAAAACATAGGCCTGATATCCCAAATAAAGTTAAAGATTGGCAAGTATTCGAGAATGATGCCCAGATTAACAATTTCCTTACTCTTGAGCATGAGTTTTCAAATATTAACATTGACATGGATGCTATGACGGATGAACAACAACAAACAAATGAAAATCACTAGGCTGTAACAGCCAAACAAATCCTAAACCCAATTGTTTTTGACAATACAAACATAGAAGAGCTGAAACAGATACATTTGGAGGAAATTGCCAAAACAGAGGCAGAGATCATTGACTTAAAGGATAACTTTTTGCCTGCTGGCCTAACTCCGTTAGAAGACATGTTTGATGCAAATGATGTTCCTAAAAAACCAAAAATGCAACCATTGAATTCTGATATAGAGGAACACAACATTGGGACAACAGAAAATCCAAAAATGATCAAACTGTCCAAAAATTTGCCACCTGATCAAAAGCCCAAGTATATTGATTTATTTAAAGAATTCCAAGATGTATTTGCTTGGAGTTATGAGGACTTGAAGTCCTATGACACCTCAGTAATCCAACACACCATTCCCTTAAAACCAAACCAGAAACCCTTCAAACAGAAACTGAGGAGAATCAACCCTATGCTTCTTCCCCTGATTGAGAAGGAAGTAAAGAGAATGTTTGAAGCAGGTATAATAGCACCCATCAGATTTTCTGAATGGGTGTCCAATCTTGTTCCCACAAGAAAAAAGACAGGTGAGATTAGACTTTGTGTAGATTTGAGAAATTTAAACCAAGTCTCCCTAAAAGACCACTATCCCTGGCCCAAGATGGACCACATCCTACAAAGAGTAGTGGGGTCATCTAGAATCTCTTTGCTAGATGGCTTTTCAGGTTTCAATCAAATACTTATTCACCCGGATGACCAAGACAAGACAACCTTTACCACACCGTGGGGAACATTTAAGTATGTAAAGATGCCATTCGGACTTAAAAACGCTGGTGCTACCTTTCAAAGAGCTATGGATATTGCATTTTCCAAGGAAATACATTATTTCCTAGTGGTCTACCTTGACGACTTGACTCCATTTTCTAAATCTGATCAGGAGAACCTAAAACATTTGAGGCAAATATTCATGACATGTAGGAAATATGGCATTTCCTTGAATCCCAATAAGTCTCTTTTTGGCCTTGAAGAAGGAAAATTACTTGGCCACATCATATCAAAGGATGGGATTAGAATTGATCCTGAAAGAATTCAAGCCATCCTCCAAATCCCATATCCAAGAAACATCAAGGAGCTGCAAGCTTTCCTTGGAAAGATCGATTTCCTAAGGAGATTTATCCCAAATCTAGCCGAGCTGATAAGACTGTTAAGAAACATGTTAAAAAAGGATGCCAAGGTAAAATGGTCTCTTGAGACCAAGCAAGCCTTTGAGAGCATCAAATCTGCCTTAACCCAAACCCCTGTCCTCACCAACCCGCAGTTTGACAAAGATTTTATCATATTTTCTTTTGCATCTGATCATACTATAGCTGCTGTCCTTTTGCAAAAGGATGAACAGGGAGCTGAAAATCCAATTGCATTTTTCAGCCGAGCCTTAAGAGATGCCCCTTTGAAATACCCAATCATGGAAAAGCAGGCCTACGCCCTTGTCAAGGCCATCAAGGATTTCAGAGTGTACATTTTATATTCACATGTGATTGCCTATGTCCCAAGTGTTGTTGTAAAAGACATACTAACCCAAGAGGGATTAGAAGGCAAAAGAGGCAAGTGGATTGCAAACATCCTTGAGTATGACATAGAAATAAAACCAACCAAACTGATAAAGGGACAAGGTTTAGCCAAACTGATGTCCGAAACAAACTTTCAAGTCTTGGACATTAACCAACTGGACAATGAATAGGAGCTGGCGACTCCACAGATCAGTGAAACCTTTTTGCAATCCCCATGGTATGCTGATATATGTTTTCAGCTCCCTAGCCACGACTTTCTTAACCCATTTTCAATTACCAATAAGGTATGAAACAGGAACGGAAATCTTGACCAACTTTAAGCAGACAACGGCCACTCATATATCTGATCATATACATGAGTGGCGTCGTTGTCGTAGGATGGTAAAAACGTACGTTCCCGATCAGCTATTAGCTGAATGGTTTATCAAGTCGTTACTTCCTGCCATAATGGAAGATGTGGCCAAGGGGGGAGTCGTAACAGAGGAGCAAGTTATTGCTCGTGCGCAATATCTAGACTTAGTTTATACTTAGTCTGGCACGCTCTATGACAAAATACCTGACGCCCCTAGACCGGAATTCTCAATTCCTCCTCCTCCTAAATCAAATAGTGACTCTCATGCCGGCGGTGGTGTGATTGGCACGGCAAACGCGAAATCGACAAAGGCTTCGTCTAAGAAAGCCCGTAAGAATTCAGATCAAAATGCAAAAGAAGAAATTCTTGCTTCGGAAGTAAATGCCGTATCAGCAGATAAAGGCAAAGAAACCCATCAACCAGGAAGCAAGAAGAAGCAAAACAAAGGGAAGAAGAAGAAACAGGGCGAGTCATCCCCTGAAAAAACTTCTTCGAACACTCCTAGGAAAGGGAAACCAAAAAGTCCATTCACCTGTTTATGGTCTGTGAAAGGCAGTCCTGCATAGGAATTTTTCCCCACAACAAATTGGCGACTCCGCTGGGGAGATCTGTTTAGTCGTTTTATTTGTGTTTCTATCATTGTTTGTTTCATAGACTCGACAGCAACAATCGAACTGCATCTGCTATTCCCAGATGCAAAGTAGACAGTTGCTGCTTTGATCCAATCACTGGACTTGTCTATGATCTGAACAATGAACTCACAAATGATTTGATGATCCTTTGTGATAGATCTTAGTACTCCCTCAAAGCATCCCTTTGATTGTACCTTGCTTGCTGCTTTTATTTGGCATGAAACAGTAGATTAAATAGCAATCTGTGACCCAGAACCCAGTGAGAAACGAGAGTTTCTCCTTCAGCGCGACAGCTGTGAAGAGGTTCTGCATTTCAACACAGGTCCTGTGAAGGCTACCTGCGCTGAATGTCAAAACCCCTGTGTTGAGGTTGCGCTGAACCAGTTTGGCCTTGTGCAGCTGGGGTTCTCTGCTCTGTTTTGCCTTGTTTTGATCTCTGATTTTTGCAGCCTGTAACCAGCATAGGTACCAGTCTGATAACTCCTTTTCTCTGCTCAAATTCCGCCTCCTTTTGTAAAAAAAGACTGTGAGTGTTTTTATGTGTTTTTGGCGTCATTTGCAGTTTTCCTTTGCATGAGTGAAATAGTCATCCTGTAGCCTTTGATTCAGATCTGTTGATTGTGATCTTAGGAGAGAGTTCATCGGTTGTTTACAGTTGATTATACATTTACTTTTGCTTATTGGTTTGAGTTTGTCTCTTTTAAGTGTCGAAACAAGTATTCATTTCGAAAATTGTTAAGTGTTGTAATCTCTTCTACCCTCTCGGATTTCGAAAAAGTAAACTTGTTTGTATTTGTCATTTAAAAGAAAATTCAAAGTTGTACAAAAAGCTTTCTTTGTAGGCATCAATACTAAGAAAGCGGAAAACAAACACCTACATTGTGCATTTGCATCTTGATAGTTTGCATGTTTGATTTAGGAAAAGTGCATTAGAGTGTGCTGATTGCTCTTTGAGAAAAGATGGTGTCTTTCTTTTCCCTTAGTAGCTAGGATTTTCATAAGTTGAAAAGATATAAAGCTTGCTTATCATCTTTAGACTGCATTTAGGAATTGTATCATACATCTCGTGGTGAACCTCGAAAGGCAAACTTCTAAAAATATCAACCTAAAATAAATTGAATGAACTTAACAACGCTTTGCAACATAACGCACAACATAGAGGTCTAGGCTAGAGACGTGTTCCGGCATCGTAAAGCCTGGTGACTGTCGATCTCGTTGATGGTGGGTGATTCCTCCTGAGGGACGATAGCGCCAGTACGGATTGTGCTCCCACGTACCGTCGCGTATATATTGGGAGACCCCTATAGCCATAAAACCTTTATCCTTAGGAAGCCGTGTCGGCCGCCCTACTGATCGCAATGCACTGAACACAACATTCAGGAAGATTGACTGCCCGTACCCTAAAAAAGTATTCTGCGGTTTTGCGAAAAGTTTGGCACACCCTCTACCTAGAACTCTAGAGCAGTTCCTTTTGGCCTTTTTCAGACTCTATAACGGAAAAAGTCCATCTAAGCATTTGTCACTTCGGGCTCGTTAAAACATCGAAGGAGACTAGAGTCATCTTTAGCTTTTTCTCGACTCTTTAAAAGTGAAAAAGCAAGTTGTGTCTAAAGCGTCTAAAAAATTCATTTAATTCGGAAACACACTTTCCCCTTTTGTATTTTGGTTGATCGAGTAATTCAGAAACACACTTTCCCCTTTTGTATTTTGGTTGTTCGTGGAAGAATTTCAATTAAAACCCCGTCGTTCGTGGAGGCTTACGAGTCAACCGTCTTTGTCTCCGGAATCGAAAACAGTACGGACAAAGCGAACTCGTTTAACCGGTTCCAAATCTCCTCTTAAAGTTAGAACAAGTGTTCCGACGACATCGGAGGTTCCGGTTACTCCAAACATTTCTGGAATCCCTGCCTCTACTGAAGAAGTTCAACAGCCACAGAGGGACAGTGACACTGATCCTAGTCTGAGAGCAAATACTTGCGTTACTGAACCAGTTCCATCTGCAACCGGTCCAGAGAGTCTTGCTCCTCAAACAACTGTCGCTGTCGAATCAACCCCTTCTTCGGCACCAGAAATATTTTACGGACCTGACGGTCTTCCCCTTCCACCTGGTTTGATTGCGATAGAGGAAATTATAGAAGATCCGCAAGCAAGTACTCCAACACATTTTGGAGTCGGGGTCACTCTATTTCCTTCGACATCAGAAGTTAGTCTACCACCAGTGGAAGTTCCTGTAGAATCGCTAGGTAATCTCTTGGATAGACTCAAAATGTCTGAACAACCGTCAACATCTAGGACTGTGTCGAATGACACAGCGACAACAGAACTCCCTGTTGTCACTCCGACAATGTTTGCCAGCATACCATCTGTCCCGGCAAGTTATCAACAACAAGCCGGAGTCCCATCAGGGACTGCTTCGACGACATGGTTAGTTCCTATTTCTTCATCCAGATTATCATCTGGTATTTCTTATGTTGAAACTCAACAAATTGATCCAATGTGTCTTCAAAGGCCAATCTTCCCTTTAAGTACTGGATTGCCACCATATGGAGGGCAGTATGCCTTTTCATTGTTCCCTCCCGGAGAACAACCATATGGGAGTTTACAACAAAGTTCAGGTCAAACTGGAATTACATCCAGATGTTGGGTACCAATACTGCCTCAGCAACCAAGGGTTGCATATTCAATGCAACCAGTCCACCCTGTGTCGAATATTCCCACTATACCTGGTATGGCGATTGCGTCGCAAGTACAAGCACTACCTGTTGTATGTCAACCCCAAGTTTCTCAGGTTGCAATACAACAACCTCTTGTCTCGACAACTCAATCACAACCTCAGGTTAGTGCCTCCTTATCTGGAGCGACTCAGGCTCAAACAAGTACTATGACTCCTCATCTTGGTCAATCATCCAGTATTGGACAACAACAAACAGTCCAATAACCAGGGCTGGTTCAATCTCAACAACCTCCATTCCAGCAATCATATCAAGGACCTGAGCAACAAGTCTTTGTAAGTAATGGGCAACCATATTATAGTGGTTATGCCCATCAACCTTGTCAAAGTTGCCAGCATTATGCTGGTATGCAAAGACCCACTGCTCAGGCGATTCCATCTTATCCTGGGTATGCTTTGCCTAACCTGAATCAACAGTTGCCCTTTGTAGCAACTCTAGAATTACCAGATCTAAACCGACTGACGAATGATCCAATTGCTTATGCCCCTTGCTGGCCAGCGATTCCGCATAAACTTCCGTCAGATATTCCTAAATTTAATGGAAATCCAGGTGAAGATCCATCGAATCACGTGATGACATTTCATCTATGGTGTTCATCAAACACCCTAAACGATGATTCGATAAGGCTTCGCCTTTTTCAGAGGACGTTAACGGGTCCAGCGACAAAATGGTATATTGAATTGCCTAGAGCTTCGTTCGACAACTTCAGTACCTTAGCCAAGACTTTCTTAACCCATTTTCAATTACCGATAAGGTATGAAACGGGAACGGAACTCCTAACCAACTTCAAACAGACAACGGCCACTCACATATCTGATCATATACATGAGTGGCGATGTCATCGTAGGATGGTAAAAATGTACATCCCCGATCAGCTATTAGCTGAATGGTTTATCAAGTCTTTACTTCCTGCTATAACGGAAGATGTGGCAAAGGGGGGAGTCGTAACGGAAGAGCAAGTTATCGCTCGTGCGCAATATATGGACTTGGTCTATACTCAGTCTGGCATGCTCTACGACAAAATACCTGATGCCCCTAGACCGGAATTCTCAATTCCTCCTCCTCCTAAATCGAACAATGACTCTCACGCCGGCGATGGCGTGATTGGCAAAACAGACACGAAATCGACAAAGGCTACATCTAAAAAGGCCTGTAAGATTTCTACTCAAAATGCAAATGTGGAATTTCTTGCCTCGGAAGTAAATGCCGTGTCGACCGACAAGGGCAAACAACTGAAGCAACCAGGGGGCAAGAAGAAAAAGAAAGGGAGAAAAAGGAAACCCCCTGCAGGGTGTCATATATGCGATGAGGATCATTGGACGAGAGATTGTCCACATATAGCTGAAGTTAAGAAACTCTTTAAGAGTTCAAAAACCTCAGCAGTATTGACTGATCCGTTTCCAAGCCCGAGTACCAAACTGGTTGCTAATCAAAATGCTTCCCGATCCCAAGTGCTTATGTTGTCTATCTCAAAGCACCAAAATGATGCTTTGGCAAGGAATAAAGATTACGGGAATCCACAGGTGTCGAATAACAAGGCTAATGGACAACCTAGTAGTTCGACAACGACTTTGACCAAAGTTGTGCCACCCACCATTCCTGAACAAATGATAAAGTCGCCAAAAGGAGTAGGGTACAAGTCGACATTTAATCCTCGTGCAAAAATAGCACAGAATTATAATATAATAGAGGACCTGGCCCAATCGCCGTCCACTATGTCGACGCTTGAGGTACCGCAAAATTGCCTCTCCCAAGAGCAAGCTTTATTATCAGCAATAGGTGAAATTGACCCAATGGAATCCAATCTTGTGGCCTTTGATCATAAAGGATATGACCCTCAGTTACCAGCTCAACTAGCTTTCCTTATTCAAGTGAAAGCCCTCAAAAAAACTGTTCATCGAACAATTATTGATGAGGGGGCATCTACGTGTATTATGTCGATGAGTTGCTGGAAGAATTTAGGCTCACCACCCTTGTCGAGATCGTCAACGATGTTAAAAGCATTTGATGGACGATCATACACTCCATACGGGATTTTAAGTAACTTGCAAGTTGAACTAGGGGGCAAAATAGTAGGAATCGATGTTGAAGTAATTGACGGAAACCTCAATTACAACATCCTACTGGGAAGGCCCTGGATATATGCCATGGCCGCAATTGTGTCGACCTACTTCAGGAAGATTGCATTTCCCTTTCAAGGAGGAATTATAGTTGTCGACCAACAAACTTTCCTCCCCGACAGTTCACAAGTTACGGGAAGCATTCCAATGATCCATGGAAGCAATCATTTGCTTCAAAATATTGGAGTAGGTCTCCTAAAAGACCCTGCCTTAATGGGTACTTTTTCCCTACCGCCTGCAAGTAATCTGGCGGAAGTGGCCACAGTGGAAACCTACAATATGAAATCTTCTATATCTAATGGATTCGGAAGATTCCTAAACATTTTGTTAGCGTGGATCATCGCCCTAATAGTAATACTGTAAATACAGTGGGCTCCGAGGACGGTTCTTATCTCGTGTCAACCTCGTTAAAAAATGAAACAAGGAGTCATGAGGATAGTTCTTTTACTGTGTCAACCTCATTAAAAAATGAAAACAATCCCCTTTCCAAATCTCAAAGGTAAACCTTCATTCCAACCACCAAGTTGAATGCAATGAAGCTTGGGGGGCATGCACCTCGATTTGCGTTATCATGCTGGGGGCATGCAAACTTATCGAGCAGTTTTAGCACACAGTTCATGCTCGTTAAAAAATAAACGCAAGATCGGAGCAGTTTTAGCGCATAGTTCATGCTCGTTAAAAAATAAACATAAGATCGAGCAAGTGTTTCCACCCGCGTTTAAGCTCGTTAAAAAATGAACTATCCCGGTAAATAACCACTGTGAATGTAACTTTATCAGCCATTAAAGCCTTGGTCGTGTTTGCACCGTCACCTCCACTTTTCATTTGGCCGATCGTTCACCTCCATACGTTTGTTTACCCATTTTGAGGAACAGCTGCGAAGAGTGATTTCACTAGCCATCCTTGTGACACTGCCGTGATTGGAAAATTCCAACCTGTACCTGGAATCAGCTGCTAACCCTGTTTATCACTCGTTCCTCAAAAGACGAGTCTTCTTTAAGCTCTTTTCATCTGACTCATAAAATATGAAAAGATTGCCGAGTTTTGGCCTCCCAGCTCGTTAAAGCGACTGGAAGAGCTATCCCTCCTCTAGATTTTAATCTTTTTGGACCTGAGGGATTATTGCACAAAAAGATCGAGCGCTTGTTTTATTCGGCTCATTAAAACTATCGAAAACTCATCCCTTTTGTATTGTTTTATACTTTTTCGGACTTAAGGGATTAGATGATGAAAAAGGACTTTTGGAGTTAACTTTATGTACCTTTTCAGACTCTCTAAAAATGAAAAGGACCGAGTTATCTTTGTCGTTAGACTCGTTAAAATCATTAAATAGCGACAAACTTGTCTTTAGAAAAGAACGCGTTTCACCATCACTAGGCTCGTTAAAACATAGCGACGGGCTTGCCCGAAGGGTAGGTTATAGAACAAGCATATGTTATCCTCCTCAAGCTCGACAAAAATAAAGAGGTACTGGTCAGCAATGACTGGGGAAAAATTGGGAGAAACTAAAGAAAACTTTTATGGTAGCAAGTCGCTCTTGAACATGACACTTTTCCTCCGTACCACAATCGGGTTGGGTTGTTTCATTCACCGGTCACATCCATGGTCTTGCCATACCATCCATATTTGGGGTAATGCTACCGATCCATCGCATCAGTGTCGCCATATGTTCAAGAGAAGTCGTTCAGAAAAGTCAACCGTGTCGCATCCACTTCCATACATTATCCTTCATCCTTTCATGACCGCCACCCTGAATCATATGTCACAGATCGTTTTCACCTCCATTAAAATCATTAGCTCCGTTCCGTGTCACTGATGTGGGATTCATTAAGGCCCTCCTTTGACGGATCACGTCTTGTCGACATCAGCTCATTATCCAAGAAGTTGATCTAGGAACAACCCCTTCAGTACTTTGAAGCTTGCATGCCTCAATGGCAAGTTTCTCACTTCCGGCGACAGGTATACATCAATGACCTTCGACCGAAAGATTTTGCGTGGTGTTTGACGCCAAGTCCTTTATTCACACCACGTGAATTGTACTGCAGTACCTTGAGGGTCATTATCATTATCGGTGATTCCTCTCGCGCTTGTTAACGGTTTACATCATTGACCGGTAATCAAGCGATGTCTTTCCATGTTCGACTTCAGAACATTTCTCACATGGATCGACTTGTACTTAGAGTGAAGATCGAACGAGTTTGAAGACCCCGGATCTAGTTTCATCCATCCGGGCTGCGATATATATTCAAGAAAGATAAAGACATTGACATGTACATCATTGCAGCAGATAATCATCCTACTCAAAGGATGATAATTTCATCAAAATTATCAGTCTACCATCAGACGATTGTCTGTTCTATGTACATAAAAGTGAATTTATAAAGCTGAGCATGGGAATGCCCGCCTCAGCTAGATCATGAAAGCAGTATGAAAAATAATGTATTGTAGTGTATCTTATTACAGGTCTCCTCCCAGCATTGGATGAACTTCGGATCCCCCTGATAAAGCATTTCACCCGATAAACGGCCTCATACTTTAGGGGGCAACTGTTATAGACATTTTTGTGCCTTACAGCATTGAGCATAAAATGTCCATAATCTAAGGGATCCAAAGTCCCTAAACATGTTGTTCCTACCCCTAGAGGAACAAGGCTAACAAACCACAACAATTCACAGAAGTTCTCCAACAGAAACTGCTCAAAAACAAGTCAATTCAGGATCATTTCAGTGGCTACACTAGCTGTTTGCGCTGAATGTCAAAGCCAACACTGGCTACCTACGTTGAATGTCAAAGGGAACACTGGCTACCTGCGCTGAACGAGAGTGGACATGTGGCAAATTCATTTCTCAAGGTGTCAGAACCCAGGAAGCTTCCAAAATGACACTTGCCTCAGGGAATTCGACTGGTGATGAGTAAGAGGTTCCAAATCTCCAAGTGGAAGCAAGAACCTCCAAGTGGAATCAATAACTGACAGAGGGATAGGACACTAGTCAGATCACAAGCTAACTCATCCTCTCTCCAAACATCTATATATGGATCTCTCCTCCATGAGATCTAGAGGCTGGAATTTTGTTATTGCAAAGAATTGCTGTTGGTTTGAGATTGGAATCATTGGGTGCTTAATGCTTTGAAAGGGGTGAAGATAGGAATTCCATTTGCTGGGAAGGAGATGCTGGATTGGAGCCCTCTGGGTTGTATCTCTTCCTGAACCTTTTTATTCATCAATAAAGCTATCTTGGTTTCTCCTATATACTGATGTATCTTTGATGTATGATTGCATTAGTATGTTTAGTTTATTTCTAATCCTGAACTAGTTATGAATATGAATCCATGTCTTGTGTAGCGTTCTCTTCTTGTGATCTTGCAGAAACCTCTTGAAGTCGGGCGAGAAAGAAGGCAAGTAGCTGGGAACTCTCCAAGAGAAGAGAAGCCGGATCGAGGGACAAACGGAAGACACCGGTTAGTCCATCCGTCTCTCTCTTCATTCTTAATTCATAAAGGAAGAATACTAGAATACGTTGGAAATAATACTGAGAGGGGGGGGGGTGAATCAGTATTATCAGATCAGTAAAACCTTTCCAATTTCATACTCAGAAACATATACGCTACTTCAATTAAGTGAACCCGCGTGTACACGCTACTGTGTCTAATGCAACTAGCGTATATCTAGAGATCTTATAATTCAGTTAGCTTAATCTTCAGTAAATGCATCAAAACATTATTAAGCATATTAACAGTAAACAGGTGCAGTATAACAGAACAGAACATCACACAAGAGCCACACACATGAACACCATGATATAAGGTGGAAACCCAATGTGGGTGAAAACCACCTGCTGCAATTCGTCTCTTTCTTCTTTAATAAGAAACTTCTTTTACAATGTACTGGTGCAGTCCTTTACCAGTACGCAGGCTACAACCTGCAGAGGGCTACAACCCTCTCTCGTTTTCCAACTACTTCTGGAAGGGAGCTACAACCCCCTCAGCTCTTGTACTAGCCGATTCATTTACTAGTACGTAGGTGCTGACCCTACAACCTTCTTTCCTTCAGGGACCACGTTTCATCAATTTTCAGACTGGATCCAAGAGTACAAAACAAACATTACTGCAATACAATCATCAACTTATACTTGCATCATAATTCATTAAACAACCCAATACTGAATCACTGAAACCCTGTTATCAAGAACACAGAACCCAAACCAGAGCCCAGAACTCTGTAACAACCACCAGAATCAACAGCAGCCTGAAATATCAAATCTTATTATGCATACGCTACTTCACTGTACCAAAACCGCGTGTATACGCGCTTTCTCCAAAGGAAACCCGCGTGCAGATCTAGAAATAATTACTTATGCCTTCGCTGCCAGATCCAACCCTTGCCAAGCGTCCCGAACAGATAAATAGTAATACCAGATCTTCTCACTTCTTCAGACACACAATACTTCCTTCCACTTGCCTAATGATCTTCTCCTTATATAGCCTTAGGCCCTTTACAATACCACGGTCCAAAACCATAGTAACACAATACCATCAGCTTCAAAACTAGGGATCAACACGTTCGTCGAGACACCATGGTCCAAAACTATAGGCACAACTTCCAAGGAATAACCGCCACGGACCAAAGATAAGTTTTCCACATACACGCTCTTTTACTGAAGCCAACCTGCGTGTACACGCGACTTGGTATATAGCGAAACCGCGTATACGCGACTTGGTATATAGTGAACCTGTGCATATACGCGACTTGTGCTTAATGAACCTGCGTGTATGAACTTTCTTGGCCTGCTGTACTAAGATCCGTCCTCTGATTAAGTTGCCATCACCTGTACCAACCTCTGAGTGAGTTGCCATCAAGGAAAACACTTGTATCATAATGCCAACAATCTCCCCCTTTGGACTTGATGGCAACCACCACACCAAGTCACTCTCCCCCTTTGACATCAAGGGCAAAGGGCGGACCAAGATATTCTCTTCTTTGGTATACCTTCTGTTGTCCATACTCTCCCTGAGTACATGCTGAAGTTTCTGATTTGGCTCCCCTATTGTTTATGCCAAAGTGTACCAATCTATCCATGCTCCCCCTGAGCAGATGCAGTTTCTAAGACCAGCCATTCAGATCTGTACCATAAGCATCAGTCTGCAATACTATTCCTTTGATCAAACAACAAGATGTATCATTTAGTTTCATCAGCAACTTCTAACCATAATGCCAACAATGAATTATTTGAAGTATATGCTCCCCCTGAGTGTGAGCCAACCATTTCCTGATCCTGTTCTGCTCCCCCTGAGCCTGAGCCAACCATGACTGAACCTGGGTCTATTCTGCTGCCCTTCCTGCATATACGCGATTTTGCAGCCTGTAACTCGCGTATATACACGACTTGTCTTCATTATATCAGCGTATGAAAGATGGAATACTGAAATTCATCACTTTCAGATTCCCCTGTGTCTCTTGTGTCAGCTGTCTGAATTATGCCACACCTTTATGTCTCTGTCTTCTTTAATTCCTGGAACTGTGATGATGTATGGTCCTCTTGTTTTGAATTTTGAAATCTGCTCCTGCATTCCCTTGCTTTATGCCCATAGTTGTTGCATGTATAACATCTTACATATTTCATGTTCCTTCTATCGCAATCCATTGCTTTGTGTCCATATGCATTGCAGGCAAAGCAATATCCTCTGAAATACCTGGGATGTGATGATCTTTTGTAATGGTCTTGACCCATTCTACTTCTACATCTGGCTGCAACATGTCCAAGATTATGACATACATAACATTCCAGGTTATTCAGTGGAGGAGATAATCGTCTATCACGTCCATCGTTAGGATTAAAGGATCTTCCTTGAGGAATTTCTTTCCTTGGTTGTTCCTTGTTGAGTATTTCAAATTTCTCCTTAGAATTTCTTGCCTCACCTTGTGAACTAGATTCACCTTCAACATATTCATGAAAACCAAGACCAGTTTTGATAGCAGGAGACCTTTGGCTATTAAGAATATCATCCAAGACTTTAGTACTATCTTGAAATCGTAAAAGCTTATCCTTTTCTTCTAGTTTACCTTTCAAGATATTTACCTCAACTTGATGTTGTTCTTCCTTTTTCAGATACTGATTCCTTAGGTCTTCTTCAGCTTTTCTTCCTTCTTCCACTTGTCGCTTTAGTTTGATCACTTCATGTTCTTGATCTTCAAAAGCTTCTCTGTTATGTTCTCTTGATTTTTAAGATCTTCTTTTAGAGAGAGGATCTTTGATTCAAGCCTTTGAATAGTTATGCTCTGATCCTTTACTACATCCTGCAATTGCTCCCTTACCCTGGTTATTGTCTCCAATTGTTCATTTAATTTGGTAACTTCTTCAGTTTCTGCATTCTTCTTTTCATGTGCCATGAGACTTTTAATATCTTTGCTATTATTGGATGAAGCATTCTTCTTTTCATGTGCCATGAGACTTCTAATATCTTCACTATCATTGAATGAACTTGTAATATGGGTATAATAGCTTCTACCATCTTCTTCAGATATCTTTCCTTTGTTATGAGGGCATCTAGCAGCATAGTGACCAACTCTACCACATAGAAAACATTTGAAAGGTAGCCTACCTTTGAACCGTCCAGTTCCCCGTTCAAGATTCTTGACAAAATTTACCTCATCTTCTTCCTCTGACACTTCGAATGCGGCTTCTGGTGGTACCTCTTGTCGCATTTCAAAAGCAGTTAAGATCCCGTGAAGCTGTGACATGGTGATTTTATGCACATTCTCCTTTTCTTCTATGGCAGATACTTTATAATCAAATTTAGCTGACAGAGATCTCAAAACCTTTTCAACTAAGACAAATTCCTCAAATTCTTCACCCAAGTCCCTCATACAATTCACAATCTCATCCATACGCAGGAAATAATTAGCTATGCTTTCATTACTATGCATCTTAAGGGTTTCATACCGGATTCTGAGAGTTTGAAGCTTTGCTCTTTTTACATGATCATCTCCTTCGTAGCTTGTGACGATTTTGTCCCATATTTCCTTAGCTGATTTGAAATGCATGATCTTCATAAATTCTGATTGTCTCAAACTACTCAATAGGACAGTAACAGCTTTGGCATTGAGCTCATATTGCTTTTTCTCTGCTGGATCTGTAGGAGTTGCTGATGGGAATTTGTATCCTCCTTCTACGATTCCCCAAATTTCTGCTCCAAGTGATTGTAGATATGCAGTGGTTCTTATCTTCCAGTGAGTAAAATTGTTCCCGTCAAAGACTGGTGGCCTGATGTGTGCCTCTCTTTCTGGATTAGCCATTCTGATGGATCTTTTCCTTCAAGCGATCAAGCTTCCTCTGAAGGACCTGCTCTGATACCAATTGTTGGAAATAATACTGAGAGGGGGGGGGGGGGGGTGAATCAGTATTATCAGATCAGTAAAACCTTTCCAATTTCATACTCAGAAACATATACGCTACTTCAATTAAGTGAACCCACGTGTACACGCTACTGCGTCTAATGCAACTAGCGTATATCTAGAGATCTTATAATTCGGTTAGCTTAATCTTCAGTAAATGCATCAGAACATTATCAAGCATATTAACAGTAAACAGGTGCAGTATAACAGAACAGAACATCACACAAGAGCCACACACATGAACACCATGATATAAGGTGGAAACCCAATGTGGGTGAAAACCACCTGCTGCAATTCGTCTCTTTCTTCTTTAATAAGAAACTTCTTTTACAATGTACTGGTGCATTCCTTTACCAGTACGCAGGCTACAACCTGCAGAGGGCTACAACCCTCTCTCGTTTTCCAACTACTTCTGGAAGGGAGCTACAACCCCCTCAGCTCTTGTACTAGCCGATCCATTTACTAGTACGTAGGTGCTGACCCTACAACCTTCTTTCCTTCAGGGACCACGTTTCATCAATTTTCAGACTGGATCCAAGAGTACAAAACAAACATTACTGCAATACAATCATCAACTTATACTTGCATCATAATTCATTAAACAACCCAATACTGAATCACTAAAACCCTGTTATCAAGAACACAGAACCCAAACCAGAGCCCAGAACTCTGTAACAACCACCAGAATCAATAGCAACCTGAAATATCAAATCTTATTATGCATACGCTACTTCACTGTACCAAAACCGCGTGTATACACGCTTTCTCCAAAGGAAACCCGCGTGCAGATCTAGAAATAATTACTTATGCCTTCGCTGTCAGATCCGACCCTTGCCAAGCGTCCCGAATAGATAAACAGTAATACCAGATCTTCTCACTTCGTCAGACACACAATACTTCCTTCCACTTGCCTAATGATCTTCTCCTTATATAGCCTTAGGCCCTTTACAATACCACGGTCCAAAACCATAGTAACACAATACCATCAGCTTCAAAACTAGGGATCAACACGTTCGTCGAGACACCATGGTCCAAAACTATAGGCACAACTTCCAAGGAATAACCGCCACGGACCAAAGATAAGTTTTCCACATACACGCTCTTTTACTGAAGCCAACCTGCGTGTACACGCGACTTGGTATATAGTGAAACTGCATATACGCGACTTGGTATATAGTGAACCTGCTTATATACGCGACTTGGGCTTAATGAACCTGCGTGTATGAACTTTCTTGGCCTGCTGTACTAAGATCTGTCCTCTGATTAAGTTGCCATCACCTGTACCAACCTCTGAGTGAGTTGCCATCAAGGACAACACTTGTATCATAATGCCAACAGAATAGCTGTCTCTGTTTGTTGCTAAGGCACTGTGACACCTTAGGTGGATAGGATCGTCCTGCATAGGCATTTTTCCCCACAACACCGCCCTCCCCTGGGTGACGTCAGCGCCACGTCCTTTGCCCAGTGATGTCATCCTACTGCGTCATCTGCCTCCGTCGGCCTCCTGCCACCATACTGCCAACTCACCATTGCCACGTCATTGCCACCGTGTACCGCCACGTCACCCGTTGCACATGCTGATGTCACCCTACCACGTCACCGCCATACTGGGTCCCACCCGTTGACATCATGCTGACGTCATAAGCAAGAAAGGCGCGAAGGTGAAAATCGTGCTTAGGAAGCCCGGATTCAAATTCTGAGGCAGTTTTTCATGCGCGATTAGCGCGCATGGCTATGGGAAATGGGCCAAAGTGGAAAGACCCTCATCGCGCAGCCCCCAGAAAGCCCAAAAGGCATAGAATGACCCTTTTTTCTTTGCGAAGCATTCAAAAAGAGGCAAACGCAGTTTTTAAAGCAACAGAGGGCCGAAACAGAGGCCATGAAAGATCGATGGGACAGTCTAAAGCACTCAGAAGACATTAAACGGCCCGATTCAACTGCGAAAGAGTATCAGAGGAAATATGGAGTGGAAAAGAGTATCAGTTGAATATTTTAATCAAAATCTTCATTTCCCAAGGCAGCTTAACATTGAATGGCCTCCAACAAAGTCAGATAAAGTGGTGTAAGCCCATTAAAGCTCTCAAATCACAGCCAAAGCATTTAAAGCCGCCGAACAACAATGGATCAAAGCCCAAAGCAGAGTTATTGTAGAAACACTGCACCAAGCCACAGAGGACAACACATTAACTCAGTTTTGATACAGTTGCCCTCAGCGCAGCTCAAAGATATTTTCTTGCATTTATTTCTGGATAGGATTAGGTTAAAGTAATCATTTTCTTTCAGACCTGTTTAGGTCAAACTGTAATAGACAATTTTGGACATTTTTCCCTATATATACCGCCCTCTGTATTGTTTTAAGGGTTGGTTGGTTGATAATCTAGAGGAGAGACTCGCACGGGATATCTGAGATGTTTTACTTAATCAAATATTGCTGAAAATCTTTGGAGAAATGACTGTCTGCTCTGTGTCTAATGGTCTGAAGAATTGAATGTGGAATTCTTGTGCTGCAGTATGAATCAATAAGTGCTTCTTACCTCTGTTATTTCAATTTCATATAAGCTCAAGTTGCAGAACGAAGGATTGGTTTAGAATTTGCTTAGTTGCACTCTATGCTCAGTTTCTGTGGCTTTTTAATGTTTTCTTCTTGATTTAGGCATAAACATGAATTCCTTTGTGGCTCATGTTTGATCTTTTTCGCATATGAATGACTGTTATCTAGGAATTCTTAACTGCTCCTAGATAGGGCTCATTTGTTTTCTTTCTGCTAATCTGAATGAGAGATTCTTAATTGCCCCTCATTCCTTAGCCTTTAATCCATCTCTTTCACCTTAAATAATTGTTTCATATACAACTAGCTTGCTCCATTTTCCTTCTGGCGACCAAGAAAACACACCAGCAGTACTACTCCTTGACTCCACGCCCAATGGTTCTAAAACTTTCATGCTATCCCTGCCTCTTTACTTGAAAGTATCATTCCTACCACCAAAACTTAAACAAAACCCCCTTGAACTCAATAGCTAGCCTAAAATCATCTTCAACAAAGCTAAATCAGAAAGAGAGAGCCCTCTCTGATTGCAGGTGGGCTAGAACCTGCAGTCCAAAGACTGGTCTATGGTTACCTCGGTCGTATCCTTTTGCGCTGATCAAAAGGACAACCTGAGTGATAACATAATGGCGACTCCGCTGGGGAACATCCTCAGTTAATTTCATAAAACAGGTTGGAAAAATCCACTGGGGACAAATCAATTGTTCAAGTGCTATCTGCTCCTTAAAACTACAGATGAAGTCTGAATATCAGCCAGGAAGCCTTTGAAACTGTTCTTGCTTTGCATTTTCAGGAGTAAATAAAAGATGCTTCAGTCAATCTTCATGCTATTTTTAAGCTGCAAATAGCTGTTCCCAAATTTTGGTCAGTTCCTTGCTAAATCTACAAACGTTCGCAGAAAAGTACTAAAAAAACAAATTCAGAAGCTGGCTCCCAAAAAGAGCTTACATCATACAAGGTCAAACCCAGATCTAGACCCTCCAGCTGTTTTTGAAAATCCGAATCTAATCCCAAAGATCCTTAGGAAGCAAGATAGACAAGAATATTTTGCTGATAATACTCCTGAAACAGTTCACCCTAGCTATGTTCCAACTCCAGTCAAAGTTTTATTTCGTTCAAACCCTATTTCCCCTTGTTCATCATCCACATCTCAAAGCACTCCTTCCACACCTTAATTCACTGCACATACTCCTATTACCACTACTGTTGTCACAGTTGTTCCAGTTGTCCCTGTTGTTCCTATTGTTCCACTTATCCCTGTGAATATGGCCAATAGATATGCACCCCTGCAATTACCTACTATCCTGGGGCTTTGCCTCAAGATTACCAAACTAAAATCACATATTTTGATAGTACCAGTCCTTGCACAGCCCTACAGCATACCAAGAAGATGCAAGACTATTTCGAGAACTACGAGATAGATGATGACAGCGTAAGAATGAAAATTTTTGTTCAAAGTTTAATAGGTGATGTAAGAACCTGGTTCAGATCACTTGCTGCAAATTATATAACCACTCTGGATGAGCTTTACTAATCCTTTACCATCAGATGGGAGAAAAAGAAAGACCCCTTGCACATACTAGATGAATATGATACAATTAAAAGAGGTCCCCAAGAGACTCTTTTGGAGTACTGTGCAAGGTTCGATAATGTCTATAATGCAATACCACAGAACTTAAGACCACCCCTGACCTTGCCTTGTATAAATTCCCTGATGGATTCGACCCGGATATGGCATATCGGTTAAAGGAAAGAGCCCCTCAAACCCTTGCAGACATGAAAAATGTTGCTGTTAGCGTAGAGGCCAACCTAATTGCCAAAAGAAACAGAGCTAGAATGGAAAGAAGAACCACCTTTAAGGAAGAACCCTCAGCCTTAGAGCAAAAGCTTGATGCTATTATCAGTGGCATGCAAAGGCTGGGAGACAAAGTAGAGAGCGTTGAGAGGAAATCATCATGGGAAGGACAATAGTCCAATACCATAAGGAACCCAAACTTTAGGAAAACGCAGAACACAAATGCTGGTAGGTCAAGCCCAGACCATGACATAAGACCCCCTTTCCATGAAAACTATGCTGAGGCATCCACTTCTAGTGAACCCATAGAAGACACTCACATGAATCTGATGGATCTAAAGGGTGAGCATCAAACTTTCCTGAGCCAAGAAGACGAAGATGAGCATGACTATAGTTAATTTCAGACTAAGTCTGGTGAGTCTTTTGATTTTAAACAAGGTTATGATACTGTTGTGTATGAAGTACACAAACAATATAAGCTGAGAACTAGGACCATTGATATTTCTGAACCTAGCAAACCAAAGGATGGCAAATAGCCCAACAAGATTAAAGGCAAGGTTGTTATAACAGAACCAGCTGATGTACCTATCCCAAACCCGCATCAAGTGACTGTAGAAGGCATAACAGAAATGAAGCCTTCTATTGATCATCCTCTGCCACCTTCTTCCTTTGAGAAAAATTCGACCAGTGTTCCAAAAAGCTCTCCTAAAATAGAAAAACCGCAAGCAATCAATTCCCATAACGCTAATAAACAAGAGCAAATCGCTGATAATTCAAATGAAGAAGAAAAAAATCCCATTATCAACACCAATACTCCATTGTAAAAGCCATTTAATTTAGAGGTGGAGATTGGAAAACTTAAGATATCCATCCCCCTCTCAGAACTTGCCAAACATGATGTGTGTAGGCAACAAATTCAAAGATCACTTCAAATCCCAAAGAACAAGGATGATGTAAATGTTTTAGATGATACCCCTGAACTTCTGTTTGGTCCAGAAGTTAATGGAAAGTCAACATATGGACCTATTTCACCCTTTTATGTCAGTTTGCATATACACGACAAAGTTTTTCACAACGCTATGTTTGACTCAGGAGCATCACACAATCTTATGTCCAAAGCAGTGATGGAAAAGCTGAACCTTGATATCACAAGGCCCTACAAAGATTTATTCTCATTTGACTCAAGTCAAGTCAAATGTTTAGGCCTTATCAAAGACTTGTGTGTCTCCTTAGTGCAATATCCCAACAAGACCATCCTCATGGATGTGGTGGTGGCTGACATCCCACCAAAGTACCGTATGATCCTATCAAGATCATGGGGAGCAAAGCTCCAAGGATCCCTTCAATTATTCCTCTCCTATGCCACTATTTCAGTCTTTGGGAACCAAAGAGACTATACAGAGAAACACTCATGAAATATGTGGTAAGTAGTGAGAGCAAGCCTGAAAATTTTCCCATTTACTCAATCCATTCCGATATGGATTCTTTTATTTTGTTTAATGATGAAACAGGTCCTCCCACTGATGATGAGCCGCTGACTCTAAAACAAGACATACACATCAATGAAGAATCAGTGGCCCATACTGATAAAACTCTCAAAACAATCAAGGCAACCAACTTACAAGAAGAACCTCCCCAAATAGAAATTTCAAATCTGCCCAATCCTGAAATGGTTGAAACTCTTAGTACTAACCACAAGCAAGAAATCACATGGTATTTAGAGTTTGACGGCTCTGTTAACAAATTAGGAGCAGGGGCAGGTGTATGGATTCACAACACACATAACAGTCATGCAGAAGGCCATGCCTACAGACTAAATTTCAAATGCACAAACAACATGGCAGAGTATGAGGCTCTGCTTCTAGGCCTTAAACTGTTCAAAGCTCTAGGAGTTGCAAAAGTGTCCATTCTAGGTGACTTTGATTTAATCATACAACAGATGAAAGGTAACTTTGTTACTAATGACAATAGAATGAGGGCCTATAGGACTACTGCCACTAATATACTCAATGCATTCACTGAATCCAAGCTTGCCAAAATCTCAAGAGATCATAACATTCATGCACACAGCCTAGCCACTTTTGCTAGTACATGCAAGCTTCCCTTTGAGCCAAACCACTACTTTACTGCTGAGATAAAACATAGGCCTGATATCCCAAATAAAGTTAAAGATTGGCAAGTATTCGAGAATGATGCCCAGATTAACAATTTCCTTACTCTTGAGCATGAGTTTTCAAATATTAACATTGACATGGATGCTATGACGGATGAACAACAACAAACAAATGAAAATCAGTAGGCTGTAATAGCCAAACAAATCCTAAACCCAATTTTTTTTGACAATACAAACATAGAAGAGCTGAAACAGATACATTTGGAGGAAATTGCCAAAACAGAGGCAGAGATCATTGACTTAAAGGATAACTTTTTGCCTGCTGGCCTAACTCCGTTAGAAGACATGTTTGATGCAAATGATGTTCCTAAAAAACCAAAAATGCAACCATTGAATTCTGATATAGAGGAACAAAACATTGGGACAACAGAAAATCCAAAAATGATCAAACTGTCCAAAAATTTGCCACCTGATCAAAAGCACAAGTATATTGATTTATTTAAAGAATTCCAAGATGTATTTGCTTGGAGTTATGAGGACTTGAAGTCCTATGACACCTCAGTAATCCAACACACCATTCCCTTAAAACCAAACCAGAAACCCTTAAAATAGAAACTGAGGAGAATCAACCCTATGCTTCTCCCCCTGATTGAGAAGGAAGTAAAGAGAATGTTTGAAGCAGGTATAATAGCACCCATCAGATTTTCTGAATGGGTGTCCAATCTTGTTCCCACAAGAAAAAAGACAGGTGAGATTAGACTTTGTGTAGATTTGAGAAATTTAAACCAAGTCTCCCTAAAAGACCACTATCCCTGGCCCAAGATGGACCACATCCTACAAAGAGTAGTGGGGTCATCTAGAATCTCTTTGCTAGATGGCTTTTCAGGTTTCAATCAAATACTTATTCACCCGGATGACCAAGACAAGACAACCTTTACCACACCGTGGGGAACATTTAAGTATGTAAAGATGCCATTCAGACTTAAAAACGCTGGTGCTACCTTTTAAAGAGCTATGGATATTGCATTTTCCAAGGAAATACATGATTTCCTAGTGGTCTACCTTGACGACTTGACTCCATTTTCTAAATCTGATCAGGAGAACCTAAAACATTTGAGGCAAATATTCATGACATGTAGGAAATATGGCATTTCCTTGAATCCCAATAAGTCTCTTTTTGGCCTTGAAGAAGGAAAATTACTTGGCCACATCATATCAAAGGATGGGATTAGAATTGATCCTGAAAGAATTCAAGCCATCCTCCAAATCCCATATCCAAGAAACATCAAGGAGCTGCAAGCTTTCCTTGGAAAGATCAATTTCCTAAGGAGATTTATCCCAAATCTAGCCGAGCTGATAAGACTGTTAAGCAACATGTTAAAAAAGGATGCCAAGGTAAAATGGTCTCTTGAGACCAAGCAAGCCTTTGAGAGCATCAAATCTGCCTTAACCCAAACCCCTGTCCTCACCAACCCGCAGTTTGACAAAGATTTTATCATATTTTCTTTTGCATCTGATCATACTATAGCTGCTGTCCTTTTGCAAAAGGATGAACAGGGAGCTGAAAATCCAATTGCATTTTTCAGCCGAGCCTTAAGAGATGCCCCTTTGAAATACCCAATCATGGAAAAGCAGGCCTACGCCCTTGTCAAGGCCATCAACGATTTCAGAGTGTACATTTATATTCACATGTGATTGCCTATGACCCAAGTGTTGTTGTAAAAGACATACTAACCCAAGAGGGATTAGAAGGCAAAAGAGGCAAGTGGATTGCAAACATCCTTGAGTATGACATAGAAATAAAACCAACCAAACTGATAAAGGGACAAGGTTTAGCCAAACTGATGTCCGAAACAAACTTTCAAGTCTTGGACATTAACCAACTGGACAATGAATAGGAGCTGGCGACTCCACAGATCAGTGAAACCTTTTTGCAATCCCCATGGTATGCTGATATATGTTTTGTACTGTTAAACCTGTTTGCTCCCCCAAGATTGTCCAGAACCAAGAAAAGATTTTTGAAAATGAAGGCTTTAAAGTTTTGTGTCATAGATGGTGCATTATTTTGGAGAAATCATGAAGGTATATTGCTTAATTGTTTAACCATGGGTGAAACTGACAAAGTCATGAAATAATTCCATGCAGGTGACTGTGGAGGACATCTATATTGGAAGTCCATTGTTGATAAAATTTTAAGGGCTGGTTTCTATTGGCCCTCTCTTTTTGCAGATGTAAAGAAGTTTGCCAAATCTTTGAGGGCAAAAGAAAGTTGTTGCCCTTGCCCCTTAAACCCATCTCAACCGAAAAGCCTTTTCAACAATGGGGTCTTGACTTCATTGGAGAAATCCACCCCTCTTCCTAAGGCCAGCACAAGTGGATTTTAACAGCCACCGACTATTTCACTAAGTGGGTTGAATCCATCCCGTGTAGGCAGGCCAATGACACCATCATTATCCAATTCCTTGAGTGCAACATCCTTTCTAGATTTGGCTGCCCTGAAAAGATCATTACTGATAACGTCGTTTCTTTTAAATCCAAGAAGATGATCAATTTTTGCCACCAATTTCATATCACCTTGGGCCACTCTACAGCTTATTACCCTCAAGTTAATGGCTTGGCCGAATCATCCAAAAAAACCCTCATCAACATCATAAAGAAAGTGGTAGAAGAAAACAAGAAGAACTGGCACAAAAAGCTGGTGAATGTCCTATGGGCAGACAGACTTTCAACAAAGAGATCTATTGGGATGAGCCCTTATGAGCTAGTATATGGCACGAAGGCCAAATTCCCTTCATCCTTGGGCATCCCTACTATCAGATTGTTACAGGAGATTCAGGTTGAACCAAATGACATCCAATGAAGAATCAATCAGACCATTCATCTTTAGCAAACCAGAGAACAGGTCTATGACAGAGCTCAAACTTTGTAAGAGAAGCTCAAAATGATGTTTGATAAGAGAGTTAAGGCTGAGGATTTCTACATTGGTGACAAAGTTCTAAGGTGGTATTCACGAAGAGAAGACAAGGGAAAACATGCCAAGTTTGATTTTTTATGGAAAGGGCCATTCGTTATTTCTGCTGTTCAGGGAAATAACACATATTTTCTCAAATTTATAGAGGGCAGCACTGCTGAAGAAGGCCCTGTTAATGGCCGTATGCTGAAACATTACCATGATCCATTTTAAGGGATACAATGTAGCTTTGTATATATCTTTTGTACAATAATATTAGTATATATCAACACTTTGTTTTATTTTTCCGAATGTTAGAGGAGTAGCAGTAAATCTTGTGAAGACATAGCCAATGCAAGTATTCCATTTTAAAAAGCTCTGTCTCTGCACTAATCTCAACAAAACAGCAAGAGTAGCACTGTCAACTCACAACAATTCATGGCAAAAATAAGTTGTTTGTAGTCTTGCAGTCTTAAGTTTCACATCAGCAACTGTTTCTAGACCAAGCCTAAAGGAAATACATCAGTTTTGGTCTATGTTTTTCAAAGGCAATGCTCAGGCAACATTCTATATAATATCAAGCACACAGAAGAAAGCAGGCGATGCTATTTAGTTCATAAAAATTCAGTTGAGGGAAAGTGTTGTTCTTATTCCAAAGTTTCAAGTATCTGACAGTCAGCACAAAGAAGTGTTTCTAGTATACAGCAACAATAGGAGATCAAGGCAGTCCGATCTGATGTTCTTGGCTTTTCACAAGGAAAAGCCATCCCCAAGTGGAGCCACTGTTAGCCTCCTGTTGCAACAGGTGTTCATATTTCATGATTGACATTTTTACATGCCAAATATGTCATCTTTCATGCTGCAAGGTTCCATATTTCCAAAAGAGGCCAAAGAAAAGGCCATGAAAGTGTGCCAGTCCAAGTGCCACTGCTGTATTCCAATTTTGATGACTTAACCATTTTTGAAGAATGTTCTATAAAAGGGAGGGCCAAACAGTTTAATCTTGGCCCCCCTAGGTTTCAATTTCTTGTTTTAGAATATAGAGAATTAATATCTGACCAAACAGCTTAATCTTGGCAGATTTGTAGATAGGTAGAGAATCAAAGGAGCCCAACTGCTTAATCTGGGCCCTTGGCAGAAATAAGGGTAGACTTAGATAGGAGGGCAGTCAAAAGAAAAATTGTAAAGTAGGGTCTGCAAGTCTAAGTGCACCCACCCAAAAAGAAGAAAAAATGTTAGGAAGGTAGGTTGGGTAGGTAGCTGTGTGGTTGCAGAATCATGGCTTGTGATCCATTTCATGTTGTCAAATGTCATATTTATTCAGATCAAAAGTTGAAGGTAGTTTTCATCTGGAGGAGCTCAAGATGGATATCTCTAACTTCCCCATTCTCCCTTATCCCCAAATCACTCACTAACTTCCCTGAAGAGGTCAAGATCTGCTTGATTCCTCTTAGTTTCATCATTTTCCATTATATGTGCCTGAGTAAAGGTCCTCTTTGCTTAGGAGTCTTGTTGTTTCACTCTATGAGTCACTTTTCCCCCAAAATAGCCTAAGGTCACATACTTAGCGCTTTCTGGTTGTTATAGACATTTTTGTGCCTTACAGCATTGAGAATGAAATGTCCATAATCTAAGGGATCCAAAGTCCCTAAACATGTTGTTCCTACCCCTAGAGGAACAAGGCTAACAAACCACAGCAATTCACAAAAGTTCTCCACCTGAAACTGCTCAGAAACAAGTCAATTCAGGATCATTTCAGTGGCTACACTAGCTGTCTGCGCTGAATGTCAAAGCCAACACTGGCTACCTGCGTTGAATGTCAACTGGAACAAAGGCTACCTGCGCTGAACGAGAGTGGACAAGTGGCAGGCTCATTTCTCAAGGTGTTAAAACCCAGGAAGCTTCCAAAATGATAGTTGCCTCAGGGAATTCGACTGGTGATGAGTAAGAGGTTCCAAATCTCCAAGTGGAAGCAAGAACCTCCAAGTGGACTCAAGAACTGAAAGAGGGAGAGGACACTAGTCAGATCTCAAGATGACTCATCCTCTCTCCAAATATCTATATATGGATCTCTCCTCCATGAGATCTAGAGGCTGGAATTTTGTTATTGCAAAGAATTGTTGTTGGTTTGAGACTGGAATCATTGGGTGCTTAATGCTTTGAAGGGGCTGAAGATAGGAATTCCATTTGCTGGGAAGGAGATGTTGGATTGGAGCCCTCTGGGTTGTATCTCTTCCTGAACCTTGTTATTCATCAATAAAGCTATCTTGGTTTCTCCTATATGCTGATGTATTTTGATGTATGAATGTATTAGTGTATTTGGTTTATTTCTAATCCTAAACTAGTTATGAATGTGAACATCTGTCTTTGTGGAGTGTTCTTCTCTTGTCTCAAGTAGTTGTTCTCTTGTCGCAAGTAGTTGTTCTCTTGTGATCTTGCAGGAAGTTGTAGCTGGATAAGCAAGAAGGCAAGTAGCTGTGAACACCCAAAGAGAAGGGAGATTGGATCGAGGGACAAACGGAAGACACCGGTAAGTCTATTGACCTCTCTTCTTTCACATTTCATAAAGGAAGAAACCAATATAGCTGTACTCGTTTATTGCTAAGGCACTGTCACACCTTAGGTGGATAGGATCGTCCTGCATAGGCATTTTCCCCCACAACAAATTGGCGACTCCGCTGGGGAGATCTGTTTAAGTCATTTCATTTGTGTTTCTATCATTGTTTCTTTCATAGACTTGACAGCAACAATCGAACTGCATCTTTCCCGGATGCAAAGTAGAAAGTTGTTGCTTTGATCCAATTGCTGGACTTGTCTATGATCTGAACAATGGATTCACAAATGATTTGATGATCCTTGTGATAGATCTTAGTAGCCTCTCAAAGCGTCCCTTTGATTACACCTTGCTTGTTGCTTTTATTTGGCCTGAAACAATTGATTAAGTAGCAAACTGTGACCCAGAACCTGAGGGAAACGAGAGTTTCTCCTTCAGCGCAGACCCAGTGAAAGGATTCTGCATTTCAACGCAGGTCCCGTGAAGGCTACCTGGCTGAATGTCAGAACCCCTGTGTTGAGGTTGCGCTGAACCATTTTGTCCTTGTGCAGCTGGGGTTCTCTGCTCTGTTTTGCCTTGTTTTGATCTTTGATTTTTGTGGCGTGTAACCAGCATAGGTACCAGTCTGAAAACTCCTTTTCTCTGCTTACATTCCGCCTCCTTTTGTACAAAAAGACTGTGAGTGTTTTTATGTGTTTGTGGCATCATTTACAGTTTTCATTTGCATGAGTGAGATAGTCATCCTGTAGCCCTTGATTCAGATCTATTGATTGTGATCTTAGAAGAGAGTTCATTGGCTGTTTGCAGATTGATTATACATCTACTTTTGCTTATTGGTTTGAATTTGTCTCTTTTAAGTGTCGAAACAAGTCTTTATTTCGAAAATCGTTAAGTAGTGTAATCTCTTCTACCCTCTCTGATTTCGAAAAAGTAAAATTGTTTGTATTGATCATTTTAAAATCAAATTCAAAGTTGTACAAAAAGCTTTCTTTGTAGGCATCAATACTAAGAAAGCAGAAAACAAACACCTGCATTGTGCATTTGCATTTGATAGTTTGCATGTTGGATTTAGGAAAAGTGCATTAGAGTGTGCTGATTTCTCTTTGAGAAAAGATGGTGTCTTTCTTTTCCCTTAATAGCTAGGATTTTCAAAGTTGAAAAGATATAAAGCTTGCTTATCATCTTTAGACTGCATTTAGGAATTTGTATCATACATCTCGTGGTGAACCTTGAAAGGCAAACTTTAAAAAGATCAACCTAAAATAAATTGAATGAACTTAACAACGCTTTGTAACATAACGCACAACATAGAGGTCTAGGCTAGAGACGTGTTCTGGCGTCGTTAAGCCTGGTGACTGTCGATCTCGTAGAAGGTGGGTGATTCCTCCTGAGGGACGATAGCGCCAGTATGGATTGTGCTCCCACGTACCGTCGCGTATATATTGGGAGACCCCTATAGGCATAAAACCTTTATCCTTAGGAAGCCGTGTCGGCCGCCCTACTGATCGCAATGCACTGAACACAGCATTCAGGAAGATCGACCGCCCGTACCCTAAAAAGTATTCTGTGGTTTTGCGAAAAGTTTGGCACACCCTCTGCCTAGAAGTCCAGAGCAGTTCCTTTTGGCCTTTTTCAGACTCTATAACAGAAAAAGTCCATCCGAGCATTTGTCACTTCAGGCTCGTTAAAACATTGAAGGAGACTAGAGTCATCTTTAGCTTTTTCTCGACTCTTTAAAACTAAAAAAGCAAGTTGTGTCTAAAGCATCGTTAAAATTTATTTTAAACAGAACAATCACCCTTTATTCCTGCGTTGATCTTTAGGTTGAAAAATGGAGCACACCAACCAAGGAATTCCCCTTGGTGGAAATCCTAGTCCCTTCTCCTCTTGGGGAGATGTTGGTGCGCCCCACATGGCCACATTGTCGCTTCCAGGACTGACAATTGGCTTGCCAGTTTTGCTCTTTTCAACCAATGTCGTTCAAAACACCACCATTCCTGAACAGTCGAGTCAACAGTTAGACCAGACTAGAGTTGCCCACCAGCCTTCTACTTCATCTTCCTCTCCTCCTTCTTCTTCGCTTGACGGAAATGGTAAAACAAAAAACCAGGTTCCTAAGGAGAAGAAGGAAAAGAAGAAGAAAGAGAAGAAGAAGAAGGAGCCAAAGGCGACTGAGGGCAGACAAGTGTCGTCTGACAAAAATCCACACACAACACTGACAAGGCCTAAATCGCCATGTGCCATATGCAAGGGAGACCACTTCCATAGAGATTGTCCCTGTATCCCTTGAATACTAAGGGACTGGTCTCCCCGTTTGCACAATTCGGTAGCATCAACCTCTGATAGCCATGTTGACTGCTCACCGTCAACTAGTTAAAGTGAAGTCACAGGACAGAGAGGGAAATCTAGATTTCCCTGCAAACTGTGTGAAGGCGATCACGCCATCCACCGTTGTCCCTTCTTAGACGAGGCTAAAAGAGTTCTGGAAGATCGCCCGATTTTACGAGCGCAACTTCCTCCTGGATATCAAAAACTCCTGCCAAGTCCTTCACTAGTTGAGAACCCGGCTGACCCGCCCAGATGGTCAGCCGAAGCACCTATCATTGAAGATAAATTGTCTCGATCCATGCCTGACGAAAGTCAACAGGTTGATACGGCAGTTGACCCCGTTTTGCCTTCGGAGGCTCTATCTTCGAATGATACCATCATAGAGGAGAATAAAGACGACACCGTCCAAATTCTCTTCATCGACACTGACTCTGATGAACAAGGGGGCAATGCCCCCATTCCTTTATCGCAGGAAGGAAGTTCGTCAGAGCGATATCCGTCCGTTTATTCGGTCCCACCACCAAGCAACCTGGTTGTGTCCCTTGACTGGAACCAACTAGGCAGACCCCGGTTGCCAGCAAGCATACCATTCAGAATTATCGTTCAAATATACAGAATGGTAATGGCTGGCACTATCATTGATGAGGGGGAATCTGTGAGTATCCTTTCCTCTATTGCTTGGAAAGCGCTTGGTTCGCTGGCGCTTTTACCTGAAATGAGAAATCTATTAGGTTTTGATAAAGGAACCAGTCGACCTTTAGGGATCCTCCCCAATGTGCCTATAACATTGAAAGGGAAGACCGTTCAAATGAACGTGATGGTCGTTCAAGGACCCTTGGATTATAACCTACTCCTTGGAAGAGACTATATATATTGCATGGGAGCTATAGTCTCCTCACTCTTTAGAGTAATGTGTTTTCCGCATGAAGGAAGAGTGGTCAAGCTCGTGGACCAACTTTCATTTCCCGGATCACACATCGCAAATAGTCATATACCATCCCAAAATGGTCTATTCATGCAAGAAGTGTCTCAACCCACGGTCCGTCCTCCTGATGAGCGCAAGTAATCCAAGAGGATATTACTGGAACCCAGGGGGCATGCGTCCTGGCCTGCTTCGGCAGGAAAACTTTGGGAATAGGGTAGGTTTCCGCGGGAGAATATGACTGGTCCGTACCCCGTCCGTGGTTGGAAGAGGGGTTGTTCTGGAATAAGATTCTCTTGTCAAAGTTATGTGAGAGGGCGGGTCTCGTCACTCACCTTTTTTTATCTCGGTAGACATCGCCGAAGAAGTGTTTTGTTAAAAGAATAACAAAACAATCTTTGGGTAGCCTGAAAGAGGTAGGCCTCTCCCGGTAAAACAAATGCTTCATCTGCAAATTGAGGGGTAACCTTGAAATCATACTTTATACCTGGGGGCATGCAAACCTTTTGGAGTGCAAGCAAAGAGCGGTTATTTATCTGTTTTTTGGGTTAGCCGTTTCCTAACTTGCATAAAGAAAGGATGCAGAGCAAAGCTTAGTGAGATGAAGCTCCATAAAAAATAGAAACTTGATGAGACACTCTTATCATATGACTGGGTAATCGAGCATTTTTAGCATAAAGTTCATGCTCGTTAAAAAATAAACGCAAGATCCGAGCAGTTTTAGCGCATAGTTCATGCTCGTTAAAAAATAAACATAATATCGAGCAAGTGTTTCAATCCGTGTTTAAGCTCGTTAAAAAATGAACTATCCCGGTAAATAACCACTGTGAATGTAATATAATCAGCCGTTAAAGCCTTGGTCATGTTTGCACCATCACCTCCACTTTTCATTTGGTCGATCGTTCACCTCCATATGATTGTTTACCCATTTTGAGGAACAGCTGCGAAGAGTGATTACACCTAGCCATCCTTGTGACACTGCCGTGATTGGAAAATTCCAACCTGTACCTGGAATCAGCTGCTATCCCTGTTTATCACTCGTTCCTCAAAAGACGAGTCTTCTTTAAGCTCTTTTCAACTGACTCGTAAAATATGAAAAGATTGCCGAGTTTTGGCCTTCCAGCTCGTTAAAGCGACCGGAATAGCTATCCCTCCTCTAGATTTTAATCTTTTTGGACCTGAGGGATTATTGCACAAAAAGATCGAGCACTTGTTTTGTTCGGCTCGTTAAAACTATCGAAAACTCATCCCTTCTGTATTGTTTTATACTTTTTCGGACTTAAGGGATTAGATGACGAAAAAGAACTTTTGGAGTTAACTTTATGTACCTTTTCAGACTCTCTAAAAATGAAAAGGACCGAGTTATCCTTGTCGTTAGACTCGTTAAAATCATTAAATAGCGACAAACTTGTCTTTAGACGAGAACGAGTTTCACTATCGCTAGGCTCGTTAAAACATAGCGATGGGCTTGCCTGAAGGGCAGGTTATAGAACAAGCATATGTTATCCTCCTCAAGCTTGACAAAAATAAAGAGGTACTGGTCAGCAATGACTGGGGAAAAATTGGGAGAAACTAAAGAAAACTTTGATGGTAGCAAGTCGCTCTTGAACATGACACTTTTCCTCCGTACCACAATCGGGTTGGGTTGTTTCATTCACCGGTCACATCCATGGTCTCGCCATACCATCCATATTTGGGGTAATGCTACCGATCCATCGTATCAGTGTCGCCATATGTTCAAGAGAAGTCGTTCAGAAAGAGTCAACTGTGTCCCATCCACTGCCATACATTATCCTTCATCCTTTCATGACCGCCACCCTGAATCATATGTCACAGATCGTTTTCACCTCCGTTAAAGTCATTAGCTCCTTTCCGTGTCACTGATGTGGGATTCATTAAGGCCCTCCTTTGACGGATCGCTTCTTGTCGACATCAGCTCATTATCCAAGAAGTTGATCTAGGAACAACCCCTTCAGTACTTTGAAGCTTGCATGCCACAATGGCAAGTTTCTCACTTCCGGCGACAGGTATACATCAATGACCTTCGACCGAAAGATTTTGCGTGGTGTTCAATGCCAAGTCCTTTATTCACACCACGTGAATTGTACTGCAGTACCTTGAGGGTCATTATCATTATCGGTGATTCCTCTCGCGCTTGTTAACGGTTTACATCATTGACCGGTAATCAAGTGATGTCTTTCCATGTTCGACTTCAGAACAATTCTCACATGGATCGACTTGTACTTAGAGTGAAGATCGAACGAGTTTGAAGACCCCGGATCTAGTTTCATCCATCCGGGCTGCGATATATATTCAGGAAAGATAAAGACATTGACATGTACATCATTGCAGCAGATAATCATCCTACTCAAAGGATGATAATTTCATCAAAATTATCAGTCTATCATCAGACGATTGTCTGTTCTATGTACAGAAAAATGAATTTATAAAGCTGAGCATGGGAATGCCCGCCTCAGCTAGATCATGAAAGCAGTATGGAAAATAATGTATTGTATTGTATTGTATTACAGGTCTCCTCCCAGCATTGGATGGACTTCAGATCCCCTTGATAAATCATTTCGCCCGATAAACATCCTCATACTTTAGGGGGCAACTGTTATAGACATTTTTGTGCCTTACAACATTGAGCATGAAATGTCCATAATCTAAGGGATCCAAAGTCCCTAAAAATGTTGTTCCTACCCCTAGAGGAACAAGGCTAACAAACCACAGCAATTCACAAAAGTTCTCCACCTGAAACTGCTCAGAAACAAGTCAATTCAGGATCATTTCAGTGGCTACACTAGCTGTCTGCGCTGAATGTCAAAGCCAACACTGGCAACCTACGTTGAATGTCAACTGGAACAAAGGCTACCTGCGCTGAACGAGAGTGGAAAAGTGGCAGGCTCATTTCTCAAGGTGTCAAAACCTAGGAAGCTTCCAAAATGACACTTGCCTCAGGGAATTCGACTGGTGATGAGTAAGAGGTTCCAAATCTCCAAGTGGAAGCAAGAACCTCCAAGTGGACTCAAGAACTGACAGAGGGAGAGGACACTAGTCAGATCTCAAGCTGACTCATCCTCTCTCCAAATATCTATATATGGATCTCTCCTCCATGAGATCTAGAGGCTGGAATTTTGTTATTGCAAAGAATTGTTGTTGGTTTGAGACTGGAATCATTGGGTGCTTAATGCTTTGAAGGGGCTGAAGATAGGAATTCCATTTGCTGGGAAGGAGATGTTGGATTGGAGCCCTCTGGGTTGTATCTCTTCCTGAACCTTGTTATTCATCAATAAAGCTCTCTTGGTTTCTCCTATATGCTGATGTATTTTGATGTATGAATGTATTAGTGTATTTGGTTTATTTCTAATCCTAAACTAGTTATGAATGTGAACATCTGTCTTTGTGGAGTGTTCTTCTCTTGTCTCAAGTAGCTGTTCTCTTGTCACAAGTAGCTGTTCTCTTGTGATCTTGCAGGAAGTTGTAGCTGGATAAGCAAGAACGCAAGTAGCTGTGAACACCCAAAGAGAAGGGAGATTGGATCGAGGGACAAACGGAAGACATTGGTAAGTCTATTGATCTCTCTTCTTTCACATTTCATAAAGGAAGAAACCAGTATAGCTGTACTCGTTTGTTGCTAAGGCACTGTCACACCTTAGGTGGATAGGATCGTCCTGCATAGGCATTTTTCCCCACAACACTGGTCACCTCCATATTAACTACTAATTCTATTATATAGCTCCCTATCTATCCCCCCTTCCCCTACTAAAACTATGTATAAAATTCCCCTATGTACATATTCCCCATCCCCGGCACTATAGCCCTATTGTATAAGTTCTGGGAAATAGCAGTCCATCTGGGGCTGTTAATTAGCCCATCCTTGTCCTGGAGTTACT
Organism: Pinus tabuliformis; assembly: GCA_031772625.1. Lineage (NCBI taxonomy): Eukaryota > Viridiplantae > Streptophyta > Pinopsida > Pinales > Pinaceae > Pinus > Pinus tabuliformis. Next base: position 2,030,008,165 of record CM062816.1, read on the forward strand.
CTAACATCTGGTCAGAATAACAACTAGTTCCCCTAAATCCTAACCCTGAAAAACCTATTTTTCCGCCTTTATTCTAAAGTTTTGCCTCTAAATATCTACCCCGGTGCGCAAAACCCACAAAAACCCACTTTCCTAAGGTTTTAAACCCCCCCCCGCCATACAAAAAATTAAATATAGCAGGCGGGTCCCCGCCCTAACCTTCCGTCACCTTACCTGTCCCATCGACCGTTAGATCTGGCCCGCCCAAGATCTACGGTGGGCAGGTGTTTCCTCGTGCCAACAGCCCGAGGGTTAGCATCCGGGAGTTCGACGGTTTTACCGTCGTACTCCCGCCATGCATCTCCCTCCCAGGTGTGGCGGAGCCCCCTCCTCCCAAACCAATTCAGTGCAAAGGCAGTGCGCCCGAAACTGCCAAACCGCCCTCCCCTAGGTGACGTCAGCGCCACGTCCTCCACCTAGTGTCGTCATCTTCCTGCGTCGGCCTCCTGCCACCATACTGCCAACTCACCATTGCCACGTCACTGCCACCGTGTACCACCATGTCATCCGCCGTACATGCTAACGTCACCCTGCCACGTCACTTCCGTACTGGGTCCCACCCGCTGACGTCATGCTGACATCATCAACAAAAAAGGCGTGCAGGCGAAAATCGTGCTTAGGAAGCCCAGATTCAAATTCTAAGGCAGTTTTTCATGCGCGATTAGCGCGCATGGCTACGGGAAATGGGCCAAAGTGGAAAGACCCTCTTCGCGCAGCCCCCAGAAAGCCCGAAAGGCACAGAATGACCTGTTTTTCTTCGCGAAGCATTCAGAAAGAGGAAAACGCAGTTTTTAAAGCAACAGAGGGCCGAACAGAGGCCATGAAAGATCGATGGGACAGTCTAAAGCACTCAGAAGACATTAAACGGCCCGATTCAACTGCGAAAGAGTATCAAAGGAAAGATGGAGCGGCAAAGAGTATCAGTTGAATATTTTAATCGAAATCTTCATTTCCCAAGGCAGCTTAACATTGAATGGCCTCCAACAAAGTCAAATAAAGCGGTGTAAGCCCATTAAAGCTCTCAAATCACAGCCAAAGCATTTAAAGTCGCCGAACAGCAATGGATCAAAGCCCAAAGCACAGTTATTGCAGAAACACTGCACCAAGCCACCGAGGACAACACATTAATTAAGTTTTGATATGGCTGCCCTTAGCGCAGCTCAAAGATATTTTCTTGCATTTATTTCTGGATAGGATTAGGTTAAAGTAATCATTTTCTTTCAGACCTGTTTAGGTCAAACTGTAATAGACGATTTTGGACATTTTTTCCCTATATATACCGCCCTCTATATTGTTTTAAGGGTTGGCTGGTTGATAATCTAGAGGAGAGACTCGCACGGGATATCTGAGATGTTTTACTTAATCAAAGATTGCTGAAAATATTTGGAGAAATGACTGTCTTCTTTGTGTCTAATGTTCTGAAGAATTGAATGTGGAATTCTTGTGCTGCAGTATGAATCAATAAGTGCTTCTTACCTCTGTTATTTCAATTTCATATAAGCTCAAGTTGTAGAATGAAGGATTGGTTTAGAATTTGCTTAGCTGCACTCTATGCTCAGTTTCTGTGGCTTTTTAATGTTTTCTTCTCGATTTAGGCATAAACATGAATTCCTTTGTGGCTCATGTTTGATATTTTTCGCATATGAATGACTGTTATCTAGGAATTCTTAACTGCTCCTAGATAGGGCTCATTTGTTTTCTTTCTGCTAATCTGAATGAGAGATTCTTAATTTCCCCTCATTCCTTAGCCTTTAATCCATCTCTTTTACCTTAAATAATTGTTTCATATACAGTTAGCTTGCTCCATTTTCCTTCTGGCGACCAAGAAAACACACCAGCAGTCCTACTCCTTGACTCCATGGCCAATGGTTCTAAAACTTTCATGCTATCCCTGCCTCTTTACCTGAAAGTATCATCCTTCCCACCAAAACTTAAACAAAACCCCCTTGAACTCAATAGCTAGCCTAAAATCATCTTCAACAAAGCTAAATCAGAAAGAGAGAGCCCTCTCTAGTTGCAGGTGGGCTAGAACCTGCAGTCCAAAGACTGGTCTGTGATTACCTCGGCCGTATCCTTTTGCGCTGATCAAAAGGACAACCTGAGTGATAACAACTTGTATTTCAACGCCAGCTTCCTATGATCGTTGTTGTTCTAATATAGATCTTTCAATGTTTTCCACATTGAAAATGGTGTCTCCTTCCCATGGAGGATCGAGACAATGTGGTCTCGAACTCCCTCCGGGAGGATTCTCCTCACTCTAGCCACACATTTATTCCATTCCACCAATTCTGTAGCATTAGCCGCTACTGGCTTGGGGACTTCTTGATCAATGAAGTCATTTAGACCGTTGTCCTCTAATACTACTTCCATGCGATCATTCCAAGCTATATATATTTGAGCTGCCATCAAGGGCATACCCGAGTCTTACACCATTGAACGCCATTCGTGAAATTTGAGATGTGATAAGAATTTGAATTCTATAATCAGGAACTTGAAACTTCAAACTTCGAACTTCTTTGTATACTGTTCTTCACTTTAATCACCTTTGCTCTGATACCATGTAGAATTTCCCACTTTAGGTCAACAGATTATGCAATATACTAAAACAAAATACAAGATCTACTTCTACAACAAACTTGCGGAAGGTTAATCAATTTTGAGCATGATCAAATAGAAGACATATAACTGAGAATGAGAAATCAATCACACATGAACACAGAAGAATACTCTAGGGAAAGCCTCATCTAAAAACCCCGATCTCTGTATTATTATACAAGTGGAAATATGTTCAGATTACACAAAGCATTAGCTCACAAGTTATCCTACTCTTAACAACCCGACAATACAACCCTCCCTTAGACACAAGATATGCCTTCCCTCATCCCTTCAAGCCTCCTATTTCCTTGCACAATTTCTCTTAGGGTCCAATGCTGCCACCTGTGTGAATTGTCCTCATCACACACTCATCAAACTCAAAAGTAACTGTGCAATCTCGAAGGAATGAATTCCTTCTACATGCAAGAGATATCCTCCATGGAATATTCCTGCAACTGATAGTACACTATCCCATCATCGGATCTCAACTTGGTCTCTGACTAAACTGACATTCATTAATTATTTACGAGAGAATAGTTAGTTATCTGAACTGCAGCAGTTACATGCATGCATGCATTAACTAACTGAACTCACAATTAGTTCAACATGTTAGTGTCAATATCTTCATCCCTCCATTAGTGATCCAATTCTCTTGTTGCATTGCATTTTAGGTGTCTCATCCGATCATCTGCATTCCATTAGGATCATGGATCATCTGATGGTAGTGGCATTTTATAATTTTTTCCCTCATGATCTTTACCTGCTGGCCCATTTTCAGGTCATTTACAGTGATTTTCGTCTTTACATCTGCAAAATGTCATTTTTAGGTTTTACGTCTCATTAGGTCTAGGGTTTTGTAAATAAGGTCTTGAAAAAGCGCAATAATGGTCAACAGGTGCATGAGGAGGTCAAATAAAGTCTCAGTAACAATAATTTCAATACTCACATGCTCAGTGATTGATTTTTCCTCAAAACCCTGTTTGAGGAAAAACAAAGCTTTTTATGTTTCATGTACTAAAGCCTTATGTAATTTCATTTTTTCATATGTAATAACCTCAGAGGCAGCCCTGGTAACTTTTCCAAGCCTCTGCTACTTCAGTTCCTGCAAAAGAAACAAAATGTAAAAGCATTTAGTCCATCAAAGGCAACCAGTAAAGCAAACTACCCAAAACAGAGTTTCAAAAAGCAAATGAAAATCAAACATTACCAAAGTGGGTTTTCATAAGTCAAAAATTAAAACCATTTCTATATAAAGTTTTTTTCAAATTAAAGGAGGCTCATTTGTGTCCATAAAGTGAAGAGAGCAAGTGCATTTCAATGTTTAAAGGCCAAGAGAGCAATTTTATGTTTGAAGGGTGAAAGTCAGTGGCGTGGCACACCTGGTAGTGTTTCACAGTGTATTTTTACAACAGGCATGGTACACAGAGCCAGCATAGCGCACCTGTGAGGTGGCACGGCGCACAGGACTGCAAGGCCTGAAATTGCTCACAACATCCTCCAAAATAAATAAAAAATCGCTAACTCCTCAATTATCCAAGTAAGTTGACATTCATTCATGGCCAATGAATGAGTTTATCTTGGTGTTTATGGTGATTTAATGGGAAAAAATTGAAACCCTGGCTCTCTCCATTTCTTGTTAAAAAAACCATTACATAGGGTTTATATATTACTATTTACTGCAAAATTCCACCCTTCTCATTTTCATTCCCTCACTATCTCACCTCATTTTTCCTCTCCCTTTACATTCCTAATTACCCATTCCATATTCCCCATATCCCTAAACTACTAACCCTAAATCCATAATCCCACTATCCCAAACCATAATCAAATACCCCCAAACCCTAATTGCTATTCCCAAACCCTAAATATCATCCCTTAAACCCTTCTATTCCCAAAAAACCTATCAGCAACATTCCCAACCTCTCATACATAGTCCCTACACATTCCCCGCACAGTCCCTCATACATTCATAGCTTTGGCAGCAAAAACCTATTGACACCATAAAATCTCTTCATACTCATCTAAGAAAACTCAAACATTGGCAAACATGGAGTCAGATTCTTCCTATGACAGAAATGAGGAAATAGTTAGTGATTCTTCTAGAGAAATGCATGCACTAAGGAGGCCTCATAAGAGTGGAAAACATAACTGGGAGGAGGCTACTTCACTTGTTGAGCTGTTGGCCTGTCCTCTTACTATCACATGCTTCCAACATCAATCTTGTTACCAATTTTGTGAGATGGTCGAAAGAGTCAAATACCGCCATGAGCTTGCCAGACTGTTTGTGCTTCATCTTCACAATGGCCAAGTCAATTTAGCAGGTGTGACATTCACCTTGACACCTGAGACTATAGCTCAAGCCACTGGTATTCCAAATGTAGGTGAACAGTGGAATAAGGGACAGCTGGTAGACAGAGATCATTATGAGCCTTATATCAAGGCTGGTTTTCAGAGGTAGATTAGTAGAGTTTTCCCTTTCAAGTACCTTCAGGACACATATGCTCCCTTGATAAAACTCATAATCAAATATTTCAACTGTGAGGGAAGATTTTCTCATCTGTACACCTATCATATCAGATTGTTGATGCACTTCACTAGGGTGAGAATAATGAACCTCCCCTATTTTATTTGCCAGAATATTGAGAAGATGACGGCACTGGTTCAAAAGAAGCCTCCTCATCAGCAGTATAACAGCATCTATCACTTTGCACTAATCAAAATTATGGTTTTGCATCAGCTTAGTCTACTGAATGTTTCATGGGAGGATTTAATTGCACAGTAGGTCTTTACAGGTCCTCAAGTTCCCCCATCCATTTTTCATGAGGCAGGAGAGCCTTCACATCAGCAAGAGGTGCATGAGACACAAACCACCAGTGTGCCGACGTTTGTCACTTACCAAAAGGGCACAAGGAGATTGTTTGCAACAACAAAACGAGTACTATCTCCACCCAGGGTGGAAGGGCTCTCGTTTCCTCCATCAGCAGAGCAAGTACAAGAGAAGGGTAAGCAACCATTACATGATGAACTGCCTTCAGGAGGACAATAGACAGATTTCGTTGTTATTCAGGATGATGACACTGATTTGGGCTCCCAAAGCTCAAAGCTCAAGGAGATCATCCGGTGGCAGCAAGATGACATTCATGCATTTTCTCTCAACCTGGAAAGAGCCAAGTGGATAATCAACTATTTGGAGCAAAGGAACAAATAGTTAGAGGATCGGAAAACCATCATGGAGCTCCAAAACATAAGAGAAAACCGGCAAGCTACCAAGAGGAGGAAAGTCAAGTTGACACCACTTGAACAAGAAATTGAAGTTGATCGTGAATCTTGGCTTGAGAGGGAAAATATGAACTTTAAAAACATGCTAGAGAAGGCCAATAGAGAGAAAAGATGTCGAGGCACATGGCCTACCACTACTTGGCGAGAAACAAGGTGTGTAAAGCGAGAATCAGGATTTTGAAGGCCAAGTTGAGGAAAGCATTGAGGAAGGGAAAAGAGCAAGATATACTCAAGATCTTGGCTGAGGCTTGCTTAGCTCAACACAACACTTTATGAAGGACAATGAGCCCAAATTTCAAGAAATTTTGGAAACGTTTTGCAAATTTTGAATTTTTGGCCTAAAAAACAGGTTTTTTTGCCTGGTGCGTCGTGCCACCTGGTACGCACTTTTGATAGGGACCTCCTTTTGAGTAAAACTCAGCATTTTTGGATTACTCATGGAAAAATATGAATTCCCTCACATGGCCAACAAATTTTGATAGGTTTTGAGCTTCCAAAAATGTCAAAAACACCTCAAAAATGACCATTCTCAGCCTGAGGTAGATTTAGGCCCTAATATAGTGACGACTCCACTGGGGAAGAAAATTTATTTTCATTGTTTTGCTTTTTAGACTATAGACGGAGCCTGAAGTTAGCCAGGTAGCCTTCGAAATGCTCTTGCTTTGCATTAGCGAAAGTAAATGAATTCTACTTCAGTCAATCTCCAATCTAGTTTTTAAACTGAACATCTGATCTAAACGATTACCCTAATATCATTAAACAATTCTAAGCTTTGGATGATGAGTTTAGAATTTTATAGGCTGAATAAGTTGATTTTTTCCATTTGATTTTTGGGATTAATTGAACACACTAGCTTCCAGACGATACACCAGAGAAAATCCTCATCCTGACCCTCGTCCTGTGTATGAAAATCCAAATCTCATCCCAAGAATTCTTCGACAAGAAAGTTCTGTGATTCATGTGTTCAAATCTCATTCATGTCCTATTGTTTTTCAATATCTTGAAGATCTTGAGTTTGACAAACGTTTTGATCTATCGTTGTTTGAGACTAAATCTGAAAGTGTTGTTGGTTCTACTATCCTAAATCTGAAGTTTGTCAAAGATCTTGAAACTGAAAGGGAAAATAGATCAATTGACAGTTATATCTTGAATCTTCAGACTTCCATTGTGGCTTCAAATATTCCCGAGTTTTTAGAATCTGCATCTACAACTCTTGGTTCATGTGCTCTCGCATCTGGTTCAGAAATTCCTACCGAACCTCCTTTCATTCCCACCATTCCCGTGCAACCCACTATATCAGATCAGAGACCTCCTATCTCTTCTCCTCCATCAACCCCATCAACAACTCAAACATCTTGTATTTCCTCTCCTCCTTTGACACCTCATACATCAGCTACTCCAACTCCTCCTACATCCCCAAGCCCAGTCATAAATCCACCTCGAGCAATGGCTGCAAGATATGCACCCCTTGTTTTGCCCCAAAACTTGGATGACATGCCTGCTGATTATCAAAGCAAAATTCCATTGTTTGATGGCACCCCCCAAGGTATCACAGCTTAGAAACATGTTGATTGGATGAGTGATTTCTTTGATCTCCACAAGATTGATGCATAAAATGTAACAATGAGATTGCTTGTGCAAACTTTTGGAGGTGAAATCAGAAAGTGGTTTAGAGCATTGCCAGCTAGAACAATCAATTTATTGGAAGCACTTCAAAGATAATTTTTGGATCACTGGGAGGTAAAGAAAAATCCTCTTCAAATTCTTTCTGAATATGAAAACATTAAGAGGAATGTTGGTGAGAGTGTCCAAGATTATTGTGTTAGATTCAATTCTGTTTACAATGCAATTCCTGCTGATATAAAGCCCCCTGTGGGGTTGGCTTTGATTAAATTTCCTGATGGCTTCAATCCTGATATGGCCTATCAATTGAGAGAACGAGATCCGACCACATTGGAAGACATGCAGAAAATTACAGTCAGCGTTGAGGCAAATCTGCTTGCCAAGAAAGCTAGGACAAAGGCCGAGAAAAAGGTGACTATAAAGGAAGAAGCTTCCACTTCAGATCAAGTGCTACGTAAGATTGAGAATATGTTTGATAGATTAACCATTGATAAGCCTGAAGCACAAGCCAGAAATCCAAACTTCCATGGTCAGCAGCAACCACAATTCAGAATCAAGCAACGAGAGCAAAGAGCACAAGACCAAGCAACACAGCAGCAAGTTAAGACACCCTTATAGCAGAATTTTGTACATGGTCCGGAATCAGATGATGATAAGAACATAATTGGAGAGGAGAATAATTTCCTTACACCTGATGATCTACCAAGATTATCACTTGATCTTGATCTTTTTATCACTGAAGATGAAGAGTATTCAGAAAATTTAGCTGTACAAAAGGATGGAGATTTTATCTTAGCAAATGAAATAGTGCTAGAAGAGGAATCGAAGGAATATCAGAGAGGATACATGAATTCTTTGATAGCCCAACAGTGACAATATTCACTCAGGAGTAGAGAGGTACCCACCAATCCAATTCAGAAGAGGAAGGAAGTGACACCGCCAAAGAATGATTCTCCCATTATGCAGAAAAAGGGAAAGGAGACAGCTGATCTTACCACCAGCAAAACAAAATCAGCAAATGAAAGATCAAATCAGCCAAATGTATCAAAGGAGAAAACTGAAAAGAAAGATCTTCAGTCAGAGAGGTAGAGAGAACTTCAGTTTTTAGCTTAGAAAATGAAATTGCTAAGTTAAAAGTATCAATTCCTTTGACTGAATTAATGAAGAATAGTAGCTATAAAGGTTAGGTGCCTAAGATTTTGAATTTGGATCCATTATCTAATATGGTAAATGTTGAGGATGATCAGCCCGAACTTATATTTGGGCTAGAATTAGAAGGATAGTTTGAGGATAGTGATGTAGCTCCGTTTTACATTAGCCTTAGATTGCATGATTATGTATTGCACAATTCCATGTTTGATTCAGGAGCCTCTCATAATCTCATGCCTAAGGCAATCATGGAGAAATTTGGTTTGGACATCACTAGAAAGTATCATGACCTTTATTCCTTTGATTCTGGTAGAGTAAGATGCATTGGTCTTATTAAAGATTTGGTTGTCAATTTGGATCAGATTCCAGCGAAAAATGTTTTGATGGATGTGGTTGTGGCTGATATTCCTCCTAGGTTTGGCATGCTTCTTTCCAGATCTTGGGGAGCAAAACTCAAAGGGACATTGCAGCTTGATTTCTCCTATGCTACTATTCCCTTGTTCGGTCAGATGAGGAAATTATACTGGGAGAAAAAGATGAAGTACATGATTACTAGCAAGGAGAAACCTCTAAATCATCCAATCAATTATGCACATACTGATTTGGAATCTTTTGTTTTATATTCTGATAGTGTTAATGAAGTAAATAGTCAAGTAGTTGAAGTAGAAGATATTCCAGAGATCGCTGAAAATTTCAAAGCTGTATTAGATCAAGAAAGACGAAAGCTTGATAGTACCACTGAGCAATCAACCTTCTGACAACAGCAAAAAGTTGATGGACAGCAAGCAAAAGAAAAAGTAGAGGAGAAAACAGAATTTCAGCATTTGGAGGACGAAGCCAGGTTGTGGAGCATGGATTTTGATGGCGCGGTAGGTAGGGAAGGTGTTGGAATTGGCATTTGGATACACAGCCCTATTTTCTCACCAAACAAAGTCCCAAGTAATGTAAGGGTTTGTTCGTATAAATTGGCTTTTGATTGTTCAAATAATGAGGCTAAATATGAAGCTTTAATTGCTCGTTTAAAAATCCTTAAGAAATTAAATGCTAAAAGAATATTATATATGGCGACTCTGAGTTAGTTATCAAGCAAGTGAAAGGTGAATACCAAGCTAAGCATCCTCGAATGCGGGCATACTATAATGCGGTATTAGATATCTTGAGATTGTTTCCAGATTACACTTTGACATGTGTCCCTCGTGTACAAAATGTTATTGCAGATTCACTTGCAATAGCAGCAAGTAATTTGAAAATTCCAATGAATTCAAACAATAAGTTTTAAATTCATGTGAAACATCACCCAGCTGTCCCTGATAATCAAAGGTATTGGCAGGTGTTTCAAGATGATAAATAGATAGAAAAACTTCTTCAAAATGAAGGCAAGTACAAAGACACTTCCATAAATGGGAAGCATGATGATGGTGAAGCGGATATGGAAGTAAATCAGATGGAAGTTTTGCAGCTTAAGGACAATGTCATTCCTAAAGGTCTAATACCTTTAGAAGAGTTGTTTGATCAAGATGATGTAGCCTGAAAACCGAGCTTGCTACCAACCGAGAAAGGAGTTGAGGATGTGAACATTGGATCAGCAGAAAATCCTAAAATGGTGAAGTTATCAAAGGTGTTGCCCCCATAGGTAAAAGCAAGGTACATCAGTTTATTATCCTCATTTTCTAATGTATTTGCATGGGACTATTCAGATTTGAAGGCATATGATAAGATCATAATTTAGCACATAATTCCAATCAAGCCAAATCAAAAGCCATTTCGACAAAAGCTAAGAAGAATAAATCAAAAACTGTTGCCCTCAATAGAGAAGGAAGTGAATCGATTGTACAAAGCTGGCATAATCATTCCCATAATATTTTTAGATTGGATTCCTAATTTGGTGCCCGTGCGCAAGAAAATATGTGAGATTCGATTATGTATTGATTTCAGAAATCTGAATAACGTATCTTTGAAAGATAACTATCCATTGCCCAAGATGGATCACATACTTCAAAGAGTAGTTGGAGTATCCCGCATGTTGCTACTTGATGGGTATTCTAGTTATAACCAAATTCTGGTCCATGAGGATGACAGAGACAAAACAACGTTCACCACTCTATGGGGAACTTTCCATCATGCCAAGATGCCATTCAAATTGAAGAATGCTGGTGCGACCTTTCAGCGGGCTATGGATATCACATTTGCAAATGAGAAAGGTGTATTTTTAGTTGTTTATCTTGATGATTTGACAACTTTTTCTAATTCAAATGAAGAGCACCTTTATCATTTGAAGATTGTACTTCAGCAGTGTAGAAAGTATGGCATATCTCTCAATCCAAAGAAGAGTTTATTTGCCATGGATGAAGGCAAGATTCTTGTTCATATCATATCCAAGTAGGGCATTTGCATTGATCCATCTTGAGTGGAAGCCATTCCGAAAATTGATTTTCCATGAAGTAAAAAGGAGATCCAATCATTCAATTGTAAGATGAATTTCTTACGTCACTTTGTGCCAAAACTTGCAGAACATTTGAGGGAAATCACAAACATGTTAAAGAAAGATAGTGTAGTGAAGTGGACTGAGGAAGCAATTAAGTCTTTCAATTTGGTAAATTTGGCCCTTTCTTCAGCTCTAGTTTTGATCAACCTGGATTATTCCCAAGATTTTATTTTGTTTCCATTTGCTTCGAATCATACTATGGCAGCAGTCTTAATGCAGAAAAGAGACCAGCTTGAGAAACCAATTGATTTTTTCAACAAGACGATAAGGGATGCAACTTTAAAGTATAATATTATAGAAAATCAAACTCTTGCTTTGGTAAAGGCATTGAAATATTTTCGAGTCTATATTCTGCATTCTCACATCCTTGCTTATGTCCCTAACAATGTCGTTAAAGATGTCTTAGTGCAAATAGATACGGAAGGGAGACAAGGAAAATGGATCACAACTTTGTTAGAATATGATGTGGATATCAAACCAACAAAGCTCATTAAAGGACAAGGGCTGGCCAAGGTAATGGAAGAGTCAAATTTGCATGCCTTTGACATTAATCTCATTGTTGCTATGTCCGAAGAAGATGAGGAAAGTTCACTTGTTCAGGTATCTGAAATGTTTCTTCTTTCTCCTTGGTATTCATACATTGTTTATGTGCTCCAGCATCTGTCACCACCACCTAGAATGGCTAAAAACAAAAGTAGGACCCTAAAATTAAAGGCTGCCAAGTTTTGTATAACGAATAATGCACTCTATTGGAAAGATCCTGGTGGTGTCTTGCTGAATTGTTTGGTTGAAGAAGAATAAAAACAGGTCATGGAAGACTTTCACAAGGGAGATTGTGGAGGTCATCTATTTTGGAAGACAACAGCCAATAAAATTTTTAGAGTGGAGTATTATTGGCCAACTCTCTTTGTTGATGTGTACAAAACTATTACAAGGTGCCACGAATGTCAGATTTTTCAAGGTAGGAGAAAATTATAGCCTTTACCACTCAAGCCGATTGAAGTAAGTGCTCTGTTTTAGCAGTGGGGTTTGGACTTCATTGGCGAGATCCATCCTACTTCTTCAGCACAACACAGGTGGATCCTCATAGCAATAGACTATTTCACTAAATGGATTGAGGATATTCCCACTAGACAGGCCACTGATTCAGTAATCATTCAATTTCTTGAAAACAATATTTTGTCTCGTTTTGGCTATCCAAACAAGCTGATCACTAATAATGCAACAACTTTTAAATCTAAAAGAATGGTTGACTTTTGCAAAAAATACCAAATTACCTTGGGGCATTCAACTACATATTATCCACAAGGTAATGGATTAGCAGATTCCTCAAATAAATCATTGGTCAATATCATCAAAAAGCTGCTGGAAACGAACAAGAAAAGTTGGCACATGAAGCTTGTTAATGCACTTTGGGCAGATAGAGTAAGTCAAAAGAAATCCATAGGCATGTCCCCTTTCAAGCTTGTGTATGGTGTTGACACGGTATTCTCGACCTCTCTCGCAGTCCCGGTGGTTAAACTTCTATAGGAAGCTCGCAGCGAGGAAGATCATTTGCAACGGAGAATCAATCAAATGATCCATTTACAGCAGACTAGAGAGGAGGTTTTTCATAATACTTTCAGGCTGCAAGAGAGAATCAAGAAGATATATGTCTGAAAGGCAAAGGCAGACAAGTTTCAAATAAAAGACATAGTGCTGAAATGGGATGCCCAAAACGAGGACAAAGGTAAGCATGCAAGTTTGAGAATCTATCGAAAGGACCATTCAAAATTGCTGCATATGGGGTCAAAATGCTTTCTTGTTGAAATAAATGAATGGAGAAGAATGTCCAGGTGGGCTAGTCAATGTTCGGCTACTCAAACGGTAGTATTTCTAAAATGTTTTTTGCTGTCATATGTATCATTGTACATACCGCTTTATTTTATTTCATTGCAAGTGTGTACTGTCATCATTCATTTAATTTGGGGCCCGAAGTGAAGGCTATAAAATTGAAGGTTTGATTTCAGTTTTGGTTTGGATTACTTGAGTCAGTTTTCAGTCGATTTCAATCTTGAAATTGAGTTAGTTTTGAATCAGATTTCAGTCCTGAAATTGAGTCAAGATATTGGTTTTGGTTTGTCAAAGTTATTGACTCCACAACCCAATGGAAGAAGGAACTGTCTGCTTTCTAGAGGTATGTAGTTCTTGGCATCTCCAAGGAGCTACCATCCCCATTGGAGCCAATGTTAGTGTCGGTATCTTCATCCCTCCATCAGTGATCAAATTCTCTTATTGCATTGCATTTTAGGTATCTCATCCGATCATTTGCATTCCATTAGGATCATGGATCATCTGATGGTAGTGGCATTTTATAAAATTTTCCCTCATGATCTTTACCTGCTGGCCCATTTTCAGGTCATTTACAGTCATTTTTGTTTTTACATTTGCAAAAGGTCATTTTTAGGTTTTAGGTCTCATTAGGTCTAGGGTTTCATCAATAAGGTCTTGAAAACGTGCAATAATGGTCAACAGGCGCATGAGGAGGTAAAATAAAGTCTCAGCAACAATAATTTCAATAATCACATGCTCAGTGATTGATTTTTCCTCAAAACCCTGTTTTGAGGAAAAACAGAGTTTTTACATTTCATATACTAAAGTCTTATGTAATTTCATTTTTTCATATGTAATAACTTTAGAGGCAGCCCTAGTCAGTTTGCGAAGCCTCTGCTACTTCAGTTCCTGCAAAAGAAACAAAATGTCAAAGCATTTAGTCTATCAAAGGCAAAAAGTAAAGCAAACTGCCCAAAATAGAGTTTCAAAAAGCAAATGAAAATCAAACATTAGCAAAGTGCATTTTCATAAGTCAAAAATTAAAACCATTGCTATATAAAGTTTTTTTCAAATTAAAGGAGGCTCATTTGTGTCCAAAAATTGAAGAGAGCAAGTGCATTTCATTTTTTAAAGGCCAAGAGAGCAATTTTATGTTTGAAGGGTGAAAATCGGTGGTGTGGCGCACCTGGGTTAAAGCGCGTCACACACATTTAGCTTGGCGCACCTGGCAGTGTTTCACAGTGTATTATTACAACAGGCGTGGTCCACAGAGCTAGCGTGGCGCACCTGTGAGGTGGCGTGGCGCACAGGACTGCAAGGCCTGAAATTGTTCACAACATCCTCCAAAATAAAATAAAAAATCGCTAACTCCACAATTATCCAAGTAAGTTGACATTCCTTCATGGCCAATGAATGAGTTTATCTTTGTGTTTATGGTGATTTAATGGGAAAAAATTGAAACCCTAGCTCTTTGCATTTCTTGTTAAAAAAAAACCATTACATAAGGTTTATATATTACTATTTTGCTGCTAAATTCCACCCTTTTTATTTTCATTCCCTCACTACCTCACCTCATTTTATCTCTCCCTTTACATTCCTAATTACCCATTCCATATTCCCCATATCCCTAAACTACTAACCCTAAATCCCTAATCCCACTATCCCAAACCCTAGTCAAATACCCCCAAACCCTAATTGTTATTCCCAAACCCTAAATATCATCCCTTAAACCCTTCTATTCCGCAAAAACCTATCAACAACATTCCCAACCTCTCATACACAGTCCCTACACATTCCCCCCACAGTCCCTCATACATTCATAGATTTGGCAGCAAAAAACTATTGACACCATAAAATCTCTTCATACTCATCTAAGAAAACTCAAACATTAGCAAACATGGAGTCAGATTCTTCCAATGACAGAAATGAGCAAACAGTCAGTGATTCTTCTAGAGAAATGCATGCACCAAGGAGGCCTCATAAGAGTGGAAAACATAACTAGGAGGAGCCTACTTCACTTGCTGAGTTGTTGGCCTGTCCTCTTGCTGTCATATGTTTCCAAGATCAATCTTGTTACCAATTTTGTGAGATGGTGGAAAGAGTCAAATACCACCATGAGCTTGCGAGACTGTTTGTGCTTCATCTTCATAATGGCCAAGTCAATTTGGCAGGTGTGACATTCACCTTGACACTTGAGACTATAGCTCAAGCAACCGGTATTCCAAATGTAGGTGAACAGTGGAATAAGGGACAGCTGGTAGACAGAGATCATTATGAGCCTTATATCAAGGCTGGTTTTCAGAGGTAGATTACTAGAGTTTTCCCTTTCAAGTACCTTCAAGACACATATGCTCCCTTGATGAAACTCATAATCAAATATTTCAGCTGTGAGGGTAGATTTTCTCGTCTGTACACCAATCATATCAGATTGTTTATGCACTTCACTAGGGTGAGAATAATGAACCTCCCCTTTTTTATTTGCTGGAATATTGAGAAGATGACCGCACTGGTTCAAAGGAAGCCTCCTCATCAGTAGTATAACAACATCTATCACTTTGCAATAATGAAAATTGTGGTTTTGCATCAGCTTAGTCTACTGAATGTTTCATGGGAGGATTTCATTGCACATGAGGTCTTTACAGGTCCTCAAGTTCCCCCATCAGTTTTTCATGAGGTAGGAGAGATTTCACATCAGCAAGAGGTGCATGAGACAGAAACCATCAACGTGCCAGTGTTTGTCACTTACCAAAAGGGCACAAGGAGATTGTTTGCAGCAGCCAAACAAGTACTATCTCCACCCGGGGTGGAAAGGGTCTCATTTCCTCCATCAACAGAGCAGGTACAGGACAAGGGTAAGTAGCCATTACATGATGAGGGGCCTTCAAGAGGACAAGAGACAAATTTAATTCTTATTTAAGATGATGACACTGATTTGGGCTCCCAAAGCTCAAAGCTCAAGGAGATCATCCAGGGGCAGCAAGATGACATTCATGATTTGTCTCTCAACCTGGAAAGATCCAAGTGGATAATCAACTATTTGGAGCAAAGGAACAAATAGTTATAGGATCAGCAAACCATCATGGAACTCCAAAACACAAGAGAAAACCAGCAAGCTGCCAATAGGAGGAATGTCAAGTTGACACCACTTGAACAAGAAATTGAAGCTGATTGTGAACCTTGGCTTGAGAGGGCAAATATGCACTTGGAAAAGATGATAGAGAAGGGCAACAGAGAGAAAAATATGTTGAGGCACATGGCCTACCGCTACTTGTCGAGAAACAAGGTGTGCAAAGCGAGAATCGGGATTTTGAAGGCCAAGTTGAAGAAAGCATTGAGGAAGAGGAAAGAGCAAGATAGACACCAAATCTTGGCTGAGGCTTCCTTAGCTCAAGACAACACTTGATGAAGGACACTCAGCCCAAATTTCAAGAAATTTGGGAAATTTTTTGGAAATTTTGAATTTTTGGCCTAAAAAACAAGTTTTTCTACCTGGTGCGCCACGCCACCTGGTGCGCCGCGCCACCTGGCGCGCGCTTTTTCTAGGGACATCCTTTTGAGGAAAACTTAGAATTTCGGATTCCTCATGGAAAATATGAATTCCCTCACATGGCCAAGAAATTTTTACAGGTTTTGAGCTTCCAAAAAGGTCAAAAACACCTCAAAATGACCTTTCTGCCCCTTCTTGGCCACACAGGAAGCAGTGTTGGGAGAACTCATGTTTGGAGGGGAAAATGGAGACCAAATTCAAAAATTCCACTTGTTTTGGAAATTAAACAAGTAGACCTATCCAACAAGCCCACTTGGAGAAACTTTGGTGCATGGGAAGGCCTCCAAAATCAGCTCCAAAGTAGCACAACACACAGGGACACGAGCACGGTGCACATGATGAAATTTTGTCATTTTGGCCAAAAAACTCTGTTTTTCGCCTAGTTTCTTCTCAGTTTGACTTGAATTATCTTTCTATTAGTCAAACTCATGATGTAATTTAATGTTACTTGATGGATTTTTATGTAATTATGTTAAATTTTCACTCATGGAGGTAGATTCATCATGAAAAGGTAGTTTGCAACTAAATGAATCAGTTTCCTAGTTTTTAGAGGCAAGCTGTTCCACTGCCTACTTTTTAGTTCTCAGTTTAGATCTTGTTGAAACGGCTCCTAAAATCATGATCTCAACCCCTAAAGCCGAGCATGAGTTGTCTGTTGCCTATATCTAGTAAAGGTTGGACTTTTATGAATGCTTTGAGCATTATTATACATTCATCTTTGTAGTTTGGCAAAGGAATAGGCCAAGGTTTGCAGGACTTTATGGGATTCTTGTGTCAACTTGATTTGGTATTGTTTTTCCTCCTGTAATGCAAGTTTACATGTGTTTATGTATGCCATCATCTCTCTCTGTTCATATTAACTAAATGAAACAAGGATAAAGGTAGAATTCACTGAAATTGCAGTGCTCTACATAGGGTTTGTTTAGTTATTTATGTTTTGAGCTATTTGAAGAGGATCCTTGAGACTTTCATGCCCTCTTCAGCTCCTCACCATTCTTAAATTTCTCCATTTCACTTATTTCAAAGTACTAAACCATTTACCTACCTCACTCCATAGAGATCGTTGCAAGACTGTGTCCACTCCCCAGACCCAAATCTGCCTTTCACATTTGAGCAGAAAACCAAAATTAAATTCAATCAAACTCCTCTGAGAATATACCTAGCCTAAAATTAGTCTTTACATCAATCATCTCAAGCTTCATTTGCTATATTTTCCTGAGATTGACAAGGAGAGAACCCTCTCCCGACCTGGTAGGGCTAGCTACCAAGTTAAGCGTGGTTTGATGTTACCCTAGATCCTGTCTTTCTCAGCCTGAGGTAGATTTAGGCCCTAACACAACAAAATATTTGAACTAATCTAACTGGACTTAACTCAGTTAACTAAGCTAACTAATTACAACTCAAAATACAACTTATCCTGATCTCCTTTAATCAAGGGATAACTTCCTCAATCAATGGAGAAATTGTTGCATGTCTACACATAGACTTGATGTTTGATTTTCTACAACTAATTAACTCAAGATGAATTAACTAATTATTATACAAACAACTGTTAATATCAAATTCGAATTTTAATTCTCAATTTTAGTTTAGGGACTAACTAAAATTGGAATGTAGCCTGAAATACTATTTATAACAGTGTTATTTTTATCACTTCTATTTTTAACATTTCTTGTTGCTATTTTCAACAGTCCTAACATCACATATTAGGGGAAACTATCAACATGGAAAAATATACACATATTTGTGTAGGTCATATGGAACTTAGAGTCCGACAACAACATGTACAAGTGAAGATCTTCTAGCTGAAGACATTTTAAAACAAAAAAAAATCAAAGGTTTCCAAGATTCAATTTAAAAAATCAACTTGCACGGGCTCTTTAAAGGTAGAAATTAACGACCGCGCAACTTTTTCTTCGATAGCTATGCGATTCAACCAAAGTACAAGTCAACAGTTTAGGACCACTTCACACAATATGAGTCAGGATTCCCTAACATGTACCACCCAAGGACTTGTGATTTTGAGCTGACTTGGAGATATTGAACCCCCAAGGGATCCTCTTGTCCTTCTCTTGAGTTATTTACTCATTAATGGGCTAGAGAGGGAAATAGGAGTTCAAATTATATATAAACAAGCCATTGGAAGACTAAAGAATTGAAAAATTTTGAGCATTGTTATGCTGGAAAAATTTCCCCAATGTAATCCTGCATTGCATTGTTGAGAGAGTTCCATCATCATTAAGAGTTCTCTTAGCTTCTTCGAAAGAGAGTGAGCTTACATAGGAAATTGAAGTAAGGAGTTCCTTTTTTAGAGATCTTGAGGACCATTGCTCAAGTATCTCCCTTAAATTGTTTTGATATCTCATTTTTATCTCTTCTACTAGTAATCAATAAAGGCCATTCTATTCTTATATCTTGCGTTGATGTGTTTATGCTTCATTTAAGCATTGTTTCATGTTCTTTTATTTAGTTTTGTTTAATATTTTTCATGTGCTATTCTTACCTCGTTTATGCTTTTTTGGTTCTTATTAAAGAACTAACATTATCCAACTATTTTTACGCTCTTTGTAGGTGACAACCAAACTACAAGGAAAGGTGTTTTGGGACCCCTGCTCAGCAAAACAAAAAATACAAGTGATATGATATTTCTACGCATAGATGGTATTAAAATTATTTTCTATATGATTAAATATCAATAAAAGACATCAAATTGGTGCAAAAATTCATGTGATGTTTTAAATTGGCATGGTAATTCATGATGACATGTTTATGGTATCTCTTTCCATTTGAATTATTCTCAGGTTGAATGGTTTAATATTTAATACTCATCTAGTGATCACCTTTTTATTTGAGATGGAATAAATGGTGATGAAAATGATAAAATATTTTATTTGATATGAACTTGATGCATAATTTCATACGAAATCTCAAAATTGACATCAATAATGCATGGTAAATTTAATATGGTGATGAGATTTTGTGAACAAAATATAGTCACATTAAATTTGTGCAATTTTGAATGGTTAACTTTTTTTTGGAGCAATTTTTTGGCAATAGTTACCTACTAATTCATTTCAAGCACTTATATTTTCATTTCAAGCACACATACTCTTCAATGATTGAATGATGATGAAAATATACACTAAGCGAGAAATCACCTGAAAAATATAGGTTAGAGACATGTTCTAACATCTATAAATAACAACATGATATGCTGTTAGGAAAACAAGACTGCAACTTGGGACTCATACATGCAGAGAAAATCTATGACTTCAAAAGGCTACACGTTGAGCTTAAGACTCACCTTGTTAGAGGTTTAGTTTACCCTCATTAGGGGATTTTTGAGGTCTAAAATTGGTCTCCTAAGGAAATTTTAAAATAATAGTGGAAATAATAAAATAAGATTATATTACATCATCAAATTTTAGAGGGAAAAAAAGAAAAACCTATTTTTTCAACTCATATTTTCAACTTATCTTCCTATGGTTTTACTCAAATTACGAGCATAAACACTTGTTGGATGCAAAATTTCTCATGCAAGGAGTACCCATTTCACATACTTTCGATGGGCACTACTACACGAAAAATGAGAAATACATGAAAAACGTGATGATAATCACACTTTTTCATGTATTTCTCATTTAATCATGTTTTTCATGTATTTCTCATTTAATCACGTTTTTCATGTATTTCTCATTTTTCGTGTAGCAAGGTCCATCAAAAGTATGAAAAATGGGTACTCCTTGGATGAGGAATTAAATTTTTCATCCAACGAGTACTCCCACTCGAAATTTGAGTAAAACCTTAGGGAGATAAGTTGAAAATATGAGTTGAAAAAGTAGTTTTATTATTTTTTAATCTTTTTACTTTTTTACTCCAAAAATGGTGAATCATCCCCCATGGTTGAAATCATCATCTTAAATCCTATTGGTTCTTATAAAGTTTATTTTGGTTGTACATTTTTCTTAGGAGGCCCATTTTAGACCTCAAAATTCCCCTAATGCTTGGTAACTATTCGAGTAGTGTTGCATTAAATAGGACTGAATATGAAAATTACTTCCACATACCGCAAGTATATCAAAAGTTCCTCTAGGTCAATCCCAAAACCAACCATTCACCTCCCTGATTGCACCAAAAATAACATTTAGGAAGAATACTCTATCGCAATGGCCTGATGTCAATATATCTTAAGGCTATAACATCAAGCACACTCATTCTACAAGCCATTTATTGCTCATAAATCTTTAATGATAATTTGTGATACTTAAAGAAGCATTTAGTATATGATCATGGGATTGAATTAAAAATTCATGAATGTAAGTTTGATTATGTTGAAATTTCATTTTATTGAGATATATAGTTGATGTTCTCTAGATGAATCATTAATAATTAATTGAACAATCAACACTGCACTTAGAATTTGCAAACAAGTCATCATCATCCATAATTCTAAGAAATGATCAACATATAATCCAAGTCATACTCTCACTCATAAGAATGAAGACTTAGGATTATTATAAAATATAGGAAAACCCACCATAGGTTAAGAAATCACATGCCTTAACCTAGAAGTGAGGGGCAAGGCTACCAAGGTTATAGTGGGTGGATTGCTTGATAGTTTTTTAGGTTTTCCCCTTGTTGAGCTCAAGACATTTTCTCTACGGAGAATTTAAGAAATAACAATGCATACAAAGTAGCAAAGGGGATTTCTGCCTCTTATAGGTTGGTGTCTGCAAAACAATAAAGGTGATTGGTGTCTCTTATATCTTGGTTCCTACAAGATCTTTCATATAAAGAAGTTTTGTGGTTTTATCATATAAGAGCTTCCACATATATCTTGTGATATTTATTTAGTTTATGAGATTGATATTTTATGATGTTCAAATTTTTAAATAATTAAAAAAATTCATTATAATTATTCATCCCCCTCTTAGTATAATTGTGCCCATTTGACATCATTTCCATGGTTTGATAGAGTTAATTATAGTTATATAATAAATGGTCTAGATATGCACCAAGATTGTTTTTTTCCTAAAATTCATGTAAAAGAATTAAGATAATCTTTGTGTAACATTTCTATGAATCCATTCATAGCCTTTTCTTAATATAGCTTCTAGTTATAATTTAGAAAAAAAATGGAAACTTCCTCTTCATATTTTCTAAAAGGGTTTAAGTAACAACATTCTCTTTTCCCCTTTTATATATGATATTCTAATCATAACCAAACATTTTTATGACTCATTTAAGTTTCTCTCATGATGAAAGCTACTAATATAAAAATTATTTGAGATTATCAAGATCCACTTTAATTTAGAAATGTTTCCCAAGCAGGTAGGGATGTTAATTGTTGACAACATGCAAATTGGACATCATTTCTTTCTCATAAGTGTGTTTTCCCAAATATACCTTAGAAAGTTATTTACTAGTAAAGGCCAAGGGGTGGCCTTCCTACATGAGAAAACACTAATTCCTTTTCTAGATTCCTAACATTGAAAGACATACATTTTACTGAAATTAGGTAGGGCAAAGACTTGAGTGGTGCACATAGCCTCTTTAAAATCTTAAAGCAAAGATTAGTGACCTCAATCCAATTGAAAGCATTTTTCATACTTAAAGTTGTATGTAGGGTTGTAATTTTTTTATAGTAATCTATTAAACCTAAGAATCCCCTTAAGTCCGTCAAGCTTCTAATAGAATTAAGTAATGGCCAATCCTTAATATATTCAATTTTATTGGGGACCACGCATACACCATCCTTGCTCACATTGTGGCCTAAGTATTCCACTTCTGGCCCCAAAAGCACATTTGGATCCTTTAAGATTTTTTTTATGCTTGGATAGTAATAACAAGACCTTATTCACATGTGTGATAAGGGCCTACAAGGATTGGTTGTAACTTAGGATGTCATCAATGAAGACTATGACAAAATTACATATGGTTCATAAGAATTTGAAAAGTGGATGTGGCATTACACATGCCAAAAGGCATGACTAATCACATAAGATGACTTTCATGAATCTAAGAGGTAGTTTTTAGCATTTCAAGCATCTTCATATGTATTTGGTGACAATTAGACAAAATTTCATGTTTAGTGAAAAGTTGGTCCATGTAAATTAATCCAAAAGGTCATTAATAACATGAATAAGAAATATTTACTTGATGTTAATTTTGTCAAGTGCATAAAAATTAGAATAAATGCACCAGGTTATTTCTTCTTGAGGAATGTTGGGTCCCTATAATACTAGTGATTACCCCATTACTGTTGTAGTTATACCCCTTATTAATATTGTTGTGCCCCTATTTCCCCCATATTGTTATTACTGTGCCCCATAGAATCCCTATATTGTTATTTTTGTGGCTTTATATTATTATTGTTAGGTCGGCTGGATTATATTGTGACTCCTTAGACTCCTATATATAGAAAGGAGGTTTTTTCATTTGAATCATCAAAGAATTTTTCATTTATGTAATGTAAAGGAGGTTGCCCCCTCGAAGAGGCTGAATTCTAAGGCATTGATCTATCTTTTCTATCTTTTCTTGAGCTGGTTTCATAACATTTGGTATCAGAGCTTTGGATTCTAGGGTTTCGCTGCTCCAAACAGGTCATCGTGGCATTTTCGCTATAACTTTTTTTTCTGTGACATTTCAGAAGTCGCAAAACAAACCCATTTTAGAAGAAATCACGCTGAACCTTGGGTCCGAATTTCAGAGCTTTTCGCACGATATTTGCGGAGATCGGATCTGAGGAAGTTGGTCTTTTTGCAGACTCCTGAATTACATTCAAAACAGGTGACCTAGGGAAAATCGTCCTAACTTTCTCTCTGGGGATCAGATTGAAATTTCGTAAAAAGGTGCAGAAAGAGGACGAACTGTAGTTTCTTGTATGCATTTTTCAGATCCAAAGGTCGAAACAGTGACTCGTGGCACGTCGTACAAGTTCACTCTACTGAACTAGTCTATAATCAAGTCACTGTGGGAGATTTCGCTTAACTCTTCCTTGAAGAATCCAATTTGGGTCAGACTTGTGGCATTGGAAAGAGGACACAGAGGGCTATTTCAGGTCAAAAATTCAGAATTAGATGATTGGAAAATATAGAGATACATCAGAGGCAATATCGAGCTCCTACAAAGTGAAAAAAGGTGTGTAGATTTTCTTAAATTTTTGCTTAAGCTTGGTTTGAAAATTTATTTTGAAGGAATTCAAAGGGCATAATAGAGAATTATTATCGGTAACTAATGCCCCGAGGAAAGAAAATGCAAACACCTAGTAAGGAACCTGAAAGCTCTAGCATGACTCATGAAGAAGAAGAAGAAATACTATATGATATATCAAAACTACAAGAACAAGTGCAACGAGTGTCACTTGCACAAAAAGCAACAAAATCTAAGATGGATGGTTTAAGGAAAGATGTAGAAGCTAAGATGTATGGTTTAAGGAAAGGCGTAGAAGCTAAGATGGATGGCATGGAAGCTAAGGTGAATGGCATGGACGCTAAAATTGATGGCATGGATGATAAGATGGAAGAATTGAAGATAAATATGAATAAGTTGCTACAAGAAATGGTCACTAAGGGTGAAAGGGTACTAAAGGAAACTCATGATGAGAACAAAAGAAATGTTAATCATGATTCCATAGACTCTAATGTTGGATCAAAGACTCACCATGTTCCAAAAATCGACATGAGGAAGTTTGATGGCAAGGATCCCGCCACATGGATATTACAAATGGAGCAATTCTTCGATCTCAATAACATGCAAAACACACAAAAGGTACGTATGGCAACTTTATATTTGGAACCAAATCAGTTTGTATGGTACCAATGGATTTGCTCTAGTAAACAATTTATCACTTGGGCAATTTTTATGGAAGAATTGATAGCACATTATGAGGAAACAAAAAGCAACACTTTTTTTAGCCAACTGATAAGTCTCAAACAAAAGGGTTCAATAATGGAGCACATTGAGGAGTTCCAAAAATTGAACATAAGGGTAAAAGATATTCCAGAGGAGCATAGGATTGATGTGTTCATAGGGTCTTTAAAGGATAATATCCAACATGATGTTCGCCTTTGGGAACCTGATTCATTAGAGAAGGCATTCAAGTTAGAAAGAAAAATGGAAAGCAAAATTATGGCAACCAAAAAGCATACCACTCACAACTATAAAGATGGAAGTGTTGTTGCCCCTAGTCTTCCACAACCTATAAGGTTGACACCACAAAAATTGGAAGAAAAAAGAGCAAAAGGGCTTTGTTACAGTTGTGATATCAAGTACACTAAAGGTCATAAGTGTGCTGAGAAGAAATTATTCTACATAGATTGTGAAGAGGAAGAAGAAAAAGAGCAAGAAAGGTCAAAAGAAGAGCATACACTCCAGGAACAAAGCCTAGATGAAGAACAAATAAATCTGACCATATCTTTTAATGCATTGGCAGGAATTACCACTCCTCAAACCATCAAGATACAAGGACAGATCAAGAAGAAAAAGGTAATAGTGTTGATTGATTCAGGAAGCACCCACAATTTTATTCATTGTAAGGTAGCAAAAGAATTGAATTGCTTCCTATATCCAGCACCAGAGTGTCAAGTGATGATTTCAAATGGAGGAAAAATAAATTGCTCTAGAAAGTGCCATAATATCAAGCTATCCATGGGAGAATATGTATTGACTAGCCCAATGCTTTCCATTCCAATGGGAGGTGCTGATGTTGTACTAGGAGTCCAATGGCTACAATCTTTGGGTACAATAGCTTTTAATTTTCAAGAACCTTTCATCAAATTTTCTACGGAAGGAAAGGAAGTTGAATTAAGGGCTATTGCAGGGAAACCAAGAAAGATAATCAGCTCTAATGGTATGACAAAGCTTCTAAAAAAGGAGAAAAGAGGTGTAATTGCACAATTATGTTCACTAGATGCTTCCACATCGGAATCATCTATTTCTCCAGATCTCCGAAAAGTATTGGACAATCATTCCAAGGTATTTGAGACTCCCAAAGGTCTCCCACTTAGGCGTGATCATGATCATGCTATTCATCTGATTCCAGGAAGTGTTCCTCCAAACGTCAGGTCGTACAAATATCCCTATGTCCAAAAGAGTGAAATTGAACGTATGGTTGTAGAATTGCTAGAGGCTGGTATAATTCAACCGAGTCAAAGTTCTTTCTCTGCTCCAGTAGTATTGGTGCATAAGAAGGATGGATCGTGGCGCATGTGTCTCGATTATAGGGAGCTCAACAAGCTCACTATTAAAGATAAGTTCCCCATTCTTGTCATTGATGAATTACTGGATGAATTGCATGGATCAATTTACTTCACCAAGTTGGATCTTCGTTCAGGATATCATCAAATCAGAATGAAGACTGAAGACATTCCGAAAACAGCATTTAGAACTCATGAGGGTCATTATGAATTTTGGTCATGCCTTTTGGCCTTACCAATGCACCTTCAACATTTCAAGGTTTGATGAATTCAATTTTCAAACCATTCCTTAGAAAATTTATGTTAGTATTTTTTTCTGATACACTAATCTACAGCAAGTCTTGGAAGGATCATGTTGAACATGTTGACAGGGTGCTAAAACTATTGGAGGAGAAACAATTATATGCAAAAAGATCCAAATGTTTCTTTGGAGTCCAGGAAGTGGAATATCTGGGTCATATTGTATCTCATGAAGGAGTTAAGGTAGACCCTAGCAAAATTAAAGCCATTAAGGAATGGAAAATCCCCACATCCATAAAGCATCTACGAGGATTTCTATGGTTGACAGGGTATTATCGCAAGTTTGTTAAGAATTATGGAAGAATAGCAACACCTCTAGCAACATTATTGAAGAAAGATGCATTTTCATGGACTCCAGAAGCAACAAAGGCCTTTGAACATCTTAAAGAGGCAATGTGCCAAGCACCGGTCTTAGCTACACCAGACTTCACAAAAACCTTTATTGTGGAATGTGATGCTTCAGGAAATGGAATTGGTGTTGTTCTAATGCAAGATGAAAGAGCCATTGCTTTTGAAAGTCGTCCAATCAAGGGAATGTTTTTAAGCAAAGCTATTTATGAGAAGGAAATGTTGGCAATACTCCATGCACTTAAGAAATGGCGACCCTACCTAATGGGAAGACACTTCAAGGTAAAAACGGATCATGATAGCCTTAAATACTTTTTAGAACAAAGATTATCCTGTGAAGAGCAACAAAAGTGGGTCACAAAGATGTTGGGTTATGACTTTGAAATCATCTACAAAAAAGGGAAGAAAAATGTGGTGGCAGATGCACTCTCAAGAAAGGATGAGGATGTGGAAGAATTGTTGTGTGCAATTTCTATTATCCAACCAGATTGGATAAACGAAGCAAGGGAGGAATAGAAGAATGACGAAGAAGTGTGGGCACTTATTCGAAAGTTACAACAAGATTCCAATACGTCTGATACATTTAGCTGGCAGAATGATTCATTATGGTACAAAGATCGCTTATACCTCTGTAAGAATTCCCAGCTAAAACAAAAGATTCTTATGGAATTGCACACTTCTCCCTTAGGAGGGCACTCAGGATTTTTAAAAACTTACCACACGGTTAAGAAGGAATTTTTCTGGGATAGCATTAAATCAGATATTCAAAAGTTTGTGGCGGAATGTTTGGTTTGCCAACAAAATAAAGTTGAAACAATTAAGACACCGGGTCTATTACAACCTTTATCCATTCCAAGCCAACGTTGGGAGGAGGTTTCAATGGATTTTATCACAGGTTTACCCAAGTCTGAGGGAAAGAGTGTCATCATGGTGGTAATTGACAGACTTACCAAGTATGCACACTTTTGTGCATTATCACATCCATTTAAAGCCAGTACATTTTCTACTGCATTTATGGGAACAATTCAAAAGCTACATGGAAACCCAAAGATTGTTGTAAGTGACAGAGATCCCATGTTCACTGGAAATTTTTGGACAGAATTATTTTCTTGTCTTGGTACTCAGTTAGCTCATAGCTCATCTTATCATCCTCAATCTGATGGGAAAACTGAGATAGTAAACAAATGTTTGGAAGGATATCTTCGTTGCTTTGTATCTGATAAATAGACACAATGGGTCAAATGGTTGCCTCTGGCTGAATGGTGGTATAACACTTCCTTCCATACAACAACAAAAATGACCCCATTTATGGCACTTTATGGGTATCAACCACCATCCATCACATCATATTTAAGAGAAAATTCTAAGGTTTAGGCAGTAGAACATCACATAAAACATCAACAACAAGTCCTCCAACTCTTAAAGGATAACCTCGTGTTGGCACAGAATAGAATGAAACAACAGGCAGATCAACATCGTAGTGAAAGAAGTTTTAATGTAGGTGATTGGGTATTCCTACGGCTACAACCATATAAGCAAATGTCCCTCAAGCAAGCTACGAAGGATAATAAATTATCACCAAAGTATTATGGTCCGTACAAGGTGTTGCAAAAGATTGGTACTATGGCATACAAATTGGAGCTTCCTGCAGCTTCTCGATTACACCCAGTTTTCCATGTTTCATATTTAAAGAAGGTTATAGGCGACAAGCTCCCAGTTCAAACAATATTGCCAGAACTTGACAAGGAAGGAAAAATTATATTGGAACCGGAAGGAGTCACAGAAACAAGAACTCCATAGCTACTAAATCGATCAATTTCAGAGTATCTTATCAAGTGGAAGAACTTATCCGGTGAAGATTCCACATGGGAGGATGAGAATTTTATACAGAAGTATCCAGAACTACTCAAACATTGATGACAACACTTTTTGAAGAAGAGGGGCATGTTGGGTCCCTATACCCCATTACTGTTGTAGTTATACCCCTTATTAATATTGTTGTGCCCCTATTGCCCCCATATTGTTATTACTATGCCCCATAGAATCCCTCTATTGTTGTTTTTGTGGATTTATATTAGTATTGTTAGGTCGCTGGATTATATTGTGACTCCTTGGACTCCTATATATAGAAAGGAGGTTTTGTCATTTTAATCACCAAATAATTGTTCATTTATGTAATGTAAAGGAGGTTGACCCCTCGAAGAGGCTGAATTCTAAGGCGTTGATCTACCTTTTCTATCTTTTGTTGAGCTGGTTTCATAACAAGGAACCTTAACACATAAGATAAATAAGTGTTAATAATAGGGAGGATGACTTATTGCCACCCATTTTCTAAAAAAAATTTATAAAATTTTACGAACCCTCCTAAGTAATCCCAATTTTTGTTTTCAAGAATTTTTACATATTTGAAGATGCAATTGAAATCGTAAGGTACAAAATCATATAAAAACATCCAGCATATAAGTATTACATAAATTAGTAGTTACAAATGAATCAAAAGGTTAGATTCATTAGCTACATCAATTATACAAATATATCATCAATGGTTAGTTTAATAAAATGTAGTTAATTTTCACCAAGGAATTTATATTTCGAACCATGAATTAATGGTTTCTTGTGCTCTATTGATGTTGTCCTCATTAACTTGTTGAATTCATGCAACCTCACTGAACTTCACTAACTCATTGGTTGACCTCCCAACCTTTTCCTTGCATACTCTTCTTCCCCATGGACCCTCGAGCTGTGATGTGGAAGTATGAAAGACAAAGGAATTAGTAGGTGGAGGAGATCCATCAAGCTAAAGAGGTTCCCACTCAACAGGCCTCCACTTTCACCAAATTCATCAAAAATCTCAATAGTCACTCAAAATGAAGATTTTCATTAGGATATTAATCGAATAGTAGGGTGCTCAAAAATCCCCTTTCTCATAACTTGCTATTTTTTTATAGAATATTTCAATAATGACACTTGGAACTTCATGAAAAATAAGTATTTTCTTTATTTCAATATTTTTATCACTTGTCTATCTATGTGTCAAGCCCTCACCAAAGTTCTCATAAAATTATTTTCTTAATTTCTTATTAAAAATACTTTTTCTTTCACCCACACATGTTTCCCTATTTCTTCTCCTAGTTGTTCCTTGATCCTAATTTATAATTCCTATTTTTGTGTTCATTAACTTAAGTCAAAAGGTAGGTCTCAAATTTTACCACCCAACTACTCCCTAATTTTTCTCAAGTTAAAGTTATAGTTGGAGATTATTCTATTATGTTGTTGCCACATGGAGATTTTGTCATGAAATTCATTTCCTCAAAAATTTTAGATTATTATTCTCTAATTGCATGCACAACCTCCCTTTTTTAATGAGAGTAAATTTTTATTGGATTAAAGTTTCTATTTTGACTTTATGTCCCTTTCCCCTTTGCTATTAGGACAATTTAGATCCTAGTATATATACAGGTTATCAAGAATGATGATGGTAAGGTTACTTATTCTATTCTAATTTTATATCTATACCCATTATCTCTTTCCAAAAGCTTAAATTATAATCTAATTTTCCTCAAAACCCTCTTACTTGTATTTTGTGTTTTAGTGCTTATCATTGCATGATATTGGACCATCATTTACCTTCCAACTTTTTGTTGATGCCAAGGGTGCTGAATATTCCGCGCCTTTTAATAACTTCCTTTCAAAGTTCCAAGGGTGCCACGTCGCTTTCCCTTCATGAACTCATGACTAAGAGGGGAACCTAGGCATGGTGATGGAGATCATTGCCATGTCCTATGTTTCGTTCATTATGAGACTAATGGTGTCCGTGATCAAGGAATCTGCCTTTATGTGTGCCCTCTAATAAATATTTGTGAGCGATTTAATTTGAGGTTCTCCATCATGGAATTATGATCTTCAAGGAAAAGGAATCCCAATACCTTCTACACAATCCATGATGAGAGCACTAATGGGTGGAATTAGGGATGCTTTTCCACCCCTCCCATGAACATCCATATGTCTTGTACAACCTCATCGCCCATGTGTGAGTCATTTGACCAAGCAAATGACCTATACCTACAACTACTATCATGACATTAGTAAACATAGTATAATATTAATAAAAATTTTGAATTCTAGTATCCATAGTATGTAATCCATCAAACCATGTGCCATTGACTCATCACATGCATGTGCATCTAGGTGGCCTCTTGTTACACTAAAATATACATCAATAACATCTACTCATAAGGTTAGACATTGATATAATTGCACATGCTTGAATATTTTCATAACATGATCGTTAACATAATCACTAACTGGAATGAAGAAAATAATCCTCAGAATATGTAAACATGGAAACATATATTGAAATCATCATCTTGATTACAGATAATCATAAAATAGGTACATTAAAATCATCATCACATCCACTAGTAATAATAATTATTATAACTGGGTCATGAACCTAAGGTCCTCAAATAATAATGTATGTGCCATAAGACTATATCAAGATTAAGGTAATATCAAAGCTTGTCAACTAGAGTGGGGCCTTACAATTTTTTTTCAAGAATTGTTAATGACATTTGAAGCCTTTGAAGCTCAGAACCTTGAGAAAAGGTGTGTATGTTGAGGCTATGTTGGAAAATGGAAATTCCCATAGTTTGGCGTGGAAACAATAAAAACAAAGACCCTTTTTTGATGCACAAAATAATGACTAAACTCGTGCCTTATGTTTTGAATGATGCATATAAATTTATAAGAATGGTGGACATCTCCTTTACACCCAAATTAGGTACCATGCGAGTCAAAACAACCAAAATTATTTGTTGCTTCTATTTGTAGGATGAGAAAATGACACTAATAAATGCCAAACATGTGAGAAATTAATTGTGGAAAAAAAACTTGTATATTACATATAAATGATAAATTTGTATTATATAACATTATATTTGAAAGAATGAATGAGTAGATGGTAGTGGTGAATATAAAAGTAAAATCGATTTTAGGTAAAAAAATTATATGTTTTGTTAAAGGACAGTGTAATGTATGGCATTTATCAATCTAGATTAACTAATTTTAATGTGGGTGTGCTAATATATGTCAATACTATTTATTCGTAGATAATTTGAAGCGACCTAAAAATTGTGATACTTCTTTTATCTTAGTTATGATGAAACCTCTGTAGGGATTATAGCAATGAAACTTCCAACATATTGGCGAAATTATGAAAATAAAAATACACTGAAATGAATCAACAAACTTTCAAACTTATAGCTAAGATAATTACAATAGATTTATTTAAAAATATCGAAAATGACAAACATTATTTGCCTATAAACATAAAAGAAATGAAAAAAACTTGAACTAAAATATATAGCAAATTATAAAGTATAATTTCACTAAAGACATAAATGTATAGATTTAAGTGATATGTAAAACTATTCCACAATTTTTTATAACCCAAAATTCTTTCATGGATTATAAACATAGTGTCCTCTTTCACACCATCTCAACAAGGAATATATATATATATATATATATATATATATATATATATATATATATATATATATAAATATTTTAACTTAATTAATAATAATCCTCAATAAAATCTAAGTTATTGTGAATATTGAGGATTTTTACACTTAGTTAAACCTTAAAGTTATAAAATGTGTAAAACAGAGATTTAAAAAGTCAAAGTAAAACCTCCTGTTATCACAAAATCACTACTGAGGGCTGCAACCAAGCAAGATTTCATGTAACTCTTTCAACCAGACTTTAGACCAAAGATTAGCCTCTTTGGTCAGAGAGGGCTCTCTCACAAACTCTTGATAAAAATCCTTCACTACAACAGATGGCTAACTCTTTACTCATTCATGAAAACAAAAGCTGGTTGGATACATATCAAACTGGCCCTCATTGGGCTATGGAGTCTCATACACTAAGTAAACAAGAAAAACATATTCATTTCATGGAAGTCAAGGCTCTTTGCATTAAATGTTCAAACATACTCCATAAAAACCACAGCTTGCCAAACACACAGGAAGTCAGAGCATAAGATATGAATTCTGAGTGATTGTGCTATAACAAGGCTGTAAAAGAACATATAATATAAAACACCACCATTATATTTGAACACAATAATCCATCGAGAATCTTGAGAAGAAATCAACACTGTTTTACTATTACTGTAACAAGTCTTACAATGGCCCAAATAACTCTGTTTTTGTATAAAATGTCCAACCTTTTTTACATCAGAGTCATTTCTATATATAGCAAAACCAAAATACTACTACCTGAGACTCCTCAACAAGCATGAAGGGAGCTCGGAATCCTATCATTAATTATCTTATCCATATCTAAACAAACTAATTAATTACAAAGGTATTGCGCTGTGAAAACAGAGGGTTCCATTCCCATTGAAACTTCAAGTCTATCTCCTCGTGTGCATTGATGCTTTCTTGAAATTTGACACCTGTATCACTTCAATGATAGCCGAGCCATGATGGAAGAACATTCACTGAATGAGCATTTTCGGATGCCTGATATGTGGATGATTCATCAACTGATAATAATCTGTGCCCTATGTTCACGGTCTCTGCCTCCCATTAGTCTTCATGCATTAAAGATTATGCTTCAAGCCATTTAATCCTTTAATAATCACGCATGATAGAAAAAACCTTATGATCTGGCCACCTTGTAAACTGAACAGGTGTACCACTCAAAATCTCGGTAACCCTACCAGAACCCTAAAAATTCGGATATAAAGTGAAGACTTTAACAAAAGACAAAAATTTCACCTTTTCCTTAAATACTCACACCTGTCACCTTTTAAACATCTGAATGGCTTTATATAATCTCCATGCTAGCCTCGAGTCATCCCTTTAAGATTCGCTGACCTCAGCATCAATCTCAAATTTTTCACATAAACAGTCATCTACAGCAGTTTCGTAGCGCGCTACGAAACTGCTGTAGGTAATCAAAACTAAGCATATGAACCTTAAAGCAATAATGACTTAACTCTGTGATTTCTTCAGCTATTTTACACAGGTGTAAGGACTTCAAAAAGTTTCAAAAAGTTTCAAAACGATGATAACCAAAATTTACCAAAACTTGGAAGGCATATTTTCCCTCGGATTAATTAGCTAGTTTGCCTAGCTTCATCTTCAAACTGCTAACTTCTTCCTTTAAAACCTTGTTTTCTTCTCTTAAGCTTGTATTCATCTGTTTCATGATTTTTGTCTGCTTCAGAGCTGGCACCGTCCACACATATGCATCAGAGACTGAGTCAGTTTGACTCATCAAACTTGTTCTGCCTTTCATTACAACCTTTTTATAATTTGCATATCTTACTGCCCTTTCCTTAGAAACATTTTTAATCTGAGGTATTTCTTCTTTTGTTGTTCCAGCTTGTTTCTTGATAGCAATAACATTTCCACCTTGACTGATGATAACCCTATTACCCTTGTTCTTACTTTTGGCTGCTTGAACTATTCCAGTCAAAACCTCAAGTACCTCTGCCCTAGGCACTTCTAAAGGTGCCTTCTCTTTCTGCGCTTTCTCCACTTCTTTGATTTGCCTTCTTGTGACTGGTCTACGTGGCTTAAAAGCATATTCTTTACTAGGCTCTTCAAATTTCAACCTTTTAGAAGCCCTTGATTTTTTAGAACTTTCGGGTGAAGACTGAGTGAGGTCAATATGCATTGGCTGCACCGGGTGATCTTGCTCAAATTCTATTGGTTCAATCTGTATTGGCTGATCTTGCTCTAGTTCAATGGCTTCAAGTAAGTCATTTAAACTACCTTTTGAAATAGGGCTTTCTTCCACAGTAATTGACTTACCTTTCTCTTTGTTTAGTTGACCTCTGGTTCTCACCCTTGAAATTTTTTCAACTTCACTTGATTTAGCTTCATCCTTCTTTTTCTGAATCTTCTGCTTTGATGACTGAGGTGTTTCCTTAGATGATGACTTAGGAGTTTCCTTTTCTGATACTTTAGATGTCTCCTTAGATAATGGCTTAGGAGTTTTCTTCACTGATGATTCAGGTGTCTCTTTAGCTGCCACAGACTTCTCTGATTTCCTTGACTTAGTTTTAGGCTTCTTTTGGTCTGTCACTTCTCTCCTAAGTTCAGCCAAAGTAGGTTCTTCACTCCTTTCTTCCCTTTCTCTCACAGGCAATGGAGTGAGGCCTGTTTTGCTTGGGAAGCCGGCCATAAACACAAATGAATCCCAATCTTTGCCAATCTTTTGTAAACTATCCAACACCAGCAACTTTACTAGACCATGATGAAACAGGGATGTTTCACAACCATCTTTCTTTAACTGAATTTTATCACACATTTTGCTAATGCTTCTGAACAAATAGAAAGGTATGTCTATTGAAACCTTACCTGTGAAATGTAACAAAAGTTTGAAGTGGTAGGAGTAAACTTTATTGTACCTACCCTCGCATGTCAGGTATTTCTGGATGCATGTGAGGAGCGTAGCATAATGTTCTTTTATATAACTCCTTGGCACCGCTTTGGTGAGGTTTTCATCTACATAAGGTTCCTTCAAAAACTCTTTACAGGGACTCATGTCGAACTTGAAGTTTTTGAACCATTCTTGGCCACCCCTCGGAATTTCAGTGACAGTGGAAATAACTTCAGGAGACACAGGAAACTCTAACATTGCCACCTTTGAATTCAGTCCAGTAAAATTTAATGCGAAAGCCTTCGTCACCTCTGCATGTCCTCCCTTCAATTTTTCGCAAAACCTCCAGCAACCAGCATTTCGAAAGGCTCTTGCTACACCTTCATCCCTGAGAGCAACATCTAACCCCTCCGGCTCTGTCCTCACACACTTACCGGATCGATGTTCCCTCTTTTCCATCTTGCTTTGAATATTTTCACACAGGGAACTAATGGTAGCTGTAGCGCGAAAACAACCTCGACTTTGGAGTGCAGGCTCGCTTGCAATGATCCCTTTAAATAAGAACTTGGGCTTCTCATACAACAATCATGTTTACACATTATGAAAAACCCATTATGATATAACTATCCCTTGTAAAATCCCTTAAACTGACACTCAAATGCATGACTCTGGACCTTATGGCGGAATGATGGTTTATCATGACCTGGAGAGGACGTAAACTGACAAACATGAACGGACCTATGACTCACCTCTCTCGGATTTGACATTCAAAGGAAGAGCGCTACAAAAAAACCCTGAAACCCCGATTTCGTAGCGCGGACAGTTCAAACTTAACAAGATGCGCTACTAAATGGCTGACAAACAGAACGCTGCGGAAAAACGAAAACATCATTTCGCAGCTAAACTGACCAATCAAACATGCACTGCGAAACTGCGCAAAGTACTAATGACATGATATGCTTTAACTAACAATGATGGAGGGTATCTAATGATTTTTTCCTTACACGAATTCACATCAATACCTTTTGAAATTCAAATTTCAAATTGACATACACCAATAAACCTATTCACAAAACTGAAAACCTTTATATGAAACTTATGGACAACCTTATATACATGAACTATAGTTCTAAGTGATAACAGTGGCTCCACTAGGGATAGTGTGCTCCTGTAGTACACTAAGAACACGTAGTACCAGTGCCTTTATCCATTTATTACACTCACATATGGCTGACAAGCATCCCTTTCAAACCTTGTGGGCCTTCTCCTCGGGCTAAAGTCTTCCTGTTCAGCTTGTCATTTATTTCTAACATGAAACATTCAGAAAACGATTATTTACAATGATCATGGACTACTTGGCAGATTTTTTACTGATAATAATGCTTTAAGAACCTGCCATTAACAGGTCCTCCAGCATACTGTGATCCATCAACTTCTTTTAGAATATAAGTGTTGTTTCCATGGAAAGCAGAAATCAAATATGGCCCCTTCCATAAATTCTCAAATTTGCCATGTTTGCCTTTTTCTTCAATCCTGGCTTCCCACTTCAAAACCTTGTCATCAATCTGAAAGGTAACATCTTTAATCTTCTTGTCAAAAGCCCTCTTGACTCTATTCTGATTTTGTTGATAGTCTTCAACCACTTCATTCCTTTTCTCTTGTAATGCTATCAATTGATTAATCCTCCGCTGTATGGCATTTGGCTCCTCTTCTAGTCCTTGAATTAGCTTCATAACTGGTACACCAAGAGACGTTGGAAAAATAGCCTCTGCTCCATACACAAGTTCATAAGGTGAGGTTCCAATAGATCTTTTAGTGCAAATGCGATCAGCCCACAATGCATACTTCAGCTTTAAGTGCCAAGTCTTTTTGTTTTCTTGCAGCAGTTTTTTGATAATCCTCACAAGACTTTTGTTTGAACTTTCAGCTAGACCATTGCCCTGTGGATAATAGGCTGTTGAGTGACCAAGAGAAATATGGTATTGGTGGCAAAAATTTATCATTCTCTTAGACTTAAAAGCCTGAGCATTGTCTGTGATAAGCTTGAGTGGACATCCAAACCTTGATAAGATGTTGTTCTCTAAAAAGGAAATAATGACTGCATCATTAGCTTGCCTAGTTGGTACCGCCTCTATCCACTTTGTAAAATAATCAGTGGCTGTAAGTATCCACCGATGTTGCCCTGATGAAGAGGGATGTATCTCACCTATAAAATCTAGCCCCCACTGCTGAAAGGGTGCTTCTACATAAATAGGAACTAATGGCATAGGCATAAGCTTCCTTTTACCTTCAAACAACTGACATTCATGACAGGCTGCCACTTTTTTGTAAATGTCTTTGAACATAGTGGGCCAAAAATACCCGGCTCTCAATATTTTATTTGCAGTAGCCTTCCAATAATGGTGGCCTCCACAATCTCCCTTATGAAATTCCTCAATCACCCTATCAGCCTCTTCTTCAATCAGACAACTTAATAGAATTCCTCCAGCATCCTTCCAAAATAAATTCTGCTCATAAACAAAATATCTAAGGGATTTCAGCTTGGTGAAACGAGCTTTAGACTTGGAAAGGTTATCAGGGGCTCTGTTGTGCTGTAAAACAAATGACACATCCTTATACCATTCAGATATCAGAAATTTTTCATTGATCTGAACCAACTCTTCCTCTTCTTCAAAAATTTCTGATATTTCTGCATTGAAATTGATGTCACTGCTGTCTAGATTTGAGTGAGTTAACAGCTCTGCCAACCCTTGACCCTTCACCAATTTAGTTGGCCTAATTTCAATATCATATTCTAACAATTTGGCTATCCACTTTCCTCTTTTACCATCCGGGTCTGCTTGTGTAAGAATGTCTTTAATAACAGCACTTGGCACATATGCAACAATATGAGAATGTAACACATAGATTCTAAAATCTTTGATTGCCTTTACCAATGCATATGCCTGCTTCTCTAAAATGTTATACTTTAATTCAGCATTAGCCAATGTTTTACTAAAGAATGAAATAGGCTGTTCAGTACCTTGATTTCCTTTTTGCAATAGAACTCCAGCAATTGTATCCTCAGAGGCATATGTGAATATTAGAAATTCCTTGGTGAAATCAGGGCTGATAAGAACTGGTGCTTGAGTGAGTGCTTTCTTAATCTCTTCAAATGACTTCCTTGCCTCAGCTGTCCACTTGAAGTCTGCTCCTTTCTTTAGCATTTTTGTGATGTGTTTAACCACTTCCGCAAAGTTGGGAATGAACCTTCTAACAAAATTAACTTTACCAAGAAAAGATTGAACCTCTTTCTTGCTCCTTGGCAAATCCAACTTTGAAATAGCACTAACTCTATTAGGATCAATCCTAATTCCTTCTTGAGAAATGATATGCCCAAGCAATTTACCAGAAGTCAAAGCAAAGATACTTTTGGTTGGGTTCAAAGAAATGCCAAACCTCCTACACTTCAATAGTATCTTTTCAAGATGCTTTAAATGATCTTCCTCTCTCTTTGAAAAGACTGTGATATCATCAAGATATACCACTACTGATTTATCTTTTTCCTCTGCAAAAGCAATGTCCATAGCCCTTTGGAAAGTCGCCCCTGCATTCATGAGGCCAAAAGGCATCTTTGCATACATAAATGTGCCCCATGGTGTAGTAAAGGCTGTCTTCTCCTGATCCTCTGGATGAACAAGGATCTGATTGTATCCTGAAAAGCCATCTAACATTGACATTCTTTGAGAGCCAACAATATTCTGCAACATAAGATCCATTTTAGGAAGAGGATAATTGTCTTTCAGTGAAGCCTTGTTCAAATTCCTGAAGTCTATGCAAATCCTTATCTCTCCATTCTTTTTCCTAACTGGTACCAAGTTAGCTAGCCAATTTGAAAATCTGATAGGAACAATAATCTTTGCATCAAAAAGCTTCTTGACTTCTTTTTCAATCAATGGCATTAGCAGAGGATTAATTCTTCTCAATTTTTGCTTAAAAGGTTTCTCATTTGGCTTGATTGGGATTGTATGCTGTATAATTGAGGAATCATATTGCTTCAGATCAGCATAATTCCATGCAAAAACATCAATGAACTTTTTCATTAACTCAATGTACTTAACTTTTAGATCAGCTGATAAAAATTTTGAAATTTTGACCAATTTAGGCGCTACTAAATCACCTAGATTGCAGTTCTCTATTTCCTCTTCATTTGCTTGCAACCTTGGTGCTTTAAACACATCATTCTGATCAAAAAGTTTCTCAAGTGGAATCAGACCTTTAGGAATCAGATTATTTTGCAGCTGTAACACTTCAGACTTTTCTTTTGTTTCCACTAACATGTTTTGCTGATCAATTTGACAATGTTCAAATTCTCCTTTCAACTCTAGGAAACTTTTCACCTGCTGGTCATCTTCAAAGACTTGCCAATTTAGTATATTATCCGGGATAACTGGCCTATGGCGGACTTTCACCTCATAGCTATCAGAAGCATGTTTGGGAATGACAAAAAGACTAGCTGCTACAGCAAGAGAATCTGCCATGGAATTCTGATCTCTGGTTTTGATATTGAAAGTATATGACTGAAATTTCTCCAACAATTCCAACACCAAGTTCCTATAAGCTCTCATTCTTGCATCTTTTGTTTGATAAGCACCTTGAACTTGCTTTATGACTAGCTCAGAATCTCCATAAACAGCAATGTTCTTTGCCTTAAACTCAATCAAATTTTCTAAGCCTAAAACCAAGGACTCATACTCCGCCATATTATTTGTACAATCAAAATTGAGTTTATATGACAAAAACTTACTTTCCTCAGCTGGACTCATGATCCAAATTCCAGCCCCAGCACCTTCTTTCCCTGCTGCTCCATCAAAGTACAAAGACCAGCAACCAGAAATATCTTCTTCATCACTTTGCTGCAACTCTTCACACTGATTTTCTGCTTTTTCTTTCTGTGATTCTTCTCCCACTGATTCATTAAATAGAATAGCTGATCCAAGGCCTGTGTCACAAGAATAAATGGGAAAATTCTGTGGTTTATCCTTGCTGCTCACCATATATGCCATTCTTGTCTCACGGTATAACCTTCTCTGCTCTCCAAATACTGGAATAGTAGCATAAGTCAAATCCATCTGCATGGTACCTTTAATTTTAGCTGCCCATGACCTTGAGAGTAATATTCCAAATTTAGGTGGAACATCTGCCACAACAATATCCATGACAGTGGTTTTAGCTGGGATTTGTGTGAGTGCCACAACCACATCCTTTATCAACCCAATACAATGAACCCTCTTTGAATCAAAAGAAAATAAGTCTTTATAAGGCCTGGTCACTTCTAATCCTAACCTTTCCATAATGACTTTAGGCATAAGGTTATGAGATGCCCCTGAATCCAACATGGCATTATGAAGAGTCATCTCATGTATATTGATGCTTATATAAAAAGGAGGAAACTCATCATTTTGCTCATCTTCAAGTCTTGGACCTAAACAAATGATAGGATTGTCTTCTTGCAAATTTAAAATATCAGCTCCTCCTGGTGGAGAATTAAGCATTTCCACAATCTTACTTCTATACTTGTTCACTTTCAAGATTTCATTAAATGGGACTGATATTTTAATTTTAGCAATCTCATTTTCTATATTGAACACAGGAGTAGACCTTTCAATTTCCTTAGGAAAAGCAGGGGTTTGATTATCCTTTTTCTCAAGAGGAGAATCACTTTTTTCATCAGCTTGTTTTGGCTTTTCTTTTTTGTCTTCCACTGCTTTTGAAACATTCTTCTTGGGCTGAGTCTTATTTGCTGTAATGGGGACATCTCTATTTCTGAGGTTGTATTGCTTTTGGATTTCAAATATGGCATGCTGATAACCCTTTAAGAAATCTGAGGGTTCTTCCTCGGCTTTTAGTTGGCTGGACTCATCATGTTCCTCCTTTGTTAGAAAGATCTCTGAATCTTCTTCACCAAGACAATGAATAGATTCCTCAGGTTCCTCAGGTTCTTCCTCTCCATCTACCATATTTTGCTGAAACGGAGGTCTTACAGGAGGATCAGCTTGCTGATTTCTATTTTCCCTTGGCCTTTGCTGATTTTGAGGCCTTCTAAACTGAGGGTTTCTAAACCGAGGTTCTTGTTGTGCTTGAGGAGCAGCAGTATTCCCAAGTGCTAATTGGTCCATCAATTTCTCCATAGTCTTCATCATGGTTTCAAATTTATCTTCTTGAGCAGAGGTAGAAGGCCTCTCCTCTTCCTTTATCTTAGTCTTAGCCATCTTGGACTTTTTAGCAGCAAGTATATTCACCTCCACTTTGATAGCATCATTTTGCATGTCAGCCAGTGTAGCAGACTCTCTTTCTCTGAGTAAGAGAGAAAAATCAGAATCAAAGGACTCAGCATATCTTAACTGTGCCAAAGCTCCAGGAGGTTTCAAGTGAGCTGGAATGGAATTATAAATTTTATTAAACCTCTTAGAAAAATTTTGAATAGTCTCATCTGGAGCTCTTCTTAAATTATTGTATTCAGTGAGGGCCTGAACAGGATTAGTTCTATTTCCCCACTTCCTCAGAAAACTATCTTCAAACTCAGCCCAACTGTGAATGCTACCAGCTCCCAAGGCTTTAAACCATTTCCTGACCTCCCCAATGAAAGACTGAGCAAACAATCTCAGTTTGACATCTTCATCATCCACTTCATACCTATCAATAAAGTCATTAAATCTATCCACATGCTCTTCAGCTGTAATGT
The DNA here is from genome assembly GCA_031772625.1 of Pinus tabuliformis. Taxonomy (NCBI): domain Eukaryota; kingdom Viridiplantae; phylum Streptophyta; class Pinopsida; order Pinales; family Pinaceae; genus Pinus; species Pinus tabuliformis. Next base: position 2,030,049,663 of record CM062816.1, read on the forward strand.
CTTCATCTCCTCCCCATGTTGGAATCCTAGCAGCATATTTATTAGGTAGATCATGCAGAACAGCAGGGAGAGCTAGAGGAGCATACCTAGCAGGTACGGCCATAATGAAAGGAGGAACAGTGACAATAGGTATGCTATGACCAGAAGGACCAGAACTAGTATGAGATGTTGTCTGAGGGCTATTTGGACTAGCAGAGGCAGAAGACAAAGTATGAGTACGGAAAGGGCTATTGGGGCTTTGTAAACCACTAACAAAAGAACTCCAATTTGGGAGAGGTAGACCAATCTTTGAGTTAAGCAAAATTTCAAAAGGGTCAAGCTCCTTGAGCTGTTTTAAATCTTCTTTCTCTAATAATAGTTCAGAAGAAACAATTTCCCAAAACTCCTCTTTATCTTTTTGTGAAACTAAAGAAGAAGTATCAATACCTCTCTTTTGTAGATCCAAAATAATACCAATTAATTCTTCTTCATTTTCAGACCTTAGTATAACCTCTTGAACTTTATCATCAACAAGTTTATTCTCAGGACTTCTAGAGAACTCAGGAAATAATGACTTTGAAATACTTGAAGTACCTGGTATATCAGAGAATCTTTGTTTACTCCTTGAGATGATATTAGGATTTTCCACAGGACTAGGTGGGTTTGGATCAGGGTTACTCCTTGTGTATCTTCCTCTCGAAGCCACCTTTAAACTTTAAAAAACAATGGAGTCACCAAGGTAGAATGCAGCCTCGAAAATCATTTGAACTCCTGCTACCTTCAGAAATTCAATCTTAGGCTCCCGGCAGACGCACCAAAATGTTATCACAAAATCACTACTGAGGGCTGCAACCAAGCAAGATTTCATGTAACTCTTTCAACCAGACTTTAGACCAAAGATTAGCCTCTTTGGTCAGAGAGGGCTCTCTCACAAACTCTTGATAAAAATCCTTCACTACAACAGATGGCTAACTCTTTACTCATTCATTAAAACAAAAGCTGGTTGGATACATATCAAACTAGTCCTCATTGGGCTATGGAGTCTCATACACTAAGTAAACAAGAAAAACATATTCATTTCATGGAAGTCAAGGCTCTTTGCATTAAATGTTCAAACATACTCCATAAAAACCACAGCTTGCCAAACACACAGGAAGTCAGAGCATAAGATATGAATTCTGAGTGATTGTGCTATAACAAGGCTGTAAAAGAACATATAATATAAAACACCACCATTATATTTGAACACAATAATCCATCGAGAATCTTGAGAAGAAATCAACACTGTTTTACTATTACTGTAACAAGTCTTACAATGGCCCAAATAACTCTGTTTTTGTATAAAATGTCCAACCTTTTTTACATCAGAGTCATTTCTATATATAGCAAAACCAAAATACTACTACCTGAGACTCCTCAACAAGCATGAAGGGAGCTCGGAATCCTATCATTAATTATCTTATCCATATCTATACAAACTAATTAATTACAAAGGTATTGCGCTGTGAAAACAGAGGGTTCCATTCCCATTGAAACTTCAAGTCTATCTCCTCGTGTGCATTGATGCTTTCTTGAAATTTGACACCTGTATCACTTCAATGATAGCCGAGCCATGCTGGAAGAACATTCACTGAATGAGCAGTTTCGGATGCCTGATATGTGGATGATTCATCAACTGATAATAATCTGTGCCCTATGTTCACAGTCTCTGCCTCCCATTAGTCTTCATGCATTAAAGATTATGCTTCAAGCCATTTAATCCTTTAATAATCACGCATGATAGAAAAAACCTTATGATCTGGCCACCTTGTAAACTGAACAGGTGTACCACTCAAAATCTCGGTAACCCTACCAGAACCCTAAAAATTCGGATATAAAGTGAAGACTTTAACAAAAGACAAAAATTTCACCTTTTCCTTAAATACTCACACCTGTCACCTTTTAAACATCTGAATGGCTTTATATAATCTCCATGCTAGCCTCGAGTCATCCCTTTAAGATTCGCTGACCTCAGCATCAATCTCAAATTTTTCACATAAACAGTCATCTACAGCAGTTTCGTAGCACGCTACGAAACTGCTGTAGGTAATCAAAACTAAGCATATGAACCTTAAAGAAATAATGACTTAACTCTGTGATTTCTTCAGCTATTTTACACAGGTGTAAGGACTTCAAAAAGTTTCAAAAAGTTTCAAAACGATGATATCCAAAATTTACCAAAACTTGGAAGGCATATTTTCCCTCAGATTAATTAGCTAGTTTGCCTAGCTTCATCTTCAAACTGCTAACTTCTTCCTTTAAAACCTTGTTTTCTGCTCTTAAGCTTGTATTCATCTGTTTCATGATTTTTGCCTGCTTCAGAGCTGGCACCGTCCACACATATGCATCAGAGACTGAGTCAGTTTGACTCATCAAACTTGTTCTGCCTTTCATTACAGCCTTTTTATAATTTGCATATCTTACTGCCCTTTCCTTAGAAACATTTTTAATCTGAGGTATTTCTTCTTTTTTTGTTCCAGCTTGTTTCTTGATAGCAATAACATTTCCACCTTGACTGATGATAACCCTATTACCCTTGTTCTTACTTTTGGCTGCTTGAACTATTCCAGTCAAAACCTCAAGTACCTCTGCCCTAGGCACTTCTAAAGGTGCCTTCTCTTTCTGCGCTTTCTCCACTTCTTTGATTTTCCTTCTTGTGACTGGTCTACGTGGCTTAAAAGCATATTCTTTACTAGGCTCTTCAAATTTCAACCTTTTAGAAGCCCTTGATTTTTTAGAACTTTCGGGTGAAGACTGAGTGAGGTCAATATGCATTGGCTGCACCGGGTGATCTTGCTCAAATTCTATTGGTTCAATCTGTATTGGCTGATCTTGCTCTAGTTCAATGGCTTCAAGTAAGTCATTTAAACTACCTTTTGAAATAGGGATTTCTTCCACAGTAATTGACTTACCTTTCTCTTTGTTTAGTTGACCTCTGGTTCTCACCCTTGAAATTTTTTCAACTTCACTTGATTTAGCTTCATCCTTCTTTTTCTGAATCTTCTGCTTTGATGACTGAGGTGTTTCCTTAGATGATGACTTAGGAGTTTCCTTTTCTGATACTTTAGATGTCTCCTTAGATAATGGCTTAGGAGTTTTCTTCACTGATGATTCAGGTGTCTCTTTAGCTGCCACAGACTTCTCTGATTTCCTTGACTTAGTTTTAGGCTTCTTTTGGTCTGTCACTTCTCTCCTAAGTTCAGCCAAAGTAGGTTCTTCACTCCTTTCTTCCCTTTCTCTCACAGGCAATGGAGTGAGGCCTGTTTTGCTTGGGAAGCCGGCCATAAACACAAATGAATCCCAATCTCTGCCAATCTTTTGTAAACTATCCAACACCAGCAACTTTACTAGACCATGATGAAACAGGGATGTTTCACAACCATCTTTCTTTAACTGAATTTTATCACACATTTTGCTAATGCTTCTGAACAAATAGAAAGGTATGTCTATTGAAACCTTACCTGTGAAATGTAACAAAAGTTTGAAGTGGTAGGAGTAAACTTTATTGTACCTACCCTCGCATGTCAGGTATTTCTGGATGCATGTGAGGAGCGTAGCATAATGTTCTTTTATATAACTCCTTGGCACCGCTTTGGTGAGGTTTTCATCTACATAAGGTTCCTTCAAAAACTCTTTACAGGGACTCATGTCGAACTTGAAGTTTTTGAACCATTCTTGGCCACCCCTCGGAATTTCAGTGACAGTGGAAATAACTTCAGGAGACACAGGAAACTCTAACATTGCCACCTTTGAATTCAGTCCAGTAAAATTTAATGCAAAAGCCTTCGTCACCTCTGCATGTCCTCCCTTCAATTTTTCGCAAAACCTCCAGCAACCAGCATTTCGAAAGGCTCTTGCTACACCTTCATCCCTGAGAGCAACATCTAACCCCTCCGGCTCTGTCCTCACACACTTACCGGATCGATGTTCCCTCTTTTCCATCTTGCTTTGAATATTTTCACACAGGGAACTAATGGTAGCTGTAGCGCGAAAACAACCTCGACTTTGGAGTGCAGGCTCGCTTGCAATGATCCCTTTAAATAAGAACTTGGGCTTCTCATACAGCAATCATGTTTACACATTATGAAAAACCCATTATGATATAACCATCCCTTGTAAAATCCCTTAAACTAACACTCAAATGCATGACTCTGGACCTTATGGCGGAATGATGGTTTATCATGACCTGGAGAGGACGTAAACTGACAAACATGAACGGACCTATGACTCACCTCTCTCGGATTTGACATTCAAAGGAAGAGCGCTACAAAAAAAACCCTGAAACCCCGATTTCGTAGCGCGGACAGTTCAAACTTAACAAGATGCGCTACTAAATGGCTGACAAACAGAACGCTGCGGAAAAACGAAAACATCATTTCGCAGCTAAACTGACCAATCAAACATGCGCTGCGAAACTGCGCAAAGTACTAATGACATGATATGCTTTAACTAACAATGATGGAGGGTATCTAATGATTTTTTCCTTACACGAATTCACATCAATACCTTTTGAAATTCAAATTTCAAATTGACATACACCAATAAACCTATTCACAAAACTGAAAACCTTTATATGAAACTTATGGACAACCTTATATACATGAACTATAGTTCTAAGTGATAACACCTCCCAATAAAACAATTGAAGCTCTCACCTAAATGTTAGATATCCTTAAAAAGCCATACTAAAAGATATTCTGAATAATAAAACAACTAAATAGATCATCCCTTTAATTCTAAATGTAATTAGATATCTTTAAAATGACATGCTAAAAATATATTGTGAATAATAAATCAATTAAATAGATCATCTCTTTAATTCTAAATGTAATTAGACAAAATATATTATGAATAATAAAGCAACTAAATAAATCATCTCTTTAATTCTAAATATAATTAGACAATTTTGCAGTTAATTGAAATTAAGCTATAGAATATGTAAAACAAATGTTTCATTTTAATTAAGTTATGAAATATGTAAAACAAATGTTAAAAAAATGAAAGTTAACCAAATACTAAAATGAAACCTCCAAATAAATACATCAAAGCTCCCACCTAAATATTAGATATCCTAACATGCCATACCAAAAGAAAAATTCATGAAGAAGAATGTAGAAATTAATTGTACTCACAGCTGAGAAGAAGTAGTCAGACATTAAACTATTTTGTGAGCGTGAATATGTAAATAAAAAATGTGAAATCAATCTACAATTAGTAGACATATTGTAGCGTTTGTTTTACCGACATGGTATGTAAAACATTGTAATGCTATTATTATAATATCACTTCAAAGGTTTTCACATAACCTGGCCAACTATCATTACTAGCAATTATATTCACATAACTTTGCCCATTATTTTCACTAACGATTATATCTTTACATAAGTTGGCCAACTATCTTTACTATCTACAATGAGTAGACATATTATTCCATTTGTTTTACAACCGAGGGTGGACAGACATGGTATGTAAAACATCATGATGTTATTATTATATTGTAACTTCAAAGGTTTATCATGATGCTATTATTATAATGTAACTTCATAGGTCTATCGTCATGCTAGTATTATAATGTAACTTCAAAGGTCTTCACATAACTTGGCCAACTATCTTTGCTGGATGCATATACAATGAATTTATTTACAATGATGATGACCACATATAAATTATTAGTCAGTGAGTTTGTGTGAAATTTAGTGTTTATGATTCGAATTTTGTAAAAAAGATAAAAGAGCGAGCAAAACAAAATTGTTTTACTATATATCTAAGTTATACGAACTTCACACAATCTACACAATCTTAAAGACAGCATCCAACAAATGTATAATTTCATACAATCTACACAATCTTAAAGACCATCTATAAATTGCTTTTCTATTGTCATAAAGCTTGTCAAAAAATAAAAAAATCCCTAGTGACGATGACCAATATGGAGTCTGCTTAACGGTTGCGTGTATAATCGATCCCTAATGTGAAAAACATATTGTTGTGGGAGTCAATGGAACAACTAAGGAATTCCACTTACTCTCATGAGGTTCAGGAGACTTCCATGATGTACAAAAATTTCTTCAGGATTTTATTAAAAAGTTGCTAGAATTTCTATGATTTTCGAAACAAATTAGAAACATGATTAGACTACAACTTAGGAAAGTTGCTACTGGTGTTCAAACCATTTGCTCTTAACTGTAACTTTGTCAGAAAATATTCAACATGTAATGAGATAACGTGAAAGAAAAGCGAGCAAGCTTGACTGTGGCACTCAAATGCTAAATATGGCCAGCTCGCTCTGTAATTAGGTATTACTTCTCATCAATATCCAACCTGATTGCGATGTATTGCAATCTCATCACGTCATATGGTTGTATTGTACGCTACTCCATTGATTTGCTTTTGCTCTTCTGGGTTGTTGAGAACTACTCTTCCCTTACTGCCCATCCACGCTAAATTTGATTAATTGTGGCATGGAAGGTCCACGGGCAGCATGCATACTATTTAGTGTTTGTTGGTTCGTTGGGCTGTTAGTTTCTCTTGTACTCTCAATATAACGACTGCCTAACTAAACCACTGGGAGACACAGTTATATATACAATATGAGAAAATTTAGCTGTAGGTATCCATTCATCAATGAGTTATGCAGCCTGCGAGTGTCATAATATTCCAGCGCAACTCTGCTGTTTAGGCGGAAATAAGCATCATGCGAAGGAAGGCGGTGGAAGTTGGGTGTCCCTTACAGTCAAACAGAGAATGTTCAGCCTGCGGCAGCCATGGATATCATCCATGACCATAGAGGCAACAGGCTGGTGCTATCCTAACTGAGCTTACTACTTGTTGAGATGAAATTAATGAGTAGATTGTGTATATTCCCATGGAACTTGCATGGCTGCATCTCTTGACCTTGCAAGACCAACAGTGTGGTACAGCCAAGCTGCAGGGAAGACAGTTTTGGCCTCACAAGGATGGCAGTATACTTGATCTCACAAATAGTTTATCCCTCCTGAGCTTCTCCTAACATAACACTTTTCTTCTTTTACTTCACCAACAAATTCACTTGTTTTGGAGGGAAGAGTAATTTTTATGAGGTTTTATATAAACTTAAAAGGTTTTATTGCATCTCTGGCTTTATTGCATTTCTAACTTGATATAATGTTATGTGATAATTGATTTATATTTTATGTAGTATTCTAATATGATTTTTAGATATTTGTGTTGTAATTTATGGATATGGTTGTAATATTTATTCATGATTTTTAGATATTTGTGCAGTGATTTGTAATTTTAAATTGACAGCAAAGCTATCCAAAAATAAAAGTCTTTGAAAATAATTCATACTCAAATAAATCACATATTTAAGCAAAGTCTTTCCACATCACTCATACTCAAATAAATCACATATTTAAGCAAAGTCTTTAGTATAACTCATACTCAAATAAATCACATATTTAAGCAAAGTATTTAAGTAGAAATCACATAAGACAAATTTTTGGCCAACCCCTTTGGAATCAACAAGTAAAACCAGATTTAAAAACTTCGCTTAATTCATTATGGATCATAGAAGCCTGAATACAGAAATAAAATAATTGTTATTTGCTTCCTGTCATAATTTAAGCAAATCTTTACATATACAAAATAAATATAATTAAAATACAAATAAATATAATTAGAAAGAGTTTCTTGCGTAGGCTTGGAGATTTTATATATTCAATTCACTTTTTTATTTTAATTCCTGCCAAAAATAAGAGTATAAGCCTTAATTTGGTAATTATTAATTAGGACTGATAAATTATAATTGTAATTTTTCTGCAATTTTTTCGAAACAAAATTTCCAACTTTTTAATAAACTCCAAAGTCAAATTAACGGATCGTGTTCTCTCCCAGACAATCTATACACGCTTTGGTTGGTATTAGTAATACCTGCGGAGTGCCGAGGTAGGCATATTGCGATTGGTATGCCGCTGACTACATATCAATTTTGTTTTTCCTTAATTCGTATGATTCTCTGGTTAGGCTAAAACAACTGAAATTTCAAATTTTAATTATTCTTATGATTCTCTGGTAATTTGAATTATTCTTATGATTCTCTGGTTAGGCTAAAACAACTGAAATTTCAAATTTTAAAACAACATTAAAGCTAGAAAATTTTAAAAAAATTACAGACAAGAAGGAATGAGTATGTTTTCCTTGCTTTATAGTGAGAAAGAGATTCTTTGGACACAGAAAAAAAATTAATATAACAATATGTCTTCGTAGATCATTGTTTTCATCGTAGCTATCTCCACTCTAACATAATAGCAAAAACTATGTACCTGTAATTTGACTTATAGGCTAGATTCTTTTGGGCTCCCCTTAAATTGGAAGCTTTAACCATGTCTCTTCATTTCCGTCCTCTTGCTAAAGGATGATTCTTTCCTGTGCCATTGAAAGATATGGCATAAGCTTTTTACTTCTTTCTGGGCTACATATCATTCTCTCAAAACCCTTCATAAGCTTGTCACCGGCATACCAGATCGCAATATAATAATGTCGGCAGGTATGCCATTTGCAGCACAGATGCTCTTGGTAGAGAACCTTTACACTAGGTGGTGCGCGACAATCATGTTGAAACAATGTTACATGTAAGATTCTTGATATTAGAACTGGGAATGGACTTTTTTTCTTTTTGGAAATTTTTGGTAATTTCAAACATAAAGAACATATAAAATGTTCTGTTTTTGCCACAGGATCTTTTACGCAGAGAAGCAAATAAAATTTTTGACCAAAGCAGAGTTTATCAACGAAAATAAACTTGTATTAATTCATAATATACAAATTTCTTCCTCTCTCTGGATTCACCAAGAACTTCCACCAAAAACAAAATTAATCTGCCTCTTTTACAAATAAATTAAAAAAAATATTACATTTACTGCACCTCACATTAGCATTGCTGAGCACTTTGCATTACATATTATTTGAATAACCCTCACGGTTTTCACTGTTGTGTGAATCCCCTATTTTTCATTCGCTGCTGCAAACCCTTTTTCTTTTCATCCGGTGTGCAATAAAAAAAAGGTCAACACTCCACAAAACATATAGCATACATATTTTTTTTTTTTAACAAAAAAAGATATAATATTACATGTGGTATGAAAAATTTAAAATCTTTACCTACACCTATGACAAATTCATTTAATGCATTAAAGTTAAAACCATTCGGTAAAACCAAAAAGGTTCAGGGAGCTTGAAAGAGCGTTGACTTAATCGGACGAATTTCGCAAGCTTAACCCACACAACTCAAACGATATTTAATGGCCAGGGGATTGACAAAAACTGTTTTGTGTGAAAGGTGGTGCGATATGAAACAGGGCGGTTTTCCTGAATTAAATACTGTTTGACTCGGTGACAGTTGGAATTATGTTTTCAACACTGCCCTTTAATTTCAACTGCTGGGTTATCAGTCATACCCAGACATTTCCTCAAAAATTCGAAACTCTTCTCGTCTAATGGATTGGTCAAAATGTCTGCAACTTCCTGCAATGTTGTAGAACAATTTCTCCATTGCTCACCAATTCTCTGATGTAGTGAAACCTTGTGTCAATGTGTTTCGTTCTCTTATGAAACACGAAATTCTTAGATAATGCAATAGCTGAGCTATTGTCACAAAAAATCACTGTTGCTTTTGCTTGCTCTTGGCCTAAGCTCCTCAACATCCTTCTCATCCAAACATCCAAACTGCTTGACATGCTCCTGTTGTAGCTACGACATATTCTGCCTCTGCTGTGGACAACGCCACAATAGCTGTTTCTTAGAAGCCCATGAAATGGCTCCTAAACCCATGTTAAAAACATAACCGGATATGCTTTTCCGATCATCTACACTTCCAGCCCAATCACTAT